>JAAPAX010000005.1:0-1200000 GCA_013372555.1 Elsinoe arachidis | reverse complement strand
ACTTATTAAATTCGCTAATAAACGAGTCGAATAAGCTATTATACTAGAATAGGTTAGCGAACTAAGCACGTGTAGTAGCCTTATAGTTAGGGTCTTCGAAGCGCTAGGCTAGTAGAGCTAGGCCTACGTCGACGTCGATAGTGTTATTGCTAGCAGAGTCTATAACGAGAGTATATACTTCTCCGGCGAGACGGGAGTAGAGATATATAAATTGCACTAACTTAGTTAGATAGTAGTCTACGTTAGTATATATCTTATTCTTTATTTAATACTTAAAGACCTCGAACTGTTCTAGAGTGCCACTACTAAACATAGTAGAGTCTAGTATCTTCTCTAATAAGGCTATACCTCGTATAGATAGAGCTAGTATAGCGTATTCTATCTCGGACCTTAGCTAGACTAGCTCGGCCTTAAGCTTACTAACGTCTACGAGATAGCGCATAGCTTAGATAGTAAGGTTATCCGCTATGTTATTAGCTATATCTAGCTCGGACTAAGTAGTATCTAACTAGTTACGTAGGTCGAGAGTGTTAGAGTATATAGAGTTATATACCTCGATCTACTTATTGTAGGTAGACTCGACAAACGCGAAAGTCTCGCGTAGAGTACTTATGCTGTCTGTCTCTTATAGCCTCTTAAGGAGGTTAGCGTCGCTTAGGACAATAAGGTTATAATAGGCTAACTAGATTACTTCGTTATTGTCGTTAGTAGAAGAGGTTATCTTACTTAAGCAGCAATTGTCGCTAGGGTTAGAACGAGCTATACTTAGCGAGGTTAGTTGTGATTTGTAGTATAAAAGTTAACGCGTAACAAAAGGGATATTAAAAATTTAGCTAGTAGCCTACTTCCTTTAAGAGTTGTTTATAACTTAACTTATTACCTTCTTCTTGTAATTGTAGTATTAACCTGCGCGGCGGCAGCGAGGATCTATAGTAGTATACGCGGGAACTATAGTCGTAATAACTTCTTCTTCGATTCTTCGTAAGTAGTAGTTGTTATAGATTACACAAGTAGTAGGAGAACTAGATAATTCGATAGCTCTATCGCTCGATCGCGGCTTCTTCTAAGTCTCGATATAGTAATTACGACTAGCAAGATAAGAGGTTAATTACGTCTATTCGTTAAGATATTAAGACTTAGAAGAAGAAGAAGAAGACTAAAGTACAAAGCATGCGTAATATCGAGAGCTAAGCAGCTAGAAGCCCGGGCTACGATGCTAAGATTACATAATTAATCCGACATAGATCTAGACTAAATCTAGTTCGTATCTATCTCGTATTAGTAATATATAGAACATATCGTATATATAATAGTTGCTTAGTAGCTATAAGCGATATATCTATAAGTTAATTACTTCTTTTATATAGAAAAGACTTATAAACTTGTCTAAAAGTTTCCTACTTAGTGCTTTAAGCTTAAGGTTCTTTATATTTAGCTATACTAAGTCTCTTAGTTTAAACCTTATAGAGGTATACTTCCTATTATAGTACTATATTTAATACTCTACTATAGTACTTAAGCGCTCTTATAGAGTTATCTATAATATATATATATTCTATACTTATTATACTACTACTAGTACCTCTCTCTCTAGCTACCTATTCTTAGGTAGAAGATAGAGAATAGAGTATTTACTAAGTATAGTATAGAATAGTGTCTCTTTAGTAGCTATATATATAGAGTTATTATAAGTAAACTTAGCTATATAAAGTAAGCTTAGCTAGTTAGACTAGTTCTCTATAGTAAAGACTTAAAGGTAGTACTTTAAAGTCTAATTCTAGTATTCTATTTAGCTATCTATTTATAGATAGAAAGCTATACTTAACCTATGCTTTATCTATATTTAGTAGTAAATCTCTATCTAGAATTAACTAGTAAATAGAGATCCTCTATCTAATATAATACTCTTTTATATACTATATTTATAAATTATATACTTAAAGTAGATATCTATAAAGTCTTTTATAGTCTATATCTCCTTAGCTATAATATAGATAGCTATCTTAGATAATCTATTATAGATTACAAAAATAGTATTATAAGTACTACTATTATATATTATAGAAGGTAACTTTATAATAAAGTCTAGTATAACTTCTTTAAAGATATTAGTAGAGATAAGTAAGAAAAAGAGCTTACTATATAGTATATACCTTAGTACTTTTAACCTTTAGTAAGTACTATATAACTTTATATACTTATATACTTCTTAATCTAATAATAGCTAGTAGTAGTATCTACTAATTAGATTATATATTCTAGCTATACTATAGTAGCTAGCTATATAAGAGTTATAGTATTAGTATAGGATTTCTTACCTAAGGCTAGGTTTATTAGAAATATATAGCCTACTCTTATATATTAGAGTACTATCTTTACGTTTATACTATACTAGTATCTTCTTACTACTTTAGGTATAATCTTCCTACTCTAAATCGGCTATATACTTAACTATAAAAGCGTCCTTCTACTAAAGTATATAGATAGTTTATAATAGAGAGGTATCTCTTACTAATATAAGTTTACTAGTAACTAGTACTCTAGCTATATAGTATAGTATATATAGTATATATTCTATAGTACTAGTAGTTTAGCTAGATTCGTATTTATAACTTATAGACTATTAACCTATAAGTTCCGAGCTATACTTAAGATAGAAGCTAAACCTACTAACTATCTATACTTTAGTAGTAACTAGATTTAATCTAAGATTACTTACTAAGTTAAGCTTATTCTATAAGGTTAGTAATAACCTTATAAGTACGTAGTTCTCTTTAAAGTAGTCTACTCTTTATAAGGGCCTATCTACTAGATTAGACTTACTAAGTCTATACTAGACTTTAAAATTAAAGACTTCTAAATAAGACATCTATCTTGTCTAGTATAGGTTTAGCTTACTTATATCGTATATATCTTATAGGTTATTATAGTTACTAAGGACCTATACTATATATTAAGTACTCTCTAAATAGTAGCACTATTACTTAAAGTAATATATAATTATATATAGTTCTTAGTTATAAACCTCCTAGTTATACTCTACTTCTTATAGCTTCTTAAAGATAAAAGCTACTAGATGCTATTTATTATCTTTAAAGAGCTATAAGAGGATACTAGCTACTATAAAGGTAAAGGTATTTATCTTTAGGTATATTAGACACTAGAGGTTAAAGTAGTATAGAAGTAGTATATCTATAAAGTAGACTTTAAGCTAAATAAAGCTCTCTTCTACTAAGTCTAGCTATATAAAGATAGTATACTCTTTCTTTAAGAGATCTATTATAGATACTATTAGCTTTATATAATTCTAAATAAATCTATAATAGAAGTTAGTAAAGCTAAGGAATAACTAAAGCTCCTTAACGCTAGTTAGTTAAGGCTATCTAGAGATAGTTATTACTCTTACTAGATTAATATAGATACCTTATATATCTATAATAAACTCTAAGAAGGAAACCTTCTTAGTAGTAAAGATATACTTAGCTAAGTTAGTATATAGCTTTACCTACTTTAGGCATTTAAGAACTATACTAACTACTTACTAGTAAGTCTCTAGATCCTTACTATAGATATAGATAAAGATATTATTAAGGTATACTATATAGAGATTATCTACTAGCTCTCTTAGAGTTTAGTTAATATAAGCTTAGAAGGTAGTAGAGGTATTAGTAAGCCTAAAGAGTATAACTAGATATTTAAAATATCTATAGTATATTCTAAAAGCTATCTTCTATTTATTCTCTAGACTAATATAAATTCTATTATAGATATCCTTTAGATCTAAGGTTATATAGTAATATATATCTAATAAGTAATTTAGTATCTTATCTACTAAGGAGAGTAGGTAATAATCCTTAATAGTAATAGTATTAAGGCCTTTATAATCTATATATAGGCGAAAGGTACTATTCTTCTTTAGTATAAATAGGATAGAGGCTTCTATTAGGCTTATACTATAGTAGATCTAGTCTTTCTTTAGAGTATCTTTAAGATATACTTATAACATCTCTAGCTTATATAAGAAAAGGTTATAAAGTAGACTATAAGATAGCTCTTTTCCTAGTATAATTAGGATCTAATAGTCTCTCTCCTTTATAGTTAGTAGAATCTTAGCTATATCTAAGTTAAATATATCTAAGTAGTCTAATAAGGTATCTAATATATAATACTTCTAAAAGATATTTATAATCTAGATATATATAACTATACTTTTATATTTTAGGTCGCTCTTAACTATATCTAGGAAATAGATATAACCTTCTTCCTTCTCTAGCTACTAGATAGTAACTATTTAAATATATAAATTATCCTTAATTCCCTATACCTAGGTTTACTATCTATAGTTAAGTTAGATATCTTTCTTCTATAAAAAGGAGTTATCTAGAAGTAACTTAGATTCTTCTTTCTCTACTCTATAGACTATAGTCTTAACTCTATAAGTAGTATCTTAGTTATTAGTAAGTACTATCTATATCTTATATACTATATAAGTAGCTTTCCTTTCTAAGCCTACCTAGGCTAGCTATAGAAGGTTACTTAGGATTAATTTAAGATTTATTTTAACTACTATATACTAGCTAATAAAGCTAACCTCTATCTAAGGTTAAGAATAACCTCTACTTAGTAGTTAATACTAGTAGCTTCTATTATAATATAGATATACCTTATCTCTAGTAAGATATTAATAGCTTAGTACCTTATAGTTTCTAAAGTAACTATAAGGCTTAGCCTTTTCCCTAGGCCTATCTAATCTAAGTAATAGACTTTTTATTTATATCTAAGAGTTTAGTCTTTTTTTAGCATTTATTAGTATAATATTTCTTTCTTTTATAGAAGTAATACTTTATCTCTACCTTATAGAAGAAGAAAGAGTTTTTCTTAGTAAAGTCTTCTTTTAGCTAGTCTTCTCTTTATAGCTTTCTAAAGCTATCTATAAGCTAGTTATAAGAGATCTATAGTTTACTAGTACTTTAGAGATTATACTCTAGCGTTACTTCTAAGTTAATAAGCACTTCTCTAGTAGAAGATACTAAGTAGTAGTTAGTAATTACTTACTATAGTTTAGAGTAGAGTTTAAAGAAGAGATATTATATATAATACTCCTCTAAGTAAGGAAATAGCTAGTTCTTAAGAGTCTCTAAGTAGGTTATAAAAGTCTAGATATTCTAGCTAGATAGCTATACTATAGTAGTATACGTAGTTATTACTTCTAAGGTATAATTAATTAGATTAGAGAGTATATCTAGTAAGTAGGTCTTAAACTACTTCTAGCTATAGAGGTTTATAATAAGCTTATACTCTAGATAAGAGTACTAAGCTTTATATAGCTCTTCTACTAGATACTAGCTTACCTATATAACCTTCTTATTCTTTAACTAGAAGTTCTTAGGGATAAGTTAGAAAGCTATTTTATAGCTTCTAATAAATTTCTTATATTCTCTTAGGCTCCTTTCTTTATATTCTTTAGAATCTTTTAGTCTTATACTATACTTTGCTCGCGAGAGTCTTATATTCTAAGATATATAGCGCTTATAGCTTATAGCTAAGGATCTTATACCTATATTACTTTAGAGGTCGATAGTGTCTAGATTTACTATTATAGGTATTTTTAGAGGCTTAGGCGTTAGGCGCTAATTAGCTATAAGGATTTAGAGTCTAGCTAGCTTCGGATAGCCTATATATATAGGCTCTAACTTTAGTATATACTACCGGAGAAACTTGATTTCCTTAAGTATTATTCGTACTATAGAATTAGAGCTATCCTTATACTACTCTAGTAGATTATTATATATACTTACTAGTATTAATATAATCTATCTCTAATATAATAATACTTCCTTACTCTACTTAGGAAGTAGTTTAAGGATAGCTATTATAAGGACATAGTTAGGCTCTATAAGCAATAAAGAGAAATCTAGAACTCTAATAACTACTCTAGGAAAACCGATTATAGTAACTATATTACTAGAAGAATATATCTACGACGCTAAATAGCGTTATAATTGTCTTCTATAAGAGCGAACTCTTAGATAGATAAAGAAGTAAATTGCTCTACTTAAGAAGAGAGTAAATCTAGACACTATTAACCTCTAAAGTAATATAGATATAAGATTCTTAGCTATAAGCTATAAGTGCTATATATCTTAGAATATAGAACTCTCGTAGGCAAAGTATAGTATAAGACTAAAAGATCTTAAGGAATATAAAAGAAGAAGCCTAAGAGAATATAAGGAATTTATTAGAAGCTATAAAATAGCTTTCTAACTTATCTCTAAGAACTTCTAGTTAGAGAATAAGAAGGTTATATAGGTAAGCTAGTATCTAGTAAGAGAGCTATATAAAGTTTAGTACTTTTACTTAGAGTATAAGCTTATTATAAACCTCTATAGCTAGGAGTAGTTTAAGACTTACTTACTAGATATACTTTCTAATCTAATTAATTATACCTTAGAAGTAATAACTACGTATACTACTATAGTATAGCTACTTAGCTAGAATATCTAGACTTTTATAACCTACTTAGAGACTCTTAAGAACTAGCTATTTCCTTACTTAGAGAAGTATTATATATAATACCTCTTCTTTAAACTCTACTCTAAACTATAGTAAGTAATTACTAACTACTACTTAGTACCTTCTACTAGGGAAGTGCTTATTAACTTAGAAGTAATACTAGAGTATAATCTCTAAAGTACTAGTAAACTATAAGTCTCTTATAACTAGCTTATAAATAGCTTTAGAAAGCTATAAAGAGAAGACTAGCTAAAAGAAGACTTTACTAAGAAAAACTCTTTCTTCTTCTATAAGGTAGAGATAGAGTACTACTTCTATAAAAGAAAGAGATACTATACTAATAAATACTAGAAAAAGGCTAAACTCTTAAATATAAATAAAAAGTCTATTACTTAGGTTAGATAGGCCTAGGGAAAAGACTAAGTCTTATAGTTACCTCGGAAACTATAAGGTACTAAGCTATTAATATCTTACTAGAGATAAGATATATCTATATTATAATAGAAGCTACTAGTATTAACTACTAAGTAAAGGTTATTCTTAACCTATAGGTAGAGGTTAGCCTTATTAGCTAGTATATAGTAGTTAAAATAAACTTTAAATTAATCCTAAGTAACCTTCTATAGCTAGCCTAGGTAGGCTTAGAAAGGAAAGTTACTTATATAGTATATAAGATATAGATAGTACTTACTAATAACTAAGATACTAACTATAGAGTTAAGACTATAGTCTATAGAGTAGATAAAGAAGAATCTAAGTTACTTCTAGATAACCTCTTCTTATAGAAGAAAGATATCTAACTTAACTATAGATAGTAAACTTAGATATAGAGAATTAAGGATAATTTATATATCTAAATAGTTACTATCTAGTAGCTAGAGAAGGAAGAAGATTATATCTATTTCCTAGATATAGTTAGGAGTAATCTAGAATATAAGAGTATAGTTATATATATCTAAATTATAGATATCTCTTAGAAGTATTATATACTAGATACCTTATTAGACTACTTAGATATATTTAACTTAGATATAGCTAAGATTCTACTAACTATAAAGGAGGGAGACTATTAGATCCTAATTATACTAGAAAAAGAGCTATCTTATAGTCTACTTTATAACCTCTTCTTATATAAGCTAGAAGTATTATAAGTATATCTCGAAGATACTCTAAAGAAAGACTAAATCCGCTATAGTATAAGCCTAATAGAAGTCTCTATTTTATTTATACTAAAGAAGAATAGTACCTTCTATCTATATATAGATTATAAAGACCTTAATACTATTACTATTAAGGATTATTATCTACTTCCTTTAGTAGATAAGATACTAGATTACTTATTAGATATATATTACTATATAATCTTAAATCTAAAAGATGTCTATAATAGAATCTATATTAGTCTAGGAGATAAATAGAAGATAGCCTTTAGAATATACTATAGATATTTTAAATATTTAGTTATACTCTTTAGGCTTACTAATACCTCTATTACCTTCTAAGCTTATATTAACTAGACTCTAAGAGAGCTAGTAGATAATCTCTATATAGTATACCTTAATAATATTCTTATCTATACCTATAGCGAGAATCTAGAGACTTACTAGTAAGTAGTTAGTATAGTTCTTAAACGCCTAAGATAGGTAAAGCTATATACTAACTTAGTTAAGTATACCTTTACTACTAAGGAGGTTTCCTTCTTAGAGTTTATTATAGATATATAAGGTATCTATACTAATCTAGTAAGAGTAGTAACTATCTCTAGATAGCCTTAACTAACTAGTGTTAAGGAGCTTTAGTTATTCCTTAGCTTTACTAACTTCTATTATAGATTTATTTAGAATTATATAAAGCTAATAGTATCTATAATAGATCTCTTAAAGAAAGAGTATATTACCTTTATATAGCTAGACTTAGTAGAAGAGAGCTTTATTTAGCTTAAAGCCTACTTTATAGATATACTACTCCTATACTACTTTAACCTCTAGTGTCTGATATATCTAAAGATAGATACCTCTACCTTTATAGTAGCTAGTATTCTCTTATAGCTCTTTAAAGATAATAAATAGCACCTAGTAGCTTTTATCTCTAAGAAGCTATAAGAAGTAAAGTATAACTAAGAGGTTTATAACTAAGAACTATATATAATTATATATTACTTTAAGTAATAGTGCTACTATTTAGAGAGTACTTAATATATAGTATAGGTCCTTAGTAACTATAATAACCTATAAGATATATACGATATAAGTAAGCTAAACCTATACTAGATAAGATAAGTATCTTATTTAGGAGTTTTTAATTTTAAAGTCTAGTATAGACCTAGCAAGTCTAATCTAGTAGATAAGCCCTTATAAAGAGTAGACTACTTTAAAGAGAACTACGTACTTATAAGGTTATTACTAACCTTATAGAATAAGCTTAACTTAGTAAGTAATCTTAGATTAAATCTAATTATTGCTAAAGTATAAGTAGTTAGTAGGTTTAGCTTCTACCTTAAGCATAGCTCGGAACTTGTAGATTAATAGCCTATAAGTTATAAACACGAATCTAGCTAAACTACTAGTACTATAGAATATATACTATATATACTACACTATATAGCTAGAGTGCTAGTTACTAGCGAACTTGTATTAGTAAAGAATACCTCTTTATTATAAACTATCTATATACTTTAGTAGAAGAATACTTTTATAGTTAAGTATATAGCTAATTTAGAGTAGGAAGATTATATCTAAAGTAGTAAGAAGATACTAGTATAGTGTAAATATAAAGATAGTACTCTAATATATAAGAGTAAGCTATATATTTCTAATAAACCTAGCCTTAGGTAAGAAATCCTATACTAATACTATAACTCTTATATAGCTAGCTACTATAGTATAGCTAGAATATATAATCTAATTAGTAGACACTACTACTAGCTATTATTAAATTAAGAAGTACGTAAGTATATAAAGTTATATAGTACTTACTAAAGGTTAAAAGTACTAAAGTATATACTATATAGTAAGCTCTCCTTCTTACTTATCTCTACTAATATCTTTAAAGAAGTTATACTAGACTTTATTATAAAGTTACCTTCTATAATATATAATAGTAGCGCTTATAATACTATCCTTATAATCTATAATAGATTATCTAAGATAGCTATCTATATTATAGCTAAGGAAATATAGACTATAAAAGACTTTATAGATATCTACTTTAAGTATATAATTTATAAATATAGTACATAAAAGAGTATTATATTAGATAGGGGACTTCTATTTACTAGTTAATTCTAGACAGAGATTTGCTACTAAATATAGGTAAAGTATAGATTAAGTATAGCTTTCTATCTATAAATAGATAGCTAAATAGAATACTAGAATTAGACTTTAGAGTATTACCTTTAAGTCTTTACTATAGAGAACTAGTCTAACTAGCTAAGCTTACTTTATATAGCTAAGTTTACTTATAATAACTCTATATATATAGCTACTAAAGAGATACTATTCTATACTATACTTAGTAAATATCCTATTCTTTACCTTCTACCTAAGGATAGGTAGCTAGAGAGAGAAGTACTAGTAGTAGTATAATAAGTATAGAATATATATATATTATAGATAACTCTATAAGAGCACTTAAGTGCTATAGTAAAGTATTAAATATAGTACTATAATAGGAAGTATACCTCTATAAGGTTTAAACTAAGAGACTTAGTATAGCTAAACATAAAGAACCTTAAGCTTAAAGCACTAAGTAGGAAACTTTTAGATAAGTTTATAGGCTCTTTCTATATAAAAGAAGTAATTAACTTATAGGCATATCGCTTATAGCTACTAAGCAACTATCGTATATACGATATATTCTATATATTACTACTAGAGCCTTTTTACCTAAGAGAAGAAGAGGAACTATCTAATATAAGAGCGCTAGAGTTAGTAGAGGATAGAGAATAAGTATAGTAAGTAGAAAAGATATTAGCTAAGTATACTATATACGTAGGAAAAAAGAAGTATTTACTTAAATAAGAAGAATATAATAAAACTAAAAGCTTCTAGATAAAGAAAAAGAACTTTAAAGAGATAGATAACTTATTAAGAGAGTTTAGAGAGAGTAGTAAGTATAACTAGAGATAAGATAAGAATAAGTAGCTTAGTATAGGCTAGTAGTTTACTCGCGGGAATACTACTATAGGCTTATAATAAGTATCCTTAGTATTAGGGACTTTAACCTTATAACTTTACTAGGAGTATAAGGCTAAGGATCTAAAACTGTCTATTGCTATCTATAGGCTTTATAGCCTAGTATCTTCGCAAGAATAACGCTAGAAATATCTATACTATACCTGCTTAACTCCTCTAGAACATAAGTAACAAGCGTAGTAACTACTTATTCTTAATTATAACATCTAGATTATTCTAGCTATAATATTAGCAAGCAACTAATAAGCAACACAAGTGCAATTATACCTTAACCTACTTATTATTATTATTCTCCTCTCTAAACCTACTAAACTTACTTTCCTTACTAGCCTCCTTACTACTCTCCTTACTAGATCTAGATCTAGAACTAGAACTAGACCTAGATCTAGAGCTAGAATTAGAGCTATTATCCTATCTACGATATTAGTATACGAGATAGATATAAGGTAGTAGCGAACTTATACTAGAGCTACTACTATTATTACTACCTCTATTACTACTACTACTATTACCTCTACTATCTCTACTCTCTCTACTACTACTACTACTACTATCTCTACTATCTCCTCTACCTCTACTATTACTACTACTACTATAACTACTACTACTACTCTATTTACGATGTTAGTATACGATATAACTAAGAGATAGATATAAACTTACGCCGCTATTGCCGCTACTAGTACTACCTCTACTAGGACTACTAGGCCTAAACATTAGGTAAGGACTACTACTAGGCCCTCTACTACTAAAGCCTAAGGGACTAGGCTATTATAGCTATTAGTATAATACTAAGCTACGAGACAAGTGCGAACTTACGTAGCTAAACTACTAAATAGCTATCTATTTAAGGACATTAGTAATTCTCCTTTACTCTAATAGCTATAGCCTCTCTATGTTAGAGCTAGACTTAGGAACTTTTATAGACATCTCTAAAGGATTGCCTCTAAGCTCTATAATATACTTATAATTCTCTAGCTATCAAGTTAAAGTACGCTAGGCATGTATAAGCTTTAAGCCTATATACTAAATAAGAGAGTTAGTACCTCTTCTATTTCTAGGGAAAGTGCTAGTAGCTATAGTATTAGAGTAGGCATTATAGAAAGTATATATATGCTCTACGCAACTATTAAAGCTAATTAGGACCTAAGGGTATTAGTAAGGTCGTATATAGGTATCGCTTATAGGTATTCTTACTAGAGTATAGGAAGACCTATTACTATAAGTATAATAGTTATACCTCTTAAGGTTTAGCTTATTATAGATAATGCTATACTTCGTAATTTCGTATATATAGCATATGTAAGTTAGCATGTAGAGTATAGTTATATTGTAGGTCGCTTACCTACTAAAAGCATATTTAGGAGCGTAATTAAGGACAGTAGTAGAGATATATATTAGTCTACTAAAGGCAACTATAATACTAGGCAAGGAAGATATAGTATACGTAATAGGTATTATTATAGAAGAAGAGAAGAGTAGGTACGTCGTAGAGATATATTTTAGCTATAATTATTATTGTTGTCCTACGTAACAAAGGAAATCCTAGTACTAAGGACCTAGAGGGCAAAAATCCTAAATAAAGCCTAAATAAAGCATATATTACCTACCTTTCTAGAAGCGATAAAGCTATAATAACCTCACTTGTCGTATATGTCTTACGCAAAAATCACTATATAGACGCAAGTAGATAGAAGTAGCACTACTAGACACTCTTTTCCTATAGTTCCTACTAAGGTTTAATAGGTTTTTATTAAGGCTAGCTACTAAGGACATTAGCTAGAGGAGGAGGTAATATTATAGATATTTTTAGAGGCTTAGGCGTTAGGCGCTAATTAGCTATAAGGATTTAGAGTCTAGCCGGCTTCGGATAGCCTATACGTATAGGCTCTAACTTTAGTATACACTACTAGAGGAACTTAATTTCCTTAAGTATTATTCGTACTATAGAATTAGAGCTATCCTTATACTACTCTAGTAGATTATTATATATACTTACTAGTATTAACATAATCTATCTCTAACATTTACTCTCTTCTCGAGTAGAGCAATTTACTTCTCTATCTATCTAAGAGTTTACTCTTATAGGAGGCAATTATAACGCTATTTAGCGTTATAGATGTATTCTTCTAGCGATGTAGTTACTATAATCGGTTCTCCTAGAGTAGTTATTAAAGTCCTAGATTCCTCTTTATTGCTTATAGAGCCTAACTATGTCCTTATAATAGCTATCCTTAAACTACTTTCTAAGTAGAGTAAGGAAGTATTATTATGTTAGAGGTAGATTATATTAATACTAGTAAGTATATATAACAATCTACTAGAGTAGTATAAGGATAGCTCTAATTCTATAGTACAAATAATACTTAAGGAAATCAAGTTCCTCTAGTAGTGCGCACTAAAGTTAGAGTCTATACGCATAGGCCATCCGAAGCCGGCTAGACCCTAAATCCTTATAGCTAATTAGCGCCTAACGCCTAAGCCTCTAAAAATACCTATAATACTATTAGCCTTATAACTAATCTAATTAAGAAGCTTAACACTTGTCTACGCTATATAGATATCTATTATTACTAGCTAAGGCAAGAAGTTACTCTAGGTAGCCCTATCTCTATAAACTAGACTCCTTTAGTAGATACTCTAGCTAATAGACTTACTAAGTTACTACTACCTAGTAGATATAAAGTATTTCTATAGTAGCTCTCCCTCGAGCTTATAGTCTACTAATTAGTAATAATAAGCTTATAGCTATTTAGTAAAGGAGTGTATTAACTAAGATAGAAGCTAAAGTACTAAGAGGGACTCTAATTTAGTTTAACCTATAGTTAAACTAAGCACTTATTTACTACTCTACTAATCTATAATCAAATTAGATAATTGTTGTCTTATTCTGTTACTATTAAGGAGTTCTATCGATTTAGCTATCTCTTAGTTTATTAGGCTAAGTATATATATAGTTACAATCCACCTAATTTGGGTGGATTAGGCAGTAATAAATCTCTTTCTCTCCCCACACCAAGTCAACATTTCGAGCATCAACAGTGGAGATCATAACACAACAGAACATGTCACATGGCATTCCGGAAGCGTAATGTTGGCGTACAGCGAGCCACTCCTGATGGAGGCGATGCTGCTGATCGCAATTCTGTGACTGCTCCTATCTCGGTGCCTGGCCTACGACCGTCGCCCCTCACAGGTCAAACAACCACGTCAACGGGAATCGGAAGTTTGGACAGTTTCTTAGGCGGTCATGGTGGACTGGCGACAGGCTCATCGATACTGATCGAAGAATCTGGCACGACTGACTTTTCGGGTGCTCTACTCAAATTCTTCGCCGCAGAAGGTATCACACAGGGACATCATGTGCAGATTGTGGGCGTAGGGGAGCAATGGGTTCGAGAACTGCCGGGTCTAGCCGGGTCCACCGAGAGTTCGAGACATGGCAAGGCTTCAGCATCTCAGGACGACGACAAGATGAAGATTGCTTGGCGATATGAACGACTAGGCCAACATGACGGTGCCCGACCAGGCGCCGTAACGCCCAATCGTGGACCAACAGTAGCGGTAGCGAGTAGCAGCGAAGCTTCCGAAGCTGTTTTCTGTCACAACTTCGACCTTGCAAAACGACTTGCTATCTCGCCAGCAAGTTACATTAAGCACATCCCAATGACACCACTGTCTCCCACATCCAAACCACCCTTTCACGATGTCATCCGCAGTATCGCCGCCAACGTCCAAAGCTCGCCACCCGCATCTTTCCATCGAATCATCATTCCGTCTATACTGTCACCTGCCTTCTACCCGCCACATGCTGGCAGTCCGGAGCACTTGCTGCAATTTCTGCACTCCTTAAGAGCAGTGCTACGCCAGCACGCAGACCGCGTGGTGGCCATGTTGTCCATACCCACCGAGCTGTATCGGAGACCTTCAGGCTTGGTGAGGTGGGCAGAGCAACTCAGTGATGGTGTGATAGAGCTCCAACCATTTCCACATATGATGGATGCTGCAAGCTCGTTGGCCGAGTCTGGAGGTGCTAGAAGTGGTGAGGAGCAGCCACAGGGCATGCTCAAGTTCCATAAGCTCCCGGCCTTGACCGAGCGTGGAGCAAATGCAGCCGCTGGAGCAGGCGTTGGCGATGATCTGTCCTTCACGTTGAGCAGGAGAAAGTTCCTGATCAAGCCATTCAGTCTTCCGCCACTCGAGCGAGAAGAGAATCAGAGTCCACATCCAGAGTCCTCTGCCGGCTCCAGCGCACTAGGGACCAGCAAGAAAGCAGATATCGAATTTTGAAAATAATGATAGACACGACAGCCTTCAATCCTCTTCCGAGTCGTGACGTCCGTCCATCATGTCCTCCATCTCAATCTGCTCCCAGCCACCTTGACCAGCTCCAGAGGTCATGTGCCGCGCATAGCTACGTCCATAGCTGCCCATACGGGGATTGATAGTGACGCCACCGAATCGTGCTCGGAACGAGTCGCCGAGGCATGAAGAGAGGGCACACCAAGCTGAGGTCCACGTCAGTGTTTCGGAACAAACAATCAGAGAATGTGATGTACCAATGAGCAGGATGAATGGAAGGCCTAGAAGTAAGCCCAAGAGCACGAAAACGTTCATGGTCTCGACAATTATAGATGGAGACGTACCTTAGGAGAGGAATTGCCCAGGTGATGGAGAACTTCTCGTAGGCAAGTTTTGCCGACGATGTCAACCGAGGTATAGGCTGAGGGCGCCAAGAAGGACCCTGATTTAGTTCACCTAAGGCTAAACTAAGCACTCTTTAATAGCTTTACTAATTTATGATTAAATTAGGTAGTTCTTGTCTTAATCTATTACTATCAAGGAGTTCTATTAATTTAGTTATCTCTTAGTTTAATAGGTTAAGTATTTATATAGTTATAGTCTACTAACTTTTAGTAGGTTAGGTAGTAATTAATCCTTTTTCCTCCCTACACACAAGCTAACAGTTATAAGCCTAGTATAACTACCCCTATATAAGCAGTTTATTTAGTTACTTCTCTATCTTATTTATTACTTTACTCTCTATTATCTCGCTTTTTAAGTATTAGAATCTATTAAGTACTGCCTTATCTATAATTATAAGATTTAGGTGTTAATAAAGAGATAAATAACTATAGATACTAACACCTTAATAGCTAGAATACCTATTATTCTTACTATATTAGCTAAATAGGCTAGCTAGCTATATATTATTAAGATAAGAGCTTTAAATACTAAGATATAGAACCTTATTAACCCTTAGAAGACTACTAAACTAGAGAGTCTCTCTAAGCCTTAAAGACTAGAGATAGTAAATACTAACTTCTTAGTACTCTTCTAGATATATAAGAAGGAATAAGTATAGTATAATAAGTAGCTTAAGGCCTTAGTAGATCTTATAAGCCTTATCTAGTTATTAATTACACTATAAGTCCTTACTATTATCTAGCTAGAAGGAGATCCTTATCTATAGGCTATCCTTAGAGTATTAAAGAATAGATTTACTCTATCTAATATAGCTATTTAGCTTAAGGTTAAAGCTCTCTAGAGAAAGTAGCTATCTAGTTCTTCCTTATAGAATATAGATTACTAGCTTTAGTAATAGAAAGAGGTTATAGATAAGACTAGGAATTATAACCTTCTAGAGGCTTAAGGATTAAGGCCTTAGAGGGACTTCTTCTTATTAATCTTAAAGACTAAGCTAGTATTTACTAATAAATATCTTATTAATTTAGATTTACTAACTCTACTAACTATACTTAAACTTATTACTAAGTTTAGACAGTTCTATAAGCTATATAAGCTATATACTACTATAAAGGCTAGTAAGAGAGTAATAGTATTCTCTATAGCTACTAAGAACTCTTATAAAAAGAAGCTTAGTTCCCCTAGGAAGCCTAAATATATATACTAGAAGAGACATAGGTAGAGTAAGTATTACTATTTAAATAAGTACCTTAGGCTAGAGAGATAGTTACTAAACTAATAGACTCTTAAAGAGGTTAAGTAAAGGCTAAATAATAAAGCCTTAAGGGATAAGGTTAAAGCTACCCTTATAAAGGAAGCTAACCTTTAGAAGGGGTTATCTCTATTAGTACTAATTAATATAGCTATAACTATTAGATTACACTTAGTATTTATCTTAGCTACTAGTAATATCTTAAGCTTATAGATACTAGATTCTAGAGTAACTAATTATATCTATAATTATACTATAAAGGACAGATATAAGGTTACTAGAATTATAGAACCTTATAAGAAGCTATTCTATAGTAACTCCTTACTTAAGATTAAGAGCTAGAGAACTATTAATATTATAGCTATCTATAAGAGACAGCTAGTAACTATCTATCTTACTCGTGTAGCCTATATACTATTAATTATAACTAATCTAGTTAGCCTTAGAAGGTTTGTTAATAGTAGAGTCTATTAGAACACTTAGACTATAGAGATTAGTTATAAAGGAAAAGTACTCTTCTTAGTTATACTAAAATATAACTAATATATACTTAAAGATAACTCTAAGACTCTCTATGTTACTACTATAGTATTAAGAGGTAATAAAGATCCTTACCTATTAGTATTTACCTTAGTTATTATAAGGACTAATTAATCTTAGTATAAAGTTATAAACTACCTAAGTATAGAGTCTATTAATTACCTTCTAGCTATTATAGTTAGTAGTAAACTAACTCTAACTAAGTCTAACTTAGCTTAACTAATCTATCTTAGGTCTTTATATTAGACTTATAAGCTATCTAATGCTTAGTAGCTTATATTAAGGAGCTCTAATACTAAAATTGCTATAATAAAGCTCTTTAAGAGAACTATCTTTAATATTATTATTAATAGATTTACTAGCTTTAATAAAGCAAGATATATAAGTTACTTTATCTATAGGATAACTAACTATAATCTAGTTACTAGTTATACTTATAGATATAAGCTTAATAAAATTACTATTAAGATAATTATTTATATTAAGACTAATCTTAGCTTTAAGATTAGATTTATTAGAAGCGATAATAAAAGTGCCTTTAGTCTTAGATTTACTATCTTCCTTAATAGTAAAGGTATTTAGTGTAAGCTATCTACTTCCTATACTCCTACATAGAATAGTTATAATAAGAGAATTAGAGTAATACTATTAAGGAGAGTAAGAGTAATTACTATCTTTACTAATCTCCTAAAGGAACTACACCCTAAACTATATAGATTAGTAGCCTATCTAATAAATAGAATACCTTTTAAGAAGCTTAACTAGAAGACTCTCTTTAAGCTAGTTTATAGATATTCTCTATCTATGTTCTATCTTAGACTACTTAGATATAAGGCCTATGCCTTAGATAAGTATATTATAAGTAGTAATAAGCTTACTCTAAGAGCTTATATTAGGTATCTAGTTAGCTATAACTTAACTAATATCTTTAAGATCTATATACTAGCTACAAAGAAGATCCTTAGAATAAGAGATATTAGATTTAATAAGACTTAGTTCTATAAGCTAGAAGAACAACTATAGCCTAGGCTAATTAGATTACTTAATTTACTAAGACTTCTATAGGAGGTTAAAGAGTATAAAGCTTAAGCTAAAGAGGTGCCTAAGGTATAACCTAAATAATAATATCTAGTTTAGGATCTAGTTTAGTATCTAGTTTAGGATCTAGTTTAGCTAACTAAGAGACTAAATAATTATAGTCTTTTATTATAGCTAACTCTAGATCTAAGCCTAGCTTAGATCTAGGAAGTTTAATAGGCTCTATTACCCCTACTAGATAATTATAGTGTATTATTATAGTTACTAGCTCTAGATCTAAGCCTAGCCTAGATTAAGAATATTACCTTACTAGAGCAATTCTTTAATACTCTAGCTTCTCTACCTTCTATAGTTATATAGCTATTACCTCTACTAGAGACTAAGGCTAAGACTAATTATTATAGGATAGATGTTTAAGCTAAAGAGTTAGCTAAAGTTTAACATAAATAACCTTCTTAGAGAATTACTATAAGGTTATCTAACCTACTTCCTAAGTATATCCTTACTATAAGGAGAATAAGAAAACTAAGGAAATAAGCATATATTACTACTCTAGTATAGCTAGAGATAGCTTATAGATATTACTAAGCATTTAATACTTACCTAGTAATAAGACTAATTTAGCCTTAGTTAGAACTAAGAGATAATCTCTCTCTACTACCTACTAATATAAAGAAACTTAAGACTTATTCTTATAAGAAGCAATTCTAGTAAACTATAAAAGTTAAATTACTTACTCTCTACAAGAAGTATATATAGACTATTATACTTACTACTTAAGTAACTAGTAAGCTAGTTTTATTAATATAGGTATTTATATATAAAGTTAATAATAAAGAAGAGGTTATAAAGTATAAAGTAAAGCTCTATATAAGAGATAACCTCTAATCTATAGAGTTAGAAACCTATATAGTAACTCTAGCTACTAAGGTCTTTAGAATGCTTATAGCTATCCTTACTTATAAGAATATAGAGGCTATTTAGATAGATATTATTAATGCCTATATTAATAGCTCTATTAATAAGATTATCTACTATATAATCTCCTCTAGATTTAAGCTTATTCTAGAGGAGCTAAGGAAGGACTATTCTAGTATTACTTTATTAGAGGCTATCCTCTTACTTAATAAGGCTCTATATAGCCTTAAACAAGCTCTAGCTCTCTAGTATATAGAATTTACTACTACTCTAAGGAACTTTAGATTTACTTAGGTCCCTAAGGCTCTATACCTCTAGCTAACCTTAGAGGTAATAATCTTCTTCTTTATAGATAATATTACTATTATATATCTTAAGAAGTATAAGGAGAAGGCTAATATAGTTATTATAGCTCTCTATACTAAGTATAAGATAAAGGTACTTAGAGATCTAAGCTAGTTTCTAGCTATCTAAGTTATAAGGAATAAAGTAACTAAGAGGCTATAGCTAAGCTAAGCCTAGTATATGTAGTAGATATATACTAAGTTTATTACTAAACTAATAAGGCTAGTGTCGACACTATTACTAGTAGAGATACTCTAGTCTAATAAAGGCTAAGCTTTACCTTAAGAGATCTACCTCTATTAGTAGAAGGTAGAATCTATTAACTTTGTAGTAGTTATTATAAGGCCTAATATAGCCTTTGCTACTTCTAGATTATTAGATCATCTAATAAACCCTTTACTAATACACTAAAGGCTAGCAAATAGAGTTATTTAGTATCTCTATAAGACTAGAGATCTAGCTCTTTACTTTAATAGTTTAATACTACTACTAATCTTCTAAGCCTTATTAGATACTAGCTTTAGAAGTTACTATTTAAGGAAGAGCCTTTAGAGGTATCTATTTAGGATGTTCTAAGGCTTTATTAACTAGAAGGCTATAAAGTAGCTAACTATTACTACTTCTAGTATAGAAGCTAAGCTCCTTACTCTTATAGAAACTACTAAACAAGCTATATAGTAGAGGAGGCTTATAGCCTCTATCTATCCTCTAAAGTATATTAGTATTTAGTATAACAACTAGTAGACTATTAGCCTTGTTACTAATCTAATAGAGAAGCTTAACATATATCTTCGTTATGTTAATATCTATTATTACTAGCTAAGGCAAGAAGTTAGCTATACTAGACCTATCTCTATAATATAGACTCTATTAGCTAATATACTAGCTAATGGCCTTACTAAGTTATTGCTACCTAGAAGATATAAGGCCTTCTTATAATAGCTATCCCTCGAGTTAGTAATCTACTAACTAGCTATAATAGCCTTATAGCTATTTAGTAAAGGGGTGTATTAACTAAGGTATAGGCTAAAGGCGCTAAGAAGGACTCTAATTTAGTTTATCTAAGGCTAAACTAAGCACTCTTTAATAGCTTTACTAATTTATAATTAAATTAGATAGTTCTTGTCTTAATCTGTTACTATTAAGGAGTTCTATTAATTTAGTTATCTCTTAGTTTAATAGGTTAAGTATTTATATAGTTATAGTCTACTAACTTTTGGTAGGTTAGGTAGTAATTAATCCTTTTTCCTCCCTACACACAAGCTAATAGACGACAACGATCACGTGACGTGCCTTAACTATTAACCGAGGTATAGGCTAAGGGCGCTAAGAAGGACCCTGATTTAGTTTACCTAAGGCTAAACTAAGTACTCTTTAATAGCTTTACTAATTTATAATTAAATTAGGTAGTTCTTGTCTTAATCTATTACTATTAAGGAGTTCTATTAATTTAGTTATCTCTTAGTTTAACAGGTTAAGTATTTATATAGTTATAGTCCACTAACTTTTAGTAGGTTAGGCAGTAATTAATCCTTTTCCTCCCTATACACAAGCTAATAGTTATAAGCCTAGTATAACTACCCCTATATAAGTAGTTTATTTAGTTACTTCTCTATCTTATTTCTTAGTTTACTCTCTATTATCTCGCTTTTTAAGTATTAGAATCTATCAAGTACTACCTTATCTATAACTATAGGATTTAGGTATTAATAAAGAGATAAATAACTATAGAGACTAACACCTTAACAGCTAGAATACCTATTATTCTTGCTACATTAGCTAAATAGGCTAGCTAGCTATATATTATCAAGATAAGAGCTTTAAACACTAAGATCTAGTACCTTATTAACCCTTAGAAGATAGTTAAACTAGAAGAACTCCCTAAGCCTTAAAGGCTAGAGATAGTAAATATTAACTTCTTAGTACTCTTCTAGATATATAAGGAGAAATAAGCATAGTATAATAAGTAGCTTAAGGCCTTAGTAGATCTTATAAGCCCTATCTAGTTATTAATTACACTATAAGTCCTTACTATTATCTAGCTAGAAGGAGACTCTTATTTATAGGCTATCCTTAGAGCATTAAAGAACAGATTTACTCTATCTAATATAGCTATTTAGCTTAAGATTAAAGCTCTCTAGAGGAAGTAGCTATCTAGCTCTTCCTTATAGAATATAGATTACTAGCTTTAGTAATAGGAAGAGGTTATAGATAAGGCTAGGAATTATAACTTTCTAGAGGCTTAAGGATTAAGGCCTTAGAGAGACTTCCTCTTATTAATCTTAAGGACTAAGCTAGCGTTTACTAATAAATATCTTATTAATCTAGATTTACTAACTCTACTAATACTACTTAAACTAATTACTAAGTTTAGACAATTCTATAAGTTATATAAGCTATATACTACTATAAAGGCTAGTAAGGGAGTAATAGTATTCCCTATAGCTACTAAGGACTCTTATAAAGAGAGGCCTAGTTCTCCTAGGGAGCCTAAATATATATACTAGAAGAGGTATAGGTAGAGTAAGTATTACTATCTAAATAAGTACCTTAGGCTAGAGAGGTAGTTACTAAACTAATAAACCCTTAAAGAGGTTAAGTAAAGGCTAAATAATAAGGCCTTAAGAGATAAGGTTAAAGCTATCCTTATAAAGGAAGCTAACTATTAGAAGGAGTTATCTCTACTAGTGCTAATTAATACAGCTATAACTATTAGATTATACTTAGTATTTATCTTAGCTACTAGTAACATCTTAAGCTTATAGATACTAGATTCTAGAGTAACTAATTACATCTATAATTATACTATAAAGGACAGATATAAGATTACTAGAATTATAGAACCTTATAAGAAGCTATTCTATAGTAACTCCTTACTTAAGATTAAGAGCTAGAGAACTATTAATATTATAGCTATCTATAAGAGATAGCTAGTAACTATCTATCTTACTTATATAGCTTATATGCTATTAATTATAACTAATCTAGTTAGCCTTAGGAGGTTTATTAATAGTAAAGTCTATTAGAACACTTAGACTATAGAGATTAGTTATAAAAGAAAAGTACTCTTCTTAGTTATACTAAAACATAACTAATATATACTTAAGGATAACTCTAAGACTCCCTATGTTACTACTATAGTATTAAGGAGTAATAAAGATCCTTACCTATTAGTATTTACCTTAGTTATTATAAGGACTAATTAATCTTAGTATAAAGTTATAGGCTACCTAAGTATAGAGTCTATTAATTACCTTCTAGCTATTATAGTTAGTAGTAAACTAACTCTAACTAAGTCTAACTTAGCTTAACTAATCTATCTTAGGTCTCTATATTAGACTTATAAGCTATCTAATGCTTAGTAGCTTATATTAAGGAGCTCTAATACTAAAATTGCTATAATAAAGCTCTTTAAGAGAACCATCTTTAATATTATTATTAATAGATTTACTAGCTTTAATAAGGTAAGATATATAAGTTACTTTACCTATAGGATAACTAACTATAATCTAGTTACTAGTTATACTTATAGATATAAGCTTAATAAAATTACTATTAAGATAATTATTTATATTAAGACTAATCTTAGCTTTAAGATTAGATTTATTAGAAGCGATAATAAAAGTGCCTTTAGTCTTAGATTTACTATCTTCCTTAATAGTAAAGGTATTTAGTGTAAGCTATCTACTTCCTATACTCCTACATAGAATAGTTATAATAAGAGAATTAGAGTAATACTATTAAGGAGAGTAAGAGTAATTACTATCTTTACTAATCTCCTAAAGGAACTACACCCTAAACTATATAGATTAGTAGCCTATCTAATAAATAGAATACCTTTTAAGAAGCTTAACTAGAAGACTCTCTTTAAGCTAGTTTATAGATATTCTCTATCTATGTTCTATCTTAGACTACTTAGATATAAGGCCTATGCCTTAGATAAGTATATTATAAGTAGTAATAAGCTTACTCTAAGAGCTTATATTAGGTATCTAGTTAGCTATAACTTAACTAATATCTTTAAGATCTATATACTAGCTACAAAGAAGATCCTTAGAATAAGAGATATTAGATTTAATAAGACTTAGTTCTATAAGCTAGAAGAACAACTATAGCCTAGGCTAATTAGATTACTTAATTTACTAAGACTTCTATAGGAGGTTAAAGAGTATAAAGCTTAAGCTAAAGAGGTGCCTAAGGTATAACCTAAATAATAATATCTAGTTTAGGATCTAGTTTAGTATCTAGTTTAGGATCTAGTTTAGCTAACTAAGAGACTAAATAATTATAGTCTTTTATTATAGCTAACTCTAGATCTAAGCCTAGCTTAGATCTAGGAAGTTTAATAGGCTCTATTACCCCTACTAGATAATTATAGTGTATTATTATAGTTACTAGCTCTAGATCTAAGCCTAGCCTAGATTAAGAATATTACCTTACTAGAGCAATTCTTTAATACTCTAGCTTCTCTACCTTCTATAGTTATATAGCTATTACCTCTACTAGAGACTAAGGCTAAGACTAATTATTATAGGATAGATGTTTAAGCTAAAGAGTTAGCTAAAGTTTAACATAAATAACCTTCTTAGAGAATTACTATAAGGTTATCTAACCTACTTCCTAAGTATATCCTTACTATAAGGAGAATAAGAAAACTAAGGAAATAAGCATATATTACTACTCTAGTATAGCTAGAGATAGCTTATAGATATTACTAAGCATTTAATACTTACCTAGTAATAAGACTAATTTAGCCTTAGTTAGAACTAAGAGATAATCTCTCTCTACTACCTACTAATATAAAGAAACTTAAGACTTATTCTTATAAGAAGCAATTCTAGTAAACTATAAAAGTTAAATTACTTACTCTCTACAAGAAGTATATATAGACTATTATACTTACTACTTAAGTAACTAGTAAGCTAGTTTTATTAATATAGGTATTTATATATAAAGTTAATAATAAAGAAGAGGTTATAAAGTATAAAGTAAAGCTCTATATAAGAGATAACCTCTAATCTATAGAGTTAGAAACCTATATAGTAACTCTAGCTACTAAGGTCTTTAGAATGCTTATAGCTATCCTTACTTATAAGAATATAGAGGCTATTTAGATAGATATTATTAATGCCTATATTAATAGCTCTATTAATAAGATTATCTACTATATAATCTCCTCTAGATTTAAGCTTATTCTAGAGGAGCTAAGGAAGGACTATTCTAGTATTACTTTATTAGAGGCTATCCTCTTACTTAATAAGGCTCTATATAGCCTTAAACAAGCTCTAGCTCTCTAGTATATAGAATTTACTACTACTCTAAGGAACTTTAGATTTACTTAGGTCCCTAAGGCTCTATACCTCTAGCTAACCTTAGAGGTAATAATCTTCTTCTTTATAGATAATATTACTATTATATATCTTAAGAAGTATAAGGAGAAGGCTAATATAGTTATTATAGCTCTCTATACTAAGTATAAGATAAAGGTACTTAGAGATCTAAGCTAGTTTCTAGCTATCTAAGTTATAAGGAATAAAGTAACTAAGAGGCTATAGCTAAGCTAAGCCTAGTATATGTAGTAGATATATACTAAGTTTATTACTAAACTAATAAGGCTAGTGTCGACACTATTACTAGTAGAGATACTCTAGTCTAATAAAGGCTAAGCTTTACCTTAAGAGATCTACCTCTATTAGTAGAAGGTAGAATCTATTAACTTTGTAGTAGTTATTATAAGGCCTAATATAGCCTTTGCTACTTCTAGATTATTAGATCATCTAATAAACCCTTTACTAATACACTAAAGGCTAGCAAATAGAGTTATTTAGTATCTCTATAAGACTAGAGATCTAGCTCTTTACTTTAATAGTTTAATACTACTACTAATCTTCTAAGCCTTATTAGATACTAGCTTTAGAAGTTACTATTTAAGGAAGAGCCTTTAGAGGTATCTATTTAGGATGTTCTAAGGCTTTATTAACTAGAAGGCTATAAAGTAGCTAACTATTACTACTTCTAGTATAGAAGCTAAGCTCCTTACTCTTATAGAAACTACTAAACAAGCTATATAGTAGAGGAGGCTTATAGCCTCTATCTATCCTCTAAAGTATATTAGTATTTAGTATAACAACTAGTAGACTATTAGCCTTGTTACTAATCTAATAGAGAAGCTTAACATATATCTTCGTTATGTTAATATCTATTATTACTAGCTAAGGCAAGAAGTTAGCTATACTAGACCTATCTCTATAATATAGACTCTATTAGCTAATATACTAGCTAATGGCCTTACTAAGTTATTGCTACCTAGAAGATATAAGGCCTTCTTATAATAGCTATCCCTCGAGTTAGTAATCTACTAACTAGCTATAATAGCCTTATAGCTATTTAGTAAAGGGGTGTATTAACTAAGGTATAGGCTAAAGGCGCTAAGAAGGACTCTAATTTAGTTTATCTAAGGCTAAACTAAGCACTCTTTAATAGCTTTACTAATTTATAATTAAATTAGATAGTTCTTGTCTTAATCTGTTACTATTAAGGAGTTCTATTAATTTAGTTATCTCTTAGTTTAATAGGTTAAGTATTTATATAGTTATAGTCTACTAACTTTTGGTAGGTTAGGTAGTAATTAATCCTTTTTCCTCCCTACACACAAGCTAATAGACGACAACGATCACGTGACGTGCCTTAACTATTAACCGAGGTATAGGCTAAGGGCGCTAAGAAGGACCCTGATTTAGTTTACCTAAGGCTAAACTAAGTACTCTTTAATAGCTTTACTAATTTATAATTAAATTAGGTAGTTCTTGTCTTAATCTATTACTATTAAGGAGTTCTATTAATTTAGTTATCTCTTAGTTTAACAGGTTAAGTATTTATATAGTTATAGTCCACTAACTTTTAGTAGGTTAGGCAGTAATTAATCCTTTTCCTCCCTATACACAAGCTAATAGTTATAAGCCTAGTATAACTACCCCTATATAAGTAGTTTATTTAGTTACTTCTCTATCTTATTTCTTAGTTTACTCTCTATTATCTCGCTTTTTAAGTATTAGAATCTATCAAGTACTACCTTATCTATAACTATAGGATTTAGGTATTAATAAAGAGATAAATAACTATAGAGACTAACACCTTAACAGCTAGAATACCTATTATTCTTGCTACATTAGCTAAATAGGCTAGCTAGCTATATATTATCAAGATAAGAGCTTTAAACACTAAGATCTAGTACCTTATTAACCCTTAGAAGATAGTTAAACTAGAAGAACTCCCTAAGCCTTAAAGGCTAGAGATAGTAAATATTAACTTCTTAGTACTCTTCTAGATATATAAGGAGAAATAAGCATAGTATAATAAGTAGCTTAAGGCCTTAGTAGATCTTATAAGCCCTATCTAGTTATTAATTACACTATAAGTCCTTACTATTATCTAGCTAGAAGGAGACTCTTATTTATAGGCTATCCTTAGAGCATTAAAGAACAGATTTACTCTATCTAATATAGCTATTTAGCTTAAGATTAAAGCTCTCTAGAGGAAGTAGCTATCTAGCTCTTCCTTATAGAATATAGATTACTAGCTTTAGTAATAGGAAGAGGTTATAGATAAGGCTAGGAATTATAACTTTCTAGAGGCTTAAGGATTAAGGCCTTAGAGAGACTTCCTCTTATTAATCTTAAGGACTAAGCTAGCGTTTACTAATAAATATCTTATTAATCTAGATTTACTAACTCTACTAATACTACTTAAACTAATTACTAAGTTTAGACAATTCTATAAGTTATATAAGCTATATACTACTATAAAGGCTAGTAAGGGAGTAATAGTATTCCCTATAGCTACTAAGGACTCTTATAAAGAGAGGCCTAGTTCTCCTAGGGAGCCTAAATATATATACTAGAAGAGGTATAGGTAGAGTAAGTATTACTATCTAAATAAGTACCTTAGGCTAGAGAGGTAGTTACTAAACTAATAAACCCTTAAAGAGGTTAAGTAAAGGCTAAATAATAAGGCCTTAAGAGATAAGGTTAAAGCTATCCTTATAAAGGAAGCTAACTATTAGAAGGAGTTATCTCTACTAGTGCTAATTAATACAGCTATAACTATTAGATTATACTTAGTATTTATCTTAGCTACTAGTAACATCTTAAGCTTATAGATACTAGATTCTAGAGTAACTAATTACATCTATAATTATACTATAAAGGACAGATATAAGATTACTAGAATTATAGAACCTTATAAGAAGCTATTCTATAGTAACTCCTTACTTAAGATTAAGAGCTAGGGAACTATTAATATTATAGCTATCTATAAGAGATAGCTAGTAACTATCTATCTTACTTATATAGCTTATATGCTATTAATTATAACTAATCTAGTTAGCCTTAGGAGGTTTATTAATAGTAAAGTCTATTAGAACACTTAGACTATAGAGATTAGTTATAAAAGAAAAGTACTCTTCTTAGTTATACTAAAACATAACTAATATATACTTAAGGATAACTCTAAGACTCCCTATGTTACTACTATAGTATTAAGGAGTAATAAAGATCCTTACCTATTAGTATTTACCTTAGTTATTATAAGGACTAATTAATCTTAGTATAAAGTTATAGGCTACCTAAGTATAGAGTCTATTAATTACCTTCTAGCTATTATAGTTAGTAGTAAACTAACTCTAACTAAGTCTAACTTAGCTTAACTAATCTATCTTAGGTCTCTATATTAGACTTATAAGCTATCTAATGCTTAGTAGCTTATATTAAGGAGCTCTAATACTAAAATTGCTATAATAAAGCTCTTTAAGAGAACCATCTTTAATATTATTATTAATAGATTTACTAGCTTTAATAAGGTAAGATATATAAGTTACTTTACCTATAGGATAACTAACTATAATCTAGTTACTAGTTATACTTATAGATATAAGCTTAATAAAATTACTATTAAGATAATTATCTATATTAAGACTAATCTTAGCTTTAAGATTAGATTTATTAGAAGCAACAATAAGGGTGCCTTTAGTCTTAGATTTACTATCTTCCTTAATAGTAAAGGCATTTAGCGTAAGCTATCTACTCTTTATACTCCTATATAGAATAGTTATAGTAAGAGAATTAGAGTAATACTATTAAGAAGAGTAAGAGCAATTACTATCTTTACTAATCTTCTAAAGGAACTACACTCTAAACTATATAGATTAGTAGCCTATCTAATAAATAGAATATCTCTTAAGAAGCTTAACTAGAAGACTCCCTTTAAGCTAGTTTATAGATATCCTCTATCTATAATCTATCTTAGGCTACTTAGATATAAGGCCTATGCCTTAGATAAGCATGTTATAAGTAGTAATAAGCTTACTCTAAGAGCTTATATTAAATATCTAGTTAGCTATAACTTAACTAACATCTTTAGGATCTTTATACTAGCTTTAAAGAAGATCCTTAGAATAAGAGATATTAGGTTTAATAAGACTTAGTTCTACAAGCTAGAAGAACAACTATAGCCTAGACTAATTAGATTACTTAATTTACTAAGACTTCTATAGGAGGTTAAAGAGTATAAAGCTTAAGCTAAAGAGGTGCCTAAGGTATAACCTAAATAACAACATCTAGTTTAGTATCTAGTTTAGCATCTAGTTTAGCATCTAGTTTAGAATCTAGTTTAGCTAACTAAGAGACTAAATAATTATAGTCTCTTATTATAGCTAACTCTAGATCTAAGCCTAGCTTAGATCTAGAAAGTTTAGTATACTCTATTACCTCTACTAGATAATTATAGTGTATTATTATAGTTACTAGCTCTAGATCTAAGCCTAGCCTAGATTAAGAATATTACCTTACTAGAGTAATTCTTTAATACTCTAGTATCTCTACCTTCTATAGTTATATAGCTATTACCTTTACTAGAGGCTAAGGCTAAGACTAATTATTATAGAATAGAAGTTTAAGCTAAAAGGTTAGCTAAAGTTTAATATAAATAACTCTCTTAGAGAATTACTATAAGGTTAGCTAACCTACTTCCTAAGTATATCCTTACTATAAGGAGAATAAGGAAACTAAGAAGATAAGTATATATTACTACTCTAGTATAGCTAGAGATAGCCTATAGATATTACTAAGTATTTAATACTTACCTAGTAATAAGGCTAATTTAGCCTTAGTTAGAACTAAGGAATAATCTCTCTCTATTACCTACTAATATAAAGGAACTTAAGACTTATTCTTATAAGAAGTAATTCTAGTAAGCTATAAAGGCTAAATTACTTACTCTTTACAAGAAGTATATATAGACTATTATACTTACTACTTAAGCAACTAGTAAGCTAGTTCTATTAATATAGATGTTTATATATAAAGTTAATAATAAAGAAGAGGTTATAAAGCATAAAGTAAAGCTCTATATAAGAGATAACCTTTAATCTACAAAGTTAGAAACCTATATAGTAACTCTAGCTACTAAGGTCTTTAGAATGCTTATAGCTATTCTTGCTTATAAGGATATAGAGGCTATTTAGATAGATATTATTAATACCTATATTAATAGCTCTATTAATAAGATTATCTACTATATAATTTCCTCTAGATTTAAGCTTATTCTAGAGGAGCTAAGGAAGGACTATTCTAGTATTACTCTATTAGAGGCTATCCTCTTGCTTAATAAGGCTCTATATAGCCTTAAACAAGCTCTAGCTCTCTAGTATATAGAATTTACTACTACTCTAAGGAACTCTAGATTTACTTAGGCCCTTAAAGCTCTATACCTCTAGCTAACCTTAGAGGTAATAATCTTCTTCTTTATAGATAATATTACTATTATATACCTTAAGAAGCACAAGGAAAAGGCTAATATAGTTATTATAGCCCTCTATACTAAGTATAAGATAAAGGTACTTAGGGATCTAAGCTAGTTTCTAGCTATCTAAGTTATAAGAAATAGAGTAACTAAGAGACTATAGCTAAGCTAAGCCTAGTATATATAGTAGATATATACTAAGTTTATTACTAAACTAATAAGGCTAGTATCGATACTATTACTAGTAGAGATACTCTAGTCTAATAAAGGCTAAGCTTTACCTTAAGAGATCTACCTCTATTAGTAGAAGGTAGAATCTATTAACTTTATAGTAGTTATTATAAGGCCTAATATAGCCTTTGCTACCTCTAGATTATTAGAGCATCTAATAAACTCTTTACTAACACACTAGAGGCTAGCAAATAGAGTTATTTAGTATCTCTATAAAACTAGAGATCTAGCTCTCTACTTTAATAGTTTAATACTACTACTAATCTTTTAAGCTTTATTAGATACTAGCTTTAGAAGTTACTCTTTAAGGAAGAGCCTTTAGAGGTATCTATTTAAGATGTTCTAAGGCTCTATTAACTAGAAGGCTATAAAGTAGCTAACTATTACTACTTCTAGTATAGAAGCTAAGCTCCTTGCTCTTATAGAAACTACTAAACAAGCTATATAGTAGAGGAGGCTTATAGCCTCTATCTATCCCCTAAAGTATATTAGTATTTAGTGTAACAACTAGTAGACTATTAGCCTTATTACTAATCTAATAGAGAAGCTTAATATACGCCTTCGTTATGTTAATATCTATTATTACTAGCTAAGGCAAGAAGTTAGCTAAACTAGACCTATCTCTATAATATAGACTCTATTAGCTAATATACTAGCTAATAGCCTTACTAAGTTATTGCTATCTAGAAGGTATAAGGCCTTCTTATAATAGCTATCCTTCGAGTTAGTAATCTACTAACTAGCTATAATAGCCTTATAGCTATTTAGTAAAGGGGTATGTCAACCGAGATATAGGCTAAGGGCACTAAGAAGGACTCTAATTTAGTTTACCTAAGGCTAAACTAAGTACTCTTTAATAGCTTTACTAATTTATGATCAAATTAGGTAGTTCTTGTCTTAATCTGTTACTATTAAGGAGTTCTATTAATTTAGTTATCTCTTAGTTTAACAGGTTAAGTATTTATGTAGTTACAGTCCACCAACTTTTGGTGGGTTAGGCAGTAATCAATCCTTTTCCTCCCCACACACAAGCCAACATCAACGTATTTTCGCTCAAAAAGCTCTCGTCGCTCATGGAACATTCAGTTTATCATCATCTTCTCTATCGCTCCATGTTCCGGAAAGCTCGCGATGTTGTGCACCGCATTGCGTCCATCTCACGAGAATTGCCCCGCCGGAACCTACCCCTCTCTGCCTCCGACCCTCCTGTCACGCTCTCCGCTACTATCCTGTCGCTAGAGTGAGATCGGCGTCTGGCGAGGCAAGACCATTGTACCTTCGCCAATGCGCGTATTTACTTATTTCTCCGTGCGGCTAGAAAAGCTCTTTTCTCCTGCAACAAACCGGAGCAGTGAGCTCGCAAGTCACTGACAAGGTTTACTCGACCTTCCTTCTCCACACAAGCTGCTCGTGTGATCTCTGGGGGATCTTCAGAGTCTGTTTGGTGCATGCCAGTGGTTTGTATATCTCCTAGTCCAGAGGCATGTAAAGTAAGCATGTCCACAAGGCCTTCGATCTTTCGAGTGTTCAATTTCATCCACACAGCTCTGACCGACCACCTGGCATCAGCAGGCGCGCAAGACCATTAACGATGCCTTACAAGACGGTGTGCACCATGTTGACCCTGGGCCTGACCGTTGCAGCAGCGGCTCAGAACTCGAGCGATACCGTGATTTTGTCCGCGCCGTCGCAACCTCCTACGGGCCAGAATGTAATCGACTCCTCTTTCATGTCCTACTCCATTGAATTCAACTACATGCTGGACTATGCCGGGAACTCTTCGTGTGTCAACAGGACGGCTACATTATACCAGCAGCTGACCAAGTAGGAACCCAAACCAATTCTCGATAAACATGCTGGAGAATCTCAACTCTTTAGCGGGCTCCTACCCATACATCAGAGTTGGCGGAACAACACAGAACCGTAATTACTACTACCGGAATCAGACAGTTGCTTTGAACCAGACCTTCTCCAGACCGTGGGATGACCAGCCCAGTCGTCTGTCTACAGGGCCGAAATGGTTCGAGTCTTTCCAGCAGTTTCCCGAGGGTGTCAAGTATCTCTACGGCTTGAACTTCTACAACGGTACTGAAGGCTTCGCGCAAACAGTTACACAGGGGCTCGACGCTTTTCTTGCCTTGGGGCAAAGCTTATACGCCTTTGAAATAGGCAATGAAGTCAATGGTAGGTGCTAAATCGGAAGGACGAGATCAGCAGACTGAGATTTTACCATAGGTTGGGCTGGCACGTCCCGTCGGCCACCTGGCTGGACAATCTTTGACTACATCCGCGAGTGGATAGACGCATCGTCGGCAATTCGCGATGCTATACGTCAACAGCCTGGGTACGAAACGGCCACTCCGTATTTCCAGGGCTGTGCATATGTCGCTCCTCGAGCTCAACACCTCTCGGGAAACACGACTTGGAATGTGGCCAATACGGTCAGACTAGGCATGGGCGAGTCTGACATGCTTCGTTCTGTTGCAGACCACGATGTAAGACGTCTAGCTTGTCTGCCTCTGACCACTGCTGACCAACCAAGTACATGGGCGCGAATTGTGCAGGCGAGCCTGTGCCAACGCTGCAGGACAACCTGCTCAATCATTATCGCATGACTTCCCTCATGTACTGGCATGAACTCCTCGGCAACCAGACCGCTGCTCTCGGAGTCCCATACGCACTCGGCGAGACCAACAGCATCTCCTGCCAAGGTACTGCAAACGTCTCCGATGTCTTCGGTGCCGCTCTGTGGAGTATAGACTATGTCTTGTACGTTGCTGGCCTGAACATCAACCGAATGTACTTCCACATGGGAAGCGTATACAGGTATGCGCCGTGGCAACCGACAACGATCAATGGCACCGCACCATTCGCGAAGCCACTGTACTATGGCAACCTGTTCACAGCTCAGGCGCTGGGTGGTGGTGACAAACAGGTTGTGAGTCTCCTGAACGAGACCCGCTTGACAGCCTACGGGATGTACGAAGCTGGACAGCTCAGATCGGTTGCAGTCATCAACTTGAATATGTTCAACACAACTCAAGCGATCGAAGAAAGGTCCGCGCAGGTCTTCGCGCTTCCAGAAACTGCTGATTGGAGTACAGCGGCCGCGCGGCGATTGACAGCTCGAGGAGTAGATGCTAAGACCGGAGTGACATTCGCCGGTCGGTACGTAGATGAGCAGGGAGTCTTGGTCGGAGATGAAGAGGTCGAAAGTGTCGAGGATGGGGTGATAGAGGTCGGAGCGGGCGAGGCCGTGCTCGTATCGCTGCCTTGAAACAAGATGATTGTATAGTGATCGTCTCAGTGTAGTCACGATATCAAACGTATATATGTGAGCGTGCCAGAAGTGTGAGCAGAAGAGGACAGTCGCGAACGGCCCGTTCTCTCATGTTCAATTAGCCGCCACAAGCGCGAGCGCGTCTAGACCCCACGAAAAGATTCAGCTCACCTTCAACGGTCCAGTCATTTTTGAAAGTGTGTTTATTTGCAACATTCACCGATGGCGTGAAGGAAATCAGCGTCAACGATCTCTGTATCGTTCATCTTCTCTCTTTCATCTCTGTAAGTCTTGACTCTACCCCCACCACGATTACAGGATTACACACGCAATTTTATCAATCTGTCAATCCCCCGAAGGCTCTGCCTGTTGACGAAAATAAATGCTACGCTCTTTATGACTCTTGATCAATACGACTCACATCTTGTCTCTGTTGCATCTCGAAGCTCTTTGCTGACTTTCGATCTGTAGACTCCCTCGACTGTCCAGTCATGACTATCCCAACCGTCTCCGAGCCCATCCCCATCCACCTCGTATCCTCCCGCTACCTCGTCCACGATGCCAACCATGTGGCTCACCTCCGTCGGTCACACAACATGACTGGCGTCCACATCGGTGGCCTTCCCCAAGCCGCTCAGCAGAATGTCTTCCTCGGTCTCCCAGTCGAGCTGATGCCCGAGGAAGCAGCTCTCCTCGTCGAAAAAGGAGCAGCATACATCGTGGACGACCCAGCTCAGCACACCTCTGCCTTCCTTGCCAACGGACTGTCCACCGAGGAGAAGCAACGCTTCCAAGACCTCCTTCACCACCAAGGCACCGCCGCAGCAGAAGAGCAACAAGCCCGTGCCGAAGCCCGCAAAGACAGCGCCCTCCACCGCATCGCCACCAAAACCGGTGTCGACAAAGAAGACATCTTCAAGAAAAAGGTCGGCAACGGAGATATGGACAACTGGAACGACCTACCAGAGGACATGCTCGCCCCGCGCCCACGCGGCACCCGCACCAAAAGCAGCAGCCGCCGCCGCGGCGACCGCAGCGCCAGCAGCTCCGTCGGACCCAGCAGACAAGGCAGCGCGGGCCCACCCATGGCCGGATCTGGCCCGCCATCGGGGCCCCCGTCAGGCGCAAGGACACCGTTAGGCGAAGGTCAGGAACCACTTCTCTCCTCTGCTGCACTGGCAGGGGAGACACCCGAACAAGCAGCAGAGACTGAGACCGCACAGGACAATGAAGCGAGCGAGCAGGATGAGAGTCTGTTTGCCTCTCCGCTGCCGGCGAGAGCGAGAGCGACGAAGCGGGACGGAAGGGAGGTGCAGCCGCATGGCGTCACGCCGACGACGTCGTACCCGCCTCTTGTCGCGAGGGTGCCTGATGCAGGCGCGGAGAGGATCGAGGTGCCGGTGCCAAAGAGCTATCCGTTATACAAGCATTTGAATGCGAAGGGGTACTTCCTCGCTCCTGGGTTGCGGTTTGGGTGCCAGTACATGGCGTATGCGGGGGATCCGTTGAGGTACCACAGCCACTTTCTCTGTAATGGGAAGGAGTGGGATGAGGAGTGGGATTTGATGGAGCTGGTAGGTGGGGGAAGATTGGGGACTGGTGTGAAGAAGGGATTTCTTCTTGGTGGGGTGGAAGGGATTAAGAGTGAGGTTGAGGGGGATAAGGAAGGGCACGTGAGGACATTTGTGGTTGAGTGGGCTGGGATGTAAGATGCCTGGCGAGGAGGGAGGTGATGGTGATGAGATATGATACCCACAGACAATGACCAATCCAATGTGTGCATGAAGCTCTTCAAATTTCTCTACAGGGTTGTGTACACCACTTCAACATCCCAAGTATCTGCTCTCCACCCACCTCGTCTCCTCATCATCGACGACTCTTCCTACCACAACTCTGATGTCAGGGTAGACGCTCATCAATCTCGCCAACCCCATCCTACCCGCCATGTATGTGACAAACACGATCCTCCCTTCTTCTACACCATGATCGATTAACACCCTCACAGCCATTAGTGCGGCTCCTCCGCTCGCCATCTGTGGATCCAGCAACATCACGCTCTCATGCCGATCTATGTCCTGCGACATCTTGTAGTAGTGCAATTCCGGCTCGCCATTCCGGTGATTTGTCTGGATCAGGATCCTCCCTGTACGGCAGTCGGGAATCACGCGCTTGAGACCTGTCTCCAAAATCGCGCCGCCGCGTAAGATGACGACAGCCGAGATCTCGCCCTCTTGTATGAGGCCCGCGTACGGCTGGTTGGTCGGGGTCTTGATGTCGACGTTGTTGAAGGGGACGCATGTCGTGGCTGTTTCGACGAGGAGGGAGCAGAGGCGGTCAAAGTAGAAGATGAAGTCCTCTGTCGAGGTGGAAGGGTCTAGGAGAAGAGTGTTGATGCCCATGACTTGTGAGGTCTGGGTGAGGATAATGACGTTGCTGGAGAAGGGTTGAGATCTGGAGGCGACGGTGCCGAGTCGGCGGAGCTCGACCTGGTGCAGGCGGGATTTGGAGGTGAGGGTTTTGTGGATGCGGTCGGTGACCATGCCTTGAATGATCAGTATGATTGAGGGGACGTTGGATGGACAGAAGCTCACTGATAGCAACTACGTTCTCGATACCGCGGGGCACAATGATATCTGTTGTGCATCAGCATGAGTACGCATTGGCAGTGCTAATGTGTTGTGTAGAAGAGCAGATCAGATAGGAGCGAAAGATGGATAGGTTTTTCCACACGGTTATTGCGGTTGAACTATGCTTATGGTAGGTGTATCATCATTGTGCATGTAGTAAAGAGATTGATACTGACCTGCAGACAATCGTTGTGGCTCGACAAATTTGGTGAAATTAGGCTTTACGAAACCAAACCATTGCTTGATACAGCCCTCTATATCTCTACCTCTATCGCGAACATCTCGAACGACTGTGATCAAGTAAGTCAAAGATCTTTGCTACAAGAGATAAAGCTTACGCCGTCGAGACAAGCACAAATCAGCATCTGCCTCACAATAGATCTTGTGCACATCAGTACAATGAGGGCATGCTCAGACTGCGTATAATGTACCTTGAGGTCTAGGATTTCCAACACGCGCGAGTCGTGTAACGCGAAAATGCCCTCGAGTATAAGCACATGTGGCGAGTATATAGTAGTAGTCCGGTCTATCCTGTTGTGCTTCTCGAAAGAATAAATAGGTATTTCTGCTTTCTTTCTGCAGTTGAGTTAGTACAAGAGAACGTCGAGAAGAGATTCGACCAACCCTTCTTTAATCTCGCGTAGCTTTTCGACTAGCATATCGAAGTCTATGGCATCTGGAGCATCAAAATCGTACTCATTTGCAAATGCCAACTTCGACTGAGCAGGAGTGAGGGGCTTGTAAAAGGAGTCCTTGTAGGCATTAGACGATGCAGTACTCATTGAATGGCTTAGGCTACCATTGACAAAATCACAACCCATGGCAGACTAAGCTGTCGGATGATAGCCAACGCCAGAGACGTCTTGCCAGATCCAGAACTCCCCGCTATGCCGATGATACTGGTGTTGTTCCATGGCGGCGAGTAGTGAGCACGCTCAATCCGCGAGAAGTCGCCAGATGCTGAGGACATGTTTCCAATGCCCTTGTATGATGGTTTCTCCGGTCACCATCGTGCCCAGGATGATCTAATAGTACATGTCGCGTAATCAAGGAAGTGGAGGAGAAGGGAGAGACTCGGGTCTGATTTTGATAGTGGGTCGAAGCTCAGCCTTGGCGCTGCCGACAATCTCATTTTGCTTCCCACTTTGCACAGCTCCCACCTTCAATCCCCAGCACATTCTTTCATCACTGGTCTGAGCTATTCGGTGACCATTCTCAAGCCACCTTCAATGCTGTGAAAGACACTTGCTTGTCACGGCCAGGCTGTGACGAAGGTGAGACATCTTCAGTCGGAGGATATCTCCAACTAATCACTGACTTGAACTAGGCAAAAACCAACATGTCAGGAGCAGTCCGTCATGCCTTTGAGGCGCGAGTCGAGGATGAGAAGCCTTCCAAAGTGTGAGTCTACACTCTGGCACTGCACATGAAAGATGGAGGACATATGATGTGTACAAATCAAGTTGGGAATCTCTCAGAAATACACTGTCGACAACAAATTAACTTGTTATCTGATCAGTCATGATATACACTTGGAAGAAGACGGACGATGATAATGGACTCGGCGCTGATTCATGGTCCAGGGACATCAACTTTGTGATCATGGATTACCTGATCAACGAGGGATACCCATCCGCAGCCGCCAAATTTGCAAAGGAGGCCAACATCCAGCCGGCTGTGGACTCGGAGGCAATTCAGCAACGGGTTGACATCCGTAATGCGATCCATGCAGGCGATATCCAGTTGGCCATTGAGAGGATCAACGAGCTCAACCCGCAGGTATGCCTTCTCCGTCTTTTCCTCACTCCGTAATGATTATCTTGTGTTTTACATGCACCACTCATATACCTTCGGGTGTTGATGAAGAACAACTCACACTTCAGTCCTCAGTATGAACCATACTCTCTATCACAGATGTGTCCAATCAGCTTGTCTGCTCAGTTGCTGACGAGACGTAACAGATCCTAGATACCAACCCCGAGCTGCATTTCTCTCTACTGCGCCTTCAGCTCATTGAATTGATACGCGCTACTGTGACAGGCCCGGCTACTCCCTCAACAGCCGCATTCACCCCTGCACTGGAGTTCGCCACAGCACAGCTCGCGCCGCGTGCTCCGACCTCCCCTGCTTTCCTTCAAGATCTGGAGCGGACAATGGCACTGCTTATCTTCCCTCCTGAGAAATTGACGCCGCAGCTGAAAATGCTACTGGATCCACGCCTCCGCCAAGCGGTGGCTACTTCTGTCAATGAAGCCATCCTCGCGTCTCAGGGCGAGCGACGTGAAGCCAGGATTCGGAACCTCGTCAGACTACGAACTTGGGCAGAACGAAAGGCTCGAGAGTCGAAGCTGGATCTACCAGAGGACATTGACCTCGCCGACACCCGGCTGGAATCGCACAACGGGCAAATGGGAGATCCCATGGTAACCTGAAAGGTCGCCACGAGGACTGAACTTTCGCTCCACAAATCCACGATGCTCCAATGTCCCGCGCGCGGCCAGATGCGCGGCTCGGGCAGTGATCTCACGAACACACGGCCAGTGTGATCAGGACCATGCACTTCAACATGTTAGCTGCATAGTCGGATCAAGCTCGGTCTACCGGCTTACGGCTTTTGGTAACGCCGTGCCGGCAAACCTGCCATGAGCGCAATTGAAAGCATTATTCAGGCGAATTAGCCGGAGATCCTTCGAGGTGTCTTTGGTGTGAGCCAATCATAACGGCGATCGGGTACTGACGTCGGTGGTTCTCCGCAAATCCCCCGCAAAAGACCCCAAAGCATCATCAAAACGAATGCTGAACCACCACAGCACGAGCAATAAGTAAGTAACACTTGCTGTGCTCAGCGTTCGTTAGTTTTTAGCACGTAGTCGTCGTACAATCGAATGCGTCTCACTATCACTTGAGCTTCTTCCACACGTCCTTCTTTGTTGTCCTCGCGAGGACAGACTCCCTTCAACCACTTCCGGTGGGACAAACCAATAGACGCCAGAGCATTTCTAAGAACAGATTGAGCCGTCACTTGTGTAGCAACATTTGCTCATCATGAAGCACCTCAATATTTTCGGAAGGGGTCGAAGCCTTCGAATAGCTATTACGGTGTGCTGCCAGCTGGCTTTCGTGCTCTTTGGCTACGATCAAGCAAGTATAGAAGTCTGTATCTCGATTCGAATACTGACGATACTCAGGGTGTCCTCTCAGGTATCGTCGGCAACGACAACTTTCGAGCAACTTTCAACGAACCGTCACCCGGCTTGGAAGGCATCATTGTCTCAATCTACAATCTAGGAGCATTCTCAGGATGCGTATTGAGTTTCTTCATTGGCGACATCCTCGGGCGAAGAAAGACAATGTGGTTTGCTATGGTCTGGATCATCATTGGAGCTATCTTGCAGACTACGGCTGGTGCATCGACTAGGACTGGCAGTGTAGCACATATGCTGGTCGCTCGGTACATTACAGGTATCGGCACTGGACTGGAGACGAGCACTGTGCCTATGTATCAGTCTGAGTTGTGCGAGGCGAGCAAGAGAGGTCGACTGGTATCTAGCGAGCCGCTCTTTGTCGGCGTAGGCATCGTCATTGCGTACTTCTTCGATTACGGAATGAGCTTTGTTGGGGGTCCAATCGCTTGGAGACTGCCGATAGCTATGCAGATCGTCTTTGCAATTGTAAGTATCATAATCTAAGGTCGGCACGTCGGCTAATCCTCTCAGGCTGTCGTTGGCATGGTCTTCGGAGTTCCAGAGTCACCAAGGTATCTTTACAAAGCAGGTCGAAACGACGAAGCACTCCAGGTGCTATGCGGGGTCTACGACGGTACTCCAGAGTCGCCAAAGATTGCGAAAGAGCAAAGGGATGTGTTGGAGGCCCTTGCTACCGAGCGAGCTCATGGCGAATACAGATGGTCACAATTGCTCAAGCGAGACAAGGTACAGACCGGGCAACGAGTACTGCTCGCTTACGGCATGCAATTCATGAATCAAATGGGTGGAATCAATCTTGTCGTGTGGGTATTCGCCGTCGATGCTCAATTTGCTATGATAGCAAAAATTTGCTATGGTGGCAAATTTGCTACCTTCACACAAGTTGCTAATATCGTCACAGCTACTTCGTACCCACAGCACTTCGACAGAATGTTGGTCTCAGTCAGAATCTCTCTCTTATCATCGGTGGCTGCATCCAAACCATGTTCTTCTTCGGATCTCTCGTACCGACTTTCTTCCTCGATAGACTGGGACGGCGAAACCCCATGATGTGGGGTTCTTTTGGCCTTGCAATCTCTATGATGATGATCTCTATCCTTCTGAGCTTCAAGGCATACCCGCAGAGGTACTCGGAGTCGGTGCAGACCGCCACCTCGTCGGCGAGCGTGCCCGAAATATTACCGTTGCATGTACGTGCAAAGGGGACCGCTGTTGGTATTTCGAGCAACTGGTTGTGGAATTTCGTGGTAGTTATGATCACGCCAAGCGCTCTCAACAACCTCAACTACCAGGCCTACCTTATATTCATGGTCCTGAACCTCTCGTTTATCCCGCTAGTCTACTTCGTGTACCCTGAGACTAGCAATCTTACCCTTGAGGAGATCGACGAGCTTTTCACAACGGCGAGCACCACACGCCTCGACCGAGGCTTCTTCAGTCGTCTCTCACGTCCGACAGACCCAGTCTTGTTGAGTTTCGATTACCTCAAGAACAAAGCAGCAGGCAATACCGAGTCAGGGGTCGGAGATAGGGGCACCTCCATGGCAGAAGAGAAGTCAAGCTCTGAGCACAATGATGCGGCCGAGCACAAGGACATCAGCAATCACAAAGAGGAGTAGAATGGAGGACAATATCAATACAATTAGCTGCTGAGAAGGTCTAATCATAGTAGAAAGGCGGACGTAGTGGTTGAGTGTGACCATAACCTTGAGTTTTTTGAAGCACTAGAGTAGACAGTCTCTACCTTTGTCTTACAAGAAATGTTTCCTGAGTTAAATTCTGATATGGCTCTCTCCCAATCATCATTAACTTCAATGTTTCTCGACAATGATGCGGCCAAGTCTGCTTCCAGAACGACCGTTGTGCTGAAATGCAGGGATCCGCGGAACCTTTTTGACCGTTTGAAGTCAACGCTCTCATCACATTCCTCCCGGACTATCTCCCTATCCACGGCCGGCAGATTTCCTCGCGTCACATGTCTAACAGGGCATTTCGAACGACATCTTTGTCCGCCACTCCAGATGAGCTGTGGGCATGTCATTGCCATGGAAGACGGCCAGAGTTGGGCCTGAGGACGGCCCACTGTGGAGGGCTGACTTGATTCGCCCACGGCCGGATGATGATGGCAGATCAGCGGGGACAATCTCAACCCTCGGAGATGAAGCTGCCACCTCATCACGATCTTCCCTCCGAGACGTCGGCATCCTTTCTTTTTTCGACGTAGATGCTCGGCCGACCATTGCCTTTGAGCTCGCAGTCGCGTCTGGCAGCAGCTATGAGTGTGGGCTTCAGGTCTACGAAAATGCCATCTTCCGGAGGTGCTATCCGGACGAGCGGCGACGATTGGCCTTCCTGAGTGACGCGAAGATCAAGGTCCACAAAGCAGGAAATACCTCCTCATCCTTTCCTATCATCGTTCAAGGACGGCCATGCACATGCAGTCTTGCCACAAGCAGATGGCTTATGGTAGGATGGAACACGCCTGCAGACGACCGCGACATCCCTCATGCCGAAGTCCTACCACCACGTGTCATTCGGTCTCTAGCTGGAGATTCAGTGACGAGCCCTTTCCAGGTCAAATCCGAGTTCGAAGAAGAACCATGGAAGAGAGGAGCTGATCTCTTGGGCTGGACTCGTTTCCCGAATTTCATCGTCACTCCTCACATGAAACGGATATTGGAGTATCCTTGGCATCAAACATCTATGGGCCCTATGGAATCTTGGTCGACTGTCTGTAAGCTCTCAGTATCGGCGATGATCCTGAATCCGGACCCGAGAGCCATGTACTGGGGCTCAGATTTCACCACAATCTATAACGAGCACTGCATTCCTATCTTTGCCCAGAAGAACTCGTTTGTACTTGGTAGTTCACCCGCGACTGCATGGCCGGAAACGTGGCATATAGCAGAGCCAAGGTTCTTGAAGGCCATGTACGAGGGCAAAGCCTCGAAGGTTCAGGCGATGCAGGCATTCCTGATGAGAAACGGCACCGAAGCACTCGAGGAGACGTTCTTCGATTCCACCTTCTTGCCGATACCCGGCGTCGACGGTGGGGGTAATGGAGTTCTCAACCAATTCTCCGAGACCACAGATCAGGTCATCGAGAAACGCCAACAAGCCGTGATCAATGGAGTCAACAGCCGAGCGTGGAATGCTCAAAGCGTTACCGAATACTGGACAGTAGCCATGGAGCCGCTGAACGACGAGCCTGCAGATATCCCATATGCATTGCTGATCACACCCACGGCCATCGTCCTACCACGCACCTTTCCTGGAGAGCACATGCATTACCACCTTCAGCATATGATTGGATTCCCGAAATCACCGTTCAGGACAAATAGACCGTTCTCGCTTGATGGGCTCGATCACCCCGATGATCCAATCATCAATGTGATCAGACAAGCTCACAATAAAAATGACGAGATTTTATTCTTGAGTCGAGCCGATGGAACGTTACCAGACGCACTGCACCACGCGGTCTCCGACCGTGGTTTCGGCGACACAATCACGGCCGCCGCTGTCTTGCCGATCCCGAGCATGCAGGATGGTCCTCCTGTAGGATTCGTCGTCATGGGCCTCAATCCCCGGAGACCAGTCGACACACGATCAAAAACCTTTGTGCAAGTGCTTAGAGATAGTCTCACAAAGGCAGCAGCTACAACCACTTTGCCTAGCGCCGCGAGGAACCGTGAAAGACAACTGGAGGAACTACACCAATCTCTACTACAACGCCTCCACCAATCAACCCTGGAGTCGGAACGTCTGAAGGCACGCTTCGAACGCATGGCTGGATCTGCCCCCGTCGGTATGTTTATGTTCACTGCAGATGGAAAGACTCCCATATATGCAAATGAGGAGTACTACAACATGCTAGACTTTACGAAGGAAGAACTGGAACAAGAAGGTGGTTGGGCCCACAAAATCCATCATGAAGATGTTGTGCGTGTGGTGAAGGCTTTCGAGAAAATCGTCGCCGACTATACCCCGGTCACAATTGAATTCCGCACCAAAAAGGATTATCAGGTTATTGATGAGGTGACCGGACATCCTATATCGGCGCCACAGCACATTGTCGCCACTTGCATACCAGAGTTCGACGAAGATGGCACTTGTCTCAATCTTCAAGGTTGGCTATACAACGTCTCCCACGATCGATTTGCGCAGAGATTGCTCAACTCGCGACTGGATGAGGTGACGGCATCGAAGCAGAATGCTGAGAACTTCATCGACATGGTCAGCCATGAGATGAGAAATCCGCTGAGCGCTATACTTCAGTCTGCTGATGGCATTGTGTCAATGCTCGAGCAATCAGACCACAAGGATGGTACCAAAGCGCTGAAGCTAACAAATGATACTGCTGAGTCTGTCCTCGATGCATCTGAGACTATCATACTCTGCGCTCAGCATCAAAAGCGGATCGGTAAGATTAGAACACAATCAGTGACGGTTCTAAACTAACGTTTGGTAGTCGACGATATACTTACATTGTCAAAGCTTGATGCCAATCTCCTCGTCATCGCACCGGACAAGGGCTCGCCATCTCATTTGTTGCGTCAAGCTCTGAAGATGTTTGAGTCTCAATTAGCTCGTGCGGAGATCCGTGCAACAGTCGAGGTAGAGCCGTCAGTGTCTCTATTAGACATAGACCATGTCATGATGGACTCGTCTCGCATCATGCAGGTAGTCATCAACCTACTCACCAACGCCATCAAGTTCACACAGCATGCCAAGAAGCGAGCCATTGCTCTATGCCTGAGTGCTAGCCTCAACAAACCTGGCACGTCAGACGTGCAGTACATACCTCGTCGGGCAACTCGACCCAGACATAGCTGGACGCTGGAATGGGGCAACGGACAGGAAATCTACCTTTCTTTCATGGTGCGGGACACCGGCAAAGGCCTCACATCTGATGAGATGGCTACCTTATTCCAACGTTTCAGTCAAGCCAGTCCGAAGACCTACAAGAAGTATGGCGGCAGCGGTCTTGGTCTTTTCATCTCCCGCGAGCTTACCGAACTCCAAGGCGGACAGATCGGCGTCAGCAGCGAAGCAGGCAAGGGTAGTACTTTTGCCTTCTACGTTCTTGTACGACGGTGGATGCCATGCACGCCCATGAGCGATGGATCCAGCAGGCGATACACAGACATCCACACGCCGACCATGCTCGAAAGCCCCGTGGCCTACTCCCGGCGAGAAAGCAGCGCCATGTTCGACAGCACCGCCAGCTTAGCGAGTCTGGGAGAGCGGACATCACCCTTACCAAGCCCAGAGAAAGAGAAGGAAAAGAAGCTGCATGTCCTCATAGTGGAAGACAATGTCATCAACCAGAAAGTCATGGCCAAGCAGATCCGCGCTGCCGGCCACGAGGTCCACGTTGCGAACCATGGTCTTGAAGCACTACAATTCCTCAAACGTACGGCCTTTTGGGCGGGCACACCTGTGTCACAGGAAGAACCGGACTACCTCAACCAAGGCGCCCCGAAAATCGTCGTGGAAGGCCAAGTCGAGCTCAGCGTCATCCTCATGGATCTTGAGATGCCTGTGCTCGACGGCCTCAGTTGCGTCAAGCAAATCAGAGAAATGGAAGCACGTGGCGAGATCAGAGGGCATGTACCAGTTATTGCAGTCACGGCGAATGCGCGGAGTGAGCAGATCGCCATTGCGCTGGCGGCAGGGATGGACGAGGTGGTGACGAAGCCGTTCAGGATATGGCAGGTGCTTGAACGGGCGAGGGGCTTAGTAGGCAAGGAGGGATTTGGGCCACGGATGATGGGGAGGGGGAGGGAGGTGGTGAAGCCGGTGGTGTTGGAGGAGGCGAGGATTGATAGTGTCTTGTCGGAGGGGAAGAAGTGAGACAATGACACAGGGAGGGAGAGAAGGAGGGTGGGAATAATTAATGATAATGATTGGAATGGATCACTTTGATACTCAGGCCGCCGGCCATGGACGACACATCTGGATCGTGACATATCCCCAGGAATGAGCATCACTACCCGCTTCAACTTTGTCTGAAGAGCAACTTTGCTTTTCATAGCGCCCAAGACGGCATCGAGACACAACGACAGCAGGTGTTTCTGTGGTCGGACCGTCGGGTGCACAAGGGTTGTTCCATTTCGGCAAATCGCTACTTCTGGATCAAATCCTTGCTGTTCCTGAACAGCTATGACCATGTTGCGACACCATCATGTTTGTTGGGTGTCTTGAGGAGGGTCAACGCCAGTCAAGGTAGATTCACACCTCACAGCTCACGGCTCACTCAGATCCCCTTCAGCGGCCCGGTCTCTTTCAATTGAGCAGATCTCCCTGAGCTCTGAGTCAAGATGCCGGCAATCGATGTCCATAAGCTGTGCTGTTGTGCCAACGAGTAGCAACCGTAACGCAATACTTGCCTTGTTTCGGCTGGCGGGACAGATGAGTGCTCAACTTAAAATGTCGAGAGGTCTATACTGCGATTCACAGAACAACAACATCATCCGGTAATATCAGACCCTACCATCATTGGCCGTACCCTTTCTGCTGGCGATCATCGCTGCATCTGAAGGATATCGCCAAAACCGACACCATGGAGAAACCTCATTCCAACAGCCAGCGCCCTGATCAGTCCACAAATACCTTCCATAACACTGAGCAAGTTCAAAACCAGACCGGCGAGCAGCACATTCATGGAGATATGCACTGTACCACCAATATATTCAATGAGCGCAATGACGCAGAAATCTCTTTACGCAAGCAGCGATTGCACGATAGGCTTTATTACAGCAGCTTACGGGAGCGGGAGCTCAGTATCACACCAGCACTGAAGAAGACCTGCCAATGGATCCTGGACAACACCGACTTCCGCGACTGGGTCACACGTCCCGAGGAGAAAGCCACCTTCTGGATCAAGTCCAAACCAGGCGCCGGGAAATCGACAATGATGCGATTCATTCTGGACCATCTCAAGAGAGCACGCAAAGACTCAATCATCTTGAGCTTCTTCTTCCACGCCAGAGGTGACGACATCGATCATGCTGCGGAAGGTCTCTATCGTTCCCTCATTTATCAGCTCATCTTGCAAGTGCCAGACCTCCTGACTGCCCTGGTCCAGGACCCCTTCATCAGCGCCCGAGCTGACGAGGAGAAATTGACTATTCCGACACTGAAACACCTCCTCAAGGTCGCTCTATCTCATGTACCTGGTAGTAATGTCATCATTCTCACCGATGCTTTGGATGAATGTGACAGGGATCAGCTGCATAACAATCTGGCCTTCTTGAGAGAGGAACTCTACGAAGCTTCTCAGATTATCGGCATTCAAATGCAATTCATTCTATCTACACGCTATCATCCTCCGATCAATACTGCGAAGGACGCTGGCATCGAGCTTGAAGATCAGAGTGGACACAAGCAAGACATTGAAAGCTACATCGAAGCGAAGCTCTGTATCGGTTCAAGCAATATGGCCGAGGTCATCAAGGAGAAGATTTGCGAAAGAGCCGGTGGAGTCTTCCTGTGGGTTGTCCTGGTCATCGATGCAGTCTCGCAGGACTACAGCAAGGGTGATCTGCAACGACTTTCGACTCGGATAGACCAACTTCCTGACGGCATTGAAGCCATGATCCGAGACATCCTATCCCGTGGAGACCAAGGCCGGTCCAGGACAACGCTTTGCATCCAATGGGTCCTGTTTGCAAAACGTCCGCTTACTCTGCTGGAACTTTACACCCTGCTCACGACACCGTGTCAGAAAACTGGCGCAGTGACCAAAAAGAAGGGCAGTGCTCCAGACCTCACGATCATGCACAACTTCATCACCACTACATCGAGAGGCCTCGTTGAGCAGACAAGGGGCAAGAAGGGAGTGATGCAGTTTGTCCACGAAACAGTCCGGATGTTCTTCTTAGAAATGCCACGAGAGCTGGATGCGGCTTTCCATTCCCAGCTCGACTTGAAGAGGCTCAGCCACCTACGACTCCGAGACGAATGTCGAAATGTCTGCGCAGCAATTCAGGAGCACCTCAACGAGTATGAATATGCCGACAAGAATCACATCAGCTCCGAGTTCCCGGTCGCCCTTTACGTTGCTGAACACACATTCTTCCACTTTGATCAAGCTCAAAATCTTGGAGAGGATCAAGATCTTGTGCTCGATGAGGGCTTTCTTCGATGTTGGATCCTCGTCAACAATTGTCTAGAGCCTCACAAAGTCAGGCAGTACAATATCGATGCATCGTATACCTACATCCTTGCAGAGCAATCCACACCTGATCTCTTTGCTCTCAAGTTTCACCGGGAGGGCCACAACATGGCAAGAGGGGGACGCTGGCGAGATCCGTTTCTAGCTGCAATAAGAAACTCCAATGCTGCTGCTATCACTGTCATGCTCTCACCATGGACCGACCATCATTCCGACGTCAATTTAGCGGATCTTCGCTGGGCGGTGGATCAGCTATTGCAGACTAGCGCTACCACTGGGGATGCCAAAGAGGCTTCCTTTTGGCATCGGTTGGCAGAAGATCGCACCATTCAATCCAAGATCATAACGAACCTGACGGGCGATGCCATTGCAGTCCTACTCTGTACCTACAGTGGAAGTGTAGGTACCCATCGATTGATTGGACAAGTCATGGAATCAAGGATCCTTCGGGGACAGGCAACGCGATACGCGGGAAATCTTTTCAGAAGTCTGTATCATATTGTCGGCCCTTATACCCAGTCCAGAAATCCACATGCATGGCATTGGGTAGTCCGAAACGTTGGAGGGCAACTTACCCAGGCTGATCTTCATGCGACTTCGGCTCGACACTTTCATGACCTGGCACTTGCGGAAGACAGCAAGGAAATGATGGGCCACTACCTCGCTTCGGGCGCATGTGAAGATATGGAAATCGACTTCATACGCGCCTTTCGCGAGGAAAAATGGAAGGTTTTGAGAAGCTTTACAGTTGTCCGCGGACCTTTTCTCCGGCAGCCGGGAGCACCACAAAGTCGAGTCAGATTCGTGCGAGCATACAAGGGTGTGAGGCATGGAATACTCTGCCAAAGAGTATCTGAATGGTACTACTACACGTACGATTCCCAGTCTGAACCATACATCAACAGTATCAGGGACCTCATCCTCATGCTTGTGGAATTTTCCTTTGAGGATGATGTTGGAGGCTTCGTCGACGAAATGTATCGCGAGGGAGCTGTTGCTGCAGCAGAGTCAGAACTACAAGCATCTGGCGAGCCCAGGAAATGGGCCCAGCCTTCCTCAAGATGAGATTATTCTGCATACAACCAGGTCCTACCAGAGCCTAGCCGGTCATCAAGAGCAATGGAGGTGGGAAGTATCCTGGTGTCGAACGATGCGGCAGATATAGAAGCAGCAGGAGAATCAGCTAATACGCAAGGGCTAGGAAGAAGTCATGGGACGAAGAGCATGGAAGGGATGGAGGCATGGACAGCAGGAGATGAGAAGGAGGGACAGACATGGTGGTAGGCAGAGGTGGGTGGTCATTACGAATGTCTCGTGACAGGATGATCGGTTCCGGAGGTGAAGACAATGTCGGTTTCAATCTTTTCTTTGAGGTCCTGCAAAGCGCCAATGATATTCTGGTGATGTTACAGTGGTATTGCAGAAGTGTTCTGGTGGTGTTCTGGTGGTGTTCTGGTGGTGTTCTGGTGGTGTTCTGGTGGTGTTCTGGTGGTGTTCTGGTGGTGTTCTGGTGGTGTTCTGGTGGTGTTCTGGTGGTGTTCTGGTGGTGTTCTGGTGGTGTTCTGGTGGTGTTCTGGTGGTGTTCTGGTCGTATTCTGATACGGGTGGAAGAGGTGGCGAAGCCGACGGTGTTGGAGGGAGCGAGGATTGATAGTGTCTTGTCGGAGGGACAATGGAATATTGATCACCAGCAAACGACAGACAACTGGACCATGTGAGGATGCCGCCCAGCAAGCACTGCAGTACAAAGAAGATGGTTTGCTGTCCTGTGACAGGAGTGGTTGGAATTGGCGCAGTCGAACGCCACCATCTTGCGCTCCTACATCGTCACCAGCAGGATCGCCCATCTGATGCCGGCCAAGAATCCCAACTTACCTCCGCCCATAGTCCGACCGATCGTATTTCACACCACCCGTCTGGCCTCGGTCATCGCCCCGGGACAGTGGGCGACGCTATTGCCTGAAGCCCATTTCCGGCGTCGCAAGTCGCACTCACAGCCACCACTCACAACAACATATCCAATCCTAACATCTCTGCAACCTCGTCGTCTGGTAGTTTTCCACTGTGCTTCTCTGCAACAGGGTGACCGGCGATCCTCCGTGGCTATATCCTTGTCGCGAGTTTTGGCATGCTCGAAAGGCCCCGTTACGTATCTGAGGATCATGGAGGATACTCCACGCCCGGACCAATATGTTGCAACCACGTTCAACAATCATGGTTCATCGGAGATCCAGTGTGGTAGATATGTCAACAATGGTACGACCAATATCTTCAACACTCACATTGATGGCCACACCAATCACAACGCCTCATTGCCGACCACGGGGACTCATCCAGCCATTCACACTCCTAGGACGTCAGAGGATGAATTGAATCAGCGAAACCGGAGCGCTTATACCAACATGATGTCGCTGCTCGATCTCACCGAGTGCGAAAGTCGCTACAACAGCATTTGTGCTCCATCGCATGACACCTGCCAGTGGCTCCTCGACAGTTCGGAATTACAAAGGTGGCTGGATTCGGGTCAAACAATGTGGTTCTCCATACAGGCAAAACCAGGTGCCGGAAAATCGACAGTGATGAAGTTCGTGAACGAGAAACTGTCAGGCAATCCGTCACAGCGGTTAGTTGTCAGTCACTTCATCAACGCCCGCGGTGGATCGCTTGCACGATCGAATGAGGGTCTGCTTCGATCGCTTCTATACCAGATCCTTGACAATGAGCCTTCGACACGGAGAACAGTCCTGCACAAGGCGAGGAGGACCTTGGCAGCGCCTGTCGTGGTGTGGACGATCCCGACATTGTACTCCATGCTGTCTGCCGCAGTACGGGCCCTCAAGCGGGATCTTCTCATGCTGATCGACGCCCTTGATGAAGCCGCAGACTTGCCCAAGATGGAGCTGATCGTGGATTATCTCAATCATGAGCTGTGATCTGCTGCAGACAGTGCTGATATAAAGTTGCGCATTTGTGTCTCCTGCAGACGTTTTCCTGACATCAAGTTGCCGACCTGCACCGAGCTACTGAGTCTGGATGGCACGGATGGACACAAAGGAGACATTGAAACGTACATTTCGAATGCGATTTGCTGCAAAGACAATCCCAAACGAGAGGCTAAGTTGCGCGACGCAATCAAGTCAAAGGCCAACGGTGTCTTCCTCTGGGTGTATCTTGTATGCAACGCCGTGGCTGGCTTCCTCCAACGAGGTCAGATCAAGCTAGCGGAAGATGCTGTTGAAGATATGCCTGAAGAGATCGAAGCTCTGCTAATCCCGATATTTCACGCCGAACGGAGACCTGGCGCATGCCCTGGATCATCCTGTCAAGCGCAATTTCTCCTCTGCATCCAAGTGACGAACTTCTCTTACAGACCCCCCTCGTCTGAAGAACTGTTCGAGATCCTGCACAGACCATATGGCAATTGCGATGGAGAGGGAACACATGTCTGCGAGTCCGAACGGAGAAGCTTAATCACGGACACTTCCAAGGGACTGGTGGAGACATGCAGCACGAAGAGGACCGACTCTGTCGCTAGTGGAGATCGAGAAGCCCGCCGTCCGAATTCCACACAATTCATCCACGAGACCTTTCGAGAAATCGTTGAAGGAGGAAGAGAGTTATCGTTGCTGATGCATTGTCCGATCGAAGAGGTGAAAGGTCGTAGCCATGAAGCTGTTCGGGACGTGTGTTACATATACATGCAATCACTAGATGCCACTGGACTTCTGGAGCAGCCAGTGCCAGGGTTTATTGGTGAGACAAGAGAAGCGTGCAAAAAGAGGACCTACAGTCTCAACAGATTGTGGCCATTCCTTGAATATGCCATGAAGAACGTTCTCTTCCACTGCGATCAGGCTCAGGCACATGGTCGCGACCAGACTCAGTTCCTTCGGGGTTTCAAACCACAATGGCTCAAGATGTACAACTTGTGGGCGATCCATAACACCAAGACGTATTCACCAGAAGTGTCATGGCTCTATATATTTGCCGACAGGGATCTGCCACATCTGCTTCGCCTTGAATTTTCGGTGGATCAGTCTCTCGGGCGCTGGACCGAAATACAAGCCTTTGGATGTCCGGTCAGTGTTGCTATCAATCGCAACCGTCTCCTGGCTCTAGCTGAGCTTATACGGTTGACAAGTAACATTGACGGAGATGGATCGACAGACTGTGCGACCGCCATCGCCGAGCAACTTGTGCCCACTCGAGGCAAAATCTTGAAGACCCGCTCTGCCTTTTTGAGCCGTATTGGTGAGACACAAGATGGCACACTCAAGAGATATCTTGTCAACGCCTTCGTCTGGGACGATCCTGAGCAGCTGGTCGAGCTAGTTCACCGTGGCTGTGACGAACATACACTGCAAGACATTCTCCGGCGCCCCGCGATGATGGCCAATGGCCACTCCGTTTCTGAAGAGACCATTCGGAAACTGGTCATTCGGAAGGACGCTTTATATATGATCAAGTGGTTTGTGACCTCGGCTGGGGTAACTCTGACATCCACACATATCAAGACGGTGCTGGAGCATGGCCGGGCCGATGTACTGAGACTTCTGCCCCGTCCCCATGATATGCAGGGGCTTTCCAACGGCGATGAAGTCCTCATAGCGCTTCTGCTAGACGATATCACTGCTTTCCAAACCCTGATGGCCAAGAGCGATTGGACTACGCCAGACCATTTCGAGCTGCTCGCCCGCTCCATTCACCACAGTTGCATGAAGGTTGCCCACTGGACACTAACGAGATGCCAATTCGCTGTGCCAGACACGAACCCTGTTCAGCGCAAGATACTGTTCCAGGGTTCACTGGACGACCTGAAACCTGTATGTATGCTTCTCCGCAAAACATGGTCGACCAGACACAAGCTCAACGAAATTATCAATCGCGCCCTGTTCCAGTCCTTACAGGATGCGGACCTCCATGCCATGCCCCATCTCTTACGAACAGGCCTGGTGAACCACCACTACAAAGATAAAGCACCCTCACAGGAAACCACCATCAGTAGTGATACCCCTCTATCCATCGCACTGCGTAGCAACGATCATGCCCTACTGGATGTGTACTTCAGCAAAGCCAACATCGTTCCCGACATCCGGATAGTGCATGCCGCGATAGAAGCCAGCAATGCTTATGCCATTCGTGTGCATCTTGCAGAGATCGACAAGGTTAAATGGTCGACACTCATACGCTGGGTTGAGGCTGCGTGCAAGAAGCGAGGCCTCGATTCTCTCCGCGAACTGATCAAGTTTCGGGACCAGCGACCGCACCTGCAGGGCACAAAGTACCGGACGCTCGCTCAGCCCGTCGAAGTTTTTCTGTCAGGACCTGCGCAGCCTGGCGATGATCAGATTGTGGCTCTGATCAGGGACAACTTCTCAACCCCGGATTTTATGGAGCTAGACTGAGCAAGGATTGAAGACATAACATGCATTTCTAGAGGGGTCTGTCTTGCAGGATTTGCGAGCATACAGCGGAAAGAGTGTACATTTGTGGCATAGAGGTTGTACACAAAGACTGGCCATGATTGCGGGATGAAGAATAGAGTCTGTTGGAAGCCTCTACATGAACGCTGGTAGTATACATATGTGTTGTGCTGGTAGTATCTGGCTTAGGCGGCCACCAGAATTTAGAGACGAATTTGCACTACAGCATTGTACTCTCGTCACTCCCATGATACTGAAGTCATCCTTGAAGGGATTGCAAACATTGATGGTGAGATTTGTTGTTGATCGTCTCCGCCCTATCCAGTTCGATCAGCCGAGGTCTGCTACCGGAGAATTGACAGCCGCTGTAGGCATTATGTTCCGTCCTTTTCTTCTTTTTCTCGAGAATCTTAACTGACAGGCAGGCAGGCACAATCGTTCCTTACCAACTCATACTGATGTGGTCTGTGATGATATTGACATCACGGGAGCGATACTTGCCTGTCCATGCGATCAGGACGGCTCGTGGTTGGCCACTAATGCAGATTAGACCGGCGCCGTGCATGAAGTTCAGGCGTTTGCCTTGGGCCGCCACGGTGGCTGAGGGCGCGAGCTGAAGGTCCTCGTTGTCTGCCTTTCACATTCGCCTTCTCCACCTTTGCCTATACCACTATTGTCACCGTGACCTACCTTGAAGGAAACGATGCCCAAGGCCTCAGACTATCATGTTGGCTGGATCTGTGCCTTGCCCTGTGAGCTTGCCGCAGCCATATCCATGCTGGATGAGGAGCATGATCAGCTCGCGAGACTGCCAGGAGACGACAACAGCTACAGATACGGAAGGATCGGTCGCCACAATGTTGTGATTGCATGCCTTCCTTCCGGTGTCTATGGCACGACCTCAGCCGCGAACGTGGCCGACAACATGATGCGATCCTTCTCAGCAGTCCGAATCGGGTTAATGGTGGGAGTGGGAGGTGGTATCCCAACACGGCGAGTCGACATACGCCTGGGTGATATCGTCGTCAGCAAGCCGACAAATACCTCAGGTGGGGTCATCCAATTCGACATGGGGAGAATCCGGCCTGACGGTGTCCTGGAACCCACTGGTATGCTCAACCGGCCGCCCGATGTGCTTCTCAACGCCCTCAACATGCTGATGGCCGATCACCAAGTCAAGGGCACGAGAATACCGCAAATACTGCAGGAGTCTGCGACCAATCATCCGAGATGGGGACGAAGCTGCAGGTACCCCGGCGAGGACGACGATCAGCTGTTTCAGTACGACTATCAACATGAAGGACCGGACGGTGACTGCGAAGACTGCGACGAAGACCATCTTGTGCCACGACGAGAGCGTGAAGACAATGAACCAGTCATACATTACGGCATCATCGCTTCCGGCAACCAAGTCGTCAGAGATGGTGTCACCCGCGAGAAGGTCCGGCGCGAATTGCAAGCCATGTGTTTCGAGATGGAGGCGGCGGGACTTGTCAACAACTTCCGCTGTCTGGTGATCCGCGGCATCTGCGACTACTCCGACAGCCACAAGAACAAAGACTGGCAGCCATATGCCGCGGCCGTGGCAGCTGCCTATGCAAAGGAGCTGCTAGGCGTGATTGCGCCTCAGCAGGTGGATGAGGTGCCTCCCGCCCGCAACGATCCTGGTGGTGACAACATAGTGTTCAACAACTATGGCTCTGTGGGCAAGCAGACGGGGCGGGAGACCAATCATGGACCCATGTATTTTGGGACCGTGAACAATTTTGGACATCAACCACAGGGTCGTTGATGGGAGTGATTTGACTGTAGCCAGACAGCAACAAAAGGCGTATAGTATGGACTTCGAAATAGCGACTCATACACGGACTGTGAGGGAGTTATCACAGACGACGAAGTGGTCGTCGATGAGGAAAGAAGGATATTTCAACGATTTAATGATAGATGATACGAAGATCAGATCAAATGAATGAGGAGCTGTGATCCCAGGAATAACACACCTATTGCATCAGCTGCAACGAACATTCGACACTTACAACGGTGGGTATTGTGCGGTATCAAGTACATAGCCCCTCACGGAATAAACCAAATAAACTACCATACAGTAGGAGAGAAGGTGTATAGAAGGAGTGACAGGCAGATGAGATAGATTGATCTGCCGATAGCCGCAAGTTCCGAGGAGCCGAACCGATCTCCGTGCCAAAACAGGCGTGGAGCACGAGACGCATGTTTCCTTCTTCCATCTCATTCCCCTCTCTGCCCTGCTGTCCACATTCCCACACCAATTGACAAACAGGGATTACACTCAAGCGAAGCAAAAGCTCTGCAAAGCTTTGTCAGCGGACGGTACTGGGAGACTTCCTCCAAATCGCCCAGCAAAGTCTGATGACGACAAGCATTGCAGCAGTCTCCCCTCATTGTTTCAGGGCCGAACCATACAAGGATGCTTAGCCTTCTGGAAGTCGCCGCGAACCCGCCGACGGAAGAATAGGCCCTTTTTGGACCAATGGCGTTCGATGTGAGGCCTTCAGCCTGTATAGCGACCCCATCCTGCCCTATAGCTAAGTGTTTTAGTAGCGCCGTTGTATCGTGCTCCTTCACCAAACGCGTATCCACCGTCCCGTCCGGTTGAACCACTCCCGCCTTCTCCCGGACATTTTTCATTTCCCTTTTCTGTTCGGTGACATGATATGTATGGTTTCATCTCAGGGCTGGAGAATGAGGAATCTCCTTTGCGTGATGCCAGCAGGCAAGCGAGCTGTCCTGAAGCTCGTGGTCAAGTATAACTTTCTGCCCTCGTCCAGCCCTTTCCTGTACCAGCCCTCACCAGATCTACCTTTCAGCTTTCACTTCCGTCACTCCTTTGTCAGTTCCTCCCACCTCGCAGGTCGAGCTTGCCCACCATGATCTACACCACCGCCCTCCTCACAGCCCTCGCGGCTCTCACCACAGCCCAAAACTGCCCCATCTCCTTCGAAGGCCGCCCCTCCGCCACCGCCTCCCTCACCGACTTCGACAACGCCAACCTCACCACCTTCAACCCCTCCTTCGTCCTCGGCTTCCAAACCAAATGGTCCCAAGTCCTCGCCTTCCCGCGCCAACGCACCGGCACCCTCTTCGCCAAGTCCTCCGAGCACAAAGCCGTCGAGCTCCGCATCAACGATGCCTCCATCTTCCAACCCAACGCGGCCGACACCACCTCCCGCCAGCCCGGCTTCCGCCGCTCCGAGCTCATCCCCGTCAAATTCCCCAAAGCAACCGACAACCTCGACAGCACCTCTGGCATCAAAACCTTCCACTTCAGCATCAAAGCCGTCCCCTCGCGTCCCCTCAACTACTCGCACGAATACCAGCTCGCCTTCCTCGAAGACTCTTCGTACAGCACGAACCAATTCGTCCTGAAGACAGGCACCATCATCGGCAGCACCACCCCTGCCGTCCCGACGCTGCAGGTGCAAACCAACCAGAAAAACGCCAGCACAATCTTCTCCGCGCCGTTTGACCAGAAGGTGTGGCACAACTTTGCGCTGACGCAGGACTTTGTCGCGAACACGTTGAAAGTGTACTACTCTACGGGCAACTCGGCGTTGGTGGCTAAGACGGGGGCTGTGGCGAATGATAATTCGGGGAATGGGGAGTTTCATTTTGGGTTGTTGAAGAAGCCGACGGGAGGGGATCCGGATGTTACGAAGAAGGGGTTTCAGAGTGCTGGGATTGATGAGAGGTTGAGCTTCGCGGGGGTGTTTCAGGAGGATAGTACTGGGGGGTGTGTGAGTTTGGGGGGGGAAGGTGAGGAGGGAGTAGAGGGCGGGATAACGGAAGGGAGACGAAGGTGGGGAGGAAGGAATACAAGGGTGGCAGCAGAAGGAGGACGAGGAAGCAGGTCAATGAATAGAATTTAGTTATTGTAGGTAGGATATGTGAGTCGGTGCAAGTATGTACATAGAATCTCTTTCTCAATTGACACTTTTCATATCCTCAGTCCATGTCCTCGGTCGTCTACACATCCGCCTGGGTCGTCGCACCAATCGCCGCACCAGATGTCGGTACAAGGAAGTTGCTGCCCTGCACCCTCCCGTTCGACAACCTCGCGGCCTTGACCGACGTCGAGCTGGTGCTGAGGAAGCTGCTGTCCGACCACGACCCGCTCTGCCAAGAGTTACCGCTCGCCTTGACGGTCGACACGGTGGTAGCCTGCGGCGACCCAGTGTTGCCCACGGCAATGTTGTTGCGCACATTACCGTTCGAGCTGCGGAAGACGAACCCAGTGTCGCCGTTCTTGTACGCCGTGTTGCGCTCGGCGAGGATGGCGCCGGGATTGCCGTTGTCGATGAAGCCCTTCTTGAGGTTCTCGAAGGCGATGTTGTTGCGGACGACGTGAGGAGCGGCGGGAGGGTTGCTGCCTGCGCCGCCGAGCTTGAAGCCGTTGCCGTCGCCTTGGAAGTTGGAGAAGCCCCATCTGTCCACACCGTTGCCCCATGCGTAGACCTCCTCGATAGTCACGGCGCTCTCGAACATCCATAGGTCGAGTCCGTCGTCAACATTCTCATACAGCCTGCTGTTGCGGATCGAGTTGCCTTCGCCCTTGCCCTCCTTGCAGGCGAAGCCGTCGGCGCTCTCGCCGTTCTTGCGGGGGTCGCGATTGCGGTAGCTGTCGAGGTAGATGACTGTGTTGTAGGAGCTGGCACCTTGAAGTTGGAAGCCGCTCTCGTAGTTGTCGTGGGTGCTGAGACGCTCGTAGTAGTTGTTGTTGGCGTCGCGGGCATAGACGCCGTATGGGCCATTGATCAACTCAAGGTTGTAGAACTTCCAGTAGTTGGCCTTTTCAATGTGGAGGATACCACGGTCGGCGTTGGCGAGAGAGGCATCAAGGGCGGCGGGTGTACCCGTGAGGCTCTCACCGTCGATGATGACCTTCTCAGTACCGTAGGAGCGGAGAGTGATGGGTGCGCTGGATGTACCAGACTTTGTGATCTGGATGTTCTTGGTGGGCTTGTAGGTACCAGCACGGAGGTTGATGACATCGCCTGCTTTGGCAGCGTTGACGGCGGATTGGATGCTGCCGAACGGGGCAGTGATGGAGCCGGTACCAGTTCCGGTGGGAGAGACGAAGATGTCGGCTGCAAGGGCCAAAGGCACCAGAGCGGAAACGAGAGGAAGCGTAGCGGAGCGCATAGTTGCTGGCCCTACGTAGGGTTGAAGATGAGTTTAAGCAAGGTTTGGGGATATCTGGGGTGCAGAAAGGGCTGTTTGCAATGGACAAGAGATGAGATATAAAGCTACACCTACCACGGTACTTGACCCGAGCTTGACAGGGCGGGCTGTGATTACTACTGTATTGTAGGCGGACAATTTGCGAGCGCCCCTTACACGAATCGCCTCGTGGCTGGGCTTGTATTGCAAGATTTATTCTCCGTGGACAGTGGTGAAGGAGGGACTTGTAGGAAATGAAGCAGGACGTGGAAGCGGACCGCGTCAATCCGGGAAGGTCCACCCAGACTGTTTGACTTGGCACACCACCGACTCCACATCTTCTTCCACCAATCTCCGTCCTTGTCACAGCCTGTCACGACCTAGATTTTCGAGCGAGCAATTCGGTACCGAGCTATTGCGGGGGCGGGGTGGGCGGACATGGTCAAAGCATGTCTCACACGTTCAAAGGCGATATCGCCGCAGGATCTGCTGAAATGAGCTTTGAAAATTCTACCCTACGAGACAGTGCAGAATGGTATCATCGTGGAACACAGTAAGAGCCGTAAGTTACGCGGATTACAATTTGGCCTGAGTCGGATGCGAAGTCGACTCTCTGTCAAGATCACGCAACTCCCGCCTCGGTATCCTCTTACTCGTGGCCTTGCTCCAATCGACATCTTTCTTCCATGCCCAGGCCCGGTCCATGATCTCTCCATTGCTCTCGCCATTGAGCACGTTGGCAATGTACTTGCCTGCTACGGGAAGGAATCTATCGTTATGTCAACGTCAACTCTGTGCGTATCAATCACTCACTTACTTGTACCCATGGAAGCTGCCACCGACCACAATGAACAGATTGTTCAGCTTCTCGTGCGGATGCTTGCAAAGTAGCCAATCCTCAGTGGGCGTCACGGCGTCATAGCAGATCCTCCAGTATTCAGGCGTCTTGCCTCTTGTGTATTCTGGCATCACTTTGTTGAGTATCAGATCCTCCGTCTCCCGCTTGATCGATTCTGGAACGTCGTACTGGCTTCGTCTTGCGGGAGGTGCAGTGATTTTCCTACCAGATGCTGTAGTCACGGTATTTGTGAAGGTGCCGCTCGAGTTGGAGTACTTGATGAGGTTGTTGTCTTTGGATGGCGGAATGACTTCGCCATTCTCGCCGAGAACGACGCATGGTAGTTCTTCACCCGTAAAACGGTCCACATCGGCATCGGATACTCTGTAGTATGCCGTCACACCACCAGTAGCTTTGACTTGCTGCTCGACCCTGTCTCGCTCGGGAATATCTAGCGCATCCTCGAGTGGTGAAAGGGTCGCGCTCGTCCAGGCTCCAACAGCAAGCAAGATCTTGTCAGCCTGGTAGTGTTGGCCTTCCGAGGTACAGACGGACTCGATTGCACCAGTCTTTGTATCCAGTATCAATTCGTGTACATCGCCTATCACTCGCTTGACACCTCTCGCTTCTGCAGCTGCCATCAAGCTTGCCGTTGCAGCTGAAGCGTTACACCACCCAGCCTCCGGGTTGAAGTATGCGCTTTCATACCCGTCGGTATTGGTATCTTTCAAGGCATTCCATCTCTTATGCAGCTTGTCCAACGGCACGTCTTCAGTGAGATTCGACCCTCGACTTTTCATCGTCGTCCGTACATCCTTTGCGACATTGCTGCCCTTCTCGTTCATGTACAACCAGCCGACTTTGAAGAAGTGCGATTGCAATTCCTGCGTCCAGAACCAGTCATGGAGTGCGGCAAAGGAGAGATTACTGTATAGAGGGCTCGCATAGTCCGTCCGTATGATCCGATTGATGTCAATCGCAGCCGCCGGCTTTGGTGGTGAAGGATCGCGGTCGATGATGGTGACTCTGGAAGGGTCCTTGCACGTCTTCGCTAGGTGCCATGCTGTTGACACCCCGAAGGTGCCGGCGCCGATGATGAGTACGGAAGGCTCTTGGGGAGGCATTGTCTACCTAGCTGTGCTCACATTGCGCGGAGACAATCGATGCAAAGGAGAAAGGGGGACGAATGTGATACTTCCCTGATACTACCAACATTGAGCCCCGCATGCTCCCACTTAGCGACCTCGTGAAGCGGAAACCGATTGTCGGGCCCTGCGGATCCATGCTTGCGTATCGCCAATGCCCTGACAGCTGAACAGGGAAAGGGTCGTGAGTCGGAGTGGAATGAGTGTGAGGGGAGGGGAATTGTGGGGAAGAGACGACACCCCCACATTGCCGTCCTCAGCCAAACACGCGTTCGCCCGACATGGCCGGCAGGAGAAAACTTGCATGTCTATTCAACCCAGTCCTACCAGGTTTCTTCCCAGGATATCTCAAAAAGACAGTTGCATTATGAAATGCCTTTCCCGGCGGCACTTTCAAGCGATGAAAGACCTAGTGACCATTGCTGGTAGGATGTTCGAAGCAAATTACGCCACAGTTCTGTGCCACCACCGTGCTGTGATCCACTGGCGGGCGGTCTGTTGCGCTGCAGATTCTCCGAACAGCACTAAAAAGCCTTGCGATGATCGCCGACCTCGAATCTCCCTCCTTCCACAATCACCAAGAACCCATGACCCTCTGGCAATGTTCCAAATGGCCAGTCAATGCCTTTTGCCTTGACAATGTCCAGTGCCTGTGATGGCTCTTTGTGGTCAACCCAGAATCCTGTGTCAGCACACGAGACGACCATCGAGTCCTTGTCGTCGTCATTACCAAATAGAGAACCTTGAAGCTTAGCAGTTCGCACGTATCTGACGGGAGACGATGACATGATCGGTAGAGCAAAATCTTTCGTCATGGCGAGGTCAATGCGATCAAGACCACGACCAAAGGTTCGCAGACATGCCATGATTGCAAAAGGATGCGAGCTCAGGATGCCAAAACCCCAATCTCTCTCGCCCTCACGAAGTTGCAGCAGCATCTGTAACACGTCAGTAAGCTAGGCCGAGCATCGTCGGGCTTCCGCGTCGAGCTTCACAGACCGTCCCAGCAGTAAGCTGAAGTGGAAATACACACCTTGGTAGCAATTCCCTGATTTCTGAACTCTGGTACCACGACAAGCTGTGTGATCCAGCACATCGGACGACCTTCGAACATCCACCGCGTAGCAAAGACGTTACCAACCAGCCTATCTCCGACCATTGCTTTGACGTAGGTATGTTTGGCATTCTCGCTGGTCGGTAGACACTCCTTTCTGAGCTTACTGGCACTCATCCTGATCCGACGGCCTTGTTTGGCGAATGAACCCATCTTGCTAGCGGCGAAAGGACCCCAAACTCCATAATTTGCCGAGAATAACGACGCTGCATCTTCGAGAACTGCGGGAGTAATGTCGAGCCCAGTGAGCTTGTAGCACTTAAGATCCAAGGAGGTCGACATGGCTGTAGGGTATCGTTCACGCACTGTTTATGGACTCGGCGGTCGCTCGAGCAGAGGTTGCCTCCATTGTGTTGTGAAAATCTGGCAGTTGTGCAGAAGTAACATAAGGCTCGGGTCTATCTTCATGACACCAAAAAGTCTGAATTCTCTACGGTACATACCTTAAATCCCAATACAATGCCCAAAAACGTATGCCTCCACATTCTCGTTGCCAGCCGAATACGTGTTCGCTCGAAGTGATGCCCGACTTCGGCGATTTCACGGAGAAAGAAAGACTTCCGCGTACACAACTTGTGGAAGGTACAACACATGGTGGCAACAACATGGTACGACTTCCGGCCTCTGGAAGTCCACAGTCTCATCGACAGTATTGGCTTGACCACGCGCGACATCTACCATGGGGTGCCACGGCCATGAAGCAGTGCATCGCTGTTCGCTTGGAGACTGGATTTGCTGCCACCACACAGGGTTTCATATGGTTAAATTCGAGATGCCCTATCATTGCCTCCGCCATGTCCCTGCTTCGCCCAGACAAGACTAGACTCTTGACTACACTCTTTCTCTCTTTCGCCATCGTTCATTACTTGGCAGATTCTCTGAATGGCAGCCCACCGCGTCGCCGGAAGCGAAGCTCCACCAGGTGAATGTCTCTGAGACTCGACAAGACGGGTAAATGTGTCATGGAAAAGGAGCTTTCGGAGATCATGGCCATGTGCAATTTAAAAAAGGGAAAGGTAAGTGAGGGTGGTCTGCATTCAGCTTTCAGCAAGTTTCATACCTCTCGCAAAATGCCTAGCAAGATCTTCTGCAAGCTGCTCGTCATAGCGACATGCTTGCTTACGCTCACAGCGGCTCAAGGAACGTGGAGGAACGAGACATTCACTTTCCAGCATCCGGGCGTACTCCTCTCTGGAACTCAGCTCGCTTTTATCCGTGATCGAGTCGCTGCTGGTGACCAGCCATGGACACTTGCATACGCCGACATGACTGGGGAGACACTGGCTGCTCTAAGCAGGAAGCCAGGTACCGTCCCGGTCGTCGAATGCGGTCCATTCTCAACGCCGGACATCGGCTGTGCTCAAGAGCGATCAGACGCTGCTGCTAGCTACCTCAATGCTCTTCGATGGGTGGTCGAGGGCAAACAGGAGTATGCCGACAAGGCCATCCAGTATCTGGACGACTGGTCTGGTACCCTGACTGGCCACTTGGTAGGCATTCGTTTTATTCACTCAAGAATGTTTAATCCTAACTACCAGCAGAACGTCAACGCCGGCCTCCAAGCAGCATGGAGTGCCTCAGTCTGGACTCGCGCCGCCGAAATCATCCGCCATACCAACGCCGGCTGGTCCGAAGCCAGCATCACCCGCTTCGAGAAGCTCATGCGAGACGTCTCCCTTCCTCAAGTCTCCACCAGTACCGACAAAGGCATGAACTGGGAGCTCGGTAAGCCCCATCCCCTCCACCATCCCACCCCAGCTAACCGCCCAAGTCCTTATCTCAGCCACCCTCAACATCGGCGTCTTCCTCTCCTCCCCCGAGATCTTCACCTCCGCCCTCGACCGCCTCCTCCTCTGGGCCCCCTCCTTCGCCTACCTCCGCACCGACGGCCCCCTCCCCATCGCCCCTCCATTCCTGCGCAACTCAACCAACACCACCCTCCTCACCAACTACTGGGGCGGCCAAACCACCTTTCCCGCCGACGGCATCACCACCGAAACCTGCCAAGAATTCAAGCGCGTCGGCTACGGCATCACCGCCATCTCCCACGCTCTCGAGACGGCCTACCACCAAGGCATCGACCTCTGGTCTGGTTCAGGACCTGGGTCGTCGCCTCCAAGCCGCGTCGGACTTCAACGTTGAACAGGCGGACGCGGCGAGTGTGCCGGCTTGGCTATGCGAGGGCCGGGGGGTGGACAGTACGGATATAGGCGGGACAACGGAGGTGCTGCTCAACGCCATGCATAACCGGTTGGGAATCCAGATGTGGAAGACGGAGAGTCATACGAATCGGAACAGGCCGATGGGGGCGAATTATTTGAACTTGGCGTGGGAGACGTTGACGCATGCTGGGTGGCCGGTGGAGTAGAGGGCTAGTAGTGCGTGGCGACGGCGGAAGAGCAGTCGCGTTCGATGAGTGCGGCGTGGGCGGCGCTGCGAGGACGGATCTTGACAGCAAAGGGGTCTTTGCCTTGAGTGAATTGCGGGATCGTCATGGTGTCGATTGGGTGAGACTGGAATTCATGTCAGATATATCGGGGAGATCAGTAGCAGTGAGCTGGGTACCTTGTCTTCTTCAAAGTCGAAGCAGTATAGTAGACGTGCTGCGGCGATCCAGACGTTGCTGTCGCCCACGTGGTAGCCTACGCAGACACGACGACCTGCATGGAAGCTTAGCACGGGTAGAACCACGATCGGCAGGGAGACTTACCAGGACCGAAAGCCCAATGTCCCTTCAGTGGGTTCGCCAGATCCTCGTTCAAGAATCTCTCTGGCCAGAACCTTTCCGGCTCCTTGTACTCCCTCTCGTCCAGCGCAATCGCCCACGCATTCCAAGTGAACACTGTTCCCGCGGGGAACTTGTAGCCCTCGTACTCATCATCCTGAATCAACACAGTCGGCGCACCGATCTCTGCAATATTGGGCCGCCATCTGAACCCTTCCTTGACCACGGCACTGATATACGGCAAACGACTCCGATCATCCAGATCAGGAAGCCGCTCCGCATTCGCGCCGCACACGGCATCGAGCTCCTTGCGAGCACGAGCGACCCAGTCTGGAGAAGTGCAGGCGCCGGCGATGATCTGACAGATAGTAACCTTCGAGGTATCGGAGCCGGCTTCCATCAGGCTGCCGAAAGTGAAGAGCTTGGTGACTTCGTCGAGGTCCTTTTCTTTCTCGCACTGCTTGAGGAATTCGACGGCGAAGCAGTCTTTGGCTTCACCTTTGGCGAGCTTGGCTTCGATTATGTCGACCTCGCGCTTATAACAACTACCAACTTGTCAGTACAGATTCCACTGGTGATGATTGGGACATTGCTTGCTCTCGTGTTCGCTTAAAGATCTCTTCCCCGCGAGGACGCCACCAGTGTAGGAAGGAGGGAAGCTTGTTCAGCACAGGATAGGCATCGACAAGATTCGCTCCCGGCTGGGTCTGCATCAAAAAGTCTTCCATCGTCTGGAACAGTGCAGCCGTGGCAGGGTCACCGAGAATGGACCGGCGACCAAAGATGACGCTCATGATGACCGAGTTTGAGAACCTCCCACTAGCACTGTACCACTTGTCGGGATTTTTGAGATAGTCCCACAGTAATTGTCTAGACTCCAGGTCCTGGTAAGGCTTGTAGATATCAGTCTGACGAATGTTGAGAATGCCGTGCATAATCTTTCGAAGCTTCCGCCACTTATCATTATACTGCATGCTGACTATGCGAGCTCCTCCGGAGATAATCCCTTGTGCCATTGGCCACTCTGGGCGTGAACTGTAGATGGCGGACCGCTTCTCCATAAGGTCTTCAACAACGCGGGACGAGTTGAGGAAGACCCAAGTGTCCGCTCCAAACTTGCAGGTGAACCTGGTAGTATCAGCATGAGGGACCAATGGATCAGCCAGTGTAGAGTGAATGTCACATCTCGCCGTATTGCTCTGCCAACTTCTTTGCCCATGGTCCTTGTTGTTTGGGAGGCACTTGGAAAGTGTTGCCGAAAAAGGGGATACCAGGTACTCGTGGTGGCAACTTGTACTTTGCATTCCACTGTGCGTCTCGAATGACCTTCGCAACCACAACTATCAAGATGAACCCAGCAACCGCTTGCCAGCTGAGCAGCAGCGCCATCATGCCCATGATGAGCAAATATCCTGTCTGATCAGGAGTTGACTGCGGGAGACGCTGTGGTGAGGACTTGAGGGTCAGAGTAAGACGGACAACAATACAGATAGGTATGGGAAACGTAATGACCTACAGCTTATAAGGAGCATTTCACAGCTTACCGCACTCCATGCACGATTCCTACATTGATGTGGGGATGCAACGGTGCCGACCAGACCGCAGAACTTGGTGCTGCCTACCCCACATCTTGGCATTTCTACTCTCCATGTCACGTGCCTGACAGCGCGACAAGAATCCCGCACTAATCCGAGCCTTCCGGTTGGTTTCTTCCTTACGCTCTACGCCTGGGCTGTCTTATCACATTACCCCTCGTGCGTATATTGTGAGCCTGCTCCGTTGCAGTAATATCGATCTGTTCTCAGTGGCACGCCTGTAACGCTCCAAGGTGGGGTAAGCAGTGAACGACGCTTCATGTAGTCGAGTAAGGAATGTTACTTCCTTCTCTTGTCCCAGTCCTTTGGTACCTCGCAATTCAAATAAGCCCAGTCACCCGAAAGACTTTGACAGCATACGGCAGACAGCATGGCCGAAATGCAGCAGAGCCCTATACCAAGCTCAGACCAGATCAAGGTTGAGCATGCCCAAGTCATCGTTGTCGGAGCTGGACCCGTGGGCCTCTTCAGTGCTCTGAAGATGGTTAAGGCCGGCATCGATGTGATTGTCTTGGAGGCGGAAAAGGGTATCATACAGAGCCCTCGAGCTACCACGTAAGTCTTGACACCATACAAGACACCATAATTTAGATGTCGGAATATTGAAACCACCAGGTACATGCCAATCACTCTCCACGAGATGGAGAAGGTCGGGGTGTACGCGGACCTGGAGGCTGCAGGCTTCAAGAATCGTGGTGGTATCACCTTCCGCAAATCACATGCGAAGGGTGGCGAAGCGCTGGCGCAGCTCAAGATGTCAGCCGTACCCAAGGGATCCGTCAAATATGACTTCGCTGGTATCCACCTCGGACAGCACAATCTGGCAGAAATCCTGCTTCGTCACTGCGAGAAGCATACCAGCTTCAAGGTCCTGTGGGGTCATCGTTTCGCAGGAGCCCAGCAAGACGATGATGCTGGAACTGTAACGGTCACGGCTGTAGGGCCCGTCGGAGAGCGCTTTTTCACCAGCAACTTTCTGGTAGGAGCTGACGGCGCAGGAAGCGCGGTGCGTCGATCGCTCTGCATTCCATTCGAAGGCTTCACCTGGCAAGACTTTCGATTCGTGGCCTGCAACGTCAAATATGATTTCGAGGGTCTGGGAGGATTCTCGACTGCGAATATGATCGTGGATGAAGAGGACTGGGCGGTGATTGCTCGGACTGGCCGTGAGGATGCACCGTGGAGAGTAGCGCTCGGCGTCAGGACGGATGTGCCAGAGTCAGAGATCCTGAACCAATTACCAGAGAAATTTGAGAGGCTGTTTCCTGGCCCGAGACCACTCAAGTATGAGATTGTGTCGGCTAATCCATACTGGGCGCATCAGAGGGTGGCGTCAAAATTGAAGGTCGGCAGGATTGTGCTTTGTGGTGACGCCGCACACGTGAGTACTCCTTGCACTGCTGGTAGTTAAAGCTGACAAATTGCAGTCGAATAATCCCATTGGTGGCCTGGGTCTGACGACCGGCCTGATGGATGCAGCAGCTCTTGGAAATTGCTTCATTAGGATATACAAGTACAACGAGCCTGCTCAGCATTTACTCGAGAGGTACGCCGAGGTCCGGAAAGAGGCTTGGGTCAAGTACACCAATCCAGGCTCCATCGACTTCAAGCTGAGGGTCCATTCGACCCATTCTGATGCAGTGGCATCGAGAGAGAAGTTCTTCGATGCCCTCAACAATGATCCTGACATCCATTTGAAGATGGCCACCATGATGAACGAGGTGATCCAGGATGAGTTTAGCCTACCAGAATAGATTTGCTTCATATTGCAATCTCGCCTCCAGTTCCGTATTCGATAGAGCATGTCAGACTCGATTCATGCCTGTTCCCGACCGTGCATATGCTCGTTCCTCGCATACATGCATGGATTATTCGAGGATTAGAAATGCAGGAAATCTGACGTGAGGCATCAGCAGCTACGGTTGGCCAGATGTATCCTTCTTTCTGCGTAGTGAAGTTTTGGCCACCCGTACTTGCTGCCTGTCGTGAGTGCTCTGCTGCTCAAACGTCATGCAGTCCATCGAAACAGCTTCAGGCGATTTCAAAGCTTCTCTCATCACATCTTCCAGTCTCTTCAAAACCATTCACATACACTCATTTTGCATCAGCAAGGATCTTCTTCGCGCTTGCGCTTCTCCCTCCAGTCCCTGTGACAATTCCGTACCTTCAGGGAGATTCACAAGCCGCCAAACTGGGTAAACGACGGCTCTCCGACGAGGCCGTCGCCAGTCCTGCGAAGAAAGTCATGACCGTGAGTCCACTGCCCTCAAACAAAGCGCTAGAGACTGACTTAACACTCGTACAGGATAGTAAGATGGACGTCGATAGTCCTGCTGCTGCAGTCGAGCAGCTCAAAGAAGCAAATGGCGAGATTGACGAATCCTTGTACAGCAGACAGCTCTATGTTCTTGGCCACGAAGCCATGAAGCGCATGGGAGCGTCAAACATTCTAGTGGTTGGTCTGAGAGGTTTGGGGGTGGAGATTGCAAAGAACATTGCGCTGGCCGGAGTAAAGAGCTTGACACTGTTCGACCCAAAGCCGGCGGCTATCTCAGATCTATCCTCGCAGTTCTTCCTCCACCCCGAAGATGTCGGCAAGCCGCGAGATCAAGTCACCGTACCTCGTGTATCCGAACTCAACCCATACGTTCCCATCAAAGCGCACCCAAGCAAGACCATCACCTCCGACCTACAATCGCTAAAGGCATATCAAGTAGTGGTTCTCACAGATACTTCTCTCCAAGATCAACTCCTCATCTCCGACTACTGCCATGAGAACGGAATCTACGTTGTGATTACGGACACCTTCGGTCTCTTCGGATCCATCTTCACAGATTTCGGCAAGAACTTCAGTGTGGTTGATCCGACTGGTGAGGAGCCCAAGCACGGTATCGTCGCGGGCATTGATGAGGAGGGACTTGTGTCGGTACTGGACGAGGCGCGCCATGGATTGGAAGATGGGGACTATGTCACATTCACAGAGGTGGAAGGTATGGAAGGAGTCAATGGTGGAGCGCCAAAGAAGATTACGGTGAAGGGACCATACACGTTCTCGATCGGCGATGTCTCCAGTTTCGGCGCTTACAAGCGTGGCGGTCTCTACCAACAAGTCAAGATGCCAAAATTCATCGACTTCGAACCATTCGCAAAGCAGCTCAAGACTCCAGAGCTCTTGATGTCCGACTTCGCCAAATTCGACCGTCCGGCGCAGCTTCACGTCGGCATCCAAGCTCTCCACGCCTTTGCCGAATCGCATGGCGGAAAGTTCCCAAGACCGCACAACGACGAAGATGCTGGAGAGGTGTTGAAACACGCCCAGGGTCTTGCTGGTGCTGGCGACGACAAGGTGGAGCTGGACGAGAAGCTCATCAAAGAGCTATCATACCAGGCACAGGGAGATCTCAGCCCCATGGCGGCATTCTTTGGTGGTCTGGCTGCACAGGAGGTGCTGAAGGCTGTCTCCGGAAAGTTCCACCCAATCAAACAGTGGCTCTACTTCGATTCCCTGGAGTCTCTTCCGACCACATCCAAGCGTTCAGAGGAGCTTTGCAAGCCAACAGGGACCAGGTACGACGGACAGATTGCAGTGTTTGGTAAGGAATACCAAGACAAGCTCGCCAACGTCAAACAGTTCCTGGTCGGTGCTGGTGCTATTGGTTGCGAGATGCTGAAGAATTGGGCCATGATTGGTCTCGGCACTGGTCCCAACGGTAGCATCACTGTCACCGACATGGATCAGATCGAGAGGTCGAATCTCAACCGACAATTCTTGTTCAGGCCAAAGGACGTCGGTCAGTTGAAGAGTGACACCGCGGCAAGAGCAGTCCAGGCGATGAATCCTGATCTAAACGGCAAGATCAACGCTCTGAAGGATCGTGTCTCTGCCGAAACCGAGCACATCTTCAACGAAAAGTTCTGGGAAGGTCTGGATGCCGTCACCAATGCGCTCGACAATGTCGATGCGAGGACTTACGTCGATCGTCGTTGTGTATTCTTCCACAAGCCTCTGGTCGACAGTGGTACACTCGGAACCAAGGGTAACACACAAGTTGTCCTCCCTCGCCTCACCGAATCCTACTCTAGCTCGCAAGATCCGCCAGAACAATCGTTCCCAATGTGCACACTCCGCAGCTTCCCCAACAGAATCGAGCACACCATTGCGTGGGCCAAGGATCTCTTCCATACATATTTCGTCGGCCCTGCCGAGATCGCCAACCAGTATATTTCATCACCCAACTATCTCGGCTCAGCACTCAAGCAGTCAGGAAACGAGAAGCAAACCTTGGAAACACTCCGCGATGCGTTGGTCACGGAAAAGCCGAAGAGCTACGAAGACTGTGTCTCCTGGGCGAGGTTCCAATTTGAGAAGCAGTACAACAACGCGATTCAGCAACTGCTGTACAACTTCCCCAAGGACTCCAGGACGTCCAGCGGTCAGCCATTCTGGTCCGGACCAAAGCGTGCTCCTGATCCATTGCGATTCGACCCCGAGAATTCTACGCATTTCACCTTTGTCCTTTCCGCCGCCAATCTCCATGCTTTCAACTATGGCATCGCTCCTAAGCAGCAAAGCGACAAAGCCGAGGTCATCAACATGATCAACAATGTCATGGTACCCGAGTTTAAGCCAGACCCCGGTGTCAAGATTCAAGCCAATGACAGCGATCCGGATCCGAACGCAAGCAATGCTGCCGGTGGAGACGACAATGCCGAGCTGCAGAAGATTGCTGACAGCCTTCCCACGCCCAAGGCTCTGGGTGGTTTCACATTGACTCCTGTGGAATTCGAGAAGGATGACGACACGAACTTCCACATCGACTTTATCACTGCAGCATCGAACCTGCGCGCGGAGAACTACAAGATTGCGACTGCTGACCGCCACAAGACCAAGTTCATTGCGGGCAAGATTATTCCAGCCATTGCAACAACTACAGCTTTGGTCACAGGTCTTGTCGTTCTCGAAATCTTCAAGATCATTGACGGCAAGGACGACATTGAGCAGTACAAGAACGGATTCGTCAACTTGGCCCTGCCATTCTTCGGCTTCTCTGAGCCCATCGCCAGTCCTAAGGGCAAGTATCAGGGACCAAATGGAGAGGTCACCATCGACAAGCTCTGGGACAGATTTGAGACGGAGAACGTGACGTTGCAGCAATTCCTCAAGGACTTTGAGGCGAAGGGTCTGAGCGTCACTATGATCAGCAGTGGAGTGAGTTTGCTATACGCCAGCTTCTACCCACCTGCGAAGCTGAAGGACAGGTTGCCGTTGAAGTAAGTTTGCATGTTGCTACCACCTGTGGATCTGCTGCTAATATTTTATCAGGTTGAGCGAGCTTGTCGAGACCATCAGCAAGAAGCCTATTCCCGAGCACCAGAAGAATGTCATCTTCGAGATCACTGCGGAAGACACGACCGAGGAGGACGTCGAAGTGCCATATGTCATGCTCAAGTTGGACAAGTAGATGAAGTGGATGATTCAACACAAGATGGCGTTGCTGTGGGTCAGGCGATACTGGGGATGAATCCCGTCACATAGATAGACCAGTCAAGGACTGCGATCAATTCAACACAGACATACAGTACTTGCTGCCGAGCACTTGTGGCATCGATTGGCCACATCGTCAGTGAACCATGGCACGTGCACGCTTCTTTGTTCCTTGTTTGTGGGGCGGAAAGGCGGAATGTGGGAAAAGTCGCGTGGCTGGACTCTGGAGGCGGGCGCGTATTTTTGACTTCTTTGTTTCCATTTCATCCCGCATGCGTCATTGTTAACGACCTTGATGTCTTCGAAGAAACTATTCTGGACTCATGAATAAAGAAAGTGACAATGCCATAATCGATTGTGTAATTGCGCCTTTGTCGCACGTGTCTTATAGTACTTGCGGCACCTCGATTCCTACCAGCCAAACTTTGGCCGCAAATCTCACATCCTCACATCGGACATCACGGATCACATCCCCCCGCCACACTTGGAACAGTGCGAATCCCAGCAAACACGATGGCATTTCTTACACGATTCACACAATCAGTCTGGCAGTATGTCTCGCCGGCGAAACCAGCACCAGACACACGACGCAAACACACGATCGACCTTGCCCCTCCGTCCTCCCTTTCCCTTCTGCAACAGAGACAGTCCATGTCACCAACCTCTAGAGTCGCAGCCTGGCACGTAACATCGCCTACAACATCTCTCATATCGAAAACTTCACCTACAAAAACCAGCATTGGAACATCTTTGAAGCGCAAAAACACTCCGTCCATAGCAGAAGAACGGCCCGTCAAGCGAGCCAGAGGACGACCGCCAAAGGTATCGGGCAAGACTGCTCCTGTTATCAAACGCCCACGGGGTCGACCAAGGAAGTCGACGGGGTCGAAGAAGCCCACAGCAAAGTCTCCAATGACCGACTTCGATGTGGACATGACTGCAGTCGAGGATGAATCAAGCCTGAGATCGGAGATTGTAGTCGGTCAATCTCGTTCACAAAGCCCGGATGGCAAGATTCTACCTGAATCACCTCGATCGTGGGACGAACAAGATGAGTTGGACGACACCTGCATGGAGATTGAAAACGCCACACTTGACGCCCCATCATCCGTCGGTCGCAGTTCTTCCCCAGCAATCACACTGAACGCCATCAACCCTGGATCCCAAGTCACAGTACAAGATCTCTCCGCCTTCCCTATCATGGCTCAACCTCTCATCCTCCGCCTCCTCGCTCGTGGCCAGGAACCAGCTCTGGCCGGAACATGGGAGAACGACTTCCCTTTTCTCCCGGAGACACTCTTCCTCAGATCAACGATCCAACCACCACATATCGGCAGCGTCTCCGGCTCCAACTTCCGCGCACAAAAGTATTTCGAAAACCTGCTCAAATTAGGCGCCCAAGCCAGAGATAAGGCTCTCCTCGGAAAATCGCCCGACAAGATCATCATCAAGACAGTGCAAAAGTACCTCGCATGGACATTCAGGGACGCCGACTTGATCGCCAATGACCAACTCAAGTGTCCAGCAATCCTCGTGACCGCATTCGCCAACAACTCAGCCGACCCGGCTATGGCGCAGCGCATTCTAGTAGAGAAGCTGTACCACCAGGAGTGCATCTGGCGGAACTGGCTCGGTAACGACATGCTTCTGCCCTGCCTGTATGGTGTCTTGGTCATCAATAACATGGTCGTCATCACCGTCTACGAACCTGATGGATCATTCACAGAAGACAAGGGTCAGAGCCTGGAGAAGATCGAGGCGGGACTGCAGTCGCTCGGTGTGTTTGACTTTGGCTCAGAGGGGTTCGATGTGTGGAATGCTCTCGCTATTGCGCTGCTGGCGGTGCACGTGAGAGATGTCATGAGGGGCTACGCTGCTTAGGATGCGCGGGGCTCGTGCAGGAAGCAGAGAAGGAAAATTGAGGATGATTGGGATCGCAGTGAATGATTTTCCTTTGTGATGGCATTGAGTATTTGGCAGAATGATACCCCTGGGCAAGCATGCTGTACTTTCTACAGCACAGATACATTGGCGTTTTCTATAGCTTGATCGATAGTGTACATCACACATCTATCTACACATCCATCTACACCTCCATCCTGATTCCATTTTCAAACGTACATACACCACCCAATTCCCTCTCCTTCTGCATCCCCCTCATCCCGTCCCCCAAATCTCCCCCCAAACCCCAGGACTCAATTCCAACGGCCCCCTCAACCTCCCCTCCCTCGGCGGTCTTTGCTCTTGCCCTTCCCCCGCCACCTCAGGCAGACACATCCACTCCCTGACACAACCCGGCACATCCCCCCGATCATGCGCAATCACCACCAAAGCCTGCTCCTCGCTCAACCCACTCACCCCTGTATCCGTTCCCCACGCCAGAAACCGAAACGCCTTCTCCCGCACCGCGGCGTCCATGCCGCTGAATACCTCGTCCAGCACGACGATCTCTTGCCCTGCTACGAGGGCGCGGAGGAAGAGGAGGAGGCGCTGGGCTGAGAAGGAGAGGGAGCCGAAGGGGGTGGTGGTGGCCCAGGCCAGGCGTTGGTCGAGGGGAAGTGGTGGCCGGGAAGCGGAGGGGTTGAGTTCCTCCGCGAACCAATCCAGCACCGCATCCACCTTCTGCCGTTCCGCCTCCCCAAGCTGCGGCCGAGCAAGAGGCGCATCAGCCCACGCGCTCTCCAGGGCGCGCCGCACGGACAGCGAACGGGGAAAGAACGAATGCACCTCTGGACTTGCGTGGCCTATTCTCCGCTGCAACTCAAAGAGCGCAATGCCCTTCTCGCCTGGGGAGGGGAGGCGGGAGCGCCCGAAGATGCGGATATCTTGGGCGTAGGACTGCGGGTGGTCCGAGGTGATGAGGGAGAGGAGCGTGGTTTTGCCGCTGCCGTTGGGGCCGAGGATGGCGAGGCGTTGCGAGCGGTGGAGTGTGAAGTTGAGGCCGCCGGGCCAGTGCCCGAGGATGGGGCGCGGGCCGTAGGAGATGCGGACGGAGCGCATTTCGACGACGGGGGGGCCATGGGGGAGGGGTGGGGAGACGGGGGGGAAGCCGTCGGTGGAGAGGGGTTGGGTAGGGAGGGGGGATGGGGAGGAGGTCCAGCCTTCTTGGGAGACGAGGTTGAGGACGTCGGATTTCTTGCCTATGCTGCGGACTTCGAGGGTGTTGCCGATGGCGACGAGATTTGTCACCCAGTCTGGCACCTCATCGCCGGCACGTAGACTGAGTACGATCTGTGGCCTGCATTCCTTTGCAAGACCCTGCAGTAGGCTACTTAAGAGCTTCACGCTCGGCGGATCCAGTCCCATGAATGGTCCGTCAAGTAGCATGAGCACTGGACTCCGCATCAATGCCTTTGCGATTCTGGCTCTCCTCGTCTGGCCATTCGATAGGTTGCCAACAGGCATTTTCAGCAGGGGCTCCAGTCGTAGATCTGAGATGCATTGCTCCAGTAGCGATTTGTCCAATTTCGGCCTCAGCTCGTCTGAAACAGGATTGAGAGCTGTGTTGCCGGTCAGGTAGTCTAGCACTGTCCAGTCTGTCTCTTCCACCCGTGATTCGTAGCGAGCAGAAAGATAGGCGCCCCTGGTGGCACCACTTGAGGACGAGCGTTCAGCATCGAAGCCGATGTACTGAATCGCTTGCGAGGGATGAAGACATTGTGCTGAGAGAGCAGGATACGATCGAGCTGTTGGAGGCAAAGAGAGGTAAGCGCCTGATAGAATCTGGAGGAAAGTCGTTCTAGAGAGAGATGACGGAGACAGTATTGACCAATTCTCGTGAGCGGCAGGACTTGTCCGATTATTAGCTGGTAGAGTGAAGTTGAGAGAGGAGAACAGCGGCGGGCTCGATGACTTTTCCGCTGATGCAGATGGATATTGGCGGTAGAAGGTCCCGTGGGCAATGGATATGAGTGGCGCTGTAGAGTACTGCTGTCTGTGCTGACAAACGCGTTGCTTTGATCGTGCGCAACTCGCTCGCAGTACAAGAGCCCTTGGAACCATCTTCATGGTGCATAAGAGACCAGTGACCTATTATTCAGAAGGCAGCAAGCGATACAGCCACACTCTGTCACAACACATCATAAACAAGCCATAATGGATATTGGTGACAAACAGCAAGCCTTTGGATATCGAGACGAGGTCACATATTGATGTCGGAAATTGCACATTTTCTGTATCCCCGAAGTCGAAGGTTTCGTGGGATCTTGTTTTGGAAGCGCGACTTCAACTCTTTCCTCTTCGTCCCATATCGACTTCATAGCAATATCAAGAACCCATCATGGAGGCGCCATCGATGTGCCGGATCTGGCACAGGCTGTTCCACATCGTCACACGAGGCATTGACCATATAGACTGTTCAGCAACCCGCTCCAAATACACCTGTAGAGCCCAGGTATCAGGTATACTACCAGACTCCGACTCATGTGAGGCCCGTCTCAGGCTCGGTACTGTGTCAACCTGGTCTTGGTGTCCATGAGATGCCGAACGTGTGACCTAGCCTGGGAGTGTGGCAAGCCATCTCGCAGCGTTGGGTGGCCCACGAAAGGAAGCATGTATTTGCTGTTAGCTCGCCTTGAATATTGATATGAGGACCATGTAGAAGAAGCCTGTCTATCGGTCTGGTAGTAACATGCGAGATTGAAGTGCTTCCCGGCATGATCCCGGCAGTGTGGTTCGAGGCTAGCGTTATGCCTCCGTTTGGCGGCAGCAGGCGGTCACTTTTATTACAGAGACTTCACACCACCTTCTTCACCCCAGAATCTACCTTTCACGAAACTACTCTTGGGGTAGCTCTCGATCATTCGGCATGTTCACGGCAGCTCTGGTAGGTACTACCGACCATCTGGTCTGCCCTCAGCCTGCTGTGGACTTGCTGAGGGATTGTCCACTGGTTGGAAGGACTTCCACGAGACTCTTGCTGTTGCAAGCTGGCGACCTTCGAGATGTCCTCTATACGATACTCATCCAGAGCGGTGCCTCTGTCTACGAGGATCATCACTACCAGTTCGTGGTATCTGAGCAAGATCCAATCCGACTTGGTCAGTATTCCCTCTCTCCATGGTATCTTACATCACTGACTGCAATATAGCTCGAGCGATCTTCATGGCCACGCTGATCACCGACAATGACCTGGTGTGCAGCACTGCTCGACTCTGGGGTATACAGCACCACTTGTTCCTCGAAGCCGAAGATATTGATCTCGTCAAACGTCACGCTCGTCGCCTTGTGGAAGCCACAGTCTCGTCTTCGTCCTGGTCTGCGTCTGCTTATGCTAAGGTCGTCGAGTTCATCAACGAAGTTTCGCTCCAAACCGTCAGGAAGATATGGAAATCTTACTACCAGGAAGTTGATATCAGTGCCGAGAAGAATTTCCTGAAAATCATCAGAAAAACCCATGCTGCTCTCAAGAAGGACGACGGCCCACTCAAGGGCTTCCGGAATGCAGGCGTCCATTGTTTTCTGGCGGAAACTGCGTTGGATCAATGCAAGCTCCATTTCTGGAAGAGTGGTACCTCTGTCAATCACACGGTCAAACCCAATGCTGAGCAAGGTGGATTCTCAAATCCACTCTTCCTCGCTCACACTACGCTCCTCGATTTGACGCCACTACCAGTGACGCTTGACTATATATCATCCTACCACTTTGCGGATGCTGTAGATGATGCACTTTCCGTTCTCGAGCAAGTCCGGGTCATGACTGCATCTGCACAAGCCGAGTATGCGGCATGGTGCGCAAGTCTCGCCTCAAAGTGTCATGCTGGTCGGATCATCATCCTTGCAAGCGCCGGCGAGCCGATTGCTCTGGCCTACACACTCCAGTCGCAGCTCCACAAGCCGCCAGCCGCACTCAAGGCACTCGTCAAATACCAATTCCCGAACGAACCATCATTCAGAGTCAACAGTGAAGTCACAAAAGTGGTCGGAAAGGGGTTTGATGTCATCAGTGCTGGATTCCTGATGGACGATGTGGGCATTCTTACTTTACTACCTGTACTCTCGCCCTTGGTGGGACATTCTCCCCCGTCTGTACTTTACACCGAGAGCCATCTCCTCGATAGCACAAACTTCACCAACTATCTCGATGTTGTGCTGAGAGCGGAACTTCCGGCAGTCGCCATGCTTTCTGGACAATGTCCGGCATCTGCTTTGACTGGTTTCACGACTGGACACTCAATGTGGGACGGTATGGTCAGGGACAAGTCGGTCATCACCAGTCGCATTCGCCTCGCCTGGCGACAGCTGCGCGAGTACTCAGCTTGCGGATTGAAACTGCCACAACGACAATTGAATGTGCAGCCCGAGGACCTCGCTGAGTTTATGGCGAAATGGTATCATGCAAGTGCTCCACGCCTGTTGTGGAACGGAGATCGGTTCGGCTGCTCGGAACTTGCGGCTACCGTCCAGGCAATGTTTACTCTTCACTATTGCTTTCGCAACACAGCGCAGACATCTAACAGAACAACATCTATGACACACCATGAACACTCCCAATCCAATTCGTCCATCCTACCGCGAGCTGACGCTGACAACATTTCTTCGCAACTTGGCCAGCGCGCAGCGTCGCCTTCGCGGATCGCGCGAGCGGATGCATGTGGTCTGGCGCTTCAGACAGTACCGTCGTCGAGTCAATTAGAATGCGCCTCCATACGGTCGGTTGATTACGAGGGATTACGATCGATACAAGAAGTTGCTCAAAAGAGAGGAATACTACAAGACATGCGTGGCACAAGCCAAAGTCCATTGCTAGGAGGAGGGCACAAGCAATGTTTACGCAGCCATACAACTTGCCCGAGTAGAGTTGTGGACGGCATTTGCCACCATTCGGTGAGTTCCACTGCGTTTCTGGTATATTTCATTGCTGATTATATGCTAGGCATGCAGAGGGTCGCATGCGCTTTATGCGCAAATGGCGTCGCGCATACAAATAGCCATCTGGCCTTGCGAAGCACAAGCACTGTGTGGTATGGACCCTCGACCGCGCCGCCGCACTGTTGAAAGATGCCGAAAATCACTGCGAGATCTTCGAAGAACTTTGCGGTGGTCTACGCTGAACATTGATCGCGTGTCGAAGGATGCTTCACTTGCGCTCATGGATCATCACCCGTCAGAAACATATGGCACGGCTGGTCCACAGACGCCGAAGATGTTCAAAAGCCCAGAGACTTCCGGTACGGAGCGACCCGCATGCACAATGGACGGATCAGCAGTCTCAATCCGCTTCGACGGCCGTGGTTTCTCAAATGTCTGCGTGAACATCCGCGCTAGTAGTATCGTAGCGGATCCTGCGACCCTCGACCAAGGGCCAGCGCCAATATACGAAAGGCTCTCGCCAAACCTTCTCCGGATCAGCTACAGCGCTCTTTCGACGATTGCGCTTTTCCCATACCCTCTCGGTAAGCTGGACTGCTCTGCGAACAAGGATGAGTCTGAATCTCTGATGGTCCGCGTCAAAGGACCTCCAGTCTTGGTCTACGATTCCAAGACTTTCACAAAGAGACCTTTCCCGGTCATTCATTCTGCAACGGACGTTCTTGGCCTGTCTCTTGGTTCCGCCAATGTCGCCTTGGCACCCAAAATCAATGTTTTATCCGTAAGAGACAAGGCGTCGATGTACCTCAGCAGCATGGCATCGGTAACCGGCAGTGCTGTTGGTGCCTCTCCAGTGCCTATGCCCGATTTCATGTTCCACGGCGGCCTATTCATCGAAGCACTCATCTGTCGCACCCATTTCAACAGCAACGCCACGGGACAGGATAGCTGGCTACGCTTCCAACTAGCTCATGTCGACACGAAAGATCCTGTCTGCGGCAAGTGGAGTCTGCTGGGGCAGAGAGGTGTGAGAGCCCGTTGCGATGGTCTGGTAGTTGTAATCGCAATCAAACATGACTTGCATGGCGGCATGGTCTTTGCTGACGGCTATCTCATCACTTTGGCAACCAACGACGAGATGACGAGTCGGTTTGGTAAGGTGCAGCAGAATTGCAGCGAGCAATCCCTTTCTGCATTCACCATGAGCGACGCCCAGCTTGACCTCTCCAAGCATCTGATGCCAGCAGCAGTCGAGCGCTGTCGTCGCAGTTGGAAGCATCAGTCAAGCTGTGAATACGCAAAGCCCAATGCCAAGATACCTCTTTCGACCAGGAACAAAGTATCGCAAGTGTGCTCCTGCGGTATGGGCAAGGACATCGATGAGCTCCCCACTGTCATCGCCGAGCACCTTGGCCAATACGCAACACGTGTCGCTCTACCGCTATTCTACCAACCTCCAGACAAATCAGGCCTCGCCCGCGGAGTCATGGAAACCTCGATGACCGATCACGGCAAGAAGGCCTATGCAGGGACTGGCGAAAGAGCGGACCGATACAATCCAAACGAAAAGTCATGTTCGTACTGTTGGACTACCAGGAAGAAATCAGCCATGAAGACCTGCTTCGACTGTGATAACGTCATCTACTGCAACAATGCTTGCAAGGCAAAGGATATGAGGCATCACAAGAAGAAGTGTGGGGAGGAATGTCCGTGGGTGCAGCATCTGCCAAGCGAAGAACAGAAGGCGAAGTTGTCGATTGAGAGGAATGAGGAGATCAGGAAGATGCAGCCACTACGTCGTTATGGATGGATCTGATCTTTGGGATTGCTTCATCAAAGGCCTCTAAAATAGCTGTCCTCAATAGGTCTGGTAGTCTCTCCACTGTATGCATCCTCAAAAAGGCTGAACATTCGGAATTCATCCTCCTCATTGCCAATGCCATCAGGGACATCACATCGGTGTGCCAGCTCTTCCCTATACCTGTCGTAGGGATACTCGACTCGATCTCCCGCCCCTATGAGTCCTATCTCCCTGTAATACGACACCAGTCTTGGTTCCTTCCAGGTCGGTGGCTCGATCTGAACGTCGGACTCATCGTGCGCGTTCATTTCCCTCGTGAATCCCCCGATGCCTAGAATGGTACTCAGACGAAAGCGATCCCACACTGGCATGGCGTATTTCAGGTATTCTTTCCTCACAAGCCTCATGCTCTGCATCCTCTGAAAATGGAAATTACGGCCGTCGATCTGCACTTGCTCCGAGGGATCTCTATCCTGCTCTTCCAAATAGTCAAGCTCGTATATAGGTTCCCACTCTACATCTCGTGACTTGATCAGCCTCTTCAGCTTTCTGAACAGCTCGAGAGCATCCAATCTTCCCACGTCGTCAGCTAAATATCGTAAGAGATCGACTTCACACCTCTCTCCTTTTACCATCTCTTCTGCTTCGTTCTCAACAGACCCTTTTCCCTTATCTCTCGACCTTATCACCTTCCCGAGCAACCCCGGCCCCCTCACCACCAACCTCGCAGCCAACCCCTCAATCGCTTTCCTCTTCGCCTCTCCGGTTCTGAACACCGCATTCTTGCTCCCCAACACCATCTCCCCCTCCTCCCTCCTCTCCTCAATCACCTTCTTGACAACCTTCCTATACACCCTTTGCACAAACCCTACAACGCATAGTACCTCGTTCATCTCCCTCATCGTTCCTTCCGCCAGATAACTCGCAACAGCATGTTCCACTACCACTCTCTTCTCCCTCTCTCTCCCCGAACCCTGCCCGGCCGCATGTCTCGCAATCATACAGCACGCGGAGAACTTACACCACGCCCGCCTGACACGCCCCTGCTCCGCATGGCTGAGTGGACGACGCAGACTCTCTTCATCAGCGCAAGGTAGACGCTTAGCCACATTCCGTCGTGCCTTTTTGACAAAGGAGGCTTCGAAAGGGAGGACATCTCGGGCGTAGCACTCCGCGATGTCGCGGGCGGTTGGTTCGTCGAGGCGGTCTATGTCTCTTTGAGAGGGGAGGGTGGAGAGGAACTTCTTCAGCCCTGTGCCGCGGAGGTCGAGGTCTTGTGGGCTGGTAGCGAGGGTTGAAGCGAGCTCGACGCAAAGGAGGGCATCTCGGAGAGCGAGAGGGGTGAGGAATTGCTTGATGGTTGTGGTGAAGTAGGTGCCGTGGGGGAAGGCAAATTGGGCGTGGAAGGAGGGGGAGGCGAGGATGAGGCAGAGATGGGCGGAGGGGTCGAGGCCGGTCCAGATGAAGGATTTGAGTTCGGGGGGGAGGAGGGAGAGGTGGTCTCTCTTGCTTGTTGATGGGGAGGGCATGGTGGGTAGGATTGTATGAGGGAGAGCAGAGGGTGGATGGAAGGGAAAGGTATTTGAGGAGTTGGAGGAGTGACTCACTGTTCAGGAGGGGTTTTGACTCTCGGTATGATGGGTACCCGAGTTTAGTGAGGCCCGTGGAGGTTGTGCTTTTTATTGCTGACGAAGAAGATTCAATGATTCTGCAAATACACTCTTCCCGCGACGATTCTAGCGTCAGTACAGACCTTCGAAACCAGAGGTGTCATATTGAGATGGCCACCAAGGTCTTTCCCGGCACGAAAGTGCAGAAAGAAAGCGACCATATAACTACCACCAGAGCATTGCAGTGAACTCCCTCCCATCCTCTCCAATCTGCCTGATTTCTCGGTCTATCCCCGCCATGTCCATCCCACCATCAGGACTCATTTGCACAAAGAAGCACACTCCTTCTTGTGCCTCTTCCACCCCTTCTTCTGACACTCCCTCCCACAATACCCCACCTTCTTACACTTTGCACAAGCCCTCATCGCTCCTCCCTCCTTCCCACACCCCCCACAAGGCGCCTCCTTGCCTGTCATCATCTTCCTCATACCCAGCTCCAGTACCTTCATCGGATCATCGAGGTCAATCATGGGGAGCTTCATCTCCTTCCTAGTAGACGTGGCAGCGAACTCCTTGCCTGGATAAAGCATACTGAATGCGGCTCGGTAGGAGAGATGCTGATAGGGTTTCCAGAAGTCAGGGACGTCGCTGAGGTTCTTCCCGCGACCACAGTGGCAGAGTGGTGTGTTGAACATGGGTCTTGGTAAGGGAGGCGGTGAGAGAGAAACCTTGCACTCGCATGTCCGTTCGTCGTGTGTATATCCCTCGCGACAGCGTTCTACGCAGGCTACGATCCAGGATGTCAGGAGATCGTGCTTCTCTTTGGTGGGGACGTTGTACTGGCGTGGTGGTACGTGGTCGTTGGAGGCGCTCTGTACCACGTGGGTGAGGGTTTTGTTGAGGTTGTACATGCCTGGGTTTGGTGGAAGGATGAGTACGTCGAGGATGATGCCGCCGCTTTGGGTGTCGTGACGGATGGTGAGAGGTACTACCAGGAGGCCGACAGTCATGTCCGTCGTGAATGCGAAGATTGTGGGCTTGCTGGTGCTGGTAGTACCAATTGAAGTGTGTCTTGCCCAGGTTATGGCCATGTCCAAGACGAGTTGGCTGATCCAGGTGGCGCCGGTCATCCTGTCGAGACCGACATGGCGTTCATTCTCGAATCCAAGGGAGTATGATGCCGCCCTAACGATGGCGGATGTGCAGTCGAGAGTGCTCGAATTACCTACCAGGCTCATGACGGGCATTCTGGAGAGCAAAACTTGATCGAGCGCAGAAGTGACCAGGTCATGCCCCAATGCTGATCCCGCCAGGCATACGGGAAATCGTGTCTCTGGGTTGTATTGAGCGCGAGAGCTGTCGTCCGGGACAGCCTGGAATCCTAGGTAGATCCTGTTGTTCTGCGCGACGGCTATGTGCGTTGCGTCGCGGATGGAACAAGGGAATCGAGCAAGCAAGTGGACGTCTTGACAGATGAGACTCAAGGTGTCAGCCGAAGGGGCGGTGGCTGTTTGGCGATTGAGGAAGTCGACCACTTTCATATTAGGCACAATATGTTTCGTGTCTGGTAGTACCTCGGCCATGCTGAGAAGCCCTGCTGTTCCGTCCTCGCGCAGGTCCATCTTCACCCTTTGAGTCGTCGGGGTCACGTCCAATCGTGGACAACGTTTGAATTGGTCTCCAATTTCTGATGGATCGTCCATTGTCCCATGTTCAGAGGCAGGGTTGTAGGAGAGTAGAACATGCTCTTTGTCGGTAATGCGACTCCAATAGATGGACCTTGCCCCAGGGTCGTCATATAGAGCGTGGTAATACAAGCCCAAGGAGCTGGGGTGCAAGGCAATAGAGCCGTTCTCTCCAATTGCTCTGGTGATCAGCCCTGCAGGCACGAAACAACTGACGATCATGTCAGGCTTTGCTTGCCAAGTGTCGGAAACGGTCTTTACTACCAGCTTCCTAGTCGTATGACTTGCAGCTAGATCAACAGCCCCAAAGCATGTTTCTAAAGCATGGAATTGGGAGTGCTTCCCAGTCCGACAACGGACTGTCAGGGTCAGTGGGAATGACTTCTGGCTGGTAGTTTCGGCGAGTCTGTGTGTGTTGTAGGTCCAAGCATCGTAGGGGATAATGTAGCTGAGCCGGACGATTGGTGGAGTGAGCTCCTTATCGTCCAGCAATGGTCTCAGATCTCGCTTGGTACATTTCCTACACCAGCTGGTAGGACATCCACAGAAGGGGAATTTGTTGATGAAGTTTGTCTCCAGAAGGCCTGCCAGAAAGAGATGTGTTCCTAGTTCTGCAATGCGACAATTTCTGTACTCGTAGTAGGGCTTCGCTACCTTCTCCGCAAAAGAGAGCAGCACACTTGGCCAATCAACAATGATGCGGCCGTGCAAAAAGCGAACGAGCGTGGCAAAGGAGGCGGCAGTGTAAAGGTAGGGTCGGTTGTACCTCAATCCCTCGAAGCCACACTCGCCAGGTTCCTCATCATCTGGTAGTACATCGCGTTTTTCAGGCCATTTGAACATCCATGGCCAATGCTTGTTGCGAGGTGCCTCGCGAAAGTCCTCCTCATCGAAGGGCACATCGTCGTAGGTAGGATGAAGCATCGTTCGGTACCATTTGTGCAACAGTGACTGAATGGCCGAAGGTTCAAGGCATACCTCCGCCTGGTAAGGCCGGCTGATCATACCGACCGCCGAATGGGTACGCCGCCAGGTGAAGCGGGCTGGCTTCACATATGCTCCCACCGGGGGGTCTTGTACCACGACCGGAGAGTCGGTGCTGTATCCATTGACGAAACCATCTGGTAGTACACCCAACAGGATGCTGGCAGTGAGCGGATCGCAACCAAGCATTTCTGACAAACTAGTGTCCCTGGAGTTGTCACAGGCGTGAAGGGTCGAGGTGTACAAGACCGGACAGTGAGAGTAGTGGAGGAGAGGAACTGTCGCTGGTAGTATGGCGAGCAGACCAAGCTCGTCGGTCAGGGTTGAAGTGTCAATGACGTCGTTTGCAACGAACAGTAGGTTGTTGCGGTGCTCCTCAAGATTGAGTATGTCTCCGGAACCATGATTGTCGAAAAAATGATACGCTTTTGGCATGCAGGAGTTCTTTTGGCTGAGAAGGCGCTGAAGCTCGTGGCATAGTCGGAGCTCCTCTCCGCAATGTATCATGAACGTCAGCCGGCCCTGTTTGATGAGCTTGGCGAACCTCGACGTCCAGTCCCTGAACTCGTCCTTTGCTGCATTGGTAATGGCCATGGCGATGGCGTCAGTTCCTTGGTTTTCAATGTCGCATGCATGTGCGAAATGAAATGGTGACAGGTAGCCGGTGGAAATGCCGGTATGGAATATGAACTCTTGTTCCCGGAATGTACAGAAAAGGGGGTTGATGAAGAATAAGTCTGCATCAGGTGACTGTGTTGTGTCTGAAAGAGATACACCAGAGGTCCACATGTGCTGGTGGCAGGATCTGATAGCCTGGGGCGCTTGAGCGGCGTAGATGCCGGCCCCTCGTACGCCTGAACTACCAGGGTCGGATTGACTGCGGCTTTCGCGATGGCTTAGAACTTCGGCAAATACGAGAGCTCGTGAATCGTCCAAGGAGCAATCGAGAGCGGAACTGTACATGACCCAGAAGCTGCGCAGGTGTCGTAGCGTGGCGGAGTTGGTGAATTTGTAGACAGTGCCGAACTCGCTGTCGTTCCATGCATCAAGCGACAGGGAGCACTTGACCAGCAGCGCAGCGTGGTCCTGCAATTGGACACATGTGTCACGGTCGATTTTGAGCTCGAAATACTGCCCCCACAAGACGTCGGAAACAGATTTCGCCCCGTCGTCGTCGAACTTGGCAGCATGGCGACTCATGAAGGTAAGTAGATGGATGTCGCGGGCTGGAGAAATCAGTTGGGGAGTGGGAAAATCGAACTTTTGACCTACCAAGATTCGCTTTGTGACGACTGCAGATGGTGAACTCGAAGCGTGATTGCGCATCCTCTTCCTGCTGCGACAAGGTGAAGAGAATATCTCCGACGTCTTCTACTCCCAGCAGAAGGAGTCTAGTAGGTCCAGTTCCGAGAGCGGCGTGGTGGCGCAACAGATTGGAGGCAGGGGAACTACGCATGGGGGTGAAACACGTACCGAGAGGATCGAAATTGCATGTCGTCAACATGGTGGCGACCGAGGTGCCTCATCCGGCCCAACGACTGTGACGAGTCGACGATCTTAACGATTAGACGGTCGTGATACTCCAGCGATTGTGACGAATACAAGAGAATTGTGGTTGGAACTGAGAAGTGGATGTCAAGCGTGAAAGAGAGGAGGGTTGAAAGACTTTGCGCTGAAGGGCCAGCCGTGTCGCTGTCACATGTCTCTTGGCAAGAATGGCACGACGCGATGCCATTTGCTGGTAGTACTTCAACATGCTGACAGTTCTTCACCCTGCTGGTAGTAGGGCCCTTGCTGGAAACATGCTCATTTTGCCGATGACATCTTGTTCGCTGATGGTGCACCCTCATTCCAATGGCTGGAAATAGTTCTCTGTCCTAATGACAGCCATTGTTATTGCATTCGCTTTAATCAAATCACCTTGGCTCTTCCCTCCCAATCATCTTCAGAGTGTATATGCTCATCTGGACAGGAAAGAGATGAATTCGCCCAAACCTGATGAGTTGCACGATGCTGAAAGGCTCAAATCATGCACGCATTTACGGACGCGAAGACTGTGGCCGCCGCGTACCGGCAGCTGAGTCCATGGGCGATAGTGCAAAGACATGCTGCGGTTGATGTCTACATGAATCCGACACGAGGGACTGGACTGGAGAACGGCAAGTTCGCGGGAAAGGTGTGAGCAAAGCAAACTAGTGCCTGAAAGATTTGCCGAGGTTGTCCGAATACAGGGTTTTCGGGTTCAAACTGGCCACCCCAAGGCTTGGCGACGCTGACCGCCCCTCGTGCACCAAAATTTGGCAGGCGGTGAGGCGCATGAGGTCGGTGAATGATAGAGGCTTATAATCGTCGTTGTCGTCGTCGATATCGATATTAAAGCTATAGAAGCGTGTAATCTAATTGGCTAATCAATTTTTCACTACTAATCTGTGCTTACTATGAGAGTGTTACTCTTCTTTATAGCGCGCTCTAACGACTGCTTTAAGACCCCTTAGCCTCCTCGAGGCTAATAGCCCTCTAGAGTTACGCTAAGGTTAAATAGGAGACTAGCAGTAGTAACTCCTTTACTGTCTCTCTATCGTTACTGTATCTAGCTAGTGTATAGAGCAAGCCGAGCCTTTAGCTATAACTCTAGTATTGCAGCGAGTAAGGTAGAGAACTATCCTTAGCCGCCTCGTAATATTAGCCTTCTTACTTCTCTTACAAGTTAAGCAAGTAACCTTCTTTAATCTTAAGATATAAGGCCTTTTAGCTAGAGAATAACTACGTTACTAACACCGCTAGCGGAGGAGGTAAGGCAGTTAGTAGAGGCTAATCTACCTCCTTCTACACAAGCTATACCGCCAGTTCGAGAGTCGGAGGAGGTAGAGATAGAGGTGCTATTAACAGCTAGCGTAAATAGCAAAAAGTACTATAACAAGCGAGTACTAAAGAGGCTATTAGTACTAGATTATAGTTAGCTTATATTATAGTTAAAGAGCAAGGCAAAGGACGCACCGGATAACCTCTTAAAGCTAGAGGATATAAGCTTAATAGCTACTTACTTTAAGCTAGCCAAAAATAAGAGCTTTAAACTTATAGTAGACGAGCTAGCTAATATTAAAAAGCTAGTTAACGAGCTTATAAGCTAGATTAATAGAGGTTATTCGTAACTCTCTATCTCCCTCGTAGTTACCTTTACTAAGCCGGCTACTCTAACTACACTTGTAGTATCCTCGTAAGTTGTTCCTTCTTGTACTATTATACTACTCTCTATGCTACTCGAGGCTAATACGCTACTAGCTTTACTACTAGATTAGCTAATACCAAGGCCTCTAGAGTTGTAGTTGTAATTATAGTAGAGAAGTCGAGGGAGCGTAACCTTAAGCTAGCGATCTAGCCTCTCTAGTGTGTTAAGTAACACTACGCTAAGCTTTAATAGGTAGCGGTATAAAGATAGCTAGTGTGCAAATCGGACAGGCTTATACTAGCGTAACTAGCACGAAGAGCACTATCTAATCGATGCTATAGCTAAGATAACTTAGAGTACTATAATTCGTAATAGTAGAGGCTTAATCGACTTGCCGCTAGTAATAGTAAGTGTTTAGCTTAACTGTGTAAAGATAAAGGCTAGAGTAGCAGTTAGAAGAGCACTAGATTTGCTACTAACACTAGCCTCCTTATCTAATACCTTACCTCTAATAGTTTACATGAATAACGTAAACACTTAGAGTAGCCTACCTCCTTAACTAACTACATAAGCTACTACTCCTCTATTGTTACTAATTAGCTTATAATTCGATTTAAGTAAGGTACTATTCGACTTTAAGGCCTTCCTATTAAAGAAGGAAGCTTTTAAAAGGCACGCTCGAGTGCTCGATTAAATCTTTATATAGCTATAAAGTAAGAATTATAACCTTAAGGGTATCTAGTAGATATTAGCCTCTCGGTAGTATAATAACTAGTGCTTCACTAACGGTCTTTTAATCCGTCTAAAGCAGTAGATCTCCGAGTTTAAGCGTTAATAGATATACTCTCTATATACTAAGGTTAGAGAGAGTACTCTAGAAGAGGTTAATATAGCTAGATAGGTAGTTACAAAGGTAGTGTAGAATTTTTAACAAGGCTTAGCATTAAAAGGAGAGTTTAACCTTACCTCTACCTATCTATCTATTTAATCACGTTATATCTATAGTGCTTAAATTAACCTCTAGCATCTTTTCTACCTACCTCCGAGACTCCTAGCGCAAGGAATTAGTAGAAGAGCTGTCTAGCTACTAGGTGATAGTATCTTCTTATCTACGCTTTTAACACCGAGAAGCTCTCCTCTATAGAGTTAAAATCTAGTAAATATAGTAGTAGGTATTTAAGGTATAATCTATGCTCTTGTATTATTCTTTAAATCTCTTTATTATAGTAGATTAATACATTATCTAATACTATAATCGAGCTAGACTTAAGCTATAGCATGATAGTGTACTTAAGCTAATCTTGGAAGATGAAGCTAGTAATCGATCTATAGTAGATAAGGGTGCCTTCGAGATAGCCTCTAGTTGTAATAGCTAGAAGTATACTCTAGCGTTTAGAGCGAGTTTTTAGTTGCTTGTCTATATAGTCGAGGCTAATAGATAACTAGCTATACCTTCTCTAACTAGTGCGTTCATTACAAGCTAATTCATCCAAGCACACGATTTTATCTACTAGCTAGCTCTTACACCTTATGCTCTAAGTACTATGTAGTACCTTATTACGCTTAGCTACTTTCTTCTTAGCTACCTTCCGACTCTACCTCCGGTAGTAAAGAGCCTCCTATATTGACGTAAGGCCGACGTCTAAGCCGTGCACTTCTAGCAGCCACGATTAAAGCTCGTCAAGATAAGCAGTCGGTATATTAGTAAGGTAGACTAGAAGCTAGTTCTCTATAAAGGGGATAATGTAGCAAGCATACTAGAGGCGTGCCTCTAGTAGTAGATAGGGGGATCTAAAGAACTTAACGGATAGGCGGATATTACGAACAGTCGCTTGAGAGACAGTGAGTGTTAAGGCGATTGCTCTATTACTAAAGCCGTTAGAGAGGAGGTAGAGCAGATCGGCTAGCTTAGCCTTCGAGATCCTCTAGTTTACTATAACAGCTAATTACTAGCAGCTATTACACCTTTTTTCAGCTTCAAAAATCGACCGAATTTGGCTATATCAACAGCTATCTAGCAAATAATCGATCTCGACCTCTGGCCAGCCAATTTTGGTAACGAGAGGTCGTTCAGCGTTCCGCCAAGCCCTGGGGTGGCCAGTTTGAACCCGAAAACCCTGTAACCACCTCACGCTTTGTGCTTTCAGCCAATAGCTGTGTTTCGAGGTTGCTCGATCTCGGTGACAGACACCCAATTTGTAAGAGCGGGAGATTCACCACCGTCTTCGTGCTTCAAAGTTGCATCCGCCGATCATCGAAGGTGGAGATAGGCTGGGTGCTTCGGATTACCAACAATGCTAGAGAAATGATGGGGATACGTATATCATCGTGATACGGATCGCCAGTGGATCTAATATATTGTAGGTAATATGCCATGATATGCTATGCGCTTCTATCCAACCCACCCTCTTCTTATATATCTAAGCCCAATACTCCTTCACATGATGCGTATTCTTATACCTCATGAACCGACAACACACGGGGAAAACCAACGTATTCACCGCCGCCCAAGCCAACAAGACCCCAAAATTCAACCCCAACCTATTATGCAAATCAAACAATATCGTCCTCGTCGCCTCGACCACATTATGCAACGGCCACGCATACCCCCAGTAAAAGAAATGCGGCTCAATCTCGATGGGGTAGAAACTCGTCGACACATTCGTGATGACCCAGAAAATCAACCACAGCCCAGTCCACGGCTGGCCAACGATCATGGCGACGTTTTCGCATGCCAGACCGAGAGCCATCATGCCGACGTAGTTGAGGCACCAGAAGAGGGGGAAGGTGGCGGCGCCGTATTTGACGGGGTTTTTGGAGCCGTTGACCATGACGAGGGCGGCTTCCGTGTCGGATTGGACCACGTTGGGGGTGCTGAAGTTGACTTGGAAGGCAAGGGAGACCATGCTGTAGGCGAGCGAGAGGAAGAGGTAGGCGCCTTGGATGCCGATGTAGCGGACGAAGACCATTTGCCAGAATTTGAGAGGTGGGTGGCCTTGGGGTTTGATGAGTTTGGTGTAGACTGGGAGGTAGAAGGAGAATGAAAAGAAGGAGAGGATGATCAGGTAGATGAGTCCGACTGTCACGGTGGGTGTGATCTGGTAGGGGTAGAAGGGACGCAGGTTGTACATGCTGAAGCCGATGGCGGGAGAGATGGCTTGCGGCACTCGAGCGATGTTCTCGCGGAGGGTCGCGTCGGTGGTGGCGTTCTGCAGCACAGTGCGAGACCATTGCGATCCAACAGAGGATGTGATCTGAGTCATGAACTCGGTAATCATCGGAAAGACGTAGCTGTCCCAAGCAGTCTGGTCGCGAGCCTGGTTGTAGACAAGCTGGCAGGTTCCAAGCGGATCAAAGCTCGCATCACCGTTCGTCACGGCGTTGGTGAGCGAGGCAGTTGCATTCCCATTGATGATGATTGCGGCCCAGTACTTGTTTCTGTACACAGCCTCACGAACTGCAATCGGGTCGTAGTTGAAGTCGGCTGCAAACGATGGAATGTATCCAAGAGTCGGTTTGCCAGAAGCCAGCATTGTCCGGGTGAGCTGGAGAACCGCTGGGCCTACTATCGGAGCAGGACCCGTCTGGTTGAATGGGGCGATGAGACCGTCAAAATCTACGACAGCGACGACCAGTGAACCAAGATTCTTCTCAGCTCGAAATAAAGCACCCCAGTCTGGTAGCTGTCAGGTTGAGTTCCATCGACTTGGTCCTGGACTACTCACATAATGACAGTACCGCCATGATGAACGCCATCAATACCACAGTCGTCAGTGCCCATTTGTAGTACACTTCTCTCCGCACCGCCTTGAGCGACTTGCTAGTGAAGTTGACAGGCTTTGGTGGACCATCGTCCTGCTTCTCATTGTCGTCCCTGTCAGTCGAGTGCTTGTCGTCATCGCTGTGCTCGTTTGGCATAGGCGCGTTCACCTCGCCGTTCTGCCTGTAAGTCGCCATGGTGCCGTGTACCCGAGAAGCTGGAAATACTGATCAAGAAGAGACAGGTGAAGGACAACAGTGGTCTGGCGTGCGGAATGCAAACAATCTATAAGCAAACCTCTGCTCGTTTGGACCTACCCAACGTCAAAGGACGAGTGACGACATGATCCATGTCATTCCGAGGACAACGCGCTACTGAAGATACTTTTCCCATCTAAAATGTGATGGAGAAGCAGAAAAAAGAGAGGTCGTTGCTTTGTGATGTCATGGCTGGTCACTTTGTGAGGAGATAAACGTCGGCACTCACAGCCGGATCGAAGCTTGTCTCCTCCACGCCGCTTGTTTGGCCGATCTGGATCTGCTTCCTCTCAGCCAAGATCTGGATCGCCGTGCTTGATTCATGCCGTCAGGCACACAGCAGGTGATGTTGCCAATCCCAGATGAAACTATCAGATGATGTGCATATCATTCTAATATGATGCGGTATCTCTGCGCTGCTATACTACAACGATGATCGGCGTACTGAGCCGCGCCTTACTTGCCCTAATCCTATAGAGCCAGCTGAATAGCATGATGAGTGAATCTCATCGGGTATATTTGAAAACATCAATCCTGCCTGTATCCAGTATCCTGACCAACTCCATTGCACCTCCTTTGGGTCGCATCTGTACTTCTCCAGCCTCTTCTCAGAGGTCAAAGTCCCCAGTAAAGCCACCGTTGAGAATGACAGCGATCAAAACCCGTCTCGCCAGCTTCATGTCGCCAGCAGTAAACTCCGCGCTGGGATCCTCGAATCCTTTCGCCAATGCCCATCCGTTAAAACATGTAAACACACCGCAATCGTCAGAGTTGTTCTGAATCGACGTCTTGACCTCCAGCACCTTCCATTCGTCTTCCTTGTACTTGTTTCCCAGCTCCATCTTCAGCCATGCTTTGGCCAGGTTCACCATGTGTTTGTTGGTCCAACCGTGTTTGCTCATTGAATCCAGGTACTCGATTGTCTTCTTGGTCCCAGAAATGGCGAGAAGTGTCCAGTGTACTCCGTTGTTACAAGGTAAGAAAATGCGTTCGCATCTGAGCAGTTTCTCGCCCTTGATGCCCTTTCGTCGTGACCATCCTTGTATACTGTTCACTCCCTTAGAGGTCGCGCTCGTAAGCCATGCTGAGCTGTATGCTGTGAAGCGTGGGACATTGTTGGGTCCCTTCACGTATCCAGCTTGTTCGTTTGCCCGTGCGCAGAGGTTGGCATAGAAGCCATTGACGATCTCGTCGTTTAACCATGGCATTTTGTCGGGTCTCCTCGTGTCGATGACCGTCCCGAGATCTCTTCTTGAGATATCCACGCCTTCTATTGTCTTTGCGACAATTTTGCCATCTGACCTGTGAGCCAGTGCTGTCGTGACCTTGTCATCCCAGTCCGGGGACAAATTGGCGATGAACTTTTTCTTCTCGACCTTCTTGACAGGCGGCAGAACCTTCCCGTAGATGTCGTATCTCCAGCCGCCTACGGTCGTTTCGCCAATACTGAAGCCCTCCAGTCCATAATGCACATCCTCAAACTCTTTCAGATACTCCTCTTTTGCATCCTTGAACTCCTGTTCCTCTTGCAGCTTCTTCTCCGCCCTCCATAACGCTGCCAATTTCTTCTTCTTCTCCGCCTTCATCTTTCGCAGTTTCAACTTCTCCGCGACCTGCGCGTCAGTCTTCTCCTTTCCTTGTTCGAGTAACGATCTCCTCTTCTCGTTCTTCTCTTCCTTCCTCGCTCTGATTTCCTCGTCAATCTTCTCCTCATCCCTCTCGTCCGCCTTTCTCTCCTCCTCCATAATCTCGTCAGACTCTATGAAATCCCTTCCCAGCCCAAACTCCTTCGCTATCGCTTCCTTGAGCTGTCGCATCTCCATCTTCTGCCTCTCGTCTGGCTGAAAAACTGGCTCCGCCGGCAAGCCCGCTCGTTCGCGTCTTATTCTTTTCTTCTTCTGGCGTCTTTGCGCACGTCTCTCGCGCTCTGCATTGTCCCTTGCTGGACTGCGCTTTCGGCGCGGCGCTGGGTAGAGGCGATTCTTGTCGCGAAATAACCCGAATCCGTCACTCTGGCCTCCCCATCTGCAGGTAGAGACGGTATCAAAGCTGAAGATGGAAGAGGTAGGGGATGCGACTTCTGATGTGGAGGGTGGGGATGGGGTCTGCCGTTTGGCGGGTTGCGGGGAGTCGTCGAGTGCGGTGCGGCCACGCTTTGAGCCAGTAGGTACGTCGGTTTGGTAGGTCTCGAGGGTGACACGCTGGAGCCTCTGGATATGTTGGAGATTATCGCGAATAACCCTGAATCGAAATGCGATCGCTTTCCGGCCAATGGACGTTGCGCGGCTGAGGAAAGAGAAGGGTGTTGTGAGAGCTTTCGTAACGAAGTGCGCGCTGCCTTTGAGGCCCCACATGGCTGGAATGTTTAACCGAGAAGGTCTCAGATGGTCGTGAGTGTGTATGAAAGTTGAAGCGCTGGTAGGATATATACTGTGTGATTCTTTGGAAGTGGAAAACCAGATGTGTATGTGAGATTGAGCAAGAAAGTAGTTTATTGTTATTGTGTGTTGTTCTTTCTCTCACGACCTCGTTTGTTGGCATGTGCCACTCACAAAAGCTCACGCAGCAGAGCCGCATCGACTGGCCCATACCGGCTCAATCACTTCTAACCTCAAACCAGAAGCTAGTGGGAATCTCAGGCAGGCAACTTGAATCATCAATCGCTTGAATTTCATGTACTATGTTTACCAAGCACGTATGAGAGTATGAGCGGCCCAAATTGGCTCACGACCACAGCAAAGATGGCCACCATTGCCACTGTCGTGACAAAAACATTGGTTATGGGAGGTCGTGGTGAGCCGATGAGCCTGTTGAGAACATCGTCCAACCGCTTTGCCATCTCCTCCTTCCCGAACATCTCCTCGACTCGATGCTTCCCTGCCTTTCCCATAACCTCCAGCTTGGTCGGATCCTCCTTCTGCAGCCTGATTACTCTTCTCATTACCTCAGTCCAAGCTTGAACATCGTCGACGCTCCTCAGCCATCCAGTCATTTCGTCGACAATGCTTTCCGTTGGTCCGCCCTCATCAGCCGCCAGTACAGGCACTTCGTGAAGCATCCCTTCGACTGGCACAATGCCAAAGTGCTCGTTCCGCGGCGTGTAGATCAACAAGCAGGCCGAGTCCAGAAGCTCCTGCTTTATCTTGTCCTTGACAGACGGTAGGAAAATGACTGATATGCCTGTCACGTCCGATCGAAGATCATCGTGAAGAGTGTAATGGTTGAGCTTGAGGCTTGTCGCAAGGCTTTGCAACTCCTGCAGGTACGAGACATTTTCTGCTACCCGATGATCATAACCGCCTACAATGTCAGTGAGCTGTGTTAAAACCGTCGACTATCGAACAACATACCAGCAAGCACTAGTAGTGAACCCTGCCTCTCATGTTCATCGAGCTGTGCGAATGCTTTGATGGCAAGTGCAACATCCTTCTTCCGTTCGAAGCGATTAATGCTGAGGAAGATCCTCTTACTGCTCCATATGGACGGCTTTCCCTTGGTCTTACTCGACAGACCTTCGGTGTCGACGCATGGATATACTACTTTGAGTTTCCTGCCACGTAGACTGGGAAAGACAGACTTGACCATGCCACCAGTGAATTTGCTGTTAACCACGATATCATCGCTGCAGCTTGTGCTCCAAGATTCGAGCCAATTGAATGGTAGGCGATAGACACATTTGACCAGCTGTAATACTCCAGAGCTTTTCTGGACTAAAAGCTTATCCGGGAAGTGACAATAGAACAGTATCCTAGAATTCCGTCGAAGTAGCCGGAGAAGGGGGACGCCAGCGCTCAATTGATCGACAAAGAAGTGTGATGGATTGAGACTAGCAAGCTCTTGCGAGAAGACGGCAATGCTGAGAATGAGATGGATCTGACGAGCTATCGCGCAGAAGATGGCGAAGCGGCCAGCAATGTTTGGTGGAAAGATGGTGTTGCCACGTACGCGAACATCGAGAGTTCCTACCAGACATCAGACTCCAATTACGCGAGACAATATGTATTTCGCACCATCTCGCGCTTCAGTGAAGCAGTGATTCGGGTCACAATGCGACGTAAAGATGGTGACTTTGCATCCTTGGGATTGAAGTCCAACTGCGGCATCAATCACCAACCTCTCAGCACCACCAATGCCAAGATCTGGGTGCAAGAACACGACTCGTTTCTGGTTGGTCGACTGCCTCCTCTGACTGGCCATTGATGCTATCGATGTCTTTGCATGTCGTTTTGGTCGATTTGCCGAAGACAAGGAGCATCAGAGGATCTGGTTAAAGGTTGAAGGATCTTTGGGCGCTGGAGGCCCGATTTGCCGGAAATTTGGCCAAAAGTCCGGGGCCGAAGTTTGGACTGGGGAAAACGTGGGGAGCTCTTGACCGTTCGAAACACCATCCCACTTCGATGAACAGGCATCAGTCTTTATTCTTACAATCAGGACACCTCTGCTCAGCCTATATGACTGCTCGACCCAACATGCGACGGAAATACGTCTGAGCCTACGGCGACACTCTTTCACCTACGACTACCATGACTTCCAAGAAGGATGTTGTGCCCGTATCCACGGCTTCTCCAGACCTGGCAATTCTAGGAGACCGCCTCACGATACATCCGCCTGCCGTGACCAAAAAGGACTTGCCCAGACTTCCTCAGTCGCCTTCGACGTCCCCAGATCAGCCTCTACTTCGTTCCTACGCTCGTTTCCGATCAGCCCCTCTTGACGCTTTCCGCGAGATCAGTCGTCAATTCTTCGGCTCAGGATGGAGATCCTACGACACGATTGTTGGCCAGCCGGTATTCTACAGTGGCTACAGCGAGAACATGAAGAGCATGGTACTAGACAGTCCGATACTGAAGCAAAAGATATCTCAACTGGCAGAACAACACGTTCAAACCGAAGCCGAGGTACTCGGGAATGACCTGGCCATACTCAAGCGACAGAGGGAGCTCGAGGATCAGCTGTTCGAAGTTGCAGATCAATGGACCGAGAAAATGATATGCAAAATGGAAAGCAAGTCATTCATCCGAGGGGCCTACTACCTAGCAACTCAGCTTCTCACCAGAGCCTATCACCAAGGAATCCACGTCAACAGCGAGGAAGTCCTGCATCTGAGATCTGTGGCCGAAGAGGCAGCCAGGAAGAAGCAATCAATCATCTTCCTTCCATGTCATCGATCTCATGTTGACTACGTCTCACTCCAGTTGATATGCTATCGGCTGGGCCTGACATTACCAATCGTTGTAGCTGGAGACAACCTCAACTTTCCTTTGGTAGGAGCCTTCCTACAGCACGCAGGCGCAATGTGGATCCGCCGAAGTTTTGGTGAGGACGCACTCTACGGAACACTGGTACAAGCATACTGGGACACTCTCTTACAGAATGGATACAATATCGAATGCTTCATCGAAGGTGGTCGGTCTAGAACTGGTAAGCTCCTACAACCAAAATTTGGCTTCCTCAGATCCTTCATGGAGTCATTACTAGCTGGTCGTGTCGATGATGCCATCATTTGCCCCGTCAGTACACAATACGACAAGGTCATAGAAGTAGACTCTTACATTTCGGAATTACTGGGTCAACCAAAGGAGAAAGAATCACTCTTCTCGTTCTTGTCGTCTTCATCGGTATTGTCACTGAAGCTTGGTCGGGTGGATGTTCGATTTCATAAGCCATGGAGTTTGCGCGAGTTTATCACTGATCAGACAACAAAAATCAGAGGCAGCCATTCGCTTCAGGCCTCTTACGATGACAATCTCAAGCGAAAATTGCTGAATGTGCTTGGATATCGGGTCCTGGCTCACATCAATGACGCCAGTGTTGTGATGCCGACCGCTCTTATTGGAACTGTCTTGCTTACCCTTCGTGGTCGAGGTGTTGGCAAAGCAGAACTCGTGCGTCGGGTAGACTGGCTTTGCGAGAAAGTCAGGAGTCGAGGTGGTCGAGTCTCCCATTTTGGCAGCCTTCCCACCTCGACCGTGGTTGACAGGGGGTTGGAAGTGCTCGGTCCAAAGCTCGTTGGCAAGAGGGAAGGCCTTGCTGAACCAACATATTACGCAGTGGAGCGCTTCCAGCTCAGCTTCTACCGCAATATGACGATCCATCTGTTCATCTCAGAGGCAATCGTCTGCACCGCGCTCTACACAAAGGTCAAGCTGGGTGGGGGTATGGAAGACCAGAGCATACAATACCAAGAGATGCACGACTATGTCTATTTCCTATCTCAGGTAAGTCAAACTGCCACACTGGGCGAAGCTTCGCTGACATGACAGCTTTTCCGCAACGAATTCATCTTCTCGGTACCGCTAGCAGAGAACCTGAACAATACACTTACTCAGCTTGAATCGGATGGCATATTCCATCTTGATCGGGATGATTCCAACGCCATTACATCTGTTCGCCTCAGCGACGAGGAACGCTCCGCAGGTCGGGAGAGCTTTGACTTCTTCTGCTTTCTCCTCTGGCCCTTCATCGAAGCTTCTTGGCTGGCCGCTGTATCGCTTCTCATGCTCACTCCGCCGCCACCATCGACATCACCTACACAATTATCTGCATCTGGAGATGAGTGGCTCGATCTCAAGCAGGTGCAGTCGTACGCCCAGTTATTAGGCAAGACACTGTATCATCAAGGAGACATCTCATACTTTGAAGCCGTCAATAAGGAAAGTCTTCAAAAGAGCTACTCAAGAGTGGAGGAGGAATCTATCCTTGTTGTTGCAAGGTCAAAGGATAGTAAGATTCCGGCTCGTGCGCGATTGGATCCTGCTTGGGTTCCCACCAGAGATGCCGAGGGTCGTCCGGTGTTGGAAGGCAACAAGCTGTGGGAGCTCTGCGAGCGGATCAGCCTCAGCAGAAGGGAGGGTAAGAACCGCAGGGACGGTGCTACTGTCAAGACCCGAGTCACTGGCCTAGTTGAGCTCGTTGGCGCACAGCTATGGGAGAAGGCTCGGCTACCCAGCATACCCAGTCCGACGGTCGAAGAGATTGATCGACCCAAGGCACAACGGAGAAAACTGCAGACCAGACCGAGTAAGCTGTAGACCATGCTCATCAAGCTGTAGACTACGCTCATGTGTAGATAATGTCATCATGAATCGAAACAAACGCTACATGGGTATCTTCGCATCTCCTCCTCAAAGCCCTAGATCAACATGCATCTTGAACTTCTTGTTCGCCCTATCCGGAGCACTCGTCATGAACTGCTCCCCATATACCTCAAACACATACCTCCCTTTCCCTTCACCTCCCTCATCCATCTCCTCCAACGCATCCCCATCCACGGGTACCTCAACCCGAAACACCGTCCCCTCCTTCGGCACAATCTTGATCTGATCCCTCTTCGTCACAATCTCAAATGTAAACTTCGTATCCTTGACCACAATCCCCCTAATCCCCACCCGACTCACACACCCACTCCTCACCACCCTCAGCACCGCCCCATGAAAATCCGCGCTCGACAACATCGGCCCAACAAAGTCCGGCGATAGCTTTTTCTTCCCTTTCCTCCCCACTCCTACCTGGCTTCCGGCCCTCTCCTCCTCTCGCCCCTGCCCATCCGCCCCTTCAGACAAAGGCGAGGATATATTCAACACCTCCCTGATATACCCACACCACAACCCATGCAACCCCTCATACAGCCCCCACTTCCTCTCCCCCTCTCCAATCTCATACACCCCTAGTTTCCGTTTACTCTTCGCCGACAGCACCCTCGGTCGAGCAGTCAGACTCGCTCGCGCTGATTTCTTGGCCGCTTTGTCCGCGCGGGCGGCGTCGCGGGCGCGGATCCGGCGGGTGTTGCGGCGCTTTTGTTGTGTGGTGAGTGGGGAGGTGGGGTCGGGTGAGGAGGGGCGCAGGAGGAGCGGGCGGTGGAGGATTTGGTCTGTGTGGATTTGTTGGGCGAGAGGGGGAGGGTGGGATTGGAGGAGGAGGGAGAGGGCGGGGTGGGTTGGGGTGGACATTGTTGTTGGTTCGAGGGGGAGAAGTTCTTCGGTGCTAAGGGTGGGTTGACATGGTGGATTGAGGAAGGTCGAATGGGTGGGCGATTGGTTGGAAGGTGAGATTGAGAGTTCGGGAAGATGTGAAGATGAAGGTGATTCAAGGTGAGGTGAGGTGAGGTGAGGTGAAGCTTTTTGCTGCGAGATCTTTGCTCCGCAATCTCCGGCGATGTGAGGGACGGTGGAGTGCGTCATATTGGAGGTTGAGATCTTCTAGAAATACCTACTGTACCATACTTTGCAATTATCATAAATAGTAGATTGGATCCGGACATCACCCTTGTCAAAACGAAGTAGCGACTCCATGTACACGCCATAAGCATCTCCATGCGTCTCCGCCTTCGCTGCATATCCAAACGACTACCCCGCCACCCCACCATAATCTACACCAGGCTCTTCCAAACAACCACAACAATGTCCACCTCAACAGCCAGCAACGCCCCCACCTCCGTCAACCAACACACCTCCTCCTCCCCACCCACCGATCCCTCCGCCCCACCCACCTCCTCCAAGAAAATATTCGCCCCCACCTCCTCCCCCTCCACCCTCCAAGCCGACCAGTACACCAAAGGCACCCTCACCTCCTCGGACCTCCACTCGGACCCCCTCACCCAATTCGACCTCTGGTTCAAACACGCCCAATCCTCCCAAGTCCACCAGCCGGAAACCGTCTGCCTCTCCACCGCCGCCCTCCCCTCGGGCCGGGTCTCCAGCCGCTACGTCTACCTCAAAGAACTCGACTCGTCCGGCTTCGTGATCTACTCCAACTTTGGCACGTCTCGCAAAGCATCCGACCTGGCAAGCAATCCCCACGCGAGTCTGGCGTTCTGGTGGCGAGAGCTGGAACGCCAGGTGAGAGTGGAGGGACGCACAGAGAGGTTGAGTAGAGAGGAGAGTCAGGTTTATTTCGACACGCGGATTAGGGGGAGTAGGATTGGGGCGTGGGCGAGTAGGCAGAGTCAGGTTATTGGGGATAGGGGGGAGTTGGAAGGGTGGGTTGCGGAGGAGGAGAGGCGGTGGGAGGGGAGCGAGAGGATTGAAGTGCCGGAGTTTTGGGGGGGGCTTAGGGTGGTGCCCGAGGTGGTGGAGTTTTGGCAGGGGAGGGAGAGTAGGTTGCATGATCGGTTTAGGTATAGTAGGGAGGGGGAGGGGGGCGAATGGAAGGTGGAGAGGTTGAGTCCGTAGACCAGGGAAGGGGGTGGTCATTTTGGAGAGAAGCTAGTGCTGGGTCCTGCTAGGCTGAATAGTTCAATCTCATCATGACTTAAGAGACCCAATGATTCTTCGTTACTGTGGCCTGTGCTGATTCTGCGTCTGTTTCGAACCGTATGCCCTTCCTCGCCGTCAAGTCAACTCTCCTTCTCTACGTAATGAATGGCACTCTTGTTCAGCCCTGGCCAATTCTTCTTGCCCCAGGCAAACCACCATCCGATGGCCGCCACTACCACAAAAACATAGATTGGAAAGGCGTAGTTCATATTGCTCGCGTCGACTGGAACTTCGGTCGGGAACGGCAAGAAGACAGTAATGTAGCACGTCCACACCAAAGCGTAGGTGTTGATCGGCAGAGCAAGAACCTTTGGTAGACGCCACTCGCCGTACTTGACGCGAGCGTTGGTACCTTGTTCTCCTAAAATGCCATGGGTGCGAGCATACATGAGGGTAACGATGGCAATGATGTAAGAAGTATAGAGACCAAGTGAGGACAAGGACGTAAAGGCCGAGAAAGCGGTGGTAGAAGTCGATCCGACATTGAGGAACGAGAGCAGAGAGACCAATACAATCGGCAGTATCAGTGATCTGACAGGCACACGATGCTTGGGGTCGACGTAGGCGAACCACTGCGGCAACGCGCCGTCGCGTGCCCAGGCCCAAGTGAGGCGGGAGACGGAGGCGACAGTAGCGACCACGATGAAGTATGTTATGATGACCAGGCAGGATACCAGTGCGTTGGCCGCGGTACTGCCAGCAATATTACGTAAGATGGGGATGATTGGGTATCCGGAGTCTAAGACGCCGCCGCTGTTAGGATCTCCCATGTAGAATAGCAGCATGAGAGAGATGGCAAAAGCCATGGCGCCGTTGATGAGAATGGTCCAGATCATAGCTCGAGGTACGGCATTCTTGGCCCGCCTCGTCTCCTCGCTCATGTGGTTGACGCCATCGAAGCCGATGAAGTCCCATGCGGGCATGAGCATGCCAACGTTGAAGCCAACAAAGGGATTCCAGCCAGAAGAGGTGGAGTCGCTAGTAAAGACGAACTCTGCGGAGTTGCGCTGCCCGAGTGCACCGAAAATAGCCATGAAGACGACGAACAGAATGACGTGGAACACGCCAGTGCATGTCTCCATCCAGGGGACGATCCTGAAAGCGTAGGCATTGATCAAGCCAGTGGTCACTAGAAGACCGATCATGATCAGAGTCAGATGCCAGCCTTCTTGTCCATAGGATGGGATGCCCTCCGCGATAAGGCCTTGCATGACGAAACCCATTGAGCTAGCACTTCCACCAAGTGTCGATACCCAGGCGAACCAGGTCACCCATCCTTGCATCCAGGTGATGAATCTGCGGTGCTTTTCGGGAGCAAGCATGTCGGTCCAATGGTACTGTGCGCCAGCGATTGGTAGGATGCTGGCGAGTTCGGCGAGGGTAAGTGCTTGGGCGGTGGCTCCTACGATGACCAGGACCTGACCCCAGATAAGTGATCGCGGACCACCGTTGAAGAATGTCGCGCCCATGTTCATGACTACCACCTCCCAGCTAGACATGAATGTCAATGCGAATGCCAGCAATTGAGTGAAGCTGAATAGACGTCGCAGCCTCGACTGATTCTCGATAGTAGCGGCATCGCGGGCGGTCTGTCCATCGCTGTCGTAGACGGACTCGATGCCCGCTTCGGCAGTCTTGGGAGATTCGTCCAGCGACATCTTGGTAGGCTTTCGACCACTTTCACAAAACGTGGAGAGGTGAGAGAAGAGAGAGAGAGGAGGAGAAACCTTCCAGCTAGACTGCCGGAGATCTACACTTATCTGCGACGAGGCAACTTCACGGTGCTTGCCGGCCAAGGTAGAGTGTCGAGCGCCATGTCGCGTGGCAGCTGTAGATCAAGCACCGGACGAGACGACGTCCCGGATGCCGCCACACAGATAACAAAGGAACGCTGCATGATGGCTTGCTGCACGAGCGATGCTTGTGAGTTAGCGTGTCGACGGTCGTGTGCGACTTGCTGTGAGGTGAAGAGACTTGCAGATGATCTTCGAGACTTTGACCACGGAAATGAGAAATGTCGAGCCAGACCCTGACCTCGCCCAGCATCAAGCTTTTGAGCATGGCAGTGATTGGTGCAGCAATTTACAGGGTCGAGAGCGAGATGCAGCCGTATCCCCACTCATCAAACGGTACTTCACTCTTCAGGCCGCCCATCGCTCGCGAGGAGAAAATGGTGAGTGCTGGTAGTTCTCGTCGTTTTGATCGGAAGTGCCGAACAAAAGCCATCGCTCTGACTTGGAGATGTTGGAGCTGAGGATACGAGCAGACCGCTGAGTGGGCATGCATGATGACAAGTACAGGAGTAGGGATGGATCCTTCATATGTGTTCCGCTAAAGCAAGGGTGACTTTTCGGCAAAATTTGCTTCGAGTCGTGGGCAAGGTGGGTGTTCTGCGGCTCCTGAGTGGGGCTCTCCGGCCCTTCCTTTCCCGACCTTTCCCTCTGTCGGGGCCTGCCGCTTTCTCGAGGCTCTGGTGCAGCGCTGCAAACATCTCACTCAAAAGAGCATGGCACATCAAGGAATACTCTCTATCCTATTCATAGACTCGATCGAAAAGTCTGTTCGTATACCGACATGTCATGCAAAAGTCAGAGTATGGTCTAGTGAGCGCCGTGGTCACGAGCTGTCAGCCATCTTGGTAGGTGCTGCAAAAAGCGGTAAGCTTGCATTCGTGTCGTCCTGATTTGGGGCAATCGTTACGCCATGGTTCTGACAACCGACGCATATCAAGAACAACCTGGCACCCCATCTCCACGATCTTCATGCAGCAAAACGCCGCAACAACGGCAAGCTAACCATCATGGTATGAATCTGGTCGTTTTCATGTCCAATTTGGAATCTGCAGGTACACCTCAGCGCGTCATGTGGCTGTCGTATCCAATGATCTGCTGACAGCCCGAATGCACGTCGTATTCCACATTATTGTGTAGCCATCAGCAAGTTTCTTTTGCTATGGGCAAGATGAGGTATAAGTACAGCTTCACTTGGCTTCGAGAGCACTCATACCATTCACGCCATCTATCACAAGACTTCCCAGACACACCTTCCATCGGTCCACCCTGCCATCATGCAGTACTTCTCTTTCGCCGTTCTCGCTCTTGCGAGTACACTCGTAAATGCTGCATCGGTACCGCTCGAGAAGCGTCAGACACAGCCAGTCACACTCACCTTCGCCGGCGGGCCAGCCTCTTACCAGCGTACCTTTGTCGCCAATGGCCAGACCATCAGCATCAGTAGGGAACAATGCCAGCTCACTTGAGACGTTGCTAAGAATCACAGGTGATCCCCTTGGCATCTCAAAGGTCACCGCCGCCCCTGGCGTAGACGTCGGTTTCCGTTGTGCCTTCTACGGCAGCAGTGGCCAGCGTCTCTTTACCAGAGCCAACGCTGATGGCAGCGTCGACATTGGACCACCTCAACCAATCACTGCCGTGTCATGTATCCCAGATCTGAGCCAATGTCTCCCGGCTTTCTGTAAGCAGTATTCCAAAGTACCTCAATGCCAATCTACAAGCTTGCTGACTGGATTGCTTAGCTTCATGCGAGTTCACCCTGCCCAGCGGAGGCATCATTCTCGGTCGCTGCTGCTCAGATTCCTTCTGCGCAGCGACCAAGTGCCGACCCTTCCCGACCACGCCAGCAGCACCCTCGCCAACTTCTCGTTAGATATGCAAGCGAGGCGGTGGATTGCCTAGATGTGGCAGAGAGCCGGGAAATTTCGGGAATGTGTTATATAGCATTGATGCGACATGAAAACAAAAGCTGTCACCGAAAGTCTCCAAAACTGTGAATGTGATACTGCATAGATCTATTCCTGTATCACTCCTTTTCCGTCTTACCCATAAGACTCCTTATGCCTTAAAGAAAGTCATATAGCGATCATAATCATCTTGCCAAGTTTCCTGGCCAGATGCTGTTTCTCTGACGAAAGATAAAGGTCACGTGCTTTCACTCCGCAGTTTCCACTTTACGCGGTCCGTTTCGCGTCGCGTCACCAACTTTGTGAAGAGCTTCTACACAGCTCAGCACTGGCAGAAAACATGGCGGACCACAACGAATACTTGGCCATTCACGTGCTGAATGAGAGCCAGACTGTAAGACAACTTGCCCTCAATCCTCCTCCATCTTGCTAATCTCGCAGATCTCCTACCGTCAACTCTCCCGAGCCCTGAAGCTTCACAGCTCCATAGCAAAGCAATGCCTCTTCGACTTCCATGCCCGGCAGAATCGCAAACATCCTGCCTCAGTCCATGCCACATACCTATTGACAGGTCTTCGCCATCCTCCCTCCTCGCAAGCTACTCACGACGCCGACAATGACGTCCCTATGTCCTCTCCCTACCAATCCTCGCAGCCGTCAATGTCACAGAACGAGACACAGTCTTCCACCTCACCAGCTCTGCCGATCCGTGTAGTTCTCATCACTTCCGAAACAGATCTCGAAAAAGCCAAAGCCACTCTCGATGAGATCACCTCGATACACATTTACTCCCTCTCCGCTTCACCCACTCGCGACCTGCAGACTCTCACAGAGTGCAATCGTCGTCTGAATGTAGATCACTACAGCGAAGACCCGTTGGAGCATTGGCACAAGTATGGAGTCATCAAAAACGACCGGGTGTGGCGGAGAACACGCAAAGGTGCCCCTGTGCCACCACCTGAGCCTCCTGCTCCTGTCAAGACAGCACAGCCCAAGGCAGAGGAGAAGACGGCCACAGCCCCGGTCAGCGCCCCATCAAGCCAGAACTCCGTCAAGTCAAACCCAGATGCACCGGAGAAGAAGCCGCCGACGTTGAAGAAAGAGAGTAGTTCTCTCTTCAAATCCTTTGCGAAGAGCAAACCCCCGAAACCAAAAGAGAAGGAGAAGGAGGAGGACAGCACACCGGCTCTCTCCGACGAAGAAGCCGACGACGCAGACCTCATGGACCTAGACGAAGGTAGCCTCGACAACAAAGATAGCCACCAGAGCAATGTCGATCCAGGCAAGAGCAAGAAAGAGCGCGAAGAAGAGCTGAGAAAGATGATGGACGAAGACGACGAGATGGTCGACGACGACGGCGCAGGCAAAGCAGAAGCTGAGAAAGAGGACGAGCAACCCACCGAGGCAGAGAAACCACAAGAGCCAGAGAAGGAAGAAGTCCAAGTCCAGAACGGCCGCCGGCGAGGACGAAGAAGAGTCATGAAGAAGCGCACCGTGAAAGACGAAGAGGGATATCTCGGTAACCACCATTTCCCCTTCCCCCCTTTCCACCTTGTCTTGCTCCTTTGAATCCACCCACTGACCTCTCCCAGTAACGAAAGAAGAAGCAGCCTGGGAATCTTTCTCCGAAGACGAAGCCCCGGCACCCAAGAAGGCCAAACCCAGCATCATGGCACAAGCCGCGGCGAAGAGCACGGGCGACAAAGGAGGCAAGAGGGGAGGAAAGGGGCAGAATAGCATTATGAGTTTCTTTGCGAAGAAATGAAATCATCACGTTAGGACCAAACTCGTTCGATGAGAGGCATGGATCAAAGGTCATGCAGGCAGAGAGGGATGGCGGCCTTCATCCCCCGAGTATCAAGAGTCACGACGAGAGAACGGACTGGGCATCGAAATTGACACCCGCTCAAAAGGCTTTCAAAGTAAGGTAGTATACTCCAACATGGCTCAACCTGGATATCTCCAACTCCTGTGACATGTCTCGTCGCAATTTTCATCTCCCAACTTCCATTCTGTTGCTCCGCTCGCCTTGTTCGCCGTAGTCTCCTTGAGCACTATCCTCGCTCTGAGCTTCAACCACCCCTAATGGCTTTGGTTGCCTAGGCTTATTTCGCCACTCTCGCTGCCTTCGCCGCTCTGGCTTCTTCAGCTGCTCTAGCTGCGTTTGCTTTTCTCGCTGCTTTTGCCTCTTTAGCCGCTTTCGCTGCTTCGGCTGCTTCAGCTACTCGGACCGCCTTCGCTGCCCTCTTTGCTGTGGCTGCTTCAGCTTCTCTAGCTGCTTTGGCTATCCTAGCTGCCTTTTCCAACTTGGCTGCTTCGGCCTTTCGAGCTTCTCTGGCTGCCCTGGCTGCCTTTTCCAGCTTGGCTGCTTGAGCTTTCCGTGCTTCTTTGGCTACCCTCGCTGCTTTTTCCACCTTGGCTGCTTCGGCTTTTCGAGCTTCTCTGGCTGCTCTGGCTTCTTTCTGCAGCTTTCTTGCTTGAGTTTTTCGAGCTTGTTTGGCTGCTCTGGCTTCTTTCTCCAACTTGGCTGCTTGAACCTTTCGAGCTTCTTTGGCTGCTCTGGCTTCCTTGGCTGCGATGGCAGCTTCGGCCAGCCTAGCTGCTCTAGCCGACTTCGCCGCTTGGGCTCTTTGGGCTTCCTCTGCCACTCTGTCTGCTCTGTCTGCTCTGGCCGCTTTGCCCGTCTTGATTTCTGCAAGCTTCTCGTACGCCCTTGTCAAGAGAGCAGGTCGAGGTTCTGTGCTCCTCTCTGTGGCTTTCTTCAATGCCTCGTCCTCCTGTTCGCTCCCTGATGACTGATGACCGGCGTCAGCTATGGCTCCGTTGCTATCGCCACTGACCATCTGCGACCGATATGCCCATGAGCTGTGATACTTCAAGAGTCACGTGAAGGTAGGGCTGAATCACTGGGGAAGGCGCAGCTTACCTCTTGTCCATCATCAGGTGAGCTGCATCGTGTCAGACAGTCTACCTTTTCGAGCCCCACTGTAAGAGCAGCAACCGAAGCGTCAATCGACGAGATAGCAGTGATCGAGATGATCATCTTGATTTCTGGGTGGACTTTCACACATCTCCAATGAGGTTCGGCGCAGATCGGGGTTCTGTACTTCGCCACCCATTCTCCGGTGTTGTCAAGCGGCCAGCTCTGATAGAAGTAATCTTCCGCTCCTTGCACGGTCGGGTGAACCATATCTATGCGACCGACCGAGGAATCACCTACCAAGCCCTTCAGTATAGGTTCCTCCACTAATTGATAGTTTGTGTGTCCGGATGGATTCAGCTTCTGTGGAGGGGGCTGCGATAGCACCACTACTTTCGAGCCTCTTGCGATATAGCTTGCGAAGAGGGCCGCAGCACCTCTGATGTAGATCCGCCATTCCCGGTCTGTTTTCCGAGGCTTCAGGCAGCGTGCATGCGTTGAGTCCATGAGTGGACCCATAGCTACGGTCAGCGTCTGCAGGCTTCTCTCCTTTGCCCATGACTGGACCACAGCGGTGTTGACCCCTGTCCAAAGGACTTGACAATCTCGACGACATTCACGGTCAAATTGGAGTTGGATTTGGTCTCGCTCCTCCGGCGATAACAGTGAATTGACGAGTTGCACGAATCGAGTCTGGCACTGTAGAGTTTGGTCCATGCCTATTTTCCGATACGACGCTGGGGACAGCAGCCAGGAAGGTCAACCTTTGTAAGATTCTGCGTCTAGGATAAGTCAATGCGTGAAGCTGGAGCTTCATGACAATCTGAGGAATGATGATGGAGGGGTAAGGTGGTGGGGTAGGATCTAGAACGGAGCTTGTCAGCCACGAGACCATGACTTCTCAAGCTACACAATCTCGTCCCCCCTGCTGTGTTTGCGCAAAGCATACTAATCATGGTTCATGACGTCAAATCCTATACATACATCAACCTCCGAAACCCCCAAAATGCCCTAAGATGCAACCAATGCAGTCATGGTATTTCGTACACACCTCGTTTCTGCCGATGCTGCTGAAGATGATGCTTCCCCCAAGCCCAATATGCGCCCGAGATATGCCTTGGTTCCGTCTTGTATATACATCCGTGTCGTTCCGTCCCCTCCTCCCATACTCGTCTGACACTCCATGCCTCCTTCGCATCTCTTCTCCTCATATCTCTCCTTCTTTGAGTCTTCCTAACCTTGTCCTTCCCTCATTCACCAGTTCCTTCTCATCCGCCTATTCAGGTGATGACCTATTCAACCCCCTCCCTCATCTCCCCCATCCATCCCATCCCCAGTCTCGGGCTTCGATCCCTCTTCTGCGCCCCCACCGTCTGTCCCTGGCCCTGTCCCTGTCCCTCACCTGCACTCCCCTTTCTCACCACACCTTCGTTTGCACCACTGAAAGCCCCTGGGTTCGTGAACGGACTAAACGTGCTCACGGGGCTAAATGCACCTCCTACGCTCAGACCTTGTGTATGTCCTTGCCCCTGGCCGTGGCCCTGAGTCTTGCTCTTCTCCTCCAGACTACCGGCTTCGAGGTCCGGCATGGCGCTCGCCATTCTGCGCACCGGCGGACGGGCCGTGAGATTGAGCCCTAGTCCTTGTGCCTGGCTCGCTGCGGAAGTATTGTTGCGGTCCCGGGGAGCGGTACTCAGGGTTGGCATGCTATCGTTGCGATGCTGCGTGTTTAACTTGGACAAGGATGGACGGCGTGTGGAGTCCGTCGATGTTGCGGCCGTTGAGGACCCGGCTGTTGACGAGGAGATGTACGTGTCGTCTAGCGTCAGGGTGCGGGAGAGGGAAAGGTCGTCGTCGGAGAGCGTCTCGATGTGTGGGGCCGAGGGGTCGGCGTCGTCGTCGTCTTCGCTGAAGGAGAAGCTGTCGAGGCGAGTCGGGGTGTGCTTGAAATTTGCGGCGGGGCTGGTGATGCTGCGCGAATGTAGACCAGGGCGATTGGAAGAGTGGTGATCGGAGTTGGAGAGGTTGGCGGTGCTGTTGACGCTGGCGAAAGCGGTCGGGGTCATGACTTCGCGCGGGGAGGTGTACCGAGTGTCGGCGAAGGAGGCGTGGAAGGATGTGACGCTGGCGTTGCGGTCGAGAGATTTGTGGAGAATCGGAAGAGTGTGCTTGTCATAGAGAGACTCTCGCTCATCGCTGAGACATGAGGCACGAGGCATGCTGTTGCGGACAGTCTCGGAATCATCCTGGTCGTCAAAGAAATCGTCCAGACTGTCGAGCTTGAGGATCATTTCGTTCATTGCATTGTCGGCTGCTAGATCGTCCTGGTTCAGGACAAGAGCAGAGTCATTCGGGAAGTAGTTGTTATAATGCTGATCCTCCATGAACTCAATCTTGGGGGTTCCAGCGTCCATGCCAGGCCTGGTACAAGTACGCACAACAGCTTGCACGTTGTGTCGAGTACGAGCTGAGTGGATAGCAGGCATTGGAATCGACCAACCTGATTCTTCAGGGATTCCGTACAAGCTCTTGGTGCTGTCATATTCCTTTCTTGTAGCCCGACTAGAGTGCGATCCAGCCATGCTCATCCTGATATGCTTCTGATCCAGAGGTGTGCCAGTCATGGACATGACATTGTCAAGCACATCAAGTGCTTGCTGACAGAAGCTGGTCTGCAGGAGTCGCAAAAGTGGTGAGATGAGATCAGGACCTTGCGAGGCAAACTCCGGCTTTCGCATATCCACATCGGGCAGAATAATGCACAGCAACTTCATCGTCTTGACCTTGAACCACGATAGCTGATTGTTGAGCAGTCCGATGAGGAAGACCAGACTCTCGAACTCCTGGCTCGGAAAGAATGCCAAGCGGATGGCAGCCACCACTCTAGAAAGGAACTCACTTTCGGTGCTGAAAGACCCGGCTGCGAACTTGTACAAGGCTGTAGCCAGTTCGCCATGACCCTGAGCTTCGGCAACGTTTGCAAGGGCATCCGCAGCTTGTGTGCGTTCGTCACTGTCCTCTCGGTCCTCGAAGAACGTCAGGAACCTCGGCAGATTCGCTAGCGTCGCGAACAAGAGCCTGTTGTCGTTCCCTACCAATTCGTTTGACGGGATCTTGACGATGCGTTCCATGATGTTGAGCGTTCTGTCGAGGTTCACACCTGATCGCAGACCTTTGTAGATGAGTGCCTGCAGGCCTTCGAATGTTCCCTCCCAAGCTTCTGGCTTCCTGTCTGCAAATAGTCTCACCAGAGCTGGATCGCTGAGATCGAGTCTGTCTAATAATTGTTCGAGCATGGTCAAGGCTTCGTCGAATTCTGGTTCGTAGATGGTATCCAAGCATGCAGCGGTGATCCAGAACAGTTGAGGATAATTGAGTATCTCCACGGGATCGAGTCGCTTGATGATGGTTCGCAAAGTCATCAAGATCTCTTGCGAGAATGTCAAGTAGTCGTTGTCGTCGTCCGCAATAGTGTTTGACAATCGGGCAAGCATATCTGCTAGCATCTGCTGGTCCGGGTTCTGCAGAATGCAACGGTAGATCTGGAATGATCTGCAGGCGACGTGGCGGACGGGGCACGACGTGGCCCACTCCAGTGTAGTCTTGGCCCACTCGGCACGAATATCATATTCTGGTGCTTGCAAGCTGTACGCGATGGTGAACACACGGACAACCTCTTCGATCACGTATGTCATCTGCTCCGGTACTCCACAAACAAAGCCATCACCGGCAGATCCGACATCTTCGTATGCCCAATTGACCTTTGGATCGTGTTGTCGAATCGCTTCAATCAGCTCTTCGATCGATGTCTTGTCTGGCACAGTGCTGCCGGGCTCAATTTTAGAGATGACCAGCTCGTGGATGAGGTGGACTAGCATCTCCCGGGCTTGATCCTGAACCAGAGAAGTGTAGTGGTCCCACTGAGTAAGAACGGTCTGCAGCAGGACAGGCACCTTGTCCCTCGGTAGCTGGACAGGTGAAACAATCAGATCAACCAAGAGCATGAGCGACAGCTGACCAAGTGAGAGGCCAGTCTGCTTCGCCCCCATCGGCAAGATCTGATTGAGGTCCGCGATGTAAGGAAGACCGGATGTATCATTAGGGATCGGCAGTGGTTCGGGCTTCTCGTTCACCATAGCTTTGGGCGTCAATTGTAGGAGCAAGAACTCGATGACCTTGGATCCAGCTGGGGTTCCCGACAAGAAGACGACGACTTGTTTTGCGTAGTCGACAAAGTTTTGTTCTCTGCGATCCAAGCAAACTGCAATGATAAAGTCGAGGACAACCTGCACATTGCCGCCATGAGGTCCGGTCGCCAGCGCCTGCCATAAAGCTTGGATCTCATTGTGAAGCACATTGCTGCTGCGGACCGTGATCTCGACTAGGTTGACTAGCAGCATATGAGAACTCGCGGTGGGTCGACCTTCCTTGTCCACCTGCAACTCGGCAGTCTGAAGCCAAGGTAGCATAGCCGAAACCATGTTCCTCTGATGATCTGCATGAAGGTCGCGGAAGTAGGTAGAGAATTCCGAGAAGACATGAAATGCGAGGTTGGCATGTTCTCGAGAAAGCCGCTGCGATATCTGAAACTGTGCGAGCTTGTAGACGGCGGTCGTCTTATCCGATACCGAAATATCCAAATCCTGCAGCTTCGAGCTCTTGCCAAGTCTTTCCTCCATGGTTCTCAGCATCCGTATTGATTTCATGCGGATATCACTCTTCTCATTGCCGAGAGTGTACAAGCCTGCAGACAGGACTTTCCAGAATGGCATGTCGTGGCGGCTATCTTGTCTCAGGACCTGCGTGACCACGTCAAAGTAGCTGGTCAACGTCTTTTGACCCTGAGCAAGATAGCACATCTCGATCGATCTGGTCAACAAATTAGGAATATCCGCATTGTGGTCGATGAGGTTCTTGAGTGCTCTCCTGCCGGTAGCGTGTGCCTTGTCGCTCGGAGTATCGTTGAAGATAGTATCAATCCATTGGAGCATACGTCGGATGTCGAATTGATGTACGTGACCGTCGATAGTCATGGTCACTGGACCGGCACATAGCGCAGCCATGGCGCTCAACGCAGCTGTTCTAAGATCTTTCTTCTCGATCTCGAGAGCAGCAGTCATGCCGCCCCGAAGTGAGATATCAGATGCAGACTCAAGGACTGACTGCCTCATTGACTCCTCACGTTGAGTAATCCTTGTCTGATTTGGCGAGTATCCGCACCATTCCTCCATCATGGTGAAGGCTGCTCTTCTAGATTGGAACGACATCCAGCGAAGTGGTTCCTTGGTCTTGCTGACACTCTCATAAAAGACTTCGATCAATCCGCAGAAATGTGTCCTTAGCTTCTGATACGTGAGCTGATGCTGGATTTCTTCGTCATTCAGGAAGAATCGGAGTTCTCTCATGAAATTGACCACGTTATTCAGAATTGCCTCATCATTGAGAAGATCGCCTTCGCTCAGACATCGAGCTGTCAGCCTGTACAGGTGGGTGACTTCTGTTCGCAGCAGATCGGTACGCCTGCTCCGTCTCGGACTGCTAGCTGTGCGTTGATGGTTTCCAAGTCTATGTTTAGCATCATCATTGCAGGCTGCAACAGCTGGAGCCAGTGCCTCGAGCAAGGGCTTGTAGAGCTCTTGTCCAATTGTGCCCAGTCCTACAGCTGCCGCCACCCTCACTCGCTCGTTTGAGGCGCCCAGATAGCTGATGACATGCGCGAAAAGATCTCGAGCAGAAGCAATACCAGCATCGCCACTACTTGGCTTGGACCCTTTGCGTGTGTGGAGATTCGTGGTCGAACCAGAGAAAGAAGGCGTTGAACCAGGGTTCAGCGTTGTGCACGCAAAGATCAAGTGTAGCTTCCACTGCTCGACGGCGGTTTGCTCGGGTGTCAGCGTGTGCTTGGGAGGTGCAAATCGCGCGCTGACGCTCGACTCGTACTGAGGTTCAGCGATTCTGTTGATGGTAGGCAAAGTGTGAAGAAGCCTAGAGCATACCAGTTGTCGAGTCAAGACTGTGGCTGCTCCATTCGTGACAAGAGCAAGGCGAATCAATCCTGGGAAGACTTTAACCCACAGCGTAGAGTCGTGAGAGATCTCACTGCTGCAGAGCTCGACCAGAGTGCTGCCTACGTTGCTCTTCCGGAGTCCCTTCTGCAGACGACTGCGTTCTGCGATTGTGAGCTTGTCATCGTTGACGTCGATCACCTTCTGCGTGCTCCCTTCCAGGATGTCGATGATTCTATTGTTGGACTTTTGTCCGAGGGCAATGTCGAATTTGCTGACGAGGCGAAGCACCCGAATAGCGAACGATCTGACATGCCGTGAGGGAGAGCATAGGAAGAAGAGACCATGAGATTCCACAACATCGACATGTGCTAGACTTCCAGATACATCCAAAGCCTTTGGCTCAAATTGAGATGATATCGAATCGTTCCTGACCAGTTCTGAAGAGACTTTCTTTGCAGGCTGCTGCAGTTGCTCGATCCATATCTCAAGTAATTCGACGTAAAGCCTAAGCGTACTTTCGATATGCGAGGGGCCAAGAAGTCCTCCGTCTGCGATTGTGGAATACCTGTCATCGAAGTTGAAGATGAAATTCGAAAATCCGTTCGCAACTCGCTGTGATAAGTCTGTATTCCTTGAGATTGACTTGAGTGACTGTGCAGATGATGAGGCAATGTGACCATTCATGTGAGCCGTGCCAGTGCATAGGAGATTGATCGTTGGCTGAATGGCTCCAACTGGCAGGAGGCAGCGAGGCAGAGCTTGGATGGCCACGTGCAGCAGATCATAGAATGTTTGACGAACGTCGACCGGACTGTACACTTCGTCACGACGGCCGAAAGCAAAAGCGTCAGCCATTGGTGTCTTTGGCGTGTTGCCAGCGAGCTTCTCATCAAGTACAACTTGCCCTCCAAAAGCATTGTCACAGACCTGGCAGATGTAACCCAGGATCTGGCAGAAAGTGCCATGGTAGCCTCTAGTCGTATCGGAAAAGTTCGTGGTCATGATGGGTTTCGACTGCCTGTCGATCGTGGCTGCTATCGACATGGAGGACTGTGACGCGGAACGCCGATGTGAGTGCGGAGACCGATTGTATGGATCCATCAAGGCATCGCATTCGAATGACAGAGGAAACTTCGGTTGTTCGCCTTTCTCGAGGTCTGACATGATGGCAAGATGAGCTCGAATGCCGATAACCATTCTCTCCGGCTCGAGCACCTCGATTCTGGATTCGCCTTTGCCAGCAAGTATCACATCAGCATTCATGAGCGGGAAGAGTATGCTGCGAAAGACCAGATCCTGGCATCTGAATCCGATGATGCGTATTAGCTGGATCAGAGGATCTGCAATGGATGGTTCGGTGGAGAGGATCGCCCTTTTCCCGGGTTGCAGTACCATCTTGATGATGTCCTCGATCTTCTTCTGTGGCATGGGATCGTGAATCCTGTAGAGATACCGCCAGACAAGACGGCAAAGAGCTTTGAGTGCGTGAGATCGGGTCGACCTATCTCGGAGCTTCGTTTGCAAGCCCATGGCGACTGCCTGCCAGTTTTGCGTAAAGACTTCTGCGGGCGAAGCGCACAAGGTGACGACCAGGAGTGGGAATGCTTGCACCCAGTGCTTCGGCTTGACTAAGAGCTGATTTATCCTCCCTCGCAAAGTGTCCAGTACGACCCTCCATTTGTGGCTATTGAGCTGAGCAGTAGCTTTCGCGGCGATCGGGAGCAGTAAGTCTTCAATGAGTTGACAGTAAGCGTGCTTGATGTCGCGGCCATGTACATCCCGGAAGTAATTGGCCAGTAGCTTGATCAGATCGCAGGATTGATCCCACGCCGAATCGGGCGTTATGCGGACCTTCAGCCAGCTCATGTTGCTAACCAGCAGGGCAGCCTTTCGCTCCATCTCCGTCTCCATATGACCCTTGACGACTAGTCTCGCCTGCAGTGCGCCGAGCTCATTCACGTATCGGTCGCGGACATGCTGAAAACGAGGTCCACTCATGACACCCAAAAGTTGACCGAACATGTTCCATTGAGCTTGCTTGATGGTCGACTGATGTAGGCTGTATGCGTCTGTAGCACGCACTTGGTTCCAGATGACCTCTTCCAATCGATCGGAGGTTTCGTCCGCCAAGGTCCCTGGTCTGCATTGTGCGATGATCTCCATCAGGGCCCGGCAGAGAATGTAGACGGATATGGCAGATCTACGCTCAGCCCTCTTGACTTCCTGGGCAAGTTCCATCATTCTCGGTGCATTTGGATCGATGGGCAGATTGGCAGTGCTTGCGTTGATGTGGTTCTGCGACTGGTTGTGCATCCGCCTGGTCGTGCCATTGTACTGACTGCTTTGCGAATTCGACCTGACCGTCTCCATTTCTCTGTAAAGAGTCTGGGTCTGCTCGCCCTTGCCGCGACGCCAAAGCATGACCGAGTCGATCAAGGACTTTGGCCTATCCCGACCAATGTGGCCAAGCGCTTTGATCAATTGATCGAAGCTCGAGTCCGAACCAGGCCCGCAGATGGCTTCTATGTTGATATTGGCCTCGCTTTGCTCCGCCATACATCGCTCGATCCGTTCGTCCGCCTCTTTGATGAAATTTGTGAGGAGATGGTGCAGGGCATATTCGCCAACAGTCGTAAGGTCCGGCTGACGGTGTTTCTGCCTCGAGGAGGACCTCTGCTTCTCATCCCTCGCCAACCTGTGGAGCCTCGACTTTTCCGGGTGTCTATCGCCATGTCTCTTGGCTGTAGCTTGTACATCACTGTTGCCGTGCGAATGCGAGACGAATGTGTTGAGCGTCGAAGCCGACGGACTCTTGCGCAGGTGTGGAACTTGGGCAGAAGAGTGTAATTGAGGCGAAGGATTCTTGCCGTTCGCATAATGCATCTGCGGGCTCATCGGACTTGAGGAGTTGTTCTGTGTGAGGTTGCTTTGACCGCGGGAATGTTGGACGCCATGGACTATTGAAGTCTGTCTGTGATGGCCATATGAGACGGAAGGCTTTCGATCGAGAGGGTCTCGAGATTGGTGAGGCCTCGAGTGAGAGTGTTGCGATCGTTCAGAGCCTGTTCGTGAGGTTGCGCTGTATGCCCGGCCGCGGGTGAGGATCGGCTCTCCATGTGCGCCTGAGAATTGCTCGACGCTCTGGCCTTCCATATTCGCTGATCTGTGATAGACTGCCTAGATCACATGGGCTCGTAGCGTTTGGCTCGAAGTAGGTGGAATTGTGCGTACCGCTGGCATGGCCATCTCCACGGCGGGGTGGATGGTGCCTGACGGTGTACGAAACTTAGAAATCCATTGCTGTACACGATGGTGGGTGGTGACAGGTCGAAAAGGGATGTCGGCCTGTATGCGCGTGGTCGACCAGGAGGCTGGAGTCGTACGACGCAGGAATGTCTTGCAGGACTTGTTACGTGTGTGAGTGGAACGTGTGTGCTCGTCGCATGAACTTGCAGCAACCAAAAAACCCAACAACGGCCTCGGATTGGTCCCGTTGGCGTTCCTGCAGAGAAGGATGGGCCAAGCTCAAGACAGTTGCAGATCTGTAGCTCTCCTGGACCGAGTCGTCGTTTTCCTGGAGGTGGGGGGAAGGCCGGGTGAGGGCTTCTTCGTTGCAAGGGTCCGAAAGGGGTGCATCAAAGTGCGACATGCAGTTCGAGGCATGGGACACGACACGACTCAGCAACCTGACTTTCGTAATCGTGATTTGTACCTCTTGTTCAAAATTTCCAACGTGAGAGACTACGGGACCGCTGTCTCCTGCTCCATCGCTGTCATTTCCTATTGCCGCATTGACAAGGGTGGTGACTCGCTGGCTTTGCTCCGACCCGGGCAGTCTCTCAGCAATCAATGCCACTACCATCCTCGAGAGGTGCCACACTGAACCCTATCCAAGCCGTACGACATCGTAGCTCTTCTGCAGCTCGTCAAATCGCACCTTCTCCATACCATGACCAGGATGTAGACGTCCGAATATGTGCAGTGGAGGCCTGACTCTATGGACCTCGCGGAGATGCGGGCAACCTGCATGCCGCTCTCGCACGCTGTTAATATAGAGCATTGGCGACCCGGGAGTGAGTGCCCAAAATATCTGCATCTAGTGGTAGGACGAAATCTAGCTATACCCATCTTGTACCTATGCGGTTGCTTCTTGGGTCAGTCCGAATCATCTGAATCCCTTAAAGGTACACTTCTCGGAGGGGTCGCTGGCGTGCATGAGTAGATCGCTACCAGGGTGGATAGACTGCGAGTCGTAGGTACTGGAAACGCTGGAAGCTCGAATGTCATGCAGGGTATCTCTTGCTAGTTCCAATCTAAATCTATTGCACAGGAAACAGAAGCCTCTGCCGGCGCATTTATGAACGAAGGTCACATTGCACATAATACCTTATTGCTGTATTGCTTACCGATTGAGGGTCGTTCTGCAACGGAAGTGGTTGTTCTTACCTTGTTTACATGGAATGCGACTAGCATGGCAGACTGAATATCAAGGACGCTTGGTTGTAGGCAGCACTTACGCCGATATTGACTTGGTTTCAGCTGGCGCTGAAAATCAACGCGAAGGCAGCGTGGTAACTATGCGGCACAACGAATCTTGACTGGTTCAACAGCATCCAGACTTTGATAATCCTGCGGGGGACCCAGACGATGGTAGCCGAGGAGGCCCGTCAACAGAATACCATAGTCTTCCAGAAGCGAGGGCTGACTGTCCTTGCCGTCCCATGGTCGTACGCTCTGATGGCCAAGACCGATCGCATGTCTAATCCGAACTAGACAAAGGCATACGATCCCGTTGATGCCGCTGTGTATCTTCGGCAGCATATCCAATTACACGGCGGCCATCCAGTCAACATCCAGCAATTGCATCACTGGCAAAGGCGATACGAGACACGGGGTGATCGTGAGCAGATTCGAGCCATATCTAGAGCCTGTCTCGAAAGGTATCGAGAGCCCGGTATTCTAGAGTAAATATCGCGTCCTCTGCTTGAGTCACAGGAAATAAATGTGCGGCTGCTCCATCAAAATGTTCTTCTTTCGTGCTTCTTCCGAGGCTGTGCTATCCTCGAAAGATTGTAGAGTGACCAGTTCTTCAGCTTCAGACCAATGAGGTATGACAAGAGTCGTGGGAAGCGCTGGACAGTCCTCAGCCCATGTGGGAATCGTCTCGAGTACCTTCGGCTCGGTCCTCCATTTCTCTATATCGTCGTCTGTTATAATGCTTGGTGCATGTCGAGGCAATCCCTTGTTGATTCGATCGTTGAAAGATTCCACCAGTAGATCTGCTGCGACAGCCAGCATCGCCAGTCTCTCCTGGTCTAGGTCTGAAGGATCTGGTATGGAGCTGACTGGCCAGCGCTGATACCAGAATCTTTCGAGCTCATTGCGCAAGTCAATGTTGCGATCGAGGATCAAGTGCTCGTAGATGCGGTACAAAGATTTCAGCGCGGTATCCCCTTTCTTTGATGGGTACCCTCGAATCCTCACAAACTCCTCGTAGTTCTCACGATAGGCCATGATGACTTTAGGAGGATCGGGCACGAAGTCTTCGTACCGTGGTAGGTTGGATGTATATGCCCTCAGCAGGACGTTGCCCTCTTGGACTGGGGCAGCGACTGCGCCTGAGCGATCAGAGCGTTGCCAGAGATTTCGAATTGAGGTGAGAACCGCCATTGTATTCATCAGTATGAGCAAGTGAACCTGCTAATTGGAGGTTGAGGTGTAGGTGCTGCAGTCTGAACGACGGCGCTTAGCGGTGGTCCGCGACGAAGGGGCTCACTCTGATTGGGCTGTAGCAGCACAGGGCCTCACCTTGACCACAGTGACACTGTTCGTCTCATGCTCAACTTCTTCTCTCGATTAGAACAACAGAATGAATGGTAAGCTGCCCAGCACCCACAACAGATGAATTCTAGCCCAGCATCGCAAGTCGACAAGGTATCCCACGCTTGGAAGGACGACCGCAGATTGTCGATCCCGTTGGAGATTTGACCCCAAGAGTCCGTGCTCAGATCTGAACAAGTGAGATCGTGTGGAGACCAAAGACACAACGGGGCACCGCGATTGGGCCGGACCCTTGCCGTTGTCGAGGCCAGGGATCGCGGAAACATGTGCATTTTATGAAGACATGTGAAGGCTGCTCGGATATTGACATCGGGAGGCAGCATTAGATCCAAGCATTGCTCGGTCCGATTGTTTCTGCCAGCGCGCTGCAGCCACGTGCCCTGCTGTATTGCTGAATGAGATAACATGTGTTGGGACAGAAGCAAATTTGGCAACTTACGTGAGACGAGGAGATGAGCATGTGCTGGGCTGTGAAGAGCCAAAAGTTGGGCTGGATTCGACTGGATTCGACTGCCGGTGAAAGGTGGAAAGATTCCGCCACCAAGCACAAAGTCTATGATCACACCGCGCAGCTGCCCTCGCTGGTTCTCGGAGGTGGAACCATTGGCGTGTCCGCAATCGCACGCATGCCCTCGGGCGGTTTTTATCCACGGCAGTCGATCCAGGGTGCTAGGGTGCTTCGGTCATTCCAGATCTGACAGATTTCCGAAAGGCTGGACATTATTATTATACTCAGATGCAAGTTAATCGTCAGCAACATCTTCTTCTCACCTTCTGATTCAACGAGCACACTCAGCACCAGTTCAAGTTCAACAGCCCTCTGACATTCTATCCGGGATCCACTTATCCGCAGGGAACGGCCAGGGCTGTCTTGCTCACAGAGTGTGATCAGCACTGAAATCAGGCCACCGTAACTTTGTGTTGCTTATATCGGCCTTGCCGTTGTCAAAAGTTCTATATTTCGACGAGGAGACGACCAAACGTTACTTTGCCTTTGCATTTTACCAGCACAACCACTGTATTCTATCCGGCGCGCCCACGGCACTCCCCACTCGTCGGACGTCCCGAAGGTCACTTCTCCACGTCTAAACGCTACCCCAACACTCCCGTAAAATCTTCTCGTCATCGACAAACAACTGCCACGTTTCTCTTCACCTACAGAGTCACAGACCTACCTCTGACCGACAACATGGCGCAGCTCGACACTCTCGACATTATCGTCCTCGCCGTGCTCCTCGTGGGTACGCTAGCGTATTTCACAAAAGGCACTTACTGGGCAGTACAGAAGGACCCCTACGCTGGGTCTCTCGCGAATGGACATGCTAAGCAGGGCAAGTCGCGAAACATCTTGGAGAAGATGGAAGAGTCAGGGAAGAACTGCGTGGTCTTCTATGGATCTCAGACCGGCACAGCAGAGGACTACGCGTCTCGGCTGGCAAAGGAGGGCTCGTCCCGTTTCGGTCTGAAGACCATGACAGCAGATCTGGAAGAATATGACTATGATAATTTGGACGAATTCCCAGAGGACAAGGTTGCAATGTTCATTCTGGCCACCTACGGCGAGGGTGAACCCACCGATAACGCTGTTGAGTTCTACGAGTTCTTGGGCGGCGACGACGTATCCTTCAGTAAGGGTGCGGGTGCCGACGAACAACCTCTCCAGAACCTGCATTACGTCACCTTCGGTCTCGGCAACAACACTTACGAGCACTATAACGCCATGGTCCGCAGAGTAGACGGCTACCTCTCTAAGCTCGGTGCGAAGCGTATCGGCGACGCCGGTGAAGGTGATGATGGAGCCGGCACCATGGAGGAAGATTTCCTTTCGTGGAAGGAACCGATGTGGCAGCAACTTGCCCAGACCATGAGCCTGGAGGAACGCGATGCCGTCTACGAGCCCTCTTTCGATGTTACTGAGAAGCCGGAATTGGACGCCGAGAGCGATGAGGTATACCTTGGTGAGCCAAACAAGAACCATCTCGAAGGCCGCCAGAAGGGCCCGTTCAACGCCCAAAATCCTTACATCGCCCCCATCGCTTCGTCCAAGGAACTCTTTACAGATGCGAAGCGTAATTGTCTCCACATGGAGATTGACATTTCTGGCTCCAACCTATCCTACACCACCGGAGATCACATTGCAGTCTGGCCCACAAACGCTGGACGGGAGGTCGACCGCTTCCTGAATGTCACTGGTCTGTCAGAGAAGCGTCACACGGTCATTCATGTCAAGAGCTTGGATCCAACAGCGAAGGTGCCATTCCCATCGCCAACTACATACGATGCCGTCCTTCGCTACCACATCGAAATCTGCGCACCCATCTCCCGTCAATTCGTTGGACAATTGGCCGAATTTGCGCCCAACGATTCTATCAAGGCCGAAATGACCAAGATCGGCAAGGACAAAGATTGCTTCTCGAGCCAGGTCGCGTCCAAGAACTACAACGTTGCTCAGCTTCTCGAATTCGTTGGTCAAGGTCAGAAATTTGACAAGGCACCATTCTCACTATTCATTGAAGGACTTGTCAAGATCCAGCCCCGATACTACTCCATCTCTTCGTCGTCACTAGTACAGAACAAGAAGATTTCCATCACCGCGGTCGTGGAGTCACTTGAGGTTCCGGGAGCTCCGCACGTGGTCAAGGGTGTCACAACCAACTACCTCCTTGCACTCAAGCAAAAGCAGCATGGTGACCCGAACCCTGACCCACACGGACTCAATTACGCGATCAACGGCCCCCGCAACAAGTACGATGGCATCCACGTGCCTGTGCACGTTCGTCACTCCAACTTCAAGCTCCCATCAGATCCCAGTAAGCCGGTCATTATGGTCGGACCTGGTACTGGTGTGGCACCGTTCCGAGGCTTTGTCCAAGAGCGAGCACAGCAGGCCAAGAACGGTGAGAATGTCGGAAAGACGCTGCTCTTTTTCGGATGCCGGAATCGTAACGAGGACTTTTTGTACAAGGACGAGTGGGAGGTAAGTCAATGTCTATCCCTTGGCAATTACTTTTATACTGACAACTCGCAGCAATATGCTAAGGACATGGGTGACAAATTTGAGATCGTCACGGCATTCTCCCGCGAGGGCAAGAACAAGGTTTATGTGCAACACCGTCTCAAGGAGTACGCCGCCGAGGTCAACAAACTCCTCGAGCAGAAGGCAAACTTCTACGTGTGCGGAGACGCAGCACACATGGCCCGCGAAGTCAATATCGTTCTGGGTCAGATCATCGCTTCCCAGCGGAGCCTCCCGGAAAGCAAGGGCGAGGACATTGTCAAGAGCATGAGGTCGAGCAACGTCTACCAGGAGGATGTCTGGTCATGAGCAACGAAATTCTTAAAGCGGGCGCATATAGACAGTAGACCTGGATGGCGTCCCATATTTTCTGTTGCCGACCTGGTAGCGTTGGCTTGAAGCATTTGAGCAGGGTGGCGAGTCAGTGTCTATCATTTTTGCCTCTATCTGTTTTGATGTCTATAGTCCATGATCGTAAATAGGTTGCTATCAACTCCCAACAAATATCAGATCCATGTAATGACAGGTCTTCCAAGCCCTTTTGGACGTATCGGTATGCAGCTAATCAATGATCGGATCCCCGGTGGGTGGGACCTTGCGGAAACGCTAATTCTCTCCCCCAGCCGTCCAATGCAGGTCTAAGAGGTTAGAAAGTGACTTCCGAAGCAGATCCGCCGACCTATCGTGGAGATCGCGGGCGCCTCATGACAGCTGCATCATCAGAGTTAAACCCATGCCATCGACGTGATCCGGGCGTAGCTGCAGTGATTGCAGGGTTTGATCTCCCCGGGCGTGGTTGCTTCAAACATATTGCACTTACATGAGAGGGCTATTTTCGGATGCAGCCGGCCGAGTGACAGCATGTCACATTGGCAGCACATTTGGAGTATTGAAGGGACACGGAGGGACAGAGGCTATTCAGTCACTGCAGGTACCTGAAGAGCTGATGAAGCAAGGGTCGCACAAGGTGGCGCTTGTTGTGAGCTCTCTACCCCGGAAGCGGTTTGGCGTGGGACCACAGCTGACAAAGATCCCTGTCGACAACGTCCCGCAAGAGATTTTTCCTCCTCTTCATCGATGCCATCAGGCCAGAATACATGCTGTCCCATGCCTGTCCCATGCTGCACCGGCGGGCTGGGCGGACAGACACAGAGTCATGTCCCGAGACAAACATCCTTCACGGCTCCTACGCTTGTGATGGTGCGATCTGGAGCGTGCATTTGATGTCTGCAGCTTCTGTCAACATGCAGGCCCTTGTTTGCGTCCTGCACCTTATCGTATTGCCATTTTGTTGAAATTGACCCGCCAATCATCGACCGAATGTGGCTGGTCTGAAGCCTTGTGTTACCTGACAGGTCTTCCCGTCGACAGAACCCCATGCAACTGCGGATCGTGTCAATGCTTTCGGGGAGGACAAGGTTCAAGTGCTCTGCATGCAACGAGAGGGGCACCTGGAGTAGATCTGATATATCAACCACCTCGTCCTCTGCGGCAGACAAGAGATGTTTCTCCTAGATCACCCTTACCTGCGCTTCATTTATATTGACTCAGACATCTTACCTCCATTGTTTGCACTTTACAGCACTGTGCATAGCATTTACGAGCATTTGTCGTCTTGTCGTCGGCGGCAAGCTTGTATCCACTTTGATCATATCCAAATCTTCATCCACGCGGCGTCGGGACCAGCCCGAAGTTTGCCCAGCTGCAGAGTTCGTGACTCCCACACATTTACTTTCCTTTTGCAACTTTGCAACTGACAATCTTTCAGCAGTCGCGATCACAGGCGGTGCGCGCTTCCCTGTCGTCTCAAGAGACGCTCCTTCTCTGCGCAGGACCTCGTCGACCGCAGCATCCTTCCTTCCCGACATATCTAAAGCTCAGCTTTATCGTCCGATATACCTTCGACCTCCGACCAGCTTCTCTCTTCCTCCTTCAACTCTCCATCGCCATCTCTTCAAGCGTCTTCTTCCACGAGCTGCTTCATTCTCTTGCATCCCTCACAATCCCACGCCATTGATAGCATAGCTTCTGTGCTCATCACCCTTTTCTTGCATGCTCGACACCATCACTGATATCAACACGTCCCCAACGACACCGCCCGTCAGGCACCAGCAGTCACTTCCAACACGCGACCGCAGCTGTTCTTGATCTGTACTTGCTTCGGTAAATGACAGTGAAAGCTCTTCACGTGACAAGTCGCTGACCACAGAGCTAGAGCTTGATTGCCCCACCATCGACTTGCTTCTTGCTCGTTACGGCCCGACACCAGATCACCCACTTCGGTATGAATCGTCAAAGTCTCAAGCAAAGTCAAACTTCCACTGACACCTCACAGGCCATTACATTCAAGCCTTCTCGTACCCGCTTCCCGCCGACGACATGGCGGACACCTCTTCCGCCAGCAACGGCAACGCCGTCAAGCCCGACAGCCAGTACCACACCCGCGGATACGCCAACGGTAGATCCGATGGTAGAACCTCCTACAACCAGCAGTACACCATGCCCAGTCAAGCTTCGAACGCCGTCAACATGGACTACCTCACCCAGAGTGTGGCAGCTATGAGCTTCCACAACCAGCATCCTGGCTACACCAATGGTAGCAGGGCAGGCTCAATCAGTGCTCCCAGCAGCAACTACACGGCCTACAACATCCCAGCTGCCTACTGGCCCGCCAATGGCCATCTTGCCGTGGCATCCCACCAAGCATACAACACCAACACTCCACACTCCGCCAACATGTACACTCCCAATGCCTCGTACATGACCTATGGACAGGGCCGCATGCTCGACAACAGTCCAATGTCACACGGCTGGACCCCCAACCAGCTCATGGGCGAGATGCCCCCTCTTGTCACGCCTCGCCGTGAATCCATGTCGTCTGCTGGCAACGACACGCCAGGTACGCCCAACTACCCCACCTACCACCCGATGGGTCCCAATGGCATCGCCATCCTCAACAGGTCTCCCAGTGGCAACTTCCACGGCTCCACCCCATCTCCGCTTGGGCTGGTCTATCCCGGCATGCAAGTCTCCAAGGCCCCAGAGGCTGACCACCTTCCCTCCGAACTCATGGAACTGGTCACCAAGGAGCCAATCATCCCACCAGCCATTCCCGCACCCAGTTCTCCACTCAAGCCTCTCGACCGCGCTCTCGAGAATCCACGCGGCGAGACCAACGTCTACATCCGTGGTCTCATGCCTGAGACCTCGGACGAGATGCTCGAGACCTGGGGTCGCCGCTTTGGCGACATCAAGAGCTCCAAGTCCATCATCGACCATGTCACCGGCATGTGCAAAGGGTAAGTCTCGATGGCCTCGCTTGGCTTTACCTTACTGACTGCGCTCCCAGGTTTGGATTTGTCCGCTTCCACAATTACCAGGATGCTGAGAACTGCATTCGTGGGTTCCATCATCTTGGATACGAAGTCAGCTTTGCGAGGGTCAGTTCCTGCCTGTCATTCCGGCCACAGCCATGCTGACACCATTCACAGGAGTCGTTCTACTCAAAGCTCAAGGCGATCGCAGACGATCATAACACCAATCTCTACGTTTCCAACCTTCCAAAGTCCATGAATGAGCACGTGAGTCATCTCGATCACCGATCTTCTGTCCATCACTGACCTTTCTCAGGAACTTGGTAACATCTTCGCTCCCCATATTGTCTGCTCTGCCCGTATTCTCCGCAACACCAACGGTACTGGTCGCGGTGTCGGCTTTGCTCGGTAAGCCATCATTTGCCCCTCTCGCATCGTCTCATACTGACATTGGTCCAGCTTCGAGAGCCGTCACGACTGTGAGGAAATCATCAGGAACTTCAACAACAAGGTCATCCAGCACAATGGCGAAGAACACACCATCCAGATCCGCTATGCCGACACTCAAGAGCAGAAGCATCTGAAGCAGACAACAGCCGCTGCTCGTCAGTTCCGCTCTGCTGAGTACGAGTACGCCACACAGGTTCATCGTCAAGGCTGGCGTGCAGGATCATCCATGGGCAGCCCAGAGGCCGTCACTCCCACCAGTAACGACTTTGACAACTACATCTCCCACAATGCTGGGTAAGCTGTCCGCTGTTGATCAGGATGCACGTTTGCTTATATTTCTATAGTCTTGCTGCAAAGAACTATGCCGACCAGAGTTTCCGTCCGTACCATCAGCGTGCTCCTCTGGGCGTTGTCTCCCCCAACAACAACAACATTCGTCGCAACGGATCGGTGTCCATCAACTCGACCCCACTGGCCAAGGTCTTGACGCACGACTCTCATGAGGGTGGTGTCGCTCTTCGCGGTGAGAACGCTACCCCCGCCATTGCTCGTGGCGACATCAGCCCTTCCCGTGTTCGCGGCGCCGACAAGTGAGCTGGTCCGACTCCACTCTGCAACAACTCCACGGTCGACATCACCGACCACCCTCTTCTTGTTATTCATCCAGGCAGTCCATCCTTTCAACTTCCCCTGGTTTCCTTTCTGGGTCTGTCATCAACTATTAAAAGCTCTGTCCAACCATTCTCCTCAGCTCACAGCATGAGGAGTTTATCATGAGACGTCTCGGACTTGGAGCTGGCCTTGAACCACACGAGACATTGCAACAGCTTCTGTTTTGCTCAATCTGTTCTTCAAAGACCTCTTTCTCCAGCGATGGCGCGCGGTATGGGTGGCAATGACTTTGACGACGGCGCCATTTGAGATGGGCCGAGTGCGATGATGGTAGATGCTCCAGATGGAGCACAAAAGGTCATCTCTACTGTGCATTTGGCACCTTTCGGTTTTGGAAGATGCCTTTTTTATCCCTGCATCTTAACTTGTAGATTAGATAATGGTATTTGCTGTCTCACAAATTCTTGTGCACTCTTGCTTGTCTTCTCGTGTCTCGGTCTACAGATGATTGGCTGTCTTTCCCAACTTACCACTGGCAGATTGTACTTCTGGCGAACGACAACCGTGGCGATCATACATCTACCGCCATAACAGTGGGAAGTTCGCAATTGGACTTCTCCGGTTTCCATATCGATGTTCGTGCTCACCTGATCACCTCGAGGCCGGTATACCACCATGGTCCTGATGGCAAAGTAGGTAAAGCCCCATGGTGCTTAAGGGGGTATCAAAATGGCAAGCAGAGGAATACAATCAATCATCTCCGACGATGCCGCATCGCGACGCTAGAGGGCCAAGGGCTGGTGGGGAGGGTATCGAGCGCATGGGTATCAGTGCAAGGGGAGTGGAATGGGAGCAGGAACTGGAACGAGAAGAGGGACTGGTGGTTGGGTGTGGAGAGGTACATGAGCTATGTGGTTTTATTTATTTGTGTATACATGGTCAGCTATCTTTGTCACGCATCTTAATTCATGTCGCACGTCTTGTGGAGCGTCTGTCGTAGCTCGTGAAAGCGTATGATGGTCGTAGCATGTCGTGTAGCATGTCGTGTATCATACGTCGTGTATCATATATCATGTCTCGTGTTGTGTATGATTGCAGCAATGTAGCAAGTTACCAATATGTGATGCTCCTTCTCTTTAATCTTCCTTTCCTCTGGTCGAGGGACTGGCTGGTTGTACCCAGGATATCATGCGTAAGGATCAGGCCAGGACCACAGCCCGTGGACACCACCATCTCCGTCCCATCCGCCGTACTCGTCTTCTGACTGGTCGCCTTGTCTGAGACGTGTGGCATCTCGAGGCGACTTTGCTGGTTCAACATGACGGATAGCGATGGAGCCTTGCTTCTGTGGGAGAACAGCGGGAGTCTCTTGAGGTTTGTGTTGTCTGGTAGTGGTTCCACTGAGGCGTTGACGATCGACGTTGTCGATGTCGGCTTGCTCTTCGGCTACCATCCAGGCAGGACAGGAGTCGATGTCCTGCTCGTCTTCGTCGTCAGAAGGTACCACTGGGGATCGATGGAATGACCAGGGTGGACAAGAATCACCCTGAGCTTGCTCAAATGATCTTTTGGACTGACGGTCTGTATTGACATTCTCGTTACCCATACTCTGCCTGGCATTATCGAGTGGGTTGACCTGCTGATGCTGGAATGATGTTGTCACTCCGTTACCAACATTCTGTCTGGGACGAAGAACGCGTGACCAGGTCTTTGTTCGGGTCTTCGTCACTGGCATGATCTCGGAAGCCATGGAGGACTCTTGCATGATCTTCTGACGCTTCGGACGAGGGCGCACGGGAGCGTACTCGGATTCCTGCCTCGGTAGACGCCGCTTAGGCGTCTTGAATTGGATACCATCTCCCTTTTCAAATCGTGGTGACAAAGCGTTGATTTTCGCAAGGTTGCTTTGTGCAGGCGGTATTACTGGCCGCTTTGCTCGACGAACGTGAGTATCCTCGTCACCTTCTTCCGAGCCATCTTCATCTTCGTCGTCTCCATCGTGGGTATCTCCCCCCGTGTATCTGGCGTCCTTGGCGATCTGGCGTTCTATCGTCGACATGGCTCGACGACTCATGAAGGTAGAAGATGTCTTCTCTTTCAGAAGAGATGCGACCGGAACATGCTGAGTATTCCCCGTGGGGGAAGCGCGGTAAATGACTTCGGCCTGCGAATCCGGATCATCGAGGGCATTTGTTTGAGCCTGTGCATCTCCCAGGACACCTGTCCCAGCTTTGTCTGCCAATGGCTGTTGGGGTGCACCAGTCGGCGGCCTGAGTCCGCAAGCACGTGTTTGTGAGAGCAAGCTATCTTTTGCCGTGCCCAAAGCTCTACGAGGGACGGACGAGGACGGGCCCACCTGTGAAGAAGGCTGCTTGCGGTACGCCGCGCCTTCAACGGCGCTATTGGAAGTCTCCTCCGATTCGAGCATGATGGCTTCTAGCAGAGATACGTGGGAATTCACAGCGGTGTGAGGTGGCTGAGAAGGCTTGCTAGCAGAAGCAGCAGTATCCGGGGTCCTTCGAGGAGCTGAAATGTCCCATTTGCCCGATGAGACAAGCAATGTCCGCTTCGGAGCCGTGACCGCGGGTCTAAGATGTAGGACATTCTCTTCGTCAAGATCTGGTATCGCGTTCTCTGGCATGATAGGAGCCTCCTCCTCAGTGACTTCGTCTGTTGTAGGCCGATTGGCCTCGAAAAGCGACAGGAGGCCAGAGGATGCTCTTGAGGGACTTCCGGTAGCGGATGTAGTTGTCCTCAGGTCGAGTTCAGCTTGCTTTGGCAAGACGACCTTGTTGCAGCTAATGCTGGCAGGGAGAGGTAGTGGGCCAGTAATCAGCTGTAGGATCTGCGAGAAGACGAGGCGGCGGCTAGTCGGTGTCTTCCTTACAGATCTGTGATTGATAATCAACTTGATCGGCGAAGGCTTAGATCTTCTCTTCAGCTCGGCCTTTGTGTACGCCGGGTGATCGCCAATTGAGACAGCAGCAAGACGGTTCCCAAGGACTGTAACTTTGTCGTGGTTGTGGGAGAGCTTGTAGTTCCGCTGACGGTCGATTACTGATACGAGTCGACTGTGCCTTTGACGACGACGTTGACTTGGGGAAGGCTCTTCTGAGGTCTGCTCTGGAATTCTATCGGTGTCTTGTAGAGAGATATGAGGTGAGCCAGGTAGATTGTCGTGAAGAGGCAGCAGGATCAGCTCGTTCGTTGGCAAATGTCCTTTCCTCCGGATGACGACAGAGGCTCGTTTGGGTGGTCTTAATGCTGCCTTCTGGGGCTTGCGGCGGGAGGTCCTCGTAGCAGTGTCTGATCCGGACTCCTCGGAGGTATTGTCGGCCTCAGGTTGCAGTGGACGTCTAGTCGGCTGAAGCTGTTGTGTCTGGTCGACAACTCGACGTGGGATCATGTTAGATATTTGCTTGAACAAGCTCCATCGCTCATGCAAAAACTTCCGTTCGATCGGTGTCTTAATCTCATGAATGAATCTGAGCCGTCAGCTCATTGCTGAGCGAGGAGCGTGAAAAAACATCGAAGACTTTAGGGTGTGAGATGTCGGAAGGATGGAAGCGCACTCACCACGGCTGCCTCCTTGAACGTCCTGTCTAATCGGATGATCTTCTGGACTCTCCTAGCGGTTGTTTGATCATCACAAAATTGGGCTTCGACCCAATGAGAGAAAACATAATTACATTGCTTGAGTACCATATTTACATAAATGTACAAGACCGATCTGTTTTGTGCTCTGTGACTACCAGCATCCTCACCTGACACCTAGACCGACTCTTTTCTCTGCGCCTCTCCACTGCTCTTCCCATCTTCTTCAGCGTCATCAGAAGTGACGCCCCTGTGCTGTTCCTGGGCAACCTTTGTCTCAAGCATCCCCTTGACCTGGCCACTCTTCCAAGGTGGGATGTTGGCATCAAAGATGGTATCGATCTCTTCGAGAGTCTTGCCGGCGGTCTCCGGGTAGGTGAAGAAGATATGGATAGTCATGACGAAACAGAAGACCCCGAAGATGATGTATGTGCGCCACTGGATATTTGTAAAGGCTGGAGCGACGAAGAAGGCGAGAGCAAAGTTGAAGCTATGGCTGGTCAGTCATGTTCCAAAACAGAATATACTACCACTTACGCCCAGTTGACTGCGGCAGCAAGACCAACGCCCTTGGCACGCCATTTGAGTGGGAAGACCTCGGAGGCGTAGATCCAGCCGATAGGCGCCCAAGTGAATCCATAGATACCGACGAAAATGTACACGATCGCGATGACGCCACGAGCAGCATTTCCTGGTGGCATCTCCCACTTGAGGTTGGCGTTGCCGTTGACTTCATCCACTGGGTAGCCGTATGATGCCATGGTACCGGCTACAGCAAAGTGGATGATCATGCAGAGGATGGAACCAGTAAGGAGCAAGAGGCGGCGAGGGATGCGATCGATGAATGGGAGAATGATACCAGTGGTGACCAGGAAGATGACATACTGGATGGCCGAGCTGTAGAGGTTGACGTTGCCGGTCAAGCCTGCCATGTTGAAGACGTAGACCTGGTAGTAAATCAGCTCTGCGCAACTTTGACGCCTTACTGTATGAGGTACCTACAATGTAGTACATGGCAACGTTGCCTCCAAGCAATTGCTGCCACATCTGTACTGAAGTACCGGCAAGAGTTCTTTTCCAAACTTTGGGGCCGAAGAGACCAAGGACGGACGTGTCCTTCTGAAGGCGAGCGACTTCAAATGCTTCGCGGACTGTCAAAGGATTAGCTGCTAAACCATAACTTTGCATGTACCAGTAATTACCCTCGGCCATCTCAGCTTTGACAAGTGGGTCATCGCGATTACCCTTGGCGTGAATGTCGGCAAGGACCTGTTCGGCCTCCTCCCAGCGCTCGCGCTGTGCCAGCCAACGGGGCGATTCGGGGAAGAAGGGAAGTGCACCAAGCAGAATGGCACCTGGGATGGCTTGGATGCCCCAGGCAATTCGGAAGGAGGAAGGTCCAGAGACAAAGGTGCATCCATAGGAGATGAGATACATGATCAGGATACCCCACTCGATCGCCCATTGCTGAAGCCCGACGATGCGTCCTCGGATCTTACCAGGAGCCAGTTCGGCAAGGTAGACACACACTTGCGAAGAAGTGATGCCGACGGCCAGACCTGAGATGACTCGCCCAGCAATGAGCATTGCAACGTTCCGAGAAGCGCTCTGGATGATGGCACCGACGATCCAGATTATGCAAGCAATGGCGAGAGCCCAGCGACGGCCAAGACGGTCGGAAACAAAGCCAGCTGCGAGTGCACCAACGAAGCTACCCGCCGACATGGAAGCTGTAATCCCACCTTGCAACGTGCTTTGCGGAGATCCGTAGTAATCAAGGTATCGAGATGATGGTTAGCCTGGTAGTAAAGAATCTTAAGGCACATACTGCGATGCTCCTATCCATGCTGACATTGAACTAACATCGAAGCCAAAGAGGGCACCGCCAATGGTGCCAAAGGCGGCGAGGACTGCTTGGATCAGCTTTGAAGCGATGTAGCAAATGTAGCAAATGTAGCAAATGCATGACTGACCATAGATATTGGTAAATCGGAACATCTTGACACAATGCAGTGTGGAGTACTTCGTAAAACAGCTATATCATTGACCACCGAAGCGCAGTCCAGAGGCGCAAGAGGGGGAGGAGATCTGGGGATCTTGATATACTTGCCAAACACTTACCCGCAACGTGATCCCGTCGATTACCCCATCTCCATCGGCCAGGTCTAAAGCCCTAGCGCGATCCATGTGGTTGACATGTGAGGTAAGTGGAACTGTCTCCCCGTCCGATGTGAGATCTCGCGGCTGATGACGTTGCTACGTCACCCTTCGCTTCGTGCGGCTCTGCAAGCCGCAATCACGGGGGTATGAATCCCTGCATTTTGCTCCAGAGTCTCCCACCGGACTTTACTTTCTGCGGGGCTTGGTCTACGTAGCCGCTGTGGATGATGAGACGATCGTCATGGAACACGAGATACGACGACCGTTGGACTTGGATTTGTGGGTGGTAGTTTCATACCAAGCATGGCACGGGAATATGTCGGGAACTACGTATTGACATTCGCTCATGGCAACCTGATGTCCACCGTTATTGCCCATCCGGTGGGTAGACTGCTTCAGTGGGTGAGAACGGGCAACGACTTGCCAGGGTAGGGGTATCATTTTCAAAGCATCGCTAAGCATGTCTATCACCACAGCCCGCTGGAATGGCCAAGCCCAACATCGCTATGCACGACCAAATGACCACATCACATTCTCCGAATCTCCGTCTCTCCCATGTGCTTCTCGAGACCGTTCTCGAGATCCGACCACCATTGGAAGAGAGTCGACTGGCATATCAACTTGAACCATGGTGTAAACTTCAGGCTGCCGTCCTGGAACATGGCCTTCAATGACTCTTCCGTCACGTATTTGGTGGCCTGGACCTCATTCGGATTCTCCTCAACGTCGACATCGGCCTGTATGAACAAGATGTAATCAACTGCGAGGCATCAGCATTGGCTCAAAAGCTCGATCTGGTCTGGCTTACTCTCATGCTCACCCCACTTCCCATCACTCGGAGCCTTGTAGTGTATCCGGGTCAAGAAGTTGAACTTGTCGATTGGGACTTGCTCTGGATTGATGCCAAGCTCTTGCTTCAACTTCCTCTGTGCTGCCCTCTTCACTCCCATGACCGATGCGTCCAGCGTAGAGCCGGTCTCGCCCGGGATACCGAGTGGATGCGAACAACAAGTATTTGTCCACATATCGGGGAATGTGATTTTCTCGGAGGCGCGTTGCTGAAGAAGTAGTTCCCCTTTCTTGTTGAAGAGGAATACAGAGAAGGCGCGGTGCAGAAGTCCCTTGTCAATGTTCTCCATCAGGTGACCTGATTGTTGTAAGCGACCGTCCGAACACTGAGCAAAGATCACGTACAGATCTTCTTGGTTGCACTTCCAATTGGCTTATCATCGTTGTCCAGTACGATGCAGACCTCGTCCATAAGTCTGATCTGCTCTTCGTCGTATCCCTCCAAATCGTTGTCATTTTGGGCAGATTGCGCCGCAAGCGCAGTGTTGATCTGGGGGAATAGGCGCAAGATGTTTTCTGCGCTGATCGGTTGCGACTCGGTAATGGTCGTTGTGGCGCTCATGATTTTGGTTCGTAAAGAGTGACTGGTGTTGAAGGTGGAGATCAATGGCTTTTGTAAGAAGGTCTTCTTTCTTGGACGATCTGGACCTTTGCCCCAGATATCGGACGACTTTTTTGATGGGGTCAATCCGGTGGCTCGCCGCATCCGCGACTTACGGTGAGCAATATACAGAAGAGCGCAACCACTTTACGCGTGAACGCGTGGTTTGAGACGGATTTCGCGTTTCGCTAGCTCTCCTCAATTTACTTCACCCCTCGCTGTCGTCGAGAAGCGCCCACATCTCGTCTTCACGTCCACACCACACTACACACAGCGTCAATATGTCTTCACTATTCGAAGCGGCGTTACAATCAGACAATGTCCCAGACAACGACACACGCAGCGTAGCGAGCGCCAACACAGCTCGACAACTTCCCTCATCGTCGAGACCGAGAGCACCCCCTTCGATCAGCACGCCTGGCCCCGAGAGTGAAGCGGCAGGGTTTGAAGATGATGAGCTGGTTGGAGCACGAGTATTGAGACGACAGATGCAGGGAATTGATGTCCCTCCTGTTGTAGACGGAACCGCAGAACAGACATTGTCCCTGTTTCAGGACTTTCTTGAGTCGTAAGGAGCACACGCATTGTGCTCAAATCCTGAATCTAATCAATTTGTAGATACGTGGAACCTCCGCCAAAACCTCAGCCAGGTGCACCTCCACCATCGAGCACGCCCGTACCAGAACGATACTACATTGAGCAAATCAAGGGGCTGGCCAGGTATGGCCTCTCGACTCTTTATGTGGACTTCCAGCATGTCATGCAATTCGGTCAGGGTATTCTTGCCGAGAGTGTCGCGGAAGACTATTTTCGATTCCACCCATATTTGACAAGAGCGTTACATAATCTGATCGCAAAGTACGCGCCTCGATACTTCCGCCAACATAGACAGCCAGGAGCATCTTCGGCGGCATCGCAAGCACCAACGAATGGATTTGGCACCGAGTCAAGTCAGGCGGACTCGATTGCAGATCGGACTCCAAATCAGCAGACGGACAAGATCTTCGCATTGGCATTCTACAACCTGCCCCTTGTTTCGAGGGTTCGAGCATTGCGGACGGAGCAGATTGGCAAGCTTGCTTCCATCTCAGGCACAGTCACAAGGACATCTGAAGTACGACCCGAGCTTCTTCTGGCCACATTCATCTGCGAGGCATGCAACACAGTTGTGCCCAACGTCGAGCAAGTCTTCCGGTACTCGGAGCCAACACAATGCCCGAATTCTACGTGCGGAAACCGTCAGGGATGGCGGTTGGATATCCGGCAAAGCACATTCGTCGATTGGCAGAAGGTACGGATCCAAGAGAACAGCTCAGAGATACCCACAGGCAGCATGCCTCGGACTATGGATGTGATTTTGCGAGGAGAGATTGTCGACCGAGCAAAAGCTGGGGAAAAGTGCATCTTCACAGGCAACTTGATCGTGGTGCCGGATGTGTCACAGTTCAGAGTACCAGGTCTACGACCTCAGGCTATGCGAGATACCGGAAATGCTCGTGGTACTGATGCTGGTGGCTCTGGAGTGAGCGGTCTCAAAGCGCTGGGCGTCCGAGACCTGACCTATCGCATGGTCTTCCTGGCCAACATGGTCACTCCAGACTCAACGACAGCAGGACAAGCGTCTTCGCAACACCTTAAAGGCCAGGCAGGCAACATTCTCTCCTCTCTCAACCAAGCACCACCCAATGAAGACGTGGCAGCAGAAGAGGCACAGCAGGAATTCCTCAGCTCTATCCCTCAATCAGAGATCGACGATCTCCGTCGCATGGTGCACACACCGAACATTTTCATGCGTCTTGTCGACTCGCTGGCACCCATGGTCTATGGTCATGCAGTCATCAAGAAGGGTCTCCTGCTGCAGCTTATGGGCGGTGTCTCAAAGACTACTCCTGAGGGCATGGCTCTCCGTGGCGACATCAACATCTGTATCGTCGGTGACCCTTCGACCTCGAAATCCCAATTCCTCAAGTACATTTGCTCGTTTCTCCCCCGAGCTGTATACACCTCTGGCAAAGCGTCCTCGGCGGCTGGTCTCACCGCGGCAGTCGTCAAGGATGAAGAGACAGGAGAATTCACTATCGAAGCCGGCGCTCTCATGCTTGCAGACAATGGCATCTGCGCCATAGACGAGTTCGACAAGATGGACATTGCCGATCAAGTCGCCATCCACGAAGCAATGGAACAGCAGACCATCTCCATCGCCAAAGCCGGTATCCAAGCTACCCTCAACGCACGTACAAGTATCCTCGCAGCCGCCAACCCCGTCGGAGGTCGCTACAACCGCAAGACCACCCTCCGCGCCAACATCAACATGTCTGCCCCTATCATGTCCCGTTTCGACCTCTTCTTCGTCGTCCTCGACGAATGCAACGAGACCGTCGACCAACACCTCGCCCGCCACATCGTCGGCATCCACCAAAACCGCGACGAAGCCGTGACCCCTGAATTCTCCACCGAGCAACTCCAACGCTACATCCGCTTCGCCCGCACCTTCAAACCCGTCTTCACCGACGCAGCCAAAGCCCGCCTCGTGCAACGCTACAAAGAACTCCGCGCCGACGACGCCCAAGGCGGCGTGGGCCGCAACAGCTACCGCATCACGGTGCGACAATTGGAGAGCATGATCCGCCTCTCCGAAGCCATCGCCAAAACCAACTGCGTGGACGACATCACAGAGGGATTCGTCGACGAAGCCTTCGGTCTACTCCGCCAATCCATCGTGCTAGTCGAGAAAGACGACGTGGAGATGGACGACGAAGACGAGACCGCCCAGGCAGATCAGGACATGGACGACGATGAAGTCGATGGCGAGGAGGAGACGCCCCAGGCACATCCCGGTGCCAGACAGCGCACGCAGGTGAAGTACGACAAGTACATGTCTGTCCTCAACCACATTGTGCGGCGCGTCAATGACGACCAGGACGAGAGCGGCGATGGGGTGAGCGAGGAGGATCTCGTGGTGTGGTATTTGGAGCAAGTGGAAGGGGAGATGGAGAGCGCGGAGGATCTGGAAGCTGAGGGGGCGTTGGCGAGGAAGGTGTTGAAGAGGATGGTCAAGGTGAGTTTCCCCCTTTGTTTCGTCCTCTCGAGAGTGAGCAAGGGTGAAGGGCACAGGCTAATGTCAAGCAGGAGAATATCCTCATGCAGATCCGCGGCGAGGGATTGCACGGTGATGCCAACGGGGAGGGGTCGTCGAGGGGCCAGGAGCGGACGGTGTATGTTATGCATCCGAATTGCGCTGTGGAGGAAATGTGATGCGCTCATGAGGCGGAGGGTAATGTTGATGATGGATGAGGGATTTGCTTTGGACGGGTGATGGGATGGCGTTGGGTAGATACCATGTTAGCACGATTTGTACAATGTCTAAACCTGTGAAGCATGCCATCAAATATAAAGATGTGAAATTGGCAGGTCCTCGCCTGCAATGTACGTCTACAAGATGGAATGCAACAATGATCCTACAGCCATGAATGTGAAAGCCATCTACCCGGCTCCAAGATCCGTCGCTTCATGAGCCAGTTTCTTCGGCTTGGCGAGGAGATCATCCTTCGTCTCGTCCAGCACCTTTGGTTTCTCTTTCCCCTTCACCGCCTCCTTCTCCTTGTCCGTCTCCATTTCCTTCTTCACCTCGACCTTCGCCTCCTCCCTCCCCTTCTCCATCCCCCGCTTCTCCGCCTCCTTCCCCTCCCCTTCATCCTTCAACCCAAGATACACCCTCTGACTCCCATCACTCCCCCCCTTCCCCACCTCCCTCACATCCTTGACATCCTCCTTCGTCTCCCCACCCTTGTCCACCTCTTCCTCCTCCTCATGCTCCCTCTGATTCACCGGATTGAAAAGCCTCATGTCCACCTTTTGCACCTCCCATTCCTCCGCTTCTTTGCCTGTGTAGCAGAATAGATCGCCCGTCTTGCCTTCTTTCACGATCTTTGGCTTCGCAGCTTCTTCGGCGCTGCAACCCCCGAGTTGTTGTCGGAGTTCTTGGACGTAGGCTATGGCTGCGGACTCGGCTTCGGTGGAGGAGGCGAGGGGTTCGCCTGTGTAGGAGAGGAGGGGAAGGGTGAAGAGGTCGGGGAAGGAGCCGCGGAAGGGGAGGAGGGTGTGGAGAGGTTGTGAATTGGGGATGGCGGGGACCTCTTTGTGGGAGGGGGGAGTGAGGGGTTCGTCGGCTGTGAGGAAGGGTTCGTTGGATTTGGGAGGCTCGGCGGGCTCGGGTTGGGGGTTCTTCTTGGGAGTGGTGTATTCTTCTGGTGGGTGGTAGAGTTCGGTGTGGATGGTTGCCCAGGTGCCGTCGTTGGAGTTCGCTGGGTAGAGGAAGGCCCATGAACGGGCGCGCACGAGCTCGAGGAAGAATTCGAGCCAGGCTGGCTGGTGGTCGGGGAAGAGTCGTCGAGGTTTTGCAGTGTCCGGGTTCGCATGTAGGGTATGTAACCGGCGGGTGAGGTAGTCGTGAAACTCGGCCCAGTGTGAGCCAAAGACAAGGAGAGCTGACGCCTGTGGCGCTTGGTACAGAAAGGGTGGTGAGAAGCCAGTCTCGAAACTGCCCGAGTCCTTCTCTCGCATTGAGGATAGCGATGGTGGGACAAACTTCTCGTTGGAAAGTGTGGTGGATGTTGAGGCTAAGGCGAGTCCAGCGAGTCGTTCTCTTTCTAGATTACTTGACGAGTATCTCGTGGACAGAAGTGTAAAGAAGACGTAGTGGTAGAATAGCGGCGAGACCACCGCGTTTGGAGAGAGGAGAAGAACATGATCATCGTTGTGGTGGGATGGGTAGTAAGACTCAACAAAGCGCACCGCGCTTTCTTCCGCATCCAGTGAATTGGCTGGTATCCGTCGTTGAAGCTTAAGCAGATCTGATATGGGTCGTGTCCTGTCCAGTCCTGGCGGCCAGGAGAAGTCCTTGAGATATCCTATCAGAAAGTCGTCTGATTTGGATGGAAGCTCAACCGTCAGCTTTGGCGGCTTTAGCCCGCTGTAGTCGGCCTCTGATAAACTCTTGAGCAATCTGGTCAACGCACCTCCAGCTCCAGGCGGGTCATGGATCAGCAGCTCTATCCGTGGCTTGTGCCAGCTGTTCAGACTCGTGCTATCCAGCCTCGCCATCCATTTGAAATCATCGTACTTGCCCGCAGGGAGCTCAATGACCGGCTTTTCCAGATCCTTCATCTTGCCTCGAATACCCCTGGTGAAGAATGGGTCTTCGACCCTCTCGTCGTCGGTAATGACCACTTGTGGATGCATCCAGCTGTTTACGTGGTTCATGGCTCCGACCACACTCGCCTCGGCACGCACATCTGTGCTGTACTCGCTGTAGTCCGGCCTGCCGTCGTGTATGTATACATCGCATGTCTTTTGCGTTACGCCATTCATCTTCAAGATGTCCTCGACCGGCAGTGCCTCCCTCCCCAGTAATACCAGATGGACGTAATTCCTTCCTGCATCCGCCATGGCGCATGCGAGAGGCAGTATGTTCGCCGCGCTCTTCAGTCGTGACACCGCGAACAACACATTCCTATTCAGCGGTCTGTGTCCACCAGTCGTCCCAATGGCATCCAGACTGGCTTTCAGCTTGTAGAACTTGATAGGACCAGAGTAGTAGTGCTCCTCCTCTTCAGCTTTCTCTCCTGCCCTCATCTTACTGCGCTGGGTACCCTTCTTCTCGGCTCGAGGTGGAGGGCCTTTCGGCGGCTGCGGTGCTGTCTTGAAGACATTCTGCTGTGCATCGGCTGCTCGACCAAAGTCCTTACCCCCAATGACATGACCTGGCCGAGAGGGACGCCCCATGCGCTGATCGATGGTGGGAAGGTCGGTGGGAATGTTGTGTATGAACAGCCATACTGCGCCAGCTATGAGGACAAACACCAAGAGTCGGCGCCGTCGCCAACGTAAAGGCGTCTTCTTTGAATTGGAGGCAGCCCATGGCTTGTGCTTGTAGTTGTCATCCTTCTTCCCAAGCTCCTCGTCCTTATCGTAGGAAGTTCTCTTGAAGGTGGACATGAGGGTCGAGGCGGATTTCCCGCGCATCATGATCGCGTCGTGCCGTGCGGGTCGGGTTGTGTTAGCATGGTGAGTTGACTATCACGCCCGCCGGGCTGAGCTGCGGCTTCCTCGATGGGTGATACTCCACTTCCAGGTCTCGTTGGCTGTCAATGGTTGTTATTGAGACACGGGAAGCTGGAGACGGCTGGACCGAGGGATGAACCCGTGGAGATAGACCAAAGAAGTGCAATTAGATTAGAGATCGCCGAATGGGAGGTGTTTCAAGATGCTACGTCTTGGACTCTTGTCCCTGCGACTTTCCAACTCCGGCTTGCCAAACCTTAATTTCCGGATGCCATGCGGCTCAACTCCGACCTCATCTCCCTCTTCAGGCATCCATATTTGATAAGCTCACGGCATAGGTAAAGGTAGGTATTCAGGTGGCCATAAGCCCTGTAAGCTTGTAACACAAGACCGCACTCGCGTACCTTCAAGTTCCACGTTACTGTTTCTGAGGCATAGGACAGTATGAACGAGAAAGACTTCCTGCGCTTCGCCAGTCAGTAGTGAAAGAGCACACCTGTAGCCTGCATTGACGTATCTAGGTCCCAATGAGCAGAGAACCATCACCAGGAAGAATCTTGGGCTCTCTGATGCTGTGACTATCGGGGCTATCTACACCTTTCCCAGCTCATTCGATGTCGCATCGCCGAAGTCCTATTTTGGTTCGCTAGCATCATGTTTGAAGGCAAATCCGTATCTGTCTGTCATCCTCGGTGACGAGTCAAGCGACAAGTCCTGGTATAGAAGTGTTGATACTATAGACCTCAACAAGCACATCAGGATCTTATCAGCTAAGCCTACCGAGCAAGATTCATCCTCCGCGATCCAGCAACTACTAGAAACCAATCTCGATCTGCCCTACGAGGACGATACTCCGCCATGGCGCCTAGTCGTCTTGCCACTTGACACATCTACAGCCTTCCTATCCTTTGCCTTCTCCCACGCGCTAGGCGATGGCAACACCGGCTTCTCATTCCACCACCAGCTCCTCTTAGCACTGCAGTCCACTACCCAAACGAGCAGCCCACAAATCATCGACATCCCCAAGACTCCCTTACCAGAGCCATGCGACACCCCTTCCCGCCTCACCATCTCCTGGACCTGTCTGCTCTCTGCCATCCTCTCCCCCACCCTCCCCACCTTCCTCTCCTCCCTCCTCGGTCTGCACACCTCCTCCCTCCCCGACGCCCAAACCTGGACCGGCGCGATCGTCCCCACCACCCGCATCAACCACACCCGCGTCGCCCTCTTCACCATCTCCGCCTCCGACCTCTCCAAAGCCCTGACAGTTGCCCGCTCGCACAATACCAAACTCACCGCCCTGACCGCCCACCTCATCGTCCGCGCCCTGACCGTCTCCCTTCCCTTTTCTGCAAACGCCAACAATTTCATCGCCAGCATCCCCCTAAACATGCGTCCTGCCTCCGGCATGCCCCCCTCCGAAGGCGGGAACTGGGTCTCCCTCGTCGACGAGAAGATTTCTGCCTTCACTCTGCATGACTCGCAGACCACAGAAGGAGGAGACAAGACCTCCCCAGGCACTGGTATTCTCTCAGACTCTCAATGGCAAGCAGCAGCCTCCACCACCCGCCTCCTAGCCGAGCGAGCAGCCTCCCTGCACGACCAACCCGTCGGTCTACTGCGGTACGTGAGTAGTGCGCGCAAATGGGCGCTCGACAGGCTAGGCAAGCGAAGGGGCGTGTCCTTTGAAGTCAGCAACATCGGGGTATTTACGCCTCCCGCTTCGACCACTACCGCTGCAGCCACTGGCGAGCGGGAAGGCAATACAGGCGGCGTTGGCATCGAGCAAGTGGTCTTCGCTCAGCCTGGGGCGTTCGCAGGTCCGCCGTTGCAGTTTAATCTGGCGAGCGTCAAAGGGGGGGATATGGTGGGGACAGTGACTTGGTCTGCTGGTGCGTTGGGACTGGAGGGAGGGGAGGAGGGGGAAGAGGGGTTTGTCAGAAAGGTATGCAGGGTTATCGAGGAGGGGTTCAAGGATGTGGGGGCGTGAGTGCGTGAGTCGTCCTCGAGCAGTCATGCATTGGTAGTTCGTGGCGAGGGAAGAGGTCAAGAATAATATCTAATACAACCCTCAACACAACTACACTACACCCCTGATCCACACATTCCTCCTCCCCGCGATCACTCATAGCTCAACGACTACGAGCTATCCAATGGACTCTTACACGTAAACGCCGTCACCTGCGGCTCCTTGAACGCAGTGATCAACGCCGTGATACCAGCCCACATACCCAACGCAGCCGTGCACAGCGCACCAAGCGCATACAGCACCAACCACAGATTAATCGCCGACTTCTTCGCGCCATTCCCGTACAAAGCCTTCATGATCGCTGACTTCCTCTCGCCCGCTCCGTGCGAGCCGGGGTGGAAGCGCTCTGACTCCGCCGCTGTTGCGGTCTGGGAGTATGGTGGCAGACCGGGCTTTTCGGATGAGGAGAGGGCGCGGTCGTTGTCGGAGCCGGAGTCGGAGTGGTGGGTTGGCGAGGTGGTTACGGCGCTGTTGGGGCGGTTGGGGGAGGAGTGGTTGGTTGCTGGGGCGAGGCCGAGGAGGCGGAGGGCGTCGCGCTGGACGGAGTAGCCGAGGTAGAGGATGGGGGGGAAGGTGTAGGTGAATTGGAGGATGCAGGCGGCGGCGACGACGGAGGTGAGGCCGGAGAAGTTGGGGATCTGGGAGAAGTTAGAATGATGAGGGAGGAAGGAGGGAAGGGTGGAAGGAAACGTACGGCTGCGGCGATGATGAAGGCTACCGTCCAGTATATTGGTACAATAGCGATCCAGAGTAGCTTGCCTCCCTTGCTCTCGAGAGGAGGAGCGCGGAACAGCTCGACCAGAACGTTATTGTAGAGGACTTTGATGCCGATGTTGCCGTAGAGAGCAGCCGCGATAAGGGCTGACACCATGGCAATGCTGTTGCATGCGACCTGCCAGTTGTACGGGCTCATACCCTGGTATGACGGGTTGACAACGTACTGGCCGTAAAAGCCGTACATGTACAGGCCGTAGAGCATGTAGAAGAAGTAGATGAAAGCTTGAGCACTGTACACCGTCAGTTTCCGCTCCCTCACACAAGAGTGATTGACATACCCCCACATGGCCTTGATAAAGTCATACGGCCTCTTCATCTCACTCATAAACTCGGTGAACAACATCGCCCCTCCATAACTATACACTGCCTGCATCAACCCCGTCACTGCAGCTCCAAAATTCCCACCCACAGGCAACTTCGCACTCGTCGTAATAGGCGGATAACTCCCATCCGGCAACTGGGCGACCAACTCGCCTCCCGGCCCCGAAATCGCGGCACCAGCACTCGTCGACTGCGCGGCATCGTAGTTTGGAGGATAATGCGCAGTCACCCCCATAGTCAAAAAGATGACCAACAGATTCAACCAAATCGCAAAATTCGCCAACCAGCCAAACCTCTTCAACGTCCTAATCTGCCCAAGAAAGAACCCAGCCAGAGCAAACACCAAACAACAAATCGCATAACACAACCTAAACCTCGCGACCTGACTCAAACTCTGCCCGTTCTGAATCACAATAACCCCGACATTACACAACAACTGCACAGACTGGAGGATATTCACCCCATGCCGCGCCCAAGGCCCATAGATCCTAAACGCCAGATCCCCGTACGTCTTGATCGGGTACTGGTACGAATCCAGGCCCAGGAACATTTTCCAGATGAGGTACCCCGAGTAGCCCGCCAGCGCGCCGAACACGGTGTACAGCGCCACCGCGGGGCCCCACCCCGTCGTGCCCACAGCGTAGGGCAGCCCGTACGGCCCCAGGATGTCCGTCGTGATGAGGTAGAACATGCTCGGCCAGGTAGCGAGGCGGAGCGCGCGCGAAGCGTTGGTCCATTCCGAGTCGGAGATGTGCATGCGGGCGTCGTGGGAGGAGAGGTTGACATTGGGGACGGGGGTCTTTTCAGTCGCGGCAGGGTCGTGGGGGGCGGCATCGCCGGACTTGCTGAAGCGGGCGGGGAAGATGGTGGCGAGGAAACCTTTTGGGGCGTTGGCTGCGGCGCCGGAGTTGTGCGCTTCTTCGCGCCGGGCTTGTTGCGCGTAGAAGTGGTATTCTTCGAAGCCGACGGCTGTGTCGTGGAGTTTGCGGGTTTGCGGCGCGATGTACTCGCCCATGGAGGGCGTGACGGGGGGTGCGGCCATGGTGGGTGAGGTGGAGTGTGGGAGGGCACGAGGCGAGGTTGGAGGGGAGCGGGAAACGGGGACGAAACGGTTAGATATGCGCGGTTGCAATGCGCAGGACCCTACCTGTCTGAACACAAAATTGCTCCGAGGGCCTCAGCGCTAGTCTTGGATCTACAGCGATTGTGGGTGCGACGAGGGTTCATGGGGTTGTTATCGAGTTGCGATCGGGATATCGGCTTGACTGTGGCTGGCACATGGCGACCTTCCTGAATCGGACTGGGCCAGATCGGATCTTCGGCCTGCAGGAGGTGGATGTGGTGTTGTGTTCGCAGCCCATTATCAAATTGGTACCAGCCATGACGACTACTCGAGGTCAGGAGGTATGGTGAAGCGAAAGGAGACGCGAATGCGGGATTTGTTGCCATGCAGATGCGCCGTGAAGTTGAAGCTCGTTTTGCTTTGACCAATCGCACTCGGCAAAGCTTGGATGAAGCTTAGCCCCCACTTTGCCCGTGTTGGTAGAGATAACATGCAAAACCCTCAAGTAAGAGATGCAGAGAAGAGAGGTCATATCTTTCAGATCCATGGTATCTAGTCCAGCCCTCGCTCCATGATATGCCAGTCAAAAAGACAAAAACGAAGGGTATCTATGCCGAAAACTTTTGTTCCTCCCATGTGTCAAACCATTTTTCTATCCATCATGATCATCAGTTCCAGCCGTGTCTGCCGTGAACCATTCTGTCGGACCTGACAGCCCGCTTGACACCTGCATAAGGTCCCAATGCTGTGGTCCGCATTTCCGTCTGGCCTCAATTGTTCAGACCCTTGAAGAAATTCATCGCCCTTTTGCCAGCTCCTTTGGAGGTCTCGCCATTGTCGCCTGACTTGCCCTTATTGCTTTGTGCACCTGTCGCATGTGAGCTGCAAAATCATATGTCCAGAGTGCCTCAGTGCTTACCACGACCCAATCTCCTTACCCTATCCATCGCCGTGCCTCTGTCCCTGCCACCGAAGTCGCTTTCGTCGCTCGCCGAGCTGAAGGCGCTACTGCTCTCTCTTGGGCGTGCGCCATTCCCGTTGCCCTCGCCAACCGTGCCGTAGTCGTCGATAAGAGAGGGCTTACTACCATACGACCCTGATACTCCGCCATTCGGCGAGGATGTATCCAAAGACAGACGACCTCCTTGGTTTGCGCTGCCTTCGCTTCTGCTCAACGCACTCTGGTCAGACATGGAGCGTGCGCCATACTCATCAGGCCTTGGAGGTCGTACGGGAGATCCGTGTCCGTTGACTGGACGCGGCAGAGACCTTGCGATCCCATCAGTAAGGCCATAGGTAGCACCGACAGGTGGACCTTGGTACAACTGTGCGTTGCCATCTGCAGCAGGTGTGAGGACTGAAGAGCGCCCCGGAGCACCGTCTGCCTCGGTCCTTGTCGATGCGGTAGTGGCCAGTAGGCTGTCGTATTTGACTTTGAGTTGCTGCAAATCCTGCTTCGTCTCATCCCAACCATTCTGAAGTGTTGCAAGCTCAGCCTGATGATTCTTGGCGTCCTTGTGAGTTTCCTTCCATGACGTGGATCCATAATCCGCCATAATAGGGTCTTCTAGCTGAGCAGTCTCGGCCTCGACCGCTTCCTCCCGGTGTTCCAGGCTGGTCCCCGTCGAGACAGTGGACTTCTGTACGTTGGATGGATCACTCCCTGACTGCTCGCCATTGGCATTGCCGTCTGTAGGTGTAGGATCCTTGCTCGCCCTCGTCGACTGTTCGTTCTTCGACTTGGCGACCTCGGCCTTGAGTGCCTCGAGCTCCTTCAGCTGCTCCATCTGCGCCTCCAGCTTGTTCTGCGCCCTTGCCTCACGCGACTCGCTGCCAGCCAACAGCTCACGCAGGATCTCAATATCAGCAGTAGCCTTGGTCAAGCTTGCCTGCAGAATCTTCTGATCTGCCAGACTGCTGCGGAGGGATCGTACTTTGGCATTAAGCAGATCTTCACTCTGGCGAGCATGCGTCTTCCTGCTCTGCGTCTCTTGCAGAATCTTCTCGTTGAACTTGTTGGCTTCTTCGAGCTTCTTTTGCAGACGCTTGTTGGCGTTGTAGAGTGAGGTGGTCTCGGCTTCGACGGTCACAGCTTTGATTCGCTCACGCTTGAGCTGTCCAATGGCGGCGACGTGTTGCTGCTTGAGGTAGCGCTCGAAGTTGAGCTCGTTGCGCATGACCATGAGTTCCTTTTGGAGGAATGCGGCATCCGCACTGAGGACAGGAATAGACTTGGAAAGAGAGTCGATAGAGCCAGCCATGACCGAGGGCGACGGCGAAGGTGGATCAGCATCATGAGTCGGTGACAGCAAACGATCGGGTGAGAGCGGTGCCAGCTTCGTCGACACAGTCGGAGACTCTGGCAGAGGGGGCAGCTTGCTTGTTGGTGCCGGTCCAGGACTCTGCGGGATTGCTGCGTTTCCGGAGTACAGCCCGAGACATTCTGCTACAACCTCTGACGGCTCTGCTTTCAGCCAACGGGTATCAGCGAGCTCTTCTTCTGGTGTCGTAGTGAAGAAGCTTGGGTGCAGCAGGTGCGCACGTTGAAATTGTTCAGTCCGCTTGCGTATGACATTTTGATCCAGGTCAAAGTGCTCGGCCCCGGGGAAGTTGATCTGCTTAAGATACTTTCTCGGTTTGCGGACATAGCTCATGAAGTTGACCGGGTACAGACCGTAAAGGTAGGTGAAGTATGTGAGAAGCTCGGGAGCTGCGGAGTCGGGCGCATCGGGAACAGATCTGACCACGTCCCAACCAGGATCGATGGTGAAGAGTTCCTCGACTTCATCGTCTGATCCATTGACCAGACGATCGTCGGTAACCAGATCTCGCTGAGCTTTGGAAGTTGTGTCGCTGAACTTCTCCCAGCACAAGCATCGACTGTAGATGAGGAACAGTCGAGGCAGTTGGGACGAGACGGTGGCCGGTATGTGAGGTAGAAGCATGAGAAGGCATTGTAATGCCGAAGACACCATGCCGGTGGAGCGATCGTTCATCAAGCATTTTAGCAAGATGTCGACGATCTGAGTATGAGTGACGAGGTCGAGGTGAGCATGCTGATGACGAAGCCATGCACAGAGGAGTTGTAAAGTATGATACCTCGTGGATGGGCGCAGTAAAGGTCCTTCCAGTGCAGTGAAGAGTTCTTGTGGATGTCGCTTTCCAAGCTCGACCAGGATCGCCTCCAGTTGCTGCTGTGACCTGTTCTGCAATCGCAGACTCGAGGTTGTGTTGCCCTTTGCTAGATTGTCGGTGCGTTTGAGGTATTCGCTTATGATTTTTGCTGCCAGGGTCCTGCATGTTTGCGACCTGGACTTCGCATCTGTCGCATCCTTGTCGAAAGCAGTGCATATGAGGATGAAGTCCCGTGTCTGCTGCACAAGTGATTTCTTGTTGCCCTGCACGTCCACGATAGTCGAGATTGTGATGTCGAACCACGACTGCAGATCGCCTGTCCTCCTCAGATATGGCTCCACTGCCGTGAGACTGACCACGAATGCTTCCAGCTTGGTCGTGTCAGCCTGAACATGCTCTGTGTATATCCTCCGCAGCTCTTCCTGCACCTTGGCAGATTGGGTGTCTTCTGGGTCATGATGCTTATCGGCAAACAATTCGAGGGATTTCCGGAGGGATATGAGGGAGTCATGGTTGATTTCTGGTTGGGCAAATGCCTTGCTCAATAGCGAGACTGTGTCGCTCGAGGATCTGTATGTCTTGTTAGTCTTATCAACGTGTGTTGGGTGGAATATGACCTACCCAGACATTGTGGAATGTATGCCTTGAATAGCCGAGCAGGTGAGCATTGGAAAGACGCAACGCTCAAATCGTGTTGGGTAGCGCTGATGTGTGGAACTTGAATGTGTAAAAGGTCGTGAATGAGCATAATCGTCATCGCTAAGAGAGTATCAGTCCTGTGCGAGGTGTTGTTAGTCTTGCGCGGCCGAAGACAAAGACTTCATTGCAGCGAGCAGCAGCAGCAGCGCATCCGCATTCGGTGAGTGGGGGCAGTGCTCTGCCAGTAACAAATTCGCCTCGTGAGAAGTCGGAAGACAAAGGCGTATGATCAAAGGAAGCGAGCGATAAAGGAGCGTAAGGCAAACAAGGTGGTTGTCGTCAAGATCACGAGTGTGAGTTTTAGGTCGTGGTTCGGGTCAGTGAGAAGCAGACCAAGCAGACCATCATTGCTCTTTTCAGGGTTCGGCCCAGGTCGATCGGACTTCTCAGACGCGGGGAAAGCTGTTTACTAAAAAGTGCAACAAAAGCCTGCAAATCCTGCGGCCAGCTGCGCAAGGGCCAATCAGGGCCAATCACGACAGCCCACGCAATCAGGCCGCAAAAGGCACAACATCCCACGCTCGAGCGTCGGGACGGTCCTTCCGCAGCTTCCGACATCTGGGGATCGAGCGCTACTGCAGGAAATTTTTGATTGTGGCTGAAGCTGGATGCAATCTATTCGAAGCGCTGCCCTGCTCGAGTCGAGACTCCGAGCCGTGTGTAGCCATCGCTATGCTATGCTATGCTGTGCTAGGCAAATGCCAAGTTATATCAAGATGCTATGCTCGCTAAAGATCATGTAAGTCCGTCACACTGCTATTCCCAACTCCACCGCCCCTTCTCCGTCCTCAGCCTTACAGTCGCATCCGTAGAGAGCCCTGAATTGCGACACCGATAGCCCCCCCAGCTCCCGCAAAGCATTGTGAGCACACCTCCCCTTGCCGTACCTCGTCGACAATGACACGTCACCTCCTATGACCGAATCGTGGACGATGACCGCCGCAAACGCTCTTGGCTGTCCATTGTCGATGGCGGGCTCTTCCTCAGCAAAGACCCTGTATCCGCGACAGCCGAGCGTGTCCCCAAGCAGCCGATGCAGCCGGACCACAGGATGATCATTGGCAAAAGTGTCATAGATCTCCATGTCCTCAAAGTATGGCAGCATGTGCTTGTCGAAGAACATCTGGACCTGGTTATAATCGAAGCCGGAGTCAAGAAACATGGCTCCGATGTACGCCTCGACAATGTCAGCCAAACACTTTGGAGGATCGCTGACCGACGTCCAAAAGTCCATGGCTCCGTTTGCGTTCTTCTGCGCTTCGTCGAGCTCTTCGGCATAGATTTTGATCTGTTGGCCGAGCCCATTGGTGTTGTATCGCAGGCTGCGATGAAAGCCGAGCATCACGCAGATAGCGCCGAGGAATCTGTTTGCCACCATGGCCATCTTGTGCTCTGTCAGCCACTGCGGGCCTTCGTCAGGGTAGCGGTAGATCAGGTGCGATACGCATGCCATGTCGAGAAGCGAGTCGCCCAAGAATTCCAGCTGTTGGTAGCTCCGGACTGACTCGTATGCGCGAGGCATTGATGGGTGAGTGAAGGCTGCGTGCAGCAGGCGGACGTTTTTGAAGCGGTAAGGGTGAATGAGAGCGACCTGATCAGCCAGGTGAAGCTCGAGCCCCCTGATCTGCTTGCCGTCCTGCTTCTGCCATTCCGGGACGATGTACGCCTTCTGGTAGTCCGTCCACTTCAGCATCCCATGCTTGACGATCTTGTCTTCTTCATTGACCCTGTCGTTGTTGCTGTTGACCAATTTCGTCACAGCCTTGACCGCATTGTCCCAGCTCTCCGGTGTCCATTTCCCTGGCACGTTGTCACTCAACCAGGCAGCTCCGATGATGGCCTCGCAGACGTCTGCAATAGTCTTCTTGCCAAGAGCATGTTGCAACACGATGTCCCCTTGCTTGTTGACTCCCTTTCCCTCAAGCAACTTGATGCCTTCAGGGTACCAGGTACGTCTGGAGAAGCCCTGTGTGCGAATATGGTCTGTCAACTCAATCTCGAGAGCGGTCTGAAACAAATTCATGTTGCACAGCTGCAGCATGCGCTTGACATGGAAGTCGAACTCGGAGTCATCGGGGTTGCGGATGTAGGTGTGAATCGATGTTGTCATCTTCAAGAAGGTATCGCCCAGAAACTCAAGTCGTTCATAATTGCGTCCCATACCACGCTCGAACTTGATCTTGGATAGATCCTCACCATAGTCACCAGTGGCGTCCGAGTCCTTTGTGAGAGCCTCCAATGCAAGGGTCGGATTTGCCGTGAGACCTAAATGCTCCCATGCCTCTGCAGCAATGAGATGTGATTCAATGCGCCAGATCACCGCTGGAAGTACGTAGCAGGTCGAAGCAACATTCACCGGGATGCGAGAGATACGCAGTGGCTGTGGACAGATATAGCATTTAGCTTTACCCTCCAGCTCCTTGTCGACCACATCTGCCAGCATGTTCCGACGATGTAGCAATTTTTCGGCTTCGAGCACGGGTTGATCTGGTGTGTAAGTTGCCTTCAGCTTTGATTTCTTCCACAAAGATATCGTAGTAGTCAGGACAGATGGACCACTCCCGTCAGCCTTGATATGGTCAGGATTTGGATCCGTCGCCTTCAGGTTGGGTGCGAGGGCCTTTGTAAAATAGCGCTTTCCCCCATCAAAGGGGTCCACAAGAAATTTGCCGATGAGGTCTGAGGTATGCATGTCAGGAGTCCATTGAGGATCTTCCCCTCCACGGACTTGCTCGAGGATATGCCAATCGATGATAGACCGAAGCTCGCGATCGGCCTGTCCATCACTGACTGGCGCAATCCAGTACGACATCTTGGCAGGATCGAATTCGTACGTCTTGTTGAAAATGTCCTTGAAGATCTTTAGCGCGAATCTAGTAAGCAGGTCCAGCTGGCCTCCTTGCAGATCAAGGACACCCTCGACCGGACGCACGACGGTGTCTGATGAAGATCCAGAGTTGAGATACACGGGGAAAGAAGGAATCTGTGGCAACGGGCCCCTGGAGAGGATGACGATTGGCCTATGTGGCTGATCAAGACCAGCCGTGAAATCGACCAAACTTCCATGTAGCACCGAGGGGCTCTCACCGTGCCTCCAAAATTCTGGTTTGTGCTTCATCTTGTAGCTACTCTTGCCTTGGAGATCAAGCGCTAGGGCAGCATTTCTCATCGTGGGCAAGCGATCCTTGTAGATTGGCAGAAGATTATCGTCTAGCAGTTCTCTCTTCAAGAGCTCAAGACAACAATGCAATGCTGCCGAACACTTTGCATCGACCTTGCGCCGCTTGGGTTTGCCTTGAGCTCCTCTGACAGGGGAGCATGTTGGTAGCACTACTTCACACCTGAACCCTCCGGCGATATATTGTACAGCGTATTGTGGTCTGAGTGGCTCGTCGCCACTGTTCGGCAAAGTACTGACGAAGTGAGCCAAGAAGACGACCGCATTGGAAGGAGTCAGCTTTGCTCCAGAGGAGGCGATGTTGTGGAAATTCTCGCCGTGATACAAGATGTCGGGCGTGAGGAGGTCCTCATTACCAGTCAGACGGCGGTCTTCGGGGAGTCGTGCACAGAACGATCGCATTATCTGCTCGGCTCTGTTATTGTCGTCGTACATGACGGCGTGATCGCGATTGCCTGTCTCGATCATGTGAATGAAGGTGGAGTTCCGATGACGAGCTCGTCCTCTTGACTGGACATATTGAATCATCGTTTGGCAAGGATCAAAACGGATGATCAGGTTGCAGCTAGGTACGTCGAGTCCTTCTTCTGCGACAGATGTCGCAAATATGCAATTGATCAGCCCGTCTCTGAACCTCTTGAGGGTCAACACTTGTTCACGCAATGTACTTGTTGGATTGGCCATATCCATGGTCCCGACACCAATGAGGAAGCCGCTATGCAGATGCATGCCCCCTATAGCATTGAAGACTTCCGTCAGGAGCGTTGCGGTGTGCCTTTCTCGGACGAACACGATGCAACGATAGTCGCTAGGTCCGCTGAAGAAGTCGAGGAGGCAACGCTGCAGCGCCATGACCTTTGGAGAGAGGGTGATAGGAGAAGGCGCAGGCATGACCTTGGACGAGATGTAGGCAAGGAGTTCTCGCATTTGGGCCACTTCTCGTTCTCGTACTGCATCGTCTCCCCTCGGCGTGTCATAGGCTCGGGCATACTGTTCAATGTGCATGTCTGACTTCATAGCAATCTTTTCCGGCAAAGATAGATGCCAGAATCGATCTGCGCACCATGCCCCAAGGTGGGCATGAACGTGTGAGGAGCGGTCGGCAAGCCTTTTCATGAAATGATAGTGACCGTATTTGTTCACGAGATCCACACAAAACGAGGTCTGTGACGGAGGCGGCAACATTGGATACGTCTGTTTGGACTCTCTGGGTCGATGGATGTAGTTGCTGAGCGGAGCCAAATGAGAGGTCGTCGCGATAGTGCTATGTAGCGTCGCCTCCAGCTCCAATGCGAGATCGACGACATCCATATCTTCTGCTTTTGCGTCGATTGGCGAGGCCGTCATGCCAAAGACACGGGGACGCCTGATCTTGTCAAGTGGGTGAAAGTAGTCCCGCATAATTTTGCAGTACGGATGTGATTGTTTTGCATGATGGGCCTCGTCGAAGATGAGAAGATTGATCTGATCCATTCTGATGAAGCCGTGGGATAGACAGAGGTGCAATACCTCGGGCGTGCAGACAATGACCTTGTTCTTCGCAAAGTGCTTGTGCCACTTGTCCTTGGTCCACAAGTCGATGCCCATGGCACCGTAGATTCGTGCAACCTCATGATTGAGATTGTGCTTCAGAACAGCCTGTTGTTGAAAGACCAGATTCACGGCAGGTACCAGAAAGAAGGCGATGCGAGAGGGTTTTCCAGCTAGGCGATCATCTAGTTCTTGGTCGACGATGTGCCGTAACAGTAGAACAGCTATCAGTGTCTTCCCAGTGCCGGTGTCCAGTACCGCTATGGTGTTTTGCTGTTTGGCTCGTTCGAAAAGTTCCAACTGATACTCCCGCGGGTCGTCAATAATATGCTGTGATTCCTGTTCGCCGATGATTTGACTGATCGACAGCTGTTGCTTTGTCGAGTCCTTGCCACGTTTATCGCGGACAGGCTGTACATCTGAAGCTACCTGCTGCAACATCCATGACCTGAATATCGAGTGCTGCTTCTGCTTCCGTGAATGGACAGTGAGTGGCCGGTCAGATTGGTCGTCGTCCAAGTCCTCGCTTTCGCTGTCGATCTCTTCCACTTCTGAGGTCACCCGTTGAGTATCCTTCAGATCATCCCTTAGTGTGAGTGTAGGCTGTGCATGGACGATCGACTGCGGCATGTTTCGATTAGGTCGAGCTTAGTGATGCTCTTATGCTTCCAGGCTTGTGTGATGGAGGACTCCGACGCAAGTTTGTTTATGAACTTAGCGATTGCAATAGAGAAGACGGAGGACTGGAATTATATACGGCTCGTTGCACATGCTCGCGCAAATGCCAGTCGCTATCACATGGTAGACTGAGACGAGCAGCAAACATGTGCTGTCTTGTGCTCAGACAGGGAGACAAAGTCGCCAATCCAATGGTTGATTTTCAACAAAGCGCGGGGTCAAGAGTTTGCCCGTGGGGGTTTCTTTTCACTGGAGATTGTTTAAAAATCCACTTTCGCCTCTTCCACCCGCGTTGGCATCTGTCCTTTGGAAATACCACTTGGTCTACCTCAATTCTTCATCGATCAGACAGCCCAATTCACTCAAGCACATAGCTCTCACTCCAAACTTCACTACGGCCCTGAGCTTCTCCAATATGTCTGGCGAGACCATGAGTCTGCGATCACTGTACCAAAGCGCCGAAGGCAAACGGCAAAAGCTGAGCCATCTACCATCGTCAAACTCACCAGAATTCCAAGACATACTCAATGCAGCTCTATCGGACTACCAGAAAGCTCTTGATACAGTGGACAGAGGCTCGATATTTAGTCGAAACGAAATCATCGATGATGTTTCGACAGGCGATATAAGGTAGGGTCTTGATCTGCGTTTCCAACACGTCCGCTGACAGCATGACAGATATTTCCTTTTGCGGTATTATCTTGCGGATTTGACTCTCAAGAAGACTGGTGGCGACAGGAAAGCACATGTGAGGGAGGCACAGTCGTTGTTGACAGCGTTTCTTAAACAACTCGATTCCCATGATATCTTGACGAAGCCTGATGCGAAGTTACTGGAAAGGTTTCTGGACACGCCTGACACATTCTCTATAGCTTCGAGCTCTGATCCAGCAGCGCGCAGAGAAATCAAGATCCGTCGATTCAAAGAAGAGAAAGAGCTCAAGCAAAGACTTTCGGTCCTGCAATCACAATCTTCAGCTTCTCAGGATGACGAGGTCGCACGTGATCTATACTTACAGCAGATATCATTCGCGATCCATCAGACTTTCCAGACACTCGAATCAATAGCGCAAGAGCTGCACATTCTCTCCATGGCACCTCCGACGCCACCTGACTTGGGCGAGCTTACTCTTGACTCCCAGGACAGGGAGCGACGAGGTGATGGCTATTCGGAGAGGCTTGATGGACCATCACATTTATCAGCTGGATTGAAAGGTCCTCTCCTTGATTCCAAGGGGAAACCTATGAGACCATTTACATTGCTGGACAAACGGACACAGCTTCAGCAAGGTGTCTTCCGACCAGACCATAGTCTTCCAACCATGACCATCGACGAGTACTTGGAAGAGGAGCGGAAGCGCGGAGGTATCATTGAGGGTGGCGGACCTAATTCTGGACTTGCTCCAGAACCAGATGAGGACAATCTGGAAAAGGCAGATGCAGAGACCATGAAAGCTAGAGCTTGGGATGATTTCAAGGATGAGAACCCGAAAGGCGCAGGAAACACGTTGAACAGGGGTTAGTCACATGTATAGCAGGGGTTGGACGTGGAAATCTGGCATTATCCGTGAATCTACAGTACATCCTGCCGGAACAATCCCATGACCGCAACGCTTGATGGCGGTGATCCAGCGTGGCATCCCTAGTCGGAGTTCGGAGTCAAAGGCCGTGGACAGGTCGGCAGGGTCAGGATCAGTGGCGGAGATCACGCTTGGCCAAATTATGGAGGGGTTATCCGGGCAAATCTCCCCCAAAAAAGCATGCTTTTGCGGCCAACACAAAAGCCAAAGAAGAAATGGCGCATTTGGCTATCTTTCGCTGCCAGTGCCATCACAGCGGTACCTAAAGACTTTTCACCGACTCTTCGGGCGCTACCAGCCGCTCAGTACATGAGATCTTGCTTATCATGTTGATCAATTGACCCACGGACGTTTCTCATCGCACATAATTCTGTTTCCCTGCATATCTGTTTCTGTTCCTGGTCTTTACGTCACAAATACCTGCCCTGTATCCACCGCCTCGACTGTCTGGATTTCCGTCTTGATCGACGAGCGGATCTGACATTCTACTTCTCTGCTGGATACCTACCACACCTCTGGTTCGCATCAAGTATGAGTTTCCGAAATAACGACCGACGAGGAAGCAATCGGAACGCGCTATCTACCTCGCCACTGGCAGAGCAGTCGATACTGCGCGACCTGCAAGACGAGGAAGAAGAAGAGGAAGCCCAACAGCTTCTTCGAAATGGTCATTCTATTGGCGATGGACACCATATGAATGGTCGTCGCGCTTCGGCTGCGAGAACAGATTATTCCATGATCGGGAGTTTTCGCAGACCTAGTGCTGTTGCATATGGTCCCAGACCAATATTTTCAGCCGCTCCAGCACCAGACCCTGGCCCATTCATAACGGAGCAGGACCGCGAGGCAGCTTTTGAAGATGAACGAAGTCTTCTCAGAGACAATGAAATCATCCCACCAAAGCATCCGAGGAGGGAGAGCACGGCGTCTGGCACGTCTGGCTTTCTCTCCCGCAAATTGTCGATACAGCAATTTATCCCCCGTCGGAGCATGAGCGTGAGTCGTGGCAGCGCCATCGAAGACGATGCTGTAGATGAGACCACACCTCTCGTACGGAATCCCAACTTACCGTACGGCGGCGAGGACACGCCTGAGAATATCGACAAAAAGTGGAACGAAGCTGTAGCTCAAGGCGAGATCCAGACGACTTGGCAACGAGAGGCAAAGGTTCTGGCAAAATACTCCAGACCTCTTGTCTTTACTTTCGTTCTGCAGTACTCCTTGACGGTAGTGTCAATCTTCACTGTCGGGCACATCGGTAAAATCGAGCTTGGAGCTGCCTCGCTCGGTGGCATGTCCGCCAACATTACCGGATTCGCCATCTTCATTGGTTTGGCGACTAGTCTGGACACCCTCTGCCCACAAGCTTACGGATCTGGCAAGAAGCAGCTCGTGGGTCTGCAGATGCAGCGCATGGTCTACTTCCTATGGCTTATTACCATTCCAATCGCCTGCATCTGGGCTGCTGCCCCACAAATTCTCACTGCTGTGCTAAGTGAGAAGGAGGTCGCTGCAAAGGCTGGACAGTATCTCAGAGTGTTGATCTTCGGAGCTCCTGGCTATGCTGCATTTGAGAGTGGCAAGCGCTATGTTCAGGCTCAAGGTCTTTTCCACGCCACACTGTATGTTCTCATGGCTGCAGCTCCCATCAATGTCTTCCTCCACTGGCTCTTCGTCTGGAAGCTCGAGTGGGGCTTCATTGGTGCTCCCATCGCGATTGCCATTGTCGACAACCTTCTCCCACTCTTCCTCTTCTTGTACGTTCGCTTCGTTGACGGCATGGAGTGCTGGCCGGGTTTCACCCGCCGCGCCTTCAAGAACTGGTGGCCCATGATCAAGCTCGCCCTTCCCGGTCTTGTAATGGTACTTGCGGAATGGCTGGCTTTCGAGATCCTTACCCTGACCTCGTCCTACATCTCGTCCACTCACTTGGCTACTCAGAGTATCCTTAGCACGATCAGCGCCATCACCTTTCAAATCCCATTCGCCATCAGTATCGCATCGTCGACCCGTATCGCCAATCTCATCGGCGCCACCCTTGTCGAACCTGCAAAGCTCTCGACAAAGGTCTCACTCTACGTGGCTTTGATTGTTGGCGCCAGCAACATGCTGCTCCTCATCGCTCTCCGTACCGTCCTTCCATGGGCCTTCACCAACGATCCTGATGTCGCCGAATTGACGATGAAGGTTCTACCACTGAATGCAGCTTTCCAACTCTTCGATTCGCTAGCCGCTCTCGCCAACGGCATACTTCGCGGTCTCGGCCGTCAAGAAGTTGGTGGCTACGTCAACCTTATCTGTTACTACGTCGTAAGTTGCACCCTATTCCGTGGCATACAGATAAATTCTAATAAGCACAGATTGCCCTTCCCATCTCCTTCGCCACGGCGTTTGGCCTTCACTGGGACCTCTACGGTCTCTGGGCCGGTCCCGCAGGTGCTCTCGGTCTCGTAGCAGCCATCGAGCTCTACTTTGTCTACAAGATGGACTGGAACAAAGCCGTCGAAGCAGCAACGGCCAGGAACGAAGTCGGCTAAGCATGTCACATCTTACTGTAAATCTGTTCTGGATCTAGCGATCAATCACATTGGACACTAGCGTAGTATAACGGCCTACTGTAGACACATGCATAATCCATCCTAATCCCTTCCCCCTCTCACTTTTCCCCCACCCTCTTCCCCTCTAAACCACCCTCCTCCCCTTGATCCTCAACGGCTGCGGATCCTCCGGGTCATTACTCGCCGGCACCGACCCCTTGATCCTATTCTGCGCCTGACAATCACTCGTACAATTACTCGCGCCCTGACTCGCCTCCGTCGCATCCTCGCCCAACACGCCCCCCATCCGTCCCCCGCTCTTGACCAACCACTTCGTCACTCGTCCATCCTGGTACGTCTTCGTGGCAACCTGCGGACTATCCTTCCCCAACAACATCCTATGCTGCCCCTCCCCCGCCGCCACCGCGTCGATGCCGTTCCCGAAATTGATCTTCCCCGTGACGCTGTTTTTGAAGTAAAACACCTCCGGGCCCAAAGTGTGCACGAACTCGACATCGGACGCGAACTCGGTTTCCATCTGGAAGATACCGCCTTGCGGGGCGTCTTTGCTTTGGACCTTGAGTTTGCCAAGGGGAGTGGAGAAGATGATGACGAAGACGTCGTCTTGGAGGTCGAAGTCTTTGATGCTGCTCGAGGAGCGTTGGGCCGGGGTGAGAGAGGGGGTTTTGGAGGTGAAGATCACGGTGGGTGAGGTCACCATGCGTTCCGGCGAGGCGGCGCCGGTGAGGGTGTAGTTGTTTACGGAAAGGGTGGTGCAGTCGATGTCGTAGGAGACGTGGATGCCGCGGACTTGGATGGCGTCGCGGCAGGTGGCTTTGGAGGGGGCTTTGGCGGATTTGCCGGGCGCGGGGTTGTAGGTGATGCCGTTGAGGGTGGCGGCGAAGTCGCCTGAGCCCGAGGTGGTGGAGGTGGTGGTGGAGCCGCCGTCTTTGGAGCTGTCTTTGGTGGTGTCTTTGGCTAGGGCTGAGGTGCCGAGGGATGCCAATACGGCGAAGAGGGGGAGGGAGTGGTAGTGCATGGTGCTTGGTGTAGCTTGGTGTTGCTTGGCTAGCGGGATAGTATGGGGATGAATGTAGGAGATAGTGCAGATGGTGCGAGGTGATGTGTGGGTAAGGGGAGGGATCGACAGAGAGTACTTATACCGAAGAGATACATGGGGTTACCTTGGAATTACTGCTCGCTTCCACACATTCATCCCCGATCATGTTTGACCATTGTGCAATATGTGAGGTGAACCGTTACGTCGCGGAGGAATGCAATCTCTCCAGGCGGCTCATGAGCACAACCGTTCTAGACCCGTGAACTAGTGGCCTTGGCACGCGGTGATGGCGTTGAAGTGGCATTCCCTAACGTCGTCGCAGTGACACCAGTTCGCAGCGTGATAGGTCCGCCCGACAACAAAACCTGGCACGAAAGTCTGGTTATACTGACGGCTGAATAGTGGTATAGTAGAAAGGAGGCTGGCCTCGATCTCTGGGTCCATCAAGGGGTACTCATGATCTTATTGGGGGAGCCCCGTGGCGGAGGCTTGAGAACCATCAATGTCGTCCAACAGCTAGTAGCGTAACAGGTTCTGTCGCAGACATGTTGATAATTGACCCGGCCATGACCAGCACTTTGTTGTACGAGCCGAGGTCAGCCACGACACAAATTGGGCAGGTGCTTCTGGATCCTGGCGGTCATCGGTCAGTGGAGCCGCGCAACGGGCGGGCAGAGTGTCGCGACGTGAGGCAGAATATGTGCACAACGAGGTACGGGCATGCCGATGTGATGACCTCCCGATGAACGAGTTTTGTGAACAAACACGAGGAAGCGTGGTGTGGAGAGCCGCACGAGAATGGGCCGAGGGCGGCGGTAATGGACCCTGGATGTTTCGGGTGCTGCACCCTTCCAGAAGCCCCACATGTTCTCCGCCGTCCGCCGCCACCTCTTTCTCGCATTCGCGTGTACAATTCCGTAGAAGACTAGCAATTCAGTGTATGCACACTAGTCGTCTGATACGAAGCATCCCACCCAGACGCTGCTCACTCCTACCGCTGCTCTTATCGCCCGCGCGATGTGCTAGAAACCTTTCCCCTCCTCCCACGAACCTCGGATGCCGAAGGCCAGTAATGACCGCGGCCGTCAACGGAACTACACGTCATGATGCCCGCCGGACGGAGACAATAGACCAAGGCAACGAGCCCGACTTGACGCACCTCTGTGCAAAAGTTCACGCCCGGGTGAACGCATTCTTGGACGCGGAACCCACAACAGACCTGTTGCGGCGGGTGCAAGATCAGACAAGGTTGAGTCTCAAGATCATCGACGAGGCATTGGACAGATACAGGTAAGATTGAAAGCGGGAGTGTCGACCGGTTGGCTGATTCAGCCAGTCTTGAGGAGCTATCGCTATCATACAATGGTGGTAAGGACTGTCTGGTACTCCTAGTCCTCTATCTGAGTGCCTTGTACGGCAAAGCCCGGAAAACAAATCAACCACTTCCGAAAGAGCTGCATTCGGTATATATCGTCTCTCCACATCCTTTCGAGCAGGTAGAGTCCTTCGTGGTCTCATCAATTGAAACATATCATCTTGAGCTTGTCCGGTATGCAAAGCCGATGCGGCAAGCATTCGAGGACTACCTGAACGACCACAAGAGTATAAAGGGTATCTTTGTAGGGACGCGACGGACAGATCCACATGGAGCGTCGTTAAAGTATTTCGACCAGACCGACAGGGGTTGGCCGTCGTTCATGAGGATTCATCCGGTGATAGATTGGCACTATACCGAGATCTGGACTGTAAGCTTTGGAAGGTAAAAATGCTGTTCCCATACTGATATGTCGCACAGTTTATACGGCATCTTGACATTCCTTACTGCACTTTGTACGATCTGGGATATACATCTCTTGGCGGGACAACTGACACACACCCTAACCCTGCTCTGAAGGTCGAAGGCTCCGATGCCACGGGAGAGACCAAGTACCGCCCGGCATACGAGCTGGTAGAGGATGAAGAAGAACGACTCGGCCGAGACAAATAGACGAGCGAGCGATCTAGACTTGTAAATAGAATCACCTACCATCATGCCATCCCTCCGAAGGACTCCCACGTCTGCATGCTCAGAGATACGACAAACATCAATATTTACGTGGCATCATCTAGCAATAGATGGATGTCCGCGTTACCGTGCTGTGAGCAATCTGGATCAGGCAGGAAACAAATGAGGAAGTCGCGCGGAATTCCCAATCTCACTTCGTCCTTGCGGATCCAATGGACTAGACATTACCAGCAAATCATCGACATTGTAAGCCTTATTGAGTCGGCAGCCTTCTAGAGTTGCCTGGTAGTTATCATATCATTCTCTTGTCTCCTTTCATGACCGAAAACATCTGCTGTACTATTCGGTGAAATCGTCTCGTCTCTTCGTCTTGACATACTCGTATGTCTCTGTCTTGCACGCCACTTCACCTCTAATTTGAACCGAATCATGACGTGGAAATGGAAAACATGTTTGCCACTGCGTGGTTAAGATTGAGCACATCATTTTGAGTTTTACCCACAGTTCCCACCCGAGGTCACACCAGATCTGGCGGCTCAACCCGCGTTGCGGAGGAGATCTGGATGGGCCAATTGCCGCCGGTCCTTTGCTGATTTGCCCGAGAAGACAGCAAAAACTGGGTCTTGGCGGTCGCGACATCGGGAGGGCCCTGGCAAAGAAAGATGTTCCCTCTGGGCGAGACGTTTGTGGCCATCACGAACAAATTTTCCGTCTCTTCATCCTACCACCTCACCTCCTTACTCAGATCTGTAGCTGTCCCACCACAGATCTGTACAGACCGTCCACGATCTGATCACTCGATCTGTTCCGACAATGGCATCCGTCCTCACCGTCGGAGAGGCTGGTATGGGTCCCTCGAAGCCCCGCAGCGCCGCGGAGTCGCTCATGGAAAACGACTAACACATTCGTAGTTGCACGGATTGCATACCTGAGCAGCGACGTTGTTGTATCTGTACAGCCCTCCCTCACGAACGAAACCGAGTTCTCGAAGTTCTTTGAGACCTTCAAGAGCAACAAGGCTTCTGGTGTTGTTGCAAAGGACGGCGCTGAGGTACGTTTCTACAAGTTGGAGAAAGTGCTTCGCTGACCTCGACACCAGATCATTCGTGTCCGGCACAATGCTGACCCTCTCCTCTCCGTCTTCCAACCGGCTCGAGCTGGTAAGCTCGTCTCCGTCTCAACTCCATCTTCCATCCTCGTAAAGTCGATACCACACCTTTACAAACTCGCACAATACCCTGTAGTGATACACACTTCGTTACAGCCGACCGCGCATCCAGACTACTCCGATATCACATCAATCAGGCAGTCTGGCTTCATATTTCTCCAATCCGAGACTCTGCAAGAGGCACAGGACATTGCGCTCACAGCACACGCACTTGCAATCAAATCAGGCAAGGGTGTGATACACTTCTTCGACTCCGAGAAAGTCGACAAGGATTCGTCGATTCCGCAAGAGAACAGGGATCTGGTTCGAAGGATACTTGGAGTAGACAGCTCGCGATCGGTCCAGGCTGCTCCTGCTGAGGAGAACTCTCTGTATGCAGATGACGGCAGACTACCAACCCGGACGGTCTTTGGTAGCAACGATCAGGACCGGATTCCCACAGTCGAATCTGGCAGCACTTCATCAGGATCGGACAGACCTGCTCCGTTGCGAGCAAGCGATCTCGAATCGTCCGTAGCCACATCTCCGGAGCGCAATACGAGTAGCGACAGTGCTTCTGTCGGATCATCTGCCGCGACTTCAGTAGAATCCGTACACCAGAAGCCCATCTCGTCCGACGACATTGATGCATACGTCAATCAGATCTGGTCAGAGCTGCAAAACGCGACTGGGCGTGCTTATCAGGCTTTCGAATACAGCGGCCCTTCTGATGCTGAGACTGCGCTTTTCGTATTCGGTTCCGACACAGCTCTGTTTGGGAAGGAGATTGATCAAGCAACATCACAGGATGAGTTCTACAATGCTGCAATCATCACGCCACGTCTCTACCGACCATGGTTGGGCATCAAGCTTGCGAGAGCTGTCCCAAGAAGCATCAAGCGCATTGCTGTGCTCGAGCAGGTTCAGCGAAAGACGACCAAGTGGGGCCCTCTCCTTCTGGATGTTCTGATGTCTCTCAAGGCCGCCAATACCAGTGGTCCCACGATTGTTGGCCACCAACTTGGCTATATCGAGCCGTCGACTGTCAAGCAGGCTCTGCGCGGCATCTTCCAGAACCTCAAGAGCCCATCTCCGATCCAGAACCTGGAAATTGGCAAGCACGAACAGAAGGCTCCACAGGGCAAGGAATACACTCTAGAGCAGCCCGAAGCTGAGAATGCTTACATGAAGATCTTGCGTCAAACCTTCTCCGACAGACTCTACATCGCCAATCGCCTCAAAGCTGACAATGCTGGCATCAATTCGGAAGTCTCCGCGAACCCAGAGTTTGGATTTGGGTCACTTCTGGCTCGTTCGGAGCACCGCCAGCGCTTCGTCGAGGAAGTCAAGTTGGCATCAAAGAGCAAGGAATTCATTACAACCGCCCCATCGAAGTGGCTGGGCAACTGGCTGCTCGAGGCCGAGAAGGGTGGCAAGGTCGATGAGATTGCCCCGGAAGTCATTGCCAGACTCAGCACAGACGGATCATCGTTAGCGCGAGGTTTGGCTGAGAAGAAGGCATTCTTCTACAATGAGTCGCAGTGGCTCATCGGCTCGGATGCCTGGGCCTATGATCTCGGCAACTCTGGCGTTCACCACGTTCTCGCATCTGGCAAGAATGTGAACATGCTCATCGTTGATTCAACACCGTACTCCGAGAGGGCTGCTGCAGATGCCGCGCGGAGGAAGAAGGACATTGGTCTCTACGCCATGAACTATGGCAATGCCTATGTTGCTTCCGTGGCAGTCTACAGTTCATACACTCAGGTCCTTCAGGCTATGATCGAAGCGGAGCATTTCAATGGTCCTTCGGTCATTGTTGCTTACCTACCTTACCACAAAGAGTCGGATTCACCTTTGACCGTCCTTCAAGAGACAAAGAAGGCCGTCGACATTGGCTACTGGCCTCTGTACCGATGGGATCCAAAGGCGGAGGATCGTGGCGAGGACAACTTCCAGCTCGACTCTGAGCGCATCAAGGACGAGCTCAAGGCTTTCCTTGCTCGTGACAACCATCTCACTCAGGTCATGCGGAAGCACCCCCAATTCCACGCCAACTTGTCAGAATCATACGGTACTGAGATTGTAAAGACACAGAAGCGCATGGCCAAGGATGCATACACCAAGCTGCTCGACAGCCTTGCTGGTGCGCCTATGACTGTTCTATTCGCGTCCGACAATGGCAATGCCGAGAATGTTGCCAAGCGACTCGCGACCAGAGGCCGGGCTCGTGGTCTCAAGAGTATGGTCATGGCTATGGATGACTACCCGGTCGAGGATCTTCCCCATGAGGAGAATGTCGTACTTGTTACCAGCACGGCCGGTCAAGGTGAGATTCCTCAGAATGGCAAGAACTTTTGGGAGACAGTCAAGGGTTCCACCGACCTGGATCTCGCCGGTGTCAACTTTGGTGTGTTCGCTCTTGGTGACAGCCACTACTGGCCACGCAAGGAGGACAAGCACTACTTCAACAAGCCCGGTAAAGATCTCCACAACAAGTTCCTCGCTCTCGGTGCGAAGATGCTTGTAGACGTCGGCCTTGGTGACGATCAGGATCCCGATGGATACCAGACTGCCTACGTCGAGTGGGAGCCCAAGCTTTGGGATCTGCTCGGTGTAGGCAATGTCGAGGGTCTGCCGGAGGAGCCTCCACCGATGACCAACGAGGACATCAAGATCCAGTCCAACTTCCTTCGCGGTACCATCGCAGAGGGTCTTTTGGACGAGTCGACAGGCGCCATTTCCGCCGCCGACCAGCAACTGACCAAGTTCCACGGCACGTACATGCAAGACGACCGTGATCTGCGCGACGAGCGCAAGGCGCAGGGTCTCGAGCCCGCCTACTCCTTCATGATTCGATGCCGTCTTCCTGGTGGCGTTGCTACGCCAGACCAGTGGCTCCAAATGGACGCCATCTCTGACAATCTCGGCAACGAGACCATGAAGCTCACGACTCGCCAGACCTTCCAGTTTCACGGCATCGTCAAGGGCAAGCTGAAGCCTGCCATGCAAGCCATCAACCGTGCCCTCATGACCACCATCGCAGCGTGCGGTGATGTCAACCGTAACGTCATGTGTTCTTCCCTTCCGACCAATAACGCCTATCACCGTGAAGTCTACGCCTGCTCCAAGAAGATCTCTGATCACTTGCTGCCCAGCACCATGGCTTACCACGAGATCTGGCTCACGGACGACAACGACAAGAAGACTCAGGTCGCTGGCGACGCAGTCCAGGACTTTGAACCACTCTACGGTCCTACTTACCTTCCCCGAAAGTTCAAGATCACGATTGCCATCCCTCCCCACAACGACACTGATGTCTACGCCCATGACATTGGCCTCATTGCTATCAAGGGTGACGATGGCCACCTTCTGGGTTTCAACGTTCTTGCTGGTGGCGGTATGGGCGTGACTCACAGCATGAAGAAGACGTATCCACGAACAGGTAGCATGATGGGATATGTCAACAAGGAAGAAGTTCACATTGCTTGCGAGAAGATCATGCTCGTGCAGCGCGACAACGGTGACCGCACGAACCGTAAGCATGCGCGTCTAAAGTACACTATCGACGATATGGGTGTTGATGCCTTCCGGACTGAGGTGGAAAAGTACTGGGGCCGCAAATTTGAGTCAGAGCGACCATTCGAGTTCAAGAGCAACATTGACACATTCGGCTGGGTCAAGGACGAGACGGGACTCAATCACTTCACTATGTTCATTGAGAACGGTCGTATCGAAGACACTGCCGACTTCAAGATGAAGAGTGGGCTGGTCGAAATCGCCAAGCTGAATGTCGGCGAGTTCAGGCTGACCGGCAACCAACACTTGATCATCAGCAACGTTCCGGATTCAAGTCTCGACCAAGTCAAGAACCTCATGAAACAGTACAAGCTGGACAACACCAACTTCTCCGGTCTCCGCCTCAGCTCCTCCGCTTGCGTCGCCTTCCCTACATGCGGTCTCGCTATGGCCGAGTCAGAGCGATACCTTCCCGAACTCATCACCAAGCTCGAATCCACCATCGAAGAAGCTGGCCTTCGGCAGGAAAGCATCGTCATGCGTATGACTGGTTGCCCGAACGGATGTGCTCGTCCATGGCTGGCAGAGGTCGCGTTCGTTGGGAAGAGCTACGGTGCATACAACATGTATCTTGGCGGTGGATACCACGGACAGAGGTTGAACAAGCTCTACAGAAGCAGCATCAAGGAGGACGAGATCTTGGAGATCATGCGACCATTGGTCAAGAGGTTCGCGAAGGAAAGGAACGATGGAGAGCATTTCGGTGACTGGCTCATCCGGGCAGGTGTCATTAAGCCGACGACTGAGGGCAAGGCTTTCCACGAGGACGTAAGTATTAACGACCATGAGTAAGAATGTACGCATACTGACAATTACCAGACTGCCGAGCTTGAAGAGGACGATGAGTAAGCTTCCTACAAAAGGAAAGAATGTATGGGTTCTGCTTTTTTTGCATTGCACGGCGGAATACCATGAAAAGCTTTTGATGTTGTACATAGCATTTAAGAAAAGAAATACACAACTAATTTCAGCCACTCACCGCTGGACCTCAGGCATCAATACAGAGACTTTGCTTTCTCGCGAACAAAGTTCGATGTGTTGTGAGGTTTAATTGTTCCACCACCCATATATTAAGCCCGCCACCATGCCACCTCTTTGTCCACAAGACTCAACCAACCTCTGCATAAACTACATTCAACCACACCTCTGCATAGGCAATACTCAACTCCACCTCAGCATCCACATCTCACAACAACACATCTACACACAGTCAACCATACTCTACATCAACAACAACGAACGACACCATGCCCACCACTCCAACTCTCCACATGCCCCCACGACGCCCCCACCACCCAAGCCCTTCCCAACCCTTCCCCCTCCTCCACGCCCTCCCCTTGGACCTCAAGTACACCCTCCTCTCCCACCTTCCCCCCTCCTCCCTCCCCGCTCTCCTCCTCGCCTCCCCCCTCTTCGCACAGATCTACACCACCCGCCCCCCGCACCACCTCGTCCGCCAACTCCAATCCCTCTTCGGTCTGCCCTGCCTGCGTCTCGCGCTGGCTGCGTACCGGCTTTCTCACGGGGTGTTTGCCCCGACCGCCGGGCCGATGACTGGAGAGGTGTTGAAGGGGGAGATGGGGAAGTTTTTCTCTGCGGTGCCGGGGGAGGAGGATGTGGGGACTATGACGGGGGGGGGAGGCGTGGTGGGTTGTGGAGAGGTGGGGAGGGGGGGATGGAGGGGTTGGAGCTGGGGTTTATGGGGGCGTTGGAGGGGGATGTGAAGGTGGTGCAGGATACGGTGGGGTGGTTGGGAGAAGCGGTGAGGGGGGGTCTTCAGGGGGGTTGGGAGGAGATGAGGGGCGAGGTGAAGGGGGCTTTGTGGGGAATGGAGGTGGAGAGTCTGGTTGTGAGGGTGGTAGAGAAGGCGGGCGGAGATGTGGCGACTATGCTGGGGAGGTGGAGGAAGATGAGGGATCAGGAAGGGTGGGGAGAGACGGAAGGGATGATGGGGTTGGTAAGGTTGTGGGTGGCGAGGGTGTGGTGGACGTGGTTTTGGAGGTTGAGAGAGTCGCAGAGGAGGGTGCTGGTGGGGGCGTTTGTGAAGGGAAGAGGGGGGAGGTCGAGTGTGGCAGGAGTGGGAGAGGACATGTGTCGGTTTATGGCGTCGATGGGGTTTGAGGTGTTGTTGGATCTGACGAAGGAGAAGAGCGCAGGGCGGGTAGGGGAGAAGTGGATAGGGTGGTTCAAGAGAGAGGGTTCAAAGATGATGTCTGGAGGGAGGCTGAATGCTTACGTCGACGAATGTCCTACCAGAAAGGCGACATTGAAAATTCTCACCGCAGACGGAATGCCTGGAGAGGTGACTACCGGGACAAAGACACAAGATGCTGGGCAGACTGCAAAGCATGGATCGAGAAAACCCAAGAAACGAGTCCTGGATCTCACCTGGCCAGGAGCCTGCTTGGGTGTACGCGAAGAGTACCAGCGTCTCGCAGAGAGTCGCAAGGTGGCAAAGTCCAATTGATGGGGTGAACAGCATAGATACTGGGCTTCCATGCAACGCCCCGGATCGACAAGATTGGACTTGATATAACGGACGATGCGCTCACATTATCATCAATAGTGGTATACATCGATGAGCGGGAAGTTGAGATCAAATCGTGTGCGTTGAGGCAACAAGCGTTTCCGGGAAATGATCGCCGTACGGGTGAAAACGGCTTGAGCGGAGTAGACCCCGGGCAGCAGCTTTACACTTTTTTATCCTACCACGAGCTCCCACGTCTACATCCATCACCTTCATCAAGGCAAGCCAGCATCGCGTTTAACATCCATTATTCAAAAGCTATGCTAAGACGTACGGTTACTGAATTGATGATTGAGCAATCCAAGCTGTATGGGACCATCAAGCATGTCAGCGATCGGATTTCCAAAGAGCGGCAGAAGGCGTTCATGTCTCTGTTTAGCATGTCGATCAATGCTCGCCCTGGTGTCAAGGCATCCCCAGGAGTCAACGGCTGATGGGCTCAAACAAGCTTAATTTGCCTTGTGACTTCCTGTTTCACCTCGGCCTGTCCTCTTTATAGACACTGTCGCCGCTATCGCCAGCCACACTGACTCCTGTCACGCCCGCGGAGCCGCAGATCCCACTGCCAACGCTCGCCATGAGCCGAGTGACTATTCCTGTCATGGAAGATGCAAGCGAAACCAACCACTCACTCGGTGCCGCCGACCACTGACCTGGATGAGTTCGCGGCAGTAGTCCTGCAGGTCCCGTTCATCTGCACCATGCTGGGAATAGCTGTCAAAGCCAAATAGTTCCTCTCGCTTACGACGATCTTCGCCTTTGGCATTTTCTGTGATTCCCATGTCTCGCTATCGCGGGACAAGCGCAGAGAGCGGCATGGAGATGCGACTGGCCAAGAACCAGAACCAGTCTGCTATATTTGAGTATTCCCTTCCTTCGTCGATGTTCGCCTATTCACTTCCCATCTACCCAGCATCCCTCCACCGCAAACCTACCCATTCACAGAGTCTATCATGCTCAAATACACAGCATTGCTAGCCTTGGCTTCGTGGGCAATGGCCGAGGAGATCGTACTGGCGCGGCCCCGCCAATTGGATGGCATCTCACCGGCAGACCTCCAGACTCGATCACTATTCCTTGATAAACGCCAAGGCTGCCAGGGCACTCGATTCGAAAATTCGTACTGCTGCTCATCGTCGACTTACTGCTTCAACGGGGAAGTCTGTTGCAACAATGGCTTCTGCTGTCCCGGGGGTTCCAGATGTCTCGAAGCCACATACCAATGCTCTGGTCGTGGTGATGGCTTCGGTACAGGCACGGCGATCCCGACTACCACGACCCGAGCGACAGCTACTAGGACCGGTTCGACCTCAAGCAATACCGCTATAGCCGGCGGGGCAGACACGTACACGACCGTAGTGATCGTTCAATACTTCAGCTACACCCTCACGACCATTTCCCCAACCACGACCCTCACTAGTGACGAGCGAACTCTCACAACGACCGTTCGTGCATTCGCCTCCAACGCTGCTGCGGGTCAAAGTCTGCTGTCGTCACGCGCGGAGGACATTACAAGCTCGGTCAGCATTTCAGCAAGTCAAGAGAGCAGTCGGTACTCCGTCCAAGCCAGCCTTGCTGCCACAAGAACAACTACCAGTCGATCCGCTTCCATTGCTAGTGGAACAAGGAGCACCGGAACCAGCACAAGTACTTCAGTACCAGCTGGATCCTTGGGAGCGGGTAGTACTCTTCGCCTTGGCCTGTACGACAGGTTGCTGGGCCTGTTCATGGTCGTTGTGGCCATGATCAGTGGTCTTGGTGCATTCCTCCTCTAGAGTTCGTTCAGCCTTCAACGATTCAGCGCCACGACAATTCAGTGTTAACTTGTAATGACAATGCCAAGCTCCGTGACCCATCAGATCAAGCGATTCATACATTGCGTGTTTCATATGTCGAGTGATCAATTGCGAAATAATATTGATGGCGACTGGGGCCAGGTGAAGTCAAACGCAGCTTGCCGAAGGTGCCGGGCGGAGAAATTCGACACCGCACTCATCTCGGCAATCTGTCCATCGCGATCTACGGTACCTGCATAGTACACACCTCTGTGTTCATCACGAATGCACTAGCGGCATGTTGTCCTGACCATGTGCGGCATCGGATCCTTCGAGCCGACTACATGTCGATGTTATGCAAAGCTACCGGTGGCTGGGTCGTACACCCTCATCTCAATCTGCTACAAGGAGTACTGTAGAATGATACGCGACAGTCATGGACTGCCACCACGTGGATCCTGAAGGCCGAGAATCGCAAGCTTTATCGAGGCCTGCACCCTCGTCGGGAAGGTGTCATCGATATGGAGACATTCTGCCTGGCAGCATAGAGCACCGAGGTCTATTTGTTGCCCAATGCCTCCTCCACCTTACGCCAAGGATATCTCGACAAGAATGAGCATCAGCCCCGCAGTAGAGGTCGCCTTGACGGACTAGATCAGGAAGGTATCGAATCTCGGGGATTGGACATACCAGGTTTGTGACAAGATTCTGCGAGACTGATCGAAGAAGTCGTTATGCATGACAGTCAGGAGGAATCTGCTAATGGTCGACTGAAGCTTTTCGCAACACATGCGAGTACTCAGAGGCCAAGATTGATCCATCCGTGGAAACGACCCTGGTACAGCACGAATCCAGCTTAGCGTCCACGTATTGCAGGACATGCTTCCGGATAGAAAGTCACTTTATTGGTCACTTATGCGATAGAAAGTCTCCGAGACGGAACACCGACCACAAACATCCATACTACCAGAGCATCCGACTACATTGCATTGTGTAGGGTCCATCCATCACAGCAAAGACGACCATCACGTCTTCGACATCATGCACACGATCGTGCGACTGTGGAGAAGAGGAGTAAAATGCAATGTCGGCGAACGTCTCGTCACATCAATCTACAAAGCAAATCGATGCAATGTACTCGTTCCGCCTGTATCCCCCGAGTTTCAAAGCATTTGAGAAGGTATAAGAACCACACTTGGGCCAGGTAAGTCAAGCACTCGTCCACTTCTCATCACAATCTTCGAGTAGTCGCAAGCACGTAGCGACATCATGCTTCTCAAGTCCTTCATCCAGGCGCTGGCCTTCACTGGTTTCGCAGCAGGCCAGTCCCAGTCCATCGTTCAGGTCCTTCAGAGCGACCCAGAGTTGTCCACCACCTTGGACATCCTCAACCGCCTACCAGAGATCGTCCGTCAGGTCACCACCACTCCTGGCTTGACTGTCTTCGCCCCCACCAACGCCGCTTGGGACCGCCTATTTGGCCCCATCAACCAAGGCATTCCAGACCTGGAGAACCGCACCAACCTCCTCGGTGAGATACTCCGCTACCACGTCCTCCCATCCAGCCTCCCGACCTCGGCCATCAACGACCGCGGCGTCTTCCGCTCCACCCTGCTCACCAACAGCTTCCTCACCACCGTCCGCCCAGGCCAAGTGATCAAAGCCCTCCGCGTCCCCACCTCCCCCGTCTCCTTCAACATCACATCCGGCGCGGGGGCCCAGTCCATCATCACCAAAGCCGTACGCCCCACTGCTTCCCTCCCTCGTCAGCCCAGACCCCACTGACAACCCCAGGACATCCCCTTCGCCAACCGCGGCATAGCCCACGTCCTCAACCGCGTCCTCACCATCCCAGCTCTCGTCAACAACACAGCCGTCGTCTCCGAGCCCCCCTTCACAAACTTCACCGACGCCCTCGACGCGGTCGGCATCCTCGACCCGTTCAACAGCTTCACGCAGTCCGCCACCGTCTTCGCGCCAAGCAACGTGGCCTTTGCAAAGTTTGGCCCACTGCCTACGGGTGATAGGCTGAGGAGGCTGTTGGAGTATCATATCGTCGAGGGGAGGATTATTAGGTCGACGGATTTGAGGGTGGGGCAGTTGATTCCGACCAAGAATGGACAGGTGGTGAGGGTGACGAGTACGGGGAGGACGATTGCGTTCAACGGAGTACAAGCGGGGCCGTTGACGATTGATGTGCCCATCAAGAATGGAGTGCTGTACGAGATTGATGAAGTCTTGACGCCGCCTGGCTTTTAGGGATGAGTGCAAGCGTAGAGAGAAATGTGAAAAAGGACGAGCAAAAGGAGAGGGATGATGGGGGAGGAGAGATAGGGGAGCTGGGAGAGCTAGGTCCATTTCAACAATGGAGAGATGCGTGCGACGGGGGTCGTTTACCTTGTAGTTCAATTGATCACAATCTGATCAGATCACGAGCCGAGATTTGCGTCGCTGACCTTCTGCTCTCGTGCCCGCGCGTGTTTGGCTTACTGATGAGACTTGAAGACCGGGTGAGAGTAACCACCTTACACGACCGCCCGCCAGTGCAACAGTCTGCTCGATCCCACCAGACCGAACGCCCCTCGGCTAGCATTTAAGCTAAACAGACCTTCCGCACAGGAAAGGCAGGCGGCCGCCAATTCGTCGCCCGTATCTTGCCTTCGCAAACCAAGCGGAACACCTGCTTCTCAGTAGGTAGCGGACGCAGCACAACTACTCCAAAGTCGGGCCCCATAACACCTTCTTGACGCACCTTCATCGTGTCATCGTCGAAAATACAGACCATGTCACCCCCCCGACAGTGATATTCGGTATCGTCGTCAGGAAAGCTCATCTCGTACGTCCAGCTCGGGTTTCCCGGAGGCACGGGGGGCTTCACATCGGCGGCGAGGTCAATGGGTCGAATACCCACTAAGGATTTGAGTTCGAAGGTCTCGTTGGTGACGACCCCGACGATACGAGCGTAGCAGGTCAGTCGTAGGGAAGCGTCAACGTGCCACTCCCCGATGGCGGTTGCTTTGGTGCGCATGTTGATGTAGTTGCGGAAGTCCAGACACCACGATGGGAGAGAGACTCGGACGTCGTCGCCGTAGGATGCGTTGTTTGGCCTCTTGCATGCAGCTCCGCGCAGCAGGTTTGGGAGGCAGGGAGTCCTGCTCATCAAGTCCACGCAAAAGGCTGCATAGACTTGAGCTGGTGTGGCTCCGTAGTCTGGCTTGATATTGGAGCTGGGGTCGAGGCTGAGGGTTGCATAAACGTAGTCTCTCGGGTCCGAGCATTGCATTCCGTTGGTCTTCACTATACTCTTCTCCAGGCATGTTCCCCTCTGGACTGCCGGTGAACATTCGACGCAGTTCCAGGAGATGGCAAGCTGCTAACCAGGTTTCCTTGACAGATCGATCGGGTTTATAGTCGGTGATGCCAAACTTCAAGAGAGTCAGGCCATTGATCAGGGAGGAAATTTTGGTGAGTGCAGTCCAGATTCGCTGTTCTTGCATCTCTCGATCGCCCCAGAGGATGGACACAGATCGACGGGCCTGACATATCTCCCGGATGATCCAGCGGCGGTTCCAGTATCTTTTGGTGAAGAAACCTTGCATGATGTGGCGAACTTCTGCCACGGATGCCTTCACCTGGTCAATGTCGAAGAGCTCTTTGATGCACTCTGGCATCGGCTGGAGTCCCTTTCCCTGTGCTGGAGGGCTGAATCGATGTTGGGCCATGACAGCACTGGCTGCTGCGTTGGCAATGCAAAGGTGGGTTTCGTGGCCGTGTCGCGAGACGGCATCATGGGCGCAGAAATGATCATGTCGAGTAGTACTGAAACACTCGATCAGGGCCGCAGCGTTGTCGTTTTCGATCTTGCTTGTTCCATTACCGAGCCAACAGATGACTTCCGCGGCGGTGGAGTAGATGAGACCCATCATCGCCACTTGTGAACTCTTTTCGTCGATACTGTTCTGATTGATGCACACCGAATCAATCCAAATGGGCGTCTCACGACGGTGTGATTTGTTGGTGAAGATCTGACAGAGTCCCTCGTACAGATTCCGTGTCACACCCAAGGTCCGATCGTCCATTATGATGCTCCGGCTCTGACTGCTATCGCCATCGTCATCCATTCCCCAGCTGTATGACAGCGCATGATACGAAGGGGCTTGGCTGATGGGAAAGTCCTGCAGCCAGTAATGAATCTGCTCTCCGAGGGTTGACTTGACAGACAGGAGTCGGATGTGTTCGGCGGCTGGAAGGTCCTGATATTCATATTGCTTCATCGTACCGGAGATGATGTCCTTGAATTTGTTGTTGGGATACTGTCGCAGCTGGCTGGGGATTGACGCGTATCCTGTGATCGAAATGACTAGCGTCACGTGATCTGCGTGGCACAGTTCAGGCCGCCACTCTGCTTGTACCTCAGCAATCTACTTCGTTCTACGCCATCTTTGACTGGCAAACTCACCACGTGGCAAGATCCCGGCTCAGAACAATGATGCCTGATCCCAGTATTGCAGCCGCAGGAGTTGCACTCGTCGTTCCCATTCTCGCTCGTACGGCGGCATGGAGGAGAAATCAAGCCATACCACAGCTCGCTCGGTACTCTGCGATGAGAGCAGCTGGCACGGTGACACTGGTCTGTGTCTGCAGATCACATTCAATCAAGACGGCACAGGTGTCGTAAGTGCTTCCGATTCCACTTGAATCCCATCCCAGCACTGACGGTGATAGTTAATGGGTGCTCGCCAAATGCATCTAGATGTCCACGTAGACTTCACCTGGACACCCCTCGACTCTGGCATTGACCGTCCTGTCAACGTCCCTCCACCTGTCCTTCGAAAAGCAGAAGTCCTTGCCGCTGCAATCCCTCGCAAACCAGAACTCCTCGCAAAGTTCCGTATAGAGATCGACCTTCACGCAGTCGGTCCTGAGTGGGTCCAGCTCAATGGCAAGAAGCTCGGCATCAGGAAGTTTGGCCCCGATGTACCGACCCGTGATCCTGGACCTCGAACGTTCGTTGTTAGGCTCGAGAGAGGGTACTGTACTCCACCGGTGCATACGTCACCAGTAGGCGGCGGCGGTCGCTACGAGTTGAGGATCGTCTTTGATTCGTCACCTTACCTGACTCGCGAGGATTGGAACATGGAGGACACAGATTACTGGGAGCATAAGGTCTTTTGTTCCCGGTATTGCTGGTGGTTGGAGGGGGAGGAGGAGAGTAGCATGATGGGCTATGTGAAGGAGAGCTGTGTCCTATCATAGCGCTCATGATGTGTAGGACTGCCATGTCAGACCAATCACTGGAGAAGCGGCACAAGGAGAGGTGTGTTTTCCGCCGCCACAGAGTAGTGGCCAGCGCCAGTTCCATTGTCAATCCAAACCCAGCGACAGCACACAAGGCACTCGCCACCAGGCTCAAGTCCTAACTACAAGTATTTTGAAGAATAAGTCCCACTCTCTCCAGCTCAGCATCATCAGACTATCTCTCAAGCCTGCCTTGCTCCCTTTCCCCCCTTTCCTTTCCCTCCTTCTCCTACCCATCTCTGTATGAGGAAAACATCTAGTTCGACCTCAAAAAGCACCTCAATCCCTGGGGGCAGGACCCGCCGACAAAGTTACCAGGGAAGCGCTGGTCGCCGCTCAAGTTGGGCACGAGGCAGGCAGACCTGGTGCCGGCGCCGGCGCAGTCGTTCTTGACGCAGCAGCCGCCGAAGTTCTGGCCTCCGACAGCGGCGCAGGCCTGGGCGGAGACGCGGGAGCCTGGTTACATTATCAGATGTTGTCCAGTACTCTCGAGGGGTTGGGGAGGGGGGAGGAGGGGATGAGGGGTGGAAGGGGGACTCACCGTCCAAGTTGCTCGGGATTGAGCCACCGGTCTCAGCCTGGGCCTCAGCGGCGGGGATGACGCTGGCGGAGACACGGCATGTCTGGACCGCTGCGGTGCCGCCTTGACCGCCGCGAGTGGAGCCGCCGCCGCGCTGGCGCTGGCCGAAGTTCTGGGCGAAAGCGCCGGTGGCGGTGAGGGCGAGGATGGCGGTGATGGTGAACTGCATGTTGATTTGGGTGAAGAAGTGAATCTGTCAAAGATTGCGTTGGTTTTGATAGAGTGAAAGTATCGATCTGGCGCGCTGCGCTGTAGATGTGAAGTGAATGAGTTGGTGAAGTGGAAGTGGCCTGCACTGGATTTGGATTGCTGTTTGGATGATGGAGAGAAGGGGAGGTTCTGATGGATGTACTTATACCTTGAGCATGCAGCTTTCTGATGCCTTTGACATGCTGCAGAGTCTTGTTCTCGGTCTCCGAGTTGATATGCTCCACTTGGACGTTACCGACATGTTGAAGCCACTGATGCTTTGCTGTTGGTAGGCAAAGAGAGGCTCAGAGGTACGATCGAGATGGCTGACATGCAAGAAACAGCATGTGGGCTGAGATCGAGGCGTCGCTGGGCAAAGCCTGACTCGGCAGTTCTTCGCATGTGGTGGTGAAACACTACCTGGGAGGAGACTTGTTGGATGGGAATATGACAGATGACGGCACTTTCTGCATGTGGCTGGGAGAAAAGTCGATTCGAGAGGGTCTGAAGGAGCAAAAAGAAGCTGAGACGCCTTCGGGGATTGTGAACCTGCAGCGGGCAGCATCAATCTGATACATGTACAGAGCGTTGGGACTAAGTGATGGAGGTAGAGCTGTCACTGTTGAGTGTCGGAGCCGCACAGCCGTTCGTGGAGGCGGGTAGATTGATTATGATCGATCCCAGGTTGATGCTGATCCATCTGCTGATTGCCAACTGGAGAGTCGCGAAAGAAGGTGTTGCTACATCGTAGGTGGACCTGGATCAATGTCATGGAGTCGCCATGAATGGGGACTAGAAGCACGTCTGGGAGGTGCTCTTCTGGTGCTCTAGGGCGTCTTGGAGGTCAAGTTCGTCGGGCCCAACCCCTCTAGGGACCCCGCCGTCGACCAGCGCGTCGGAGCCAGAGGTGATGGAAGTGGCGGTCTTCCGAAGTGGGCGCCTTCAGGCTTCTCCGGAATCATGAAGTCAACGGAGGTCGTTCTGTGACAAACAACGCGGGGCGATATTAAACGATCTGGCCACTTTACTCGATCGACGGCGATGCAGCGGAAAGGCACGAAACCGTCGCCAAAGTGTGAGCTTGTTCGTGAGCTTGTCTGCGGTGGAGAGAGCGTCATCCCGCAGTGACAAGGAGAGGCTGAAACGACGTGGTGTGTTTGAAGTCAGCCGCCGAACTGTTGTCGGGAACTTGACCATGAATAGATTTTGGGCAGCGACTTGACTTCTCCAACTTCGATCATCGGCCATCAGTCAATTGATTGTGAATACAAGTTCAAACATTTGTATCAATCGGATTGTTGCGGAGGAAGTTGCTGTAGCTCGCTTACACATACAGCGGTCACCAATGCTCGTCTTGAGGCATTGCACGTGTCTAGGGAGGAAAGCCTGTCAATACCTGGTAGAGGCCATATGGATACATCATCGAGAGATTGAAACAACATGTCGGTGCTAGGTGCCGACCATCCGCAGCCACGCGAAATCCCAATGTGGTTGCTTGAACAGCTTACGGGCCAAACATCTGTCTAGTATGCCATGCATGGCCGTTCGACTGCAGATGGGCCGAAGCTTCATACAATTCTCCCATTTTTGGTGTTCAGGCCGCTTCATTGCTACGTGGTGTTCTGCGTCGTTTGCTAGAGGAAAATTGAAACACCGCAGTGAGAAATTCCATGTGCGACCGACCTTGGGACTATCCCTGTGGTACCTGGGTTGTATGCTGAGCTCGATCTATTCTGTTGTGATGGCTTTGTTTCTGATTCCATCGCTGATGAGTGATCCGCGTCGAGCAACGATGCCGGAATCCTGATACCGCATTCAAGCTGTGTGCGTGCAGTGCGAGACCCTTCGATACAACAGCTTCATTTCGTGGAAAGCTTTTCATGAAACGAGGAGGGAACATCAACGAACCGCTACGTCTGCCTTCTCTTTCCTGTACCAACGACGGGTCGACTTGTGGTGTTGACGGACATCTCCTTGACTCTCCTGGTGAGGCTGTCCAAAGTCGACGCCTGCGGATCTTCAAAGAAAAGGTCAAAATTCATGGTGTATGTGCTGGCCTCTGGATCGTAGTCGTTGACCTCATTATCAGATTGCTGGATTCTTTCAAATATCTCCAATGATTCTGAAGGCAAGTCGATTCCTTCATCAAAGATGGCTGTGCGGAGCAGCCCCTCCAAAACGACAGAATAGAATGGAAGACAACGCGAGCTCTCGTACAACCAGCGTACGCAAAGTGTCAAGTAAGATCGTGCATCTGCGTTGCCCTTGCGTACCTCCGGAAGGAGACTGTATGTCAATCGATGCGAGACTGGGCCTATGAGATTCCCCGCGGTGGGCTCGTCCCAGACTTCTCGATATCGGAGAAGGAGATGGCAGGAACGGGTCAGAGCATCGCTATAGAGCTTGAACGACAGACGATCTTTTGCGGTAAAGGGCCTGAATAATTCCATGATGAGCGAGAGAGCAACGAGATGTGCTTCAAGGACGAACGGTGCTGCATTTGGAGTGGCAGCCATGCCCACTTCGAGGTGGTCCGTCCACGAGACAATATCTTGAAAGATGGTCGCGGCGAGCTTCAGAAGTGGTAGATACGATGCGTGTGGGTCGAGAGCCATATATGACAGGAGGTGTTGTCGAAAGAACGCTTGCTTGGTTATGATCTTGCAAAGACTACAAAAGTCATAGAACCGGGATGCAGGACCTGCATCCGGCCTTTGTCGGCAAGGCCACGGCTGCCACTGCTTACCTCCGGGATCCTTGAAGATGGGCATAGTCGGTGGGTGAGGGCAGGGGTTGTCGAGGGGAATGTACATCACAAAATTACTGGCCTCATTAGAATTGACTCGTGGGCTCAAGCTCAATTATCTTACCTGCTGGCGTGATATAGGCCCCAGCCTGATACTGATACTGCCCTGAATGTCTTTGCCTCTAGTCCCCCTCGTGGCTGATCCATCTCAGTCAAGTTGAAGACACCGAGTTTACGCGCTAGATAGCAAGCGTGTCTCATAGCAATCCCGGCCGAACTCTGGTTGGAAAAGGCGTAAAAGACTTGGATTAATAGCGAGCTTGATGCAAGATTGACAACGTTGACGTCTTGGGAGATCAGCTCCCATGTTCTCGTCACTCTGTCTAGGAGGACTTGTCGGAGGGATGGCACACGTGGATCGATGCAGCACCACACGGCCTAGACATTGTCAGTGTGGAGACCCGCAGTGAATAGCTCACTTGGGAGGACATACACTTCCGTTGATGCAAATAGCCTCAAAAAGGAGCTTGGAGCAGAAGTTGGTCTCTCCCGAAATCAAATCGTCCAAGAAGAGATCCGGATCAAAAAGACGATAGAATGGGTCGACCCAGCTTAGGTATGCAGAGATGAGGTTTGCAGCCACTACACTACTAATGCCAATGTCTGTCCATAATTCCGGTCTGATAAGCAATAATCGTTGGTCACAAAGCGGATGTGGATCCGCAAGTGAATACTTCCCTCTGGAGGAGAAGCCGGATGGAGTGAATGGGCCATGGACACGTCCATGCCGTGTATCGTTCTCTCCAGAGAGCAGCGGATCATTGAGAATATTCGTTATGCTCATACGCGAAGCGCTAGAAGACCCGCTCATGGCTTGGAGTGATGTGCTTGGGAGGAGAGGGGATGGCCTCATTCCCAGAACTGCTGGTAGGTCTTGTCCACCAATCGAGTAGATGTCTTCTTGGCTAGCGGAGGTCTCGATTCGACCACGAGGCGCCAAGGTCTTGTGCGCAGTAATTTGGCCGAGGACGTCTCTGACATGTTCGCCCGAACGGAGTTGTTCGACCAGGTCGACTGCTTCTGCTTTTGGCACATTGCGCAGGGCAGCGACGAATTGACGCAGTGAAGTCGCCTCTTCTTGCAGCTCGGCATGCTCCCTTTTCAAAGCAACCGCACGCGTCATATTCCCGTCGACCTCGTAAATGCAATGTGTTCCTTTGTGTTGGCATGCCGTGCAGACCGGGCGGTCTCCATTACACTAGACCATGGTGAGCGATGAGCAGGTGGCGTCGGAGTGGCACCGACTTTTTGTTTCCGCCTCCGACAAGGGTTGCAAGAGATTCTGATATGTGTCCTCTTTCTCCCACTGCTATCAGAACCCTCTGCGCTAACAGGAGCTCGACCATCCACCGAAATGATGAACTTAGGTGACGGCGGTCGACTCTGCTCAGACGCCATTTTGCACACAGGTCAATGGACCGGCAGATGTCAGCGGTCATGAGTCACTTGGCACCAAAATCCATGCCAGCTCTGACGACTGCCCGAGCGGGGTGTTGTAGGCTTGTAGCCTGTCACGAGCAGCGAATGAACCGGATCTATTTCCGATCCTGATTGGGTCACGAATGCCACCTCCCCTGTCGCGGGCCGGGACGCATCCATCTGCACCAAATGAGCTAGCTGATGCATCGTAGGTGATGTGCGGGTGTCGTTGGGATGAGATGTTAAGTGCTCGATAAGTTATCAAAAGATCACTATCCACGAAAAGCTGAAACGGCCTTGCGTGGTTCCGAAAACAATGTTAACCGAGGTATAGGCTAAGGGCGCCAAGAAGGACCCTGATTCAGTTCACCTAAGGCTAAACTAAGCACTCTTTAACAGCTTTACTAATTTATGATTAAATTAGGTAGTTCTTGTCTTAATCTATTACTATTAAGGAGTTCTATTAATTTAGTTATCTCTTAGTTTAACAGGTTAAGTATTTATATAGTTATAGTCTACTAACTTTTAGTAGGTTAGGTAGTAATTAATTCTTTTTCCTCTCTATACATAAGTTAATAGTTATAAGCCTAGTATAACTACCCCTATATAAGTAGTTTATTTAGTTACTTCTCTATCTTATTTATTAGTTTACTCTCTATTATCTCGCTTTTTAAGTATTAGAATCTATTAAGTACTACCTTATCTATAACTATAGGATTTAGGTATTAATAAAGAGATAAATAACTATAGATACTAACACCTTAATAGCTAGAATACTTATTATTCTTACTATATTAGCTAAATAGGCTAGCTAGCTATATATTATTAAGATAAGAGCTTTAAATACTAAGATATAGAACTTTATTAACTCTTAGAAGACTACTAAACTAGAGAGTCTCCTTAAGCCTTAAAGGCTAGAGGTAGTAAATACTAACTTCTTAGTACTCTTCTAGATATATAAGAAGGAATAAGTATAATATAATAAGTAGCTTAAGGCCTTAGTAGATCTTATAAGCCTAATCTAGTTATTAATTACACTATAAGTCCTTACTATTATCTAGCTAGAAGGAGATCTTTATCTATAGACTATCCTTAGAGTATTAAAGAATAGATTTGCTCTATCTAATATAGCTATTTAGCTTAAGATTAAAGCTCTCTAGAGGAAGTAGCTATCTAGTTCTTCCTTATAGAATATAGATTACTAGCTTTAGTAATAGAAAGAGATTATAGATAAGGCTAAGAATTATAACCTTCTAGAGGCTTAAGGATTAAGGCCTTAGAGGGACTTTTTCTTATTAATCTTAAGGACTAAGCTAGTATTTACTAATAAATATCTTATTAATCTAGATTTACTAACTCTACTAATACTACTTAAACTAATTACTAAGTTTAGATAATTCTATAAGTTATATAAGCTATATACTACTATAAAGGCTAGTAAGGAAGTAATAGTATTCTCTATAGCTACTAAGAACTCTTATAAAGAGAGGTTTAGTTCCTCTAGAGAGTCTAAATATATATACTAGAAGAGATATAGGTAGAGCAAGTATTACTATCTAAATAAGCACCTTAGGCTAGAGAGGTAGTTACTAAACTAATAGACTCTTAAAGAGGTTAAGCAAAGGCTAAATAATAAAGCCTTAAGGGATAAGGTTAAAGCTACTCTTATAAAAGAAGCTAATCTTTAGAAAGAGTTATTCCTACTAGTGCTAATTAATATAGCTATAACTATTAGATTATACTTAGTATTTATCTTAGCTACTAGTAACATCTTAAGCTTATAAATACTAGATTCTAGAGTAACTAATTATATCTATAATTATACTATAAAGAATAGATATAAGGTTACTAGAATTATAGAACCTTATAAGAAGCTATTCTATAGTAACTCCTTACTTAAGATTAAGAGTTAGAGAACTATTAATATTATAGCTATCTATAAGAGATAGCTAGTAACTATCTATCTTACTTATATAGCTTATATACTATTAATTATAACTAATCTAGTTAGCCTTAGGAGGTTTATTAATAGTAGAGTCTATTAGAACACTTAGACTATAGAGATTAGTTATAAAGGAAAAGTACTCTTCTTAGTTATACTAAAACATAACTAATATATACTTAAGGATAACTCTAAGACTCTCTATGTTACTACTATAGTATTAAGGAGTAATAAAGATTCTTACCTATTAGTATTTACCTTAGTTATTATAAGAACTAATTAATCTTAGTATAAAGTTATAGACTACCTAAGTATAGAGTCTATTAGTTACCTTCTAGCTGTTATAGTTAGTAGTAAACTAACTCTAACTAAGTCTAACTTAGCTTAACTAATCTATCTTAGGTCTCTATATTAGACTTATAAGCTATCTAATGCTTAGTAGCTTATATTAAGGAGCTCTAATACTAAAATTGCTATAATAAAGCTCTTTAAGAGAACTATCTTTAACATTATTATTAATAGATTTACTAGCTTTAATAAGGTAAGATATATAAGTTACTTTACCTATAAGATAACTAACTATAATCTAGTTACTAGTTATACTTATAGATATAAGCTTAATAAAATTACTATTAAGATAATTATTTATATTAAGACTAATCTTAGCTTTAAGATTAGATTTATTAGAAGCGATAATAAAAGTACTTTTAGTCTTAGATTTACTATCTTCCTTAATAGTAAAGGTATTTAGTATAAGCTATCTACTTCCTATACTCCTATATAGAATAGTTATAATAAGAGAATTAGAGTAATACTATTAAAGAGAGTAAGAGTAATTACTATCTTTACTAATCTCCTAAAGGAACTATACCTTAAACTATATAGATTAGTAGCCTATCTAATAAATAGAACACCTCTTAAGAAGCTTAACTAGAAGACTCTCTTTAAGCTAGTTTATAGATATTCTCTATCTATATTCTATCTTAGGCTACTTAGATATAAGGCTTATACCTTAGATAAGTATATTATAAGTAGTAATAAGCTTACTCTAAGAGCTTATATTAGATATCTAGTTAGCTATAACTTAACTAATATCTTTAGGATCTATATACTAGCTACGAAGAAGATCTTTAGAATAAGAAATATAAGGTTTAATAAGACTTAGTTCTATAAGCTAGAAGAATAACTATAGCCTAGACCTATTAGATTACTTAATTTACTAAGACTTCTATAGGAGGTTAAAGAGTATAAAGCTTAAGCTAAAGGAGTACCTAAGGTATAACCTAAATAATAGTATCTAGTTTAGTATCTAGTTTAGTATCTAGTTTAGAATCTAGTTTAGCTAACTAAGAGACTAAATAATTATAGTCTCTTATTATAGCTAATACTAGATCTAAGCCTAGCTTAGATCTAGGAAGTTTAGTATACTCTATTACCTCTACTAGATAATTATAGTATATTATTATAGTTACTAGCTCTAGATCTAAGCCTAGTCTAGATTAAGAATATTACTTTACTAGAGTAATTCTTTAATACTCTAGTATCTCTACCTTCTATAGTTATATAGCTATTACCTCTACTAAAGGCTAAGACTAAGACTAATTATTATAGAATAGAAGTTTAAGCTAAAAGGTTAGCTAAAGTTTAATATAAATAACTCTCTTAGAGAATTACTATAAAGTTAGCTAATCTACTTCCTAAGTATATCCTTACTATAAGAAGAATAAGAAAACTAAGGAAATAAGTATATATTACTACTCTAGTATAGCTAGAGATAGCTTATAGATATTACTAAGTATTTAATACTTACCTAGTAATAAGGCTAATTTAGTCTTAGTTAGAACTAAGAGATAATCTCTCTCTACTACTTACTAATATAAAGAAACTTAAGACTTATTCTTATAAGAAGTAATTCTAGTAGACTATAAAGGCTAAATTACTTATTCTCTATAAGAAGTATATATAGACTATTATACTTACTACTTAAGTAACTAGTAAGCTAGTTCTATTAATATAGGTGTTTATATATAAAGTTAATAATAAAGAAGAGGTTATAAAGTATAAAGTAAAGCTCTATATAAAAGATAATCTCTAATCTATAGAGTTAGAAACCTATATAGTAACTCTAGCTACTAAGGTCTTTAGAATGCTTATAGCTATTCTTACTTATAAGAATATAGAGGCTATTTAGATAGATATTATTAATACCTATATTAATAGCTTAATTAATAAGACTACCTATTATACTATCTCCTCTAGATTTAAGCTTATTCTAGAGGAGCTAAGGAAGGACTATTCTAGTATTACTCTATTAGAGGTAATCCTCTTACTTAATAAGGCTCTATATAGTCTTAAATAAGCTCTAGTACTCTAGTATACTAAATTTACTACTACTCTAAGGAACTTTAGATTTACTTAGGCCTCTAAAGCTCTATATCTCTAGCTAACCTTAGAGGTAATAATCTTCTTCTTTATAGATAATATTACTATTATATACCTTAAGAAGTATAAGAAGAAGACTAATATAGTTATTATAGCTCTCTATACTAAGTATAAGATAAAGATACTTAGGGATTTAAGCTAGTTTTTAGCTATCTAAGTTATAAGAAATAGAGTAACTAAAAGGCTATAGCTAAGCTAAGTCTAGTATATATAGTAGATATATACTAAGTTTATTACTAAACTAATAAGGCTAGTGTTAATACTATTACTAGTAGAGATACTCTAGTCTAATAAAGACTAAGCTTTACCTTAAGAGATCTATCTCTATTAGTAGAAGGTAGAATCTATTAACTTTATAGTAGTTATTATAAGGCCTAATATAGCCTTTACTACCTCTAGATTATTAGAGTATCTAATAAATCCTTTACTAATATACTAGAGGCTAGTAAATAGAGTTATTTAGTATCTCTATAAGACTAGAGATCTAGCTCTCTACTTTAATAGGTTAATACTACTACTAATCTTCTAAGCTTTATTAGATACTAGCTTTAGAAGTTACTCTTTAAGGAAGAGCCTTTAGAGGTATCTATTTAAGATGTTCTAAAGCTCTATTAACTAGAAGGCTATAAAGTAGCTAACTATTACTACTTCTAGTATAGAAGCTAAGCTTCTTACTCTTATAGAAACTACTAAATAAGCTATGTAGTAGAGGAGGCTTATAGCCTCTATCTATCCCCTAAAGTATATTAGTATTTAGTGTAATAACTAGTAGACTATTAGCCTTATTACTAATCTAATAGAGAAGCTTAATATATATCTTCGTTATGTTAATATCTATTATTACTAGCTAAGGTAAGAAGTTAGCTAAACTAGACCTATCTCTATAATATAGACTCTATTAGCTAATATACTAGCTAATAGCCTTACTAAGTTATTACTACCTAGAAGGTATAAGACTTTCTTATAATAGCTATCTCTTAAGTTAGTAATCTACTAACTAGCTATAATAGTCTTATAGCTATTTAGTAAAGGAGTATGTTAACTAAGGTATAGGCTAAGGGCGCTAAGAAGGACTCTAATTTAGTTTACCTAAGGCTAAACTAAGCACTCTTTAATAGCTTTACTAATTTATAATTAAATTAGATAGTTCTTGTCTTAATCTATTACTATTAAGGAGTTCTATTAATTTAGTTATCTCTTAGTTTAATAGGTTAAGTATTTATGTAGTTACAGTCTACCAACTTTTGGTGGGTTAGGCAGTAATTAATCCTTTTTCCTCCCCACACACAAGTCAACAAACAACCTTAGTCACGTGATCGGTGCGCCACGATTCCGCACCTCGGAGGCTTTCCGCGCCACTTCATGAGATGCGGGGACGGCAAACGTGGAGAAGCAATTGCCAGCGACCATCACATCTCTACACTCCGAGCCAAGTGCGGAATCGAGGTTGGCTTTCCCAGCGTGGTCTTTCCACTGCGAAATTCTTGTATATGTAAATCTTTCTTCGTCGAACACATAGCTCGTAAGCAGGGATAGAACACAAGCCGAACACTAGAATTCGCATCCACTGGTTCGAGGCGTGCTGCATATCGGACTTGCAAGAAGACACCCTTGATAGACTGATGTCCGAGTGGAGGACGCCGCGCACATCATGATCGGATCTACAATCGCTCACATCAGCACGCAGCTGCTGGAGCACACGCTCCGTTCAGCTCTAATATCTCTACTCCTCATTCCCCTGGGTTACATCCTTGCAAATGAAGTCGCTCGATCAAAAGCACGCATTCCATTCTTCAAGGGACCTCCTGGTATGCCCCTAGTCGGCAACATCCCTGATATCAAGTACAACGCAGCAGAGACCTATCGTCTATGGTCGAAAACGTATGGTCCGGTATACCAGATTCAGCTCGGCAACATCCCAGTAATTGTCGTCAACTCTGCAAAATCAGCAAAGGACATCTTCGGCGGCTTTTCTCAGGCTCTGTCTTCACGACCTGTCTTTTACACTTTCCATAAGGTGCTCAGTAACACCGCTGGTACTACCATTGGCACGTCCCCTTTCTCGGACAGCTTGAAGCGACGGAGAAAGGGTGCAGCTTCCGCCCTGAACAAGCCGAGCGTGCAGTCTTATCTCGACCATCTCGACATTGAGTCCCTCTCCTTTGTCAAAGAAGGTCTCGAATATGGCGAGGGTGGTAAGAAGGGCGTCGATCCGATGCCCATGATTCAGCGACTGTCCCTCTCATTGGCGTTGACCCTGAACTGGGGTACCAGAATGGGGAGCAGGGATGATCATCTTTTCCATGAAATCACCGAAGTCGAAGAAGAGATCAGCAAGTTCCGTTCAACTACCGGCAACCTCCAGGATTACATTCCACTGCTTCGTCTCAACCCTTTCTCCGTCGGCAGCAAACGTGCAAAAGAGATGCGCGACCGTCGCGATGTGTACCTCACGAAACTCAACAGCGATCTCGACGAGAGAATGAAGAACGGTACCGACAAGCCTTGCATTCAGGCCAACATTATCAGAGATGAGGAAGCAAAGTTGAACAAAGAAGAACTCACAAGTATCAGCTTGACCATGCTAAGTGGCGGTCTCGATACTATCACCACCCTCGTCGCATGGAGTGTCGCCTTGCTCGCCCAGAGAAAGGACGTGCAGGACAAGGCCATCTCTGAAATCCGCAAGATGTATCCCGAGACTCAGCCTCTGTGTGACGTCGAGGACGACATGAAGTGCGAGTATGTGATGGCTCTGGTTAAAGAGTGCCTCCGGTAAGTTGCCTCGTCTTTGATCGACAGGATCCGAGCACTGACTCTGCCAGCTTCTACACTGTCCTCCGACTCGCCCTTCCGCGTGCCACCGTCAAGGACATCACCTACGAAGGCAAGCTCATCCCAGCCGGTACCACCATCTACCTCAACGCATGGGCATGCAACATGGATCCGGACGTCTGGTCGAATCCCAAGTCGCCGCCCGAGATCTTCAAACCAGAGCGATGGCTCGAGCAGCCTGACGCACCCCTGTTTACCTATGGTCTGGGCTACAGGATGTGTGCCGGATCATTGCTGGCGAATCGGGAATTGTACCTGGTCTTCATCCGCATGCTTGCCTGTTTCGAGATTGAAAAGGCGACCGAAGTCGAGGTAGATCCAGTAAAGGGAAGTGCAGACCCGACGAGTCTCGTGACCATCCCTGAGCGATATGAAGTGAGGTTCAAGCCGAGGAATGAGAAGATTCTCAAGCAGGAGTTGGCGAAGAGGGAGAAGGATCTCGTGGCAGCAGATAGCTAGATTCGCACTCCAACAGAAGCTGATCAGGAATGTGAGATATCCAAGTCATCATCATGATCGGGCCTATGTGTATGCTCTCACCATCAGTCGTCCACCCTCATCAGAAGATGCTGAAGCCGTGTAAATCGACTCTCCATCTAAATGACGAACGATAGGTCTCAAGGTACAGTATCATCGACCACACCGAGGCGACCTCGAAAAAAATGCCCTGCGGCTCCGCGGCCCGCAGCCCACCACAGCTCCATCTCTTCACCATCGCCCTCCCATCCCACTCACCTCCCCAACACAACCAACAATGCGCCTCCCACTCGACCCCATCCTCTACCACCCAACGGATTCCCACCAATAACCACACCAATGGTCCGCATCAAACACCGCTACCTCCTCCTCCACCTCCTCTACCCCTCTGCCGCCCCCTCACCCACCTCGCCCTCCCCCTCCCTCTCCGACCCTACCTCTCTCACCCTCTCCCTCCACGCCCCCACCCCTGACACCCTCACGCCCGCCCTCCTCGCCCGCCTCATCCGCGACCAAACCTCCCTCCTCTTCGGGGACCACGGCGCCGGCCTCGTCGCTTCGGGGTTGAAAGTCATGTACCTCTCCACGCCGACAAGTACGGCGATCGTGCGCGTGGGACGGGCACAGTTTAGGTTGGTTTGGGCGGCGTTGACGATGGTGAGGCGGTTGCCTATGGGGGGTGGGGCGGGATGGGAGGGGGGCAGGGGAGGGAGGGGGAGGGGACAAGGCGGGCAGAAGGGGGAGGGGAGGGAGGAGGGCAGGGAGGTGGTGGTTAGGGTTGTGAGGGTTAGTGGGACGGTGAGGAAGTGTGAGGAGGAGGTCATTAGGAGGGGAATGGAGGTGGTGAGGAGGGCGAAGAGGGAGGGGAAGGAGGGTGGACTGGGAGGGTGGGGAGTGCAGGAAGTGGAAGGCAAGGGGAGGGGGAGGGTGGGCATTGTGGATGAAGGAGATGGGGAAGAGGATGAGGACGAGGATATGGGACTGGATTATTGAGTGTGTGGATCTGGAGGGGGTAATACGTGGAGAGACACGAAATGGTCGCGAATGACGAGGATGAGGATAGGCAGCTGCAGTACCAAGTCTTTGGAAAGGGCAAGCATGGTCGGCGCACAGGATTTTGTATTCAAGATACCCCGTCTGCGACAAGACATTGGCACGAGAAGTGCGAGAAGCATGAATTCCACCAACGCCTCGCTGAGAAGTCCAACATGTGCGGCCACTACCTCCTGACCATGCTTTCTCATGCTTTCCCTTTTGCCCTCAAATCTGAATCCGACACTGCTCTGATGTACACCTTGACCAGCTTGGGATCAATCTCCTCCGTACCATCCTCAAAACCGGGGCTCGCCCCTATCGCAGCCACAGTACCGTCTCCAGCCCACGCCATTGCCTGCACACCACTCTCCAATCCAGGGAATGCCCTGATACGTCTCTTGTTCGCGCCGTCCCAGAGTATGACCGTGCCGTCTCCTCCTCCACTGGCGAAGACGTTGGTCTTGGTAGGATGGAATGCTAGCGCATTGACAGGGTATACGACATCTTCTTCTTCCGTGCTTGTTCGGTGACATTTAAAAGCGTACTTCTTCATCTGCGCCTCTTCCGAAGGGTCGAACATCTCGACTCCCACGCGGCCTTCAATGGACGAGATAGCGAAGCCTTCGTCGTTGGGCATGCATGCCACGGCTCGAATCATGTACTTTAGTGCTGGCTCGCGTTGCTGCCATGGCTGGATCACCACCGGAATAGGCGAGTTGTCTGAAGTCGGCGCGCCTTGTGACGTGAGCTGTTGGAGGGTCGCGAGGTCGTAGATGAAGACTTGTCGTGAAGCCATGGCTACAACAAGCTTGGTGGGAGATACAGAGATCGCGTGAGGAGTTGAAGGGATTGAGACTGAAGAAGCGGCGTGGGTGAGGTTGCCATTCTCCAACTCGACAATGTGGATGTGTAGACTATTGTCCCAACCCGATGAGATCAAGATGTTCTGTTCTGGAGAGTATACCACATGGCGAGCAGGCTTTTCGTGCGTCGACAGTACCGTCTTGCGTCCTGTGTCGAGGTTGATGTGAGATACGTCGTGGTCGAGTCCGGCAGAGAAGGCAGTGTTTCCGTCGGCTCCAAAGCATATGTCCAGTACCGGCGCACGATGCTCTATACGCATTTCCAGAAAGCTATCAGAAGACTCGAGCGGCGACGGCGTCTCGTAGAGGTAGATGTGGCGGTCCCATGACGAAACGAGGAGACGCGTTGAAGAGCCCGGCGCAAACTTGAGGGCAGAGATCACGTCCGAAGGCGGTTCTGAAAGCTCGTACTGTGATGACATAGCTGGTATTAACGGATCACAGTTGCTGAAGTATGCGGCGGTAGCAATCAGCGAGCAGTCGTGGTTCAAGCAAATTATTGACAAGTTTCGAAAGAGACGGACCGCGTAAACAGCCTCTAACAATTCTGCCACCAAATCTCACCGCCTTTCTATACCATGACATGTCATGGTGGGGCACATGGTTGATCACATTCCATCTGAGATCATAGAAATTTGACTAACTTTGACTCTGGGATAAACTCACTTGGATTCTCTCGTTACGTTAGTGCTGGCCCATCGCTCCATTAGCCCCCCACCAGTGACGAGCCAACCCTCCCTACCATCCCTCCCGACTTGGGGCCACTACCGAGCAATTAGAAGTCGGCGCATACTCGGTCTGACCATATAAGCGGGATTAATACTGTACCAGCACATGCTATGCCCTTCGCACAACTCGTTATAGGACCGCCTGGATCCGGAAAGTCAACATACTGCGATGGAGTCCAACAATTCTTCAACGCCATCGAGCGGAAATGCTCGGTAGTGAATCTAGATCCGGCCAATGACCGGACGAGCTATCCTTGTGCTCTGGATATACGAGATCTAGTACCACTGGAAGATGTCATGGAACAAGAACATCTCGGGCCGAATGGTGGCGTTTTGTATGCGCTGGAAGAACTGGAGCACAATTTCGAGTGGATGGAAGAGGCACTAGATACCATGAAAGGTGAGACAAGGTTGCCACTGATTCACAAACCATCTGACCACAAGAAGAGGACTACCTGATCATTGACTGTCCCGGCCAAGTTGAGCTGTTCACCCACCACAGCTCCCTCCCTACCATCTTCCACAAGCTCGAAAAGCTGGGCTACCGCGTATGCTGCCCTTTTCCCCCTTCTTCTTCCTTCTTCCACTAACCCCCCTCAGCTCATCATCATCCAACTCCTCGACTCCCACACCCTCACCCGCCCCACCCTCTACATCTCCTCCCTCCTCCTCTCCCTCCGCTCCATGCTCAACCTCCCCTACCCCTGCATCAACATCCTCTCCAAAATCGACAACCTCTCCACCCTCTCCCCGCTCCCCTTCAACCTCGACTTCTACACCGAAGTACAAGACCTGCACTACCTCCTCCCCCACCTCGAAGCCGAACAAGCCGGCATCTCCCTCCCCACCCTCTCCTCCGACCCCACCATCGACCCCGCCTCGGTCCTCGAAACCATCCGCGCCCGCGACGGCGGCGACAACAAATGGACGCGCCTCAACGAGGCCCTGATCCAACTCATCGAGGACTTTGGCCTCGTGTCCTTCCAGCCTCTCGCGGTGGAGGACAAGAAATCCATGGCGGCAGTAGTGAGGGCCATCGACCGCGCGTCTGGCTTCGTGTTTGGGGCGGACGGTAAAGGGGGGCTGTCGAATGAGGAGAGCGTTTTCGCGACGGCGATGAAGGAGGGGTGGGGACAGATGGAGATTCGAGATGTGCAGGAACGGTGGATCGAGAGGAAGGAGGAGTTGGATGAGGTGGAGAGGAGGGAGTGGGAGGAGGAGGCGAGGGAGGCGGGGAGGATGGCGGAGGTGGGGACTGGGGTGGTGAGGGTGGCGGGGAAGGGGGACGGGGAGGTGCCGAGTGTGGAGGAGGTGGAGGCGGAGTTGAGGAAGAGGGGGAAGGGGCAACGGGGAGTGGGAGGGGATGATGAGGATGAGGATTTGGAGAAGGCGCAGGAGGAGTTCTTCCGGCAGGGTCAGGGGACTGGAGGGACAAAGGTCACGAGGCGGTAGGAGGAATTGATGATTTGATGAGATCTATAGACATGATACCCAAATTGCTAAGCTATGCTAGACGAAACGCAGCACCTGGTGCGGGCCTTCAACCTGCCAGCTCCCTCTTGTCCGCCTAGTACTATCCGTGTGGGTCGTCATCATCGAATTTCTAGAGCTGGTCACTTGCTCCGGCTCCTTCTGCTTGAGATCGTACGGATCAAAGTCATCCAGTGCTTCTCCGTCCTCTTCATCACGCATAGCCCTGTTGTGGAAAGCGTTGATGCTCCAAACACTGCTCAGGCCGGCGTCGATACCGTACTGGCGCGGCTCTGGTCGTGGGTAGTATGCTCCGTCGGCTTTGTCTGGTACGAAGAAGGATTGGTCAACACGTGAGATGAGCCACATGTAGACGACGAAGAGCTCGGTGACAAAGTTGAAGCAGTAAAAGCTTGCTTTGCTGAGATACCATGGTGGTTCTTGGGGAGTGGGACCGTCTGGTCCTGGTGGACCTGGGAGGAAAACAGCCGTGGGTGGTAACCAGCCAGTGCCGGCTCTGAAAGCAGCTCCCAGGGTTAAGATGCATGCCGCGATGATACATATCCAGATCTTTGTTCTCATTCGTCCTTCTCCAAACTTGTCTGTCGGGTTGGTGAGACGTTTGTTTTGAATACTTGGAAGGAGTCCGATGATGGTGCTTAGCAGCACGACCGGCGCAGGGAGAAATGCCATGACAGCAAAGCAGGTTGAGCCATACAACTGAATGCTTCGGTCAATGCGGTGTATGTTCGGGTCCAGGGTGAAGAATGATTGCAGTACGGCCACAATGACAGCTATCAAGGTAAGGATGACTACCGCGAACAGCAGTGCGAAGACGAGCTTGAAGCCTTTAGCCCAGCCGAAACTAGGATGTTGTGCTCGTATAATTCTTTGAGCGAAGATGAAGTTGATGCCGAACAGTATGATTGTACCTGCATAGACGAAGACAGTACTCGCAAGTCCAAGGTTGACCGAGCGAGGGAAGCAGGCCCACGCTATGCGCAACGAGAATGTTCCAATCCGTATCTTGCCAAAGCCGCACAAAGCACCATTGATGACAAACTTGTGCCCGCTCTTCTTGTTCCGTATGAAGATGGCGAAGCTGGTGACTCCGGCGGCTAGGAAGAGGGCCAGCAGAGCAGCTGAGACAGGTGCATCTGGCAGGACGCTTGGTGTCCCGCCCAGGAGTTGAGTATCTGGTGCGTACGGACCTGCACGTCTGGATAGAGCCATGTCGACGTCTGTGAGTGACCTTTGGCAGAGTGAGGTTACTTCGTCTGGCAATTCTTGGTGTTGAAGATCGGCCAGGTAGTCCCTCGTGCGGTGCTGTTCGTCAGCAGGATCTGAACGACGTAGAGTTGCAGGGAATCTGGCTGCTCGCCAATGATATCAGAAGAGGTCGGCACAACAATGCCGCCGACGGCTTCTATAGTTCGCACGTGAAGTGTGCCAGATCTGGTGAAAGAGCTACGGTAGCGAGCACAGATGCGGATCGAGAATATTGCTCATCCAGTTACAGAAGGCTACTGGCTTCTTTCCGTGTACCGCTGACGTCTTGTGCAGGGAAAGAGGTAACATCATTACCCGTTTCTGCAAGCTGCCCCTGGCATACGATATGCATCCGAACACGCTTGCGACTTTGACCTACCTTCTTTTTGAAGCTCTATGCGGCTTCGTCTCAAGGTGCGTTACAAGCGGTCCACGTCCGTTGCGAGAAAAGGCGAAGATCTCAGCGTGCTTCTTGCAGTGGTCGTCGTCGCGGTTTGCTGCCTGTGATCCTGCCATATCTTCCAGATAGATGTGCCGCTCCTTGTCGCGCAGCTACGGAGAAGTTGGGGCCGCCGTGCGACGTCCGGGGGTCAAGGATGTGGCCCCCACTAGACCAAAAGAAATACCACCATCGCTTCCACTCCAGATCATTCCGTTCGATGATGACCTCTCGATCGACAAGCGCTGCCTCTAGAATTTGAGCAAAACGATGTTTGGTTGGGCACGAGGAGAGTGAAAGCGGAACGCGAGGCATCAGCGGAGGGAATAAACTCCGGCGGGGCATTTTCAATGTTGACTTGTGTGTGGGGAGGAAAAAGGATTAATTACTGCCTAACCTACCAAAAGTTGGTAGACTATAACTACATAAATACTTAACCTATTAAACTAAGAGATAACTAAATTAATAGAACTCCTTAATAGTAACAGATTAAGACAAGAACTATCTAATTTAATTATAAATTAGTAAAGCTATTAAAGAGTGCTTAGTTTAGCCTTAGATAAACTAAATTAGAGTCCTTCTTAGCGCCCTTAGCCTATACCTTAGTTAATATACTCCTTTACTAAATAGCTATAAGGCTATTATAGCTAGTTAGTAGATTACTAACTCGAGAGATAGCTATTATAAGAAGGTCTTATACCTTCTAGGTAGTAATAACTTAGTAAGGCTATTAGCTAGTATATTAGCTAATAGAGTCTATATTATAGAGATAGGTCTAGTTTAGCTAACTTCTTGCCTTAGCTAGTAATAATAGATATTAATATAATAAAGACGTATATTAAGCTTCTCTATTAGATTAGTAATAAGGCTAATAGTCTACTAGTTATTATACTAAATACTAATATACTTTAGAGGATAGATAGAGGCTATAAGCCTCCTTTACTATATAGCTTATTTAGTAGTTTCTATAAGAGTAAGGAGCTTAGCTTCTATACTAGAAGTAGTAATAGTTAGCTACTTTATAGTCTTCTAGTTAATAGAGCTTTAGAATATCTTAAATAGATATCTCTAAAGACTCTTTCTTAAAGAGTAACTTCTAAAGCTAGTATCTAATAAAGCTTAGAAGATTAGTAGTAGTATTAATCTATTAAAGTAGAAAGCTAGATCTCTAGTCTTATAGAGATACTAAATAACTCTATTTACTAGTCTCTAGTATATTAGTAAAAGGTTTATTAGATACTCTAATAATCTAGAGGTAGTAAAGGCTATATTAGGCCTTATAATAACTATTATAAAGTTAATAAATTCTATCTTCTACTAATAGAGGTAGATCTCTTAAGGTAAAGCTTAGTCTTTATTAGACTAGAGTATCTCTACTAGTAATAGTGTTAACACTAGCCTTATTAGTTTAGTAATAAACTTAGTATATATCTACTATATATACTAGACTTAGCTTAGCTATAGCCTCTTAGTTACTCTATCCCTTATAACTTAGATAGCTAGAAACTAGCTTAGATTCTTAAGTATCTTTATCTTATACTTAGTATAGAGGACTATAATAACTATATTAGCCTTCTCCTTATACTTCTTAAGGTATATAATAGTAATATTATCTATAAAGAAGAAGATTATTATCTCTAAGATTAGCTAGAGGTATAGAGCTTTAAGGGCCTAAGTAAATCTAGAGTTCCTTAGAGTAGTAGTAAATTCTATATACTAGAGAGCTAGAGCTTGTTTAAGGCTATATAGAGCCTTATTAAGCAAGAGGATAGCCTCTAATAGAGTAATACTAGAATAGTCCTTCCTTAGCTTCTCTAGAATAAGCTTAAATCTAGAAGAGATAGTATAATAGATAGTCTTATTAATTAAGCTATTAATATAGGTATTAATAATATCTATCTAAATAGTCTCTATATTCTTATAAGCAAGGATAGTTATAAGTATTCTAAAGACCTTAGTAGCTAGAGTTACTATATAGGTTTCTAACTCTATAGATTAGAAATTATCTCTTATATAGAGCTTTACTTTATACTTTATAATCTCTTCTTTATTATTAACTTTATATATAAACATCTATATTAATAAAACTAGCTTACTAGTTACTTAAGTAGTAAGTATAATAGTCTATATATACTTCTTATAGAGAGTAAGTAATTTAGCCTTTATAGCCTACTAGAATTACTTCTTATAAGAATAAGTCTTAAGTTCCTTTATATTAGTAGGTAGTAGAGGAAGATTATCCCTTAGTTCTAACTAAAGCTAAATTAGCCTTATTACTAGGTAAGTATTAAATGCTTAGTAATATCTATAGGCTATCTCTAGCTATACTAGAGTAGTAATATATACTTATTTCCTTAGTTTCCTTATTCTCCTTATAGTAAGAATATACTTAGAGAGTAGATTAGCTAACCTTATAGTAATTCTCTAAGAGAGTTATTTATGTTAAACTTTAGCTAACCTTTTAGCTTAAACTTCTATTCTGTAATAATTAGTCTTAGCCTTAGCCTCTAGTAGAGGTAATAGCTATATAACTATAGAAGGTAGAGATACTAGAGTATTAAAGAATTACTCTAGTAAGGTAATATTCTTAATCTAGGCTAGGCTTAGATCTAGAGCTAGTAACTATAATAATATATTATAATTATCTAGTAGGGGTAATAGAGTATACTAAACTTCCTAGATCTAAGCTAGGCTTAGATCTAGTATTAGCTATAATAAGAAATTATAATTATTTAGTCCTTTAGTTAGCTAAACTAGATTCTAAACTAGATACTAAACTAGATACTAAACTAGATACTATTATTTAGGTTATACCTTAGACACCTCTTTAGCTTAAGCTTTATACTCTTTAACTTCCTATAGAAGTCTTAGTAAATTAAGTAATCTAATAGGCCTAGGCTATAGTTATTCTTCTAGCTAATACGAGATAGATACGAACTAGATTTAGTCTAGATCTATGTCGGATTAATTACATAATTCTAGCATCGCGGCCTAGGCTTCTAGCTACTTAGCTCTCGATATTACGTATGCTTTATACTTTAGTCTTCTTCTTCTTCTTCTTCTAAGTCTCGATATCTTAACAAATAGACATAATTAACCTCTTATCTTGCTAGTCGCGATTACTATATCGAGACTTCGAAGAACCGTAACTAAGCGACAGAGCTATCGAATTATCTAGTTATCCTACTACTCGCGTAACCCCTAATAACTAACACTTACGAAGAATTAAAGAACTAAAGAAGAAGCTATTATAACTACAGTTCTCGCGTATACTACTATAGATCCTCGCTACTACTGTGTAGGTTAATACCGCGAATAAGAAGAAGGTAATAAGTCGAGTTATAGACGACTCTTAAAGGAAGTAGACTACTAGCTAAATTTTTAATATCCTCTTTATTACGCGTTAACTTTTACACTATGAATTATAACTAACCTTACCGAGTATAGCTCGATCTAACCCCGGCGACGACTACTGTATAAGTAAGATAAACCTTCCTACTAACAACAATAACGAAGCTATCTAGTTAGCCTATTACGACCTCTTTATCCTATCTAACGCCGACCTTAGAAAGAAGCTCTAAGAGACAGACGGTATAAGCACTCTATACGAGACTTTCGAGTTTATTAAGTCTACCTTTAATAAGTAGGTTAAAGTATATAACGCTACTCGTTCCGATACTCTCGATCTACGTAACTAACTCGACACTACTTAAGCCGAGCTAGCTATAGCTAATAGTACTATAGATAACCTTACTATCTAAGCTATACGCTACCTCTCTAAAGTTAGCAATCTTAAGTCCGAGCTAGTATAGCTAAGAGCCGAGATAGAGCGCACTATACTAGCTCCTTTCGTATAAGGTACTATCTTATTAGAGAAGATACTAGACCTCGCTATATTTAGTAGCGGTACTCCGGAGCAGTTCGAGGTCTTTAAGTATTAGATAAAGAACAAGATATACACTAACGCTAACCGCTATCCTACTAAGGCGACCTAATTCGTATACCTCTACTCTCGCCTCTCTAGAGAAGCTTATACCCTTATTATAGACTTTGCCGGAGATAATACTCTCGATATTAGTACTAGCCTAGCTCTATTAGCCTAGCGTTTCGAAGACTCTAACTATAAAGCTACTACACGCGCTTAGTTCGCTAGTCTCTTCTAGCGTAATACCTCTTTTAACTCCTTTATTAGCGAGTTTAATAAGTATGCCCTTTGTGCTAAGATCGCTAACGACGAGTAGCTCTACTAGTTATACTAGAAGATCTCTAGTAAGCTACGCGCTACCCTCGTTAACTTCGACACTAACGATCTTACTATCTTTATCGCTAAGGCTTATACTACTAACTATAACATCTAATAGAGTAACCTTATTACTAAGCGCACTTAGGCTCTACGCTCTATGCTAGCTATAAGTTATATAGCTAGCGCTCTAACTCGCGTACCTTATTCTACCTCTACTTCTGCTACTTCTCCTACTACCTTCTGCTCTATAGCTAGAGGTGCTCCGTAGCCTTTCTGTTCCCCTTAGTTACTTACCTATTACGCCTACGGAAAGCCTAGTTATATCTCTACTAAGTATATAGCTAGTGTCTCTAAGAAGGCTACTTATACTACTATACGCCTCGCATGTATTAGCACTATAGAAGAGATATAGTAGCTTAAAGACTATCTAGCTAAGTTAGATAACTAAGTTAACATTAGTTTAGCTCGCGACATAGATCTAGTTTAGCCTTAGTTCGACCCCGAGATAGATTACGAGTTAGCTAGCCTATCTAGCTAGAGAAACGAGTAGCTAGAGAACGAGTTCTATTCTCTAGTAGAACAAGAGCAATTCGAGATAGATCCGGAGGTATACAGTTAATAAATAGCATTATTAGCTACTACATTCCCGCTATTATAACTTCTATTACTATCTATGACCTCTATAACCGCTCTTGTACTATTACACTTTAAGCCTTTATTAATACTAGCGTACTTATCGACGCTACTATTAATTATAACGTCCTTAATAAGTTAAAGAGCTTCGGCTACTCTATTACGCTAGCTAGTTCTATTTAGCTCTAAGCCTACAATAGCGTTCTAACAGAATAAGTCACTTATAGCGTTCCCCTTACTACTACTGTCTCGGGTAAGCTAAACACTCTTACTACCTTCTATATTATAGATATTAGCCATTTTAATATCATCCTTAGCCTCGGCTAGCTTAAAGCTAACAAGGCTACTATCGACTATAAACATAGCTAAGTCACGTATAAAGAAGAGTTTTTACTAGTCGTCGTTAAGCAGTAGTAGCTATAGCTAATTAAAGAGCTAGAATCTAGATCCGAGCCGGGCTTAGATCTAGGAGTCTAACTTAGCAAAACCCCTACTCTAGTTTAGAACTAGTTCGGATCTAGTTTAACTCGCGAACTAGATTCTAGCTCGGACGCCGAGATAGACTACTCTAGTCTATATCGCCTACTAGCTCTTAGGTCGAACTTTAAGCTAAATTAGAGAGAGTTTAAGCTAGTCTCCTATAGCACTTAGTTAATGTACAAGTTCTCTTACGTACCTGCCTATATAAACGATACTAAGCTAGAGAGACCTACAATTGCTTTTATTAGTACTATAGCCTTCACGTTACAAGCTAAGTACTCTAGCTACGAGGTGTTTACTATCTCTATAAAAGATATCGAAGACTACTACTGTTTAGCCTCTAAACTAGAACTAGACTCTATAGAGGTTCTACTACCGGAGCTATATAAGTTTACTAACGTCTTCTCTAAGGAGTAATCTAATACCCTACTAATGCACTAACTAGAGTTCGATAACTATATTATTCTAAAGGATAGCGCTAAGCTACTATACACTAAACTCCTTTACTATCTCTCGCCTAAGAAGCTTAATATAGTAGAGTAGTTTATCCATAAACACCTCGATAAGAGTTTCGTTACTCTAAGCTCTACGAGCTACTCGTTGCCTATCCTCTTCGTCTATAAGCCTAACGGAGAGCTTCGCCTCTATGTCGATTACTACGGCCTAAACGAAGTTACTAAGTGTAACATCTACCTACTACTACTTATTAAGAAAACGCTTACTTACGTTAGCAAAGCTAAGTAGTTTAGCAAAATTAACATTCGTTAAGCCTTCTACCGCCTCCGTAACTCTATTAACTATAAAGACCTTACTATGTTCTCTATATAAATAGGTAACTTCAAGTAGTTAGTAATACTCTTTAGCCTTACTAACGCCCTAGCTATATAGTAGAGGTTTATAAATTACAACTTCGTCGATATACTAGAACGCTTCGTGTCGATTTATCTCGACAATATTCTTATCTATATAGACGACACGTGCCGAGAGCACGCTAAGTATATTAAGCTAGTGCTCTAGCAACTTCGCGAGCTTAGTCTTAACACTAACATTAAGAAGAGCGAGTTCTATCTAACGGAAGTAAAGTACCTCGGCATTATCGTTAGCCGAGATAGAGTTAAGATAGACTCTAAGAAGATAGAAGCTATTAGAGTATAGAAGCAACTAGCCCCTAGAAACACTACTTAAGTGCGAAGCTTTATTAGCTTTTATAGCTATTATCGCTGCTTTATTAAGGGATTTAGCACTATCGCTAAGCTGCTAAATAATCTACTTAAGAAGGATACTACTTTATAGAACAACAAGTATATAGCTACCTTTAACTACATAAAGCATACTATTACTAGCGTACTAGTTCTTATGTACTTCGACTATATAAAGCAAATCGTGCTTAAGACTAACGCTTCGGACACTACTATCGCTAGCGTTCTATTATAGTATAACAACTCTAACGTGCTCTACTCTATTACCTTCTTTAGTAAATCTATAAGCGAAGCCGAGCGTAACTACGCTATCTACGATAAGGAACTTCTAGCTATTGTCTAAGCCTTCGAAGAGTAGGCTCCTAAGCTTATAACTACTTAGCCTAACAAGACTATCTAAGTCCTTATCGACTACTAGTCGCTAATGTACTTTATAAGGACTTAGAAGCTATTACGCTACTAAGTATACTAGGTACTCTATCTCGTATAGTTTAACTTTAAAATTATATATAGGCCTAGTGTAGCTAATAGTAAAGCCGACGCTCTTACTAGAAGGAATAGAGACGTACTATATTCTAAAGAAGACCTAAACCTCTATTAGACGCTACTACTATTAAAGGTGCTCGATTTATGCATTATTAACAAGCTAAATCCAGGTTACATCCGAACTAGATTACTAATTTAGGCTAAACTAAAATCTAGTTCGCTATCTAGTTCGCTATCTAGTTTACTATCTAGTTTACTATCTACACTATTACCTATCTTAGCTGCCGAGCTAGAGGTCTATATAGTACCTATCTTAGCCTCTAAAAACTAGCCTTTACTACTATTTAACGAAGTAGCTAAAGCTAACCTATAGGACTCCGATTTTGAGTTAGTTCGTAGCGTCTACTATATAATAGAGGCCTTCCTAAAGAGGAAATAGTTACTATCGACCGACGTTACTATCGAGAAGGGGATACTATAGGCTAATAGCTACTTAATTATTCTCTATTATATAGCTATAAAAGTCATATAGGAAGTTTACAACTCGAAGGATTACGTATATAGAGGAGCTACTAAGACAGCTACTATAATTAAGATAACCTTCTATATCCCTAGATACGATAGTAACGTAAAGAGGTTCGTTGCTAACTGCTACGACTATAAGCGTTCGAAAGCTCGCTATAGCCTCCTAGCTAGCCTTCTATTACCTCTATCTATTCCGGAAAGGCCTTAGTAGTATATTACTATAGACTTCGTTACTAGTCTACCTCTAGTAGACAGCTATAACGCTATACTCTATGTCGTTAACTACCTAACTAAAGAATAACACTTAATCTCTTACTTCTCTAGTAATAGAGGTATATTAGCGTTTAAGACTACTAAGCTCTTATTCTTCTACATGTGGAAACTACATAGTCTACCCGATAGTATTACCTCCGATTACGGTCCTTAGTTCGTTAGCGACGTTTAGAATAGGCTCTACTAGATCCTAAAGATTATAGCTAAGCTCTCTACTATAGAGCATCTCTAGATAGATAGCTAGTTAGAAGTCATAAACCGCAAGTTCGAGCGAGTTATTCGTTTGTACGCTATATGCTTTAGTAATTAGACTCTCGTTCTACTAGTCGTAGAGTTCTCTACAAATGCTAGCCTCTCGGATAGTACTAAGTTATTGCCGTTTAAAGTAATAAGAGGTTATAGACTAAGAATAAGCTTCTAACTACCTTCCGATGCGCTATTAAGAAGAGCTAAGCTTAATGAGGCCGACATCTACACCCTCGCTAAGTAGCTAGAAGAGGCGTTAGCTATCGCTAAGACTAACCTCGCTATTGCTTAATTACGTATAGTAGAGTAGGCTAACAAGTACCGGCTACCGATAGAATTCGAGGTTAGTGATCTAGTATAGCTATTAACAAAGAACCTCTACCTATATAGTAACCCTAAGCTACTACTAAAAAGAGTTAGTCTCTATAAGGTATTAGAGAAACGCTTACTACTAGTATATAAGCTTAATCTATCGACTACGCTATAGCGTATATACTCTATGTTTTACACTAACCTCCTTACTAAGCATCCGAACGACTCTCTACTAGGTTAAGCCTTTAAGGAACTACCGCTAATAGAGGTTAACGATAAAGAGAAATATAAGGTAGACGACATTATTAACGTACGTATACTACGTAGTAAACTCGTCGCTCGCGTAAGCTAGAAGAGCTATCTAGAAGACCTTACTTAGTAGCTAATCGATAACCTTAAAGAGGCAGCTAACGTACTATATAACTATTTAGATATATACAAGAATAAGCTAAGGCTAAGCTAGATTAATAGGGGACCTATATAATAGCGTTTAAGAGTAAACGCGCTTAAGAGAGGAGGTAGTAATACAAGATAGATACGAACTAGATTTAGTCTAGATCTATGTCGGATTAATTATATAATCCCGGCATCGTAGCCTAGGCTTCCGGCCGCTTAGCTCTCGATATTACGCGTGCTTTATACTTTAGTCTTCTTCTTCTTCTTCTTCTTCTAAGTCTCGATATCTTAACGAATAGACGTAATTAACCTCTTATCTTGCTAGTCGCGATTACTAGCTTATAGAACTAAGTCTTATTAAATCTTATATTTCTTATTCTAAGGATCTTCTTCGTAGCTAGTATATAGATCCTAAAGATATTAGTTAAGTTATAGCTAACTAGATATCTAATATAAGCCCTTAGAGTAAGCTTATTACTACTTATAATATACTTATCTAAGGTATAGGCCTTATATCTAAGTAGCCTAAGATAGAATATAGATAAAGGACATCTATAAACTAGCTTAAAAAGAGTCTTTTAGTTAAGCTTCTTAAGAGGTGTTCTATTTATTAGATAGGCTACTAATCTATATAGTTTAAGGTATAGTTCCTTTAGGAGATTAGTAAAGATAGTAATTACTCTTACTCTCCTTAATAGTATTACTCTAATCCTCTTATTATAACTATTCTATATAGGAGTATAGGAAGTAGATAGCTTATACTAAATACCTTTACTATTAAGGAAGATAGTAAATCTAAAACTAAAAATACTCTTATTGTCGCTTCTAATAAATCTAATCTTAAAACTAAGATTAGTCTTAATATAGATAATTATCTTAATAGTAATTTTATTAAGCTTATATCTATAAGTATAACTAGTAACTAGATTATAGTTAGTTATTCTATAGGTAAAGTAACTTATATATCTTACCTTATTAAAGCTAGTAAATTTGTTAATAATAATATTAAAGATAGTTCTCTTAAAGAGCTTTATTATAGTAATTTTAGTATTAGAGCTCCTTAATATAAGCTACTAAGTATTAGATAGCTTATAAGTCTAATATAGAGATCTAAGATAGATTAGTTAAGCTAAGTTAGACTTAGTTAGAGTTAGTTTACTACTAACTATAATAGCTAGAAGGTAACTAATAGACTCTATACTTAGGTAGCTTATAACTTTATACTAAGATTAATTAGTCCTTATAATAACTAAGGTAAATACTAATAGGTAAGGATCTTTATTACCTCTTAATACTATAGTAGTAATATAGAGAGTCTTAGAGTTATCCTTAAGTATATATTAGTTATATTTTAGTATAACTAAGAAGAGTACTTTTCCTTTATAACTAATCTCTATAGTCTAAGTATTCTAATAGACTTTACTATTAATAAACCTCCTAAGGCTAACTAGATTAGTTATAATTAATAGTATATAGGCTATATAAGTAAGATAGATAGTTACTAGCTATCTCTTATAGATAGCTATAATATTAATAATTCTCTAACTCTTAATCTTAAGTAAGGAGTTACTATAGAATAGCTTCTTATAAGGTTCTATAATTCTAGTAACCTTATATCTATCCTTTATAGTATAATTATAGATATAATTAGTTACTCTAAAATCTAGTATCTATAAGCTTAAGATATTACTAGTAGCTAAGATAAATACTAAGTATAATCTAATAGTTATAGCTATATTAATTAGTACTAGTAGAGATAACCCCTTCTAAAGGTTAGCTTCTTTTATAAGAGTAGCTTTAATCTTATCTCTTAAGGCTTTATTATTTAGCCTTTACTTAACCTCTTTAAGAGTCTATTAGTTTAGTAACTACCTCTCTAGCCTAAGGTGCTTATTTAGATAGTAATACTTACTCTACCTATATCTCTTCTAGTATATATATTTAGACTCTCTAGAGGAACTAAACCTCTCTTTATAAGAGTTCTTAGTAGCTATAGAGAATACTATTACTTCCTTACTAGCCTTTATAGTAGTATATAGCTTATATAACTTATAGAATTATCTAAACTTAGTAATTAGTTTAAGTAGTATTAGTAGAGTTAGTAAATCTAGATTAATAAGATATTTATTAGTAAATGCTAGCTTAGTCCTTAAGATTAATAAGAGAAAGTCCCTCTAAGGCCTTAATCCTTAAGCCTCTAGAAGGTTATAATTCTTAGCCTTATCTATAACCTCTTTCTATTACTAAAGCTAGTAATCTATATTCTATAAGGAAGAACTAGATAGCTACTTCCTCTAGAGAGCTTTAATCTTAAGCTAAATAGCTATATTAGATAGAGTAAATCTATTCTTTAATACTCTAAGAATAGCCTATAGATAAAGATCTCCTTCTAGCTAGATAATAGTAAGGACTTATAGTATAATTAATAACTAGATTAGGCTTATAAGATCTACTAAGGCCTTAAGCTACTTATTATACTATACTTATTCCTTCTTATATATCTAGAAGAGTACTAAGAAGTTAGTATTTACTATCTCTAGCCTTTAAGGCTTAGGGAAACTCTCTAGTTTAGTAGTCTTCTAAGAGTTAATAAGGTTCTATATCTTAGTATTTAAAGCTCTTGTCTTAATAATATATAGCTAGCTAGTCTATTTAGCTAATATAGTAAAAATAATAAGTATTCTAGCTATTAAGGTGTTAATATCTATAGTTATTTATCTCTTTATTAATATCTAAATCCTATAGTTATAGATAAGGTAGTACTTAACAGATTCTAATACTTAAAAAGCAAGATAATAGAGAGTAAACTAATAAATAAGATAGAGAAGTAACTAAATAAACTACTTATATAGAAGTAGTTATACTAGGCTTATAACTGTTAACTTATATATAGGGAGGAAAAAGAATTAATTACTACCTAACCTACTAAAAGTTAGTAGACTATAACTATATAAATACTTAACCTATTAAACTAAGAGATAACTAAATTAATAGAACTCCTTAATAGTAATAGATTAAGATAAGAACTATCTAATTTAATCATAAATTAGTAAAGCTGTTAAAGAGTGCTCAGTTTAGCCTTAGGTGAACTAAATCAGGGTCCTTCTTGGCGCCCTCAGCCTATACCTCGGTTGACATTCAAGGCCGATCACGTGATATGAAGCTGGCTCCAGACATGCTTGTCAGTTGTCGGCGCAGCTTGGAGAGTGTGTGGGAAAGATATGCAGACTGCAAATACTTATTCCATCGCTGAATTTATTGTTACGAAGCTGGTCCCAAAATAATGTTGTCGATCAGCCTGACCGCGATCTTGCCATCACCAAGCCCGCAATCCTCTCCGCGATTCGTTTCTTCAAGGGGCATCATCTTGATGGCCCCACTGAGAATAGCGCCCTTTGTAGGATCTACAAATTCTACCTCCTCTAAAGTCTCTGGATCTGCGAGTGACAGATAGTCAACATCGAAAAGTGCTCGCTCTGTTGGAGCCAGCTCTTCTTGCTCTGCTCGCACCCGCATGGCAAGCTCATTTGCCATCCACATGATATCAGCTCGACTCGTCTTGCCTTTTTCGAATTGTCCCTCTGCTGCTTTGAGTGCTTGGGATAACACAAGTCCGACTTTGCGCCTGCGATCGCCAAGATAGACATTCCTACTGCTCATAGCCAGGCCATCCGCTTCCCTGGCTGTTGGACCAATCTTGACCTCCATGTCGAGGTGGAAATCTTTGACCATGCGTTTTATGACGATAGTCTGCTGGACATCCTTCTGACCAAAGTAGACCCTGTCCGGTGCGACCAGGTTGAAAAGCTTCATACAGACTGTCGCCACGCCTCGAAAGAATACTGGCCGTGAAGCGCCTTCCAGGACTTGACCTAGAGGACTTATGATCACGAAGGATCCAACACCAGGAATCGAAGAGTCTGGTGGCAAAGTAGGATACATGACCTTGGTCGTTGGTGCAAACACAGCCGTGACACGACCTGACCTCGGATTGGATGCAAGCTCTGCATCCAGTTGTTTGAGCATAGCCATGTCCGAGTCCCAAGTTTTGGGATAACTATCCAGGTCCTCGTTGACTCCGAATTGTGTAGGATTGACGTAAATGCTGATAAATACTTCTGAGTTCTCCGCCGCAGCCTGTCTGACTAACGAGAGGTGTCCTTCATGAAGTGCTCCCATGGTAGGTACCAGGGCGACTGACTTGTTCCTGAGGCGCAAATCTTTGCGGTAGGCGCGAAGAGGTGGAACATCTCGAAAGACGTGGAGGCTTCTATAATCTATCCTAGAGCTAGACTGAAATCGTACATTTGCAGGCTGATGAAGGCGCGATACCACTCTTGGCCTGGTCTGTAATGGACAGCACTGGCGACCAATGATTCGGGGGCATTGAAGCCATTTGTGGAGCATGGCGAGCAAATGGTTCAGATGAGAATGATGCAAGGTGCACCACTCTCAATCGTCTTCTGTCACTCCATGGTCGTGAAGTCCACTGCTCGCTCAGCGTCTGAGCAAGTTGAGATTGGTGATGTGAAGCAATGTGGAATATTTTAAGAAGCAGAGTGAGCTTTCGAAGTTTGACCCACAAAAGGGTCATGTTCCGGGGATCCGTGCAGGACTCACCCGCAGAGCCGCACCATAAAAAATGGATGCGGGGCAAAGTCGGCCATGTTTTTCTGAACGCCGATGCGGTGGACTTTTCATCTTCACTGTACGCACAACACGGTCGCAAGGAAACGGCAGTCGTTGACTGAGCAGACGTCATGGCCGATGATGGCATGCTTCTCAATCTGGCGCCGGGCCTCAAGTGGGAAGCGAAGCCGGTCTTCAAGGGTGGACGATGGAAAGACCGCTTGACGGCGAAAAAGTCGGCAGAATATGGAGCGCAGAAGAGGAGAGAAAGAGCTTCCGGACAGACCGAGCCATCGGGCGAGGCTGCTTCACAACCATTCCAGGATGACAGGCCTGCGAAGAGACAGCGGACCGAGTTTGGCAACACCACTGGGCAGACACCTCGCTTTGTTCCGAGCAATGATAGAAAGTCGTCTAGTACCCAGCAAAGGACGCCGGCACATTTGATGGGCAAGCCTGGGCACAAAGAAGTCATTTCCTCGCTATTCACATACAATCCAGAGTCGAAGGGTACCAAGGACGAAGAACCAGTGGGGATTGAGGATGAGGCGGTCGAGGCCTCTAACGCGCCGCTCTCGCCAGAGATGGAGACATTCACAAATCTGGGATTGTCAAGAAGTGTGGCAGCTCATTTGTTGAACAAGATGGCCATCAAGGCACCGACTTCTATCCAGCGAAAGGCTGTCGCACAATTACTCGAGGAAGACTCGGATGCTTTCGTACAAGCCGAGACTGGATCTGGAAAGACACTAGCATATCTTTTACCTTTAGTGCAACGACTGCTGGATCTTTCGCAGAAGCTGAAAGACTCGAATGGGCAGCGAATGAGCAGACATTCTGGACTTTTTGCCATCATTCTTGCGCCAACGAGAGAATTGAGCAAGCAGATCTCGACCGTACTCGAATCACTACTAGGATGCGCACACTGGATCGTTGCTGGAACTGTCACTGGTGGAGAGAAGAAGAAGTCGGAGAAAGCGCGGTTACGAAAAGGCATCAATGTGCTAGTTGCAACACCGGGTCGTCTGGCGGACCATCTGAATAATACTGAAGTTCTGGACGTCAGCAAGGTACGGTGGTTGGTCATGGACGAGGGTGACAGACTGATGGAGCTCGGTTTCGAGCAAGATATTCAGAAGATTGTGGCGACATTAAATCTGAGGGTGAGAGCAGCGCAGCAGGACGACATTAGTCCGCTACTACCGACCAAGCGAATGACCGTTCTATGCTCAGCAACCTTGAAGATGGACGTGCAAAAGCTGGGAGAAATAAGCTTGAAGGACGCCGCACATATCGCAGCAGACAGGAAAGAGGACGACGGGGCCAACAAGGGCACTGAAGACACATCATTCCAAGCCCCAAGCCAGCTTAAGCAATCCTACGCCATAGTACCCGCCAAACAACGCCTGGTCACCCTCGTCGCAGTCCTCCGCCGCGCCTTCGCCCGCAAAGGCTCCACCACAAAGGCCATCGTCTTCTTCTCCTGCGCCGACTCAGTCGACTACCACTTCTCCCTCCTCACACGACCAGACCCCACCTCCTCCGACCAAACCTCCTCCGACCAAACCTCCTCCGACCAAACCTCCTCCGACCAAACCTCCTCCACCGCCCCAGACTCCACCTCACCCAACCCCCCCACCACCGCTCCCCTCTCCACCAAGTCCTCCATCCCCCAAGGCCTCCTCCTCCCCCAAACCCTCACCTCCGCACCCACCCCCACCCTCTCCCCCCCATCCTCCCCCCCTCTCACCCTGCACCGCCTCCACGGCTCCCTCCCCCAATCCCTCCGCACCTCCACCCTCTCCACCTTCTCCAAATCCCCCACCCCCGCCATCCTCTTCTGCACCGACGTCGCCTCCCGCGGCCTCGACCTCCCCCACATCGACCTCGTCCTCGAATACGACCCGCCCTTCAGCCGCGACGAGCACCTGCACCGCGTGGGGCGGACGGCGCGCGCAGGCCGCGACGGGAGGGCGATGATTTTCCTCATCCCCGGGTGTGAGGAGGGGTACGTCCCGATCCTCCGCGAGAGCAGACGGGAAGGGTTGCGCGTCACGGCGCATTCGGCGGAGGAACTGTTGCGGCGCGGGTTCGGGCCGACGTCGGGGGTGGTGGATGGGAAGGGAGGCGGGTGGGAGGGGAAGGCGACGGAGTGGCAGTTGGAGGTGGAGAGGTGGGTGCTGGAGGATAATGGGAGGTTGGAGATGGCGAGACGGGCGTATCAGAGTCATGTGCGGGCTTATGCGACGCATGTGGCGAAGGAGAGGGGGGTTTTTGATATCAAGCAGTTGCATTTGGGACATTTGGCTAAGGGATTTGGGTTGAGGGAACGGCCTGGGGGAATGAAGGTGCCGGGGATGAGGAAGGGGGTGGGGGAGGTGAGGGGGGAGAGGAAGAGGGCGGGGGCTGGGAAGGGGAGTGGGGAGGGAGTGGAGAGGGAGGAGGAGACGAGGGAGGAGATAGATGCCAGGGAGGCGAGGAAGAGGATGAGGGTCAAGATGAAGAGTTTGGAGGGGGCGGGCGAGTTCAATCTTGGATAGCTAGAATACGTCCCATAATGAGATGCGGCCGTCTTTGGAGCCGAGGGCTATCCAGTGTGTTCTTTGGACTTTTTTGGCGCGTTGTTGTGCTGCTGTGGGACGGCGAGACACGGCATTGCTTGATGTCGCATCGTTCGCAGCGTTTTCTGTCTCTGTGTCTGGTAGAATTCTGGCAAAGTCCAGAGCGTAGCAGCCTTCCGTGTGGTATTTGAGCACTGCCAGCTCCTGGATGTCGTTCATGTTATTAGCGCTGTATACTCGTCCCCTCCCATCCCATCCTGCCGTGGCGAAGATCTTTTGATCTGACCTGATGCGAAGCGACTGCTGGCCCGAATGACCAGTTGGAAATCTAGTTGCAACCCTTTGGTCCAGATTATCCGAGTTGATAGCTTGATCAGCACCGGAGTAGAGAATTATCGAAGGATCCGGCAGTGACACGTCCACGGAAAGGACTGGTTGCTTCGGGTCTGGCATGCCACCAGCATCGCATCTGCGGATCCTTCTCCACGTTCGGTCATCTTGTTCGCTGTACACAGCAACCCATCCGGCCTCGTGTCCGGCTATAACTGTAAGGTGATCTTGGTAGTACAGGAGCGACAGTGCCATGATCATGCCGGTCTTGTCTCCAGGTACTGGTGGGACAGTGCCGAGGATTGTCTCAAAGGGTAGCGACCAGAGGATAATGGCTCCATCGGTAACGCTGGGAACGGCGATGAGGAGATTGTCGGATCCTCGTGCAGGCACAGATGCGAAAGAGCAGAAATTGAGCGTGTGAACATCGAGACTGTGGATGAGTCGTGGTTTTGAATGGTTGGCTTCTTCTTTGACGGGATATGCTTGTGAGAGTGTATGCTCGTCTCGTTCACGGACAAGCCACACGTGCAACTTACTGTCTCTTCCGTGCCTACATCACACATCAGTACCTACCCTTTGCCTCATCAGGTATTTACACACGTGATGATTTTGTCGTCTCCCCACGAGCCCAGACCGAGGATCACAGCAGCGTGGGGTCTCCATACAGCTGCAGGTCTCCTGGTGATCATGTCCCAGAGGATGACCCATCCCTCGGCATCTCCAGTGATCAGGCGGGAATTATCTCGGAGGAAGTGCACCGCATGTATTGGCGCCGAGTGACCGCGAAAGACATAGCTTGGTTGTAGCGGAGCTGTTGATGACATTGTGCATGGCGGTAGCGAGGTGCTAGCAGTGCAAGTGCTAAAAGAGCTAGAGGAGCCTCTCAGACCCGAATGGCAGGATGACAGAAATGACTCGCTTGAGGCGGACTGAAAAGCGCTAGTACCGTAATATCGGGTCCGACTACGGCGAGTGATTCGCGTGGTGGGACGAGGCTAAATAGATGAATTGCCATGTGTGATGATTGCGTGGCTGCCGCTGGGCTTTTGGAACACGAGCTGTTCTGTCACGGGATTGGGAGGAGGAGAAGCGAGAGGTGAGCGCCAACAGACATGATGGCAAGGGTGAAGCATCGGGCATAGACACTAGGCATCGGACACTCTGATTTAGACGAGCAGAGTAAATTCCCTCGGGACACCTGGACAGGCTCTAAAGAGACCCAAAGGACCGGAAGTAAACTCTGCCGATCGCTCGTTTCTGGTTGCTGTGATGCATATTCCCAAAAAAGGTGCACGCTCGGTACAGGTTGCTTAACGGCCAATAACAGCATCACCAGAGCCTACTCCTGTCCATATCTTGCTCGCGTAGACCGTCTGTCGCGGGTCTAGCACCGTGTGGCTTTCTCTGCACTCTTGACATTGCAGTAATTCGTTGCGAGAGCGGTGCACGAACGAGAAACGAATTGTGGACAAAGGGCATCCTCTTCGGACTCATCTTCACCATTTCTCGCCTCTGACTGCCCTTGCTCCTAAACCTGCCTTCCTTTCTTCTCACGTCCCACGAGTTCCCTCCCGATTCGAAACACGATCTGTCGTCAAAGCAGACAAACTTCAGCTTCGTGTCGAAGCAAAGCTCTTGGACCTCACAAGCTCATCCTCGACACCTTCAGTCCTCGGATCCCACGTCCCCTTTCCGTCATAGCGGGCTACACTGGCGGCTTGTCCCACAGGTCGATCATTCATTCTCGTCCCAGTAGCTGCCACTTCTCGGCCTGCTCCTGACGCGTACGGCCCCCGGCATCTGCGGCTCGCACATCATCCGATTCAAGATTGCTGAGCATTATTCGCAGGGACATGGTCATTTGGAATTGACCTCGTCCGACTCAACTTCCCTGCCATTGATCACCGAGATCGTCTCCGTTCTTGGTCGCAGAAGCTTCACTCTGAACAACATCTGTCCGGCGTGCTTCATCTCTGGCCGTAGAAAAAAATACTCGACCTCTAAACGAGACGCCCATAAGCAGGACTTTTCCAAGAGCTTGGTAACAGCACGGTGACACACCGAGAGCTTTTCGACCACCCTCCCAGTCACTCCAGGCGCGCGCGCCTGGAGCTATTCTGATGACTGGACCCGATGCCAGCATAGAGCCCTCGCTGCAAGAAGCTCCAGCCCCGGTCAGCAAACCAAAGAGAGTCAGGACAGGATGTTTGACATGTCGAGAGCGCCATTTAAAGTGCGATGAGGGGCTTCCCAATTGTCAAAATTGCAAAAAGTCCAACAGGATATGCAAACGAGGTCTTCGTTTGAACTTCATTGACACACAGACACACCAACCGCCTCGCGTCGCTTTCAGCAATGAGTACAACATCTCCTTCCTCGACGAGTCACGAGAAATCGCGTCCGAGTATCAGGGTGGCATCGAGCGATATGGAAAACGCGGTCGTCAAAGCATTGGTGGGCCGCAGCAACCACCACAACATCTTCAACATCAGCAGCCGCAGCATCATCACCACCATTCGCAGTCTCACCAGCAACATCCTCATATCATGAGCCAGCACCACAATGGTATGCACCAGACACACATGCATGACCAGCAGCGCCAACCCCAAATCGATCCAAGCTTGACTGCCTACGATCAACAAGCCGCTGCTCCTCCAGCGCCCTCCATGTCATACCAAGAGTTGCCTCCCATACAAGGTATCTTACCCGACTCAGGCTACTCGGAAGATCCGAATGCGATGACCAACCAGATCAAGTTCGACGCGCCTAAGTACGACCAAGGGTCAGACTATGGCAACAACTTTACTCGACAGCAATCCACCACGCAATCTCCTTTCTCGAACCAGCACCTTACCCATCCACCGTCCTCGAGTCATGGACAACAAGAAGCCGAGAGCGATACCACGAATGAAAAGCGCGACTACCTTGAGAATCCAGAAGAGGTTCTATTCCTGCAGGTTTTCGTGGAAGAGGTCGGATTATGGATGGACTCGATGGATGCACACAAACATGTAAGATCACAGCACTCTCATGACACGGCGACACTGACGAAAGCAGTTCTCAAGACTTCTTCCCTTTCACTCTCTCCAAGAGCCAATGCTGCTCAATGCCTTCCTCGCCTGCGGTGCACGGCATCTCACTCTTATCAATCCGATTTATACCGAAGAAAAAGCATTGTACTATTATGATACTGCCACCCGACATCTACTCAAAGCACTTCAAAATCCAAATCGCGACACCGTCATCTGTGCCACCACGGCTGTAATTCTTAATGTCTACGAAATCATGAGTGAACGAGCGCTACAACGGATGAATCATATTGCAGGAGCACGCGCGTTGATCAAGGAATGTGGCTGGAATGCAAGAGCTACAGGCATCGGCTCCGCTTGTTTCTGGCTGAATGTCGGTCTTGAAGTTCTCAGCTGTCTTCATTTCAACTGGCAGGTCGCTTGGGATCCGGACGACTGGGGAGTCGACATGGACTTTACGAGGGAGATCCACAACGGACGAGAAGAGAATTGGACACATCGGATGTTATACATTGTCGCAAAAGTATGCAATTTCAGGGCCACGATACCAAGGTTCCAAGAGGCGGATCCCAGGGATGAGGAGACGCGTCGCCAGAACCGGTACAGTGAGTGGCAGCGTCTGAAGGGGTGGGCTGATGCATGGAACGACAACATACCACGGACGATGCACCCCATGGCATATGTCCACTCTCACCAGACGACATCAAAGTCGGCGTTTCCGGAGGTCTGGCTCATCAAGCGATCGACCATTGTAGCACGTCTGTTCTACCACACGGTTATGCTTCTCCTGGCCCAAATCCACCCGTACATGCCTGCCGACAATCCAGACATGTGGAGCATGCAAAAGCAGCATTCTCAAATGATTTGCGGAATTGCTGCACATGTCAAGGATCGGTAAGTCTTTCGAGTCCCCACTGCATGTTCCAGCTAATGCAGTCGCAGTGGTGTCGCTTCAGTCGCCCTCCGCTCTCTCGCTCACGCAGCAGAGTGCCTCACCGACCGCAGGGAGCAAGAAGAAGTCCTGCAAATCTTCACAAAGATCAACAAGGAGACAGGCTGGAGGATTGCCTTTGTCTTCAAAGAGCTCAAGGAACGTTGGGGCTGGAAAGACGAACAGATGCCGAACGTTCACATCACGTCCAACTCGGATCCCAAGGTCCGCAGCGTCGGTCACAACCAGGGCAGCGCTTCTTTCGCCAATTCCAGTCCCCAGACGTACCCACAGACTAGCATGCAACCTTCGCCCAACCAGAACTTTGGCTCGACAAGTGGCCAGGGGAAGCCGGCAGCGCCTGCATCCGGCTCGACGACAAATGTGGCAGCTCCTACTCCACGACGACCACCTTCTGGCATCGTCAATCCAATGTTCGCGACCGCCGACTTCAACATGCCACAGCACCCTTATCAGAACGTGTACGTGGCACCAAATCATGCAGGACAGCACCAGACGCAATGGGGATTCGCGAGTGGAGGACACGGTGTCGGAGTCGGAAACAACACGTACTACTAGTGCAGCGAGAGGTCTGTTTTGCTTGTAATTCTCGATGTTGCTATTTGGCATGGCGTCCAGGAGGAGCACAAAAGACGGACAAAAGGTCATGTCCGTGGGGGAAAAGTGAAATGTCACGGCCGCTTGGGGCAAAGAGGGAGAAAAAGCCATGTAATAATGAGGACACGACATGATCTAAGGGGTCACATTGCGATGTAGCATTTCAAGCAGAGAAGAGCAAAACAGCGAATGAATTCCAGCCGAGCAGCATCCGGCCTTACAACCACATCCTCCAATCTCCTTCAAGCTCCATCTCTTGCCTTACCAACACCCTGCTCAAACCTCCACCAGCCCCCCCATCATCAACCCCTCCACCACCTCCCCCTCCCCCACCTCCTCCCTCAACGGCATCCTCAACAACGCATTCGCCCCCTTGAAGCTCCCAATCCGACTACTCCTCTGCCCCCCCGTCGTCCTGCCCACCAACACCCCATCCCTCCCCACCCCCACAATCGCCCTGACATACTCCTCCCTCTTCGCATCCGCCCTGACCTTCTCCCCCAACCTGACCTTCACCCGGGGCAGACCCCGTGGTTCCCGCCCCATCATTCCATGCAACGCAGGCAGGACGAAAAGATGGTACGTCACGACCGCGCTGGCGGGGTTACCTGGCAGTGCGAAGACGACTTTCACTTTCGTCTCGCCCGTGTTGGACTTGACAGGCACAGTGGCGAAAGTGGTGGGTTTGCCAGGCTTCATGCTCACGCGCCCGAAGTGGATCGTCCCGCCTAGAGGGCCGAGGAGGGTGGATTTGAGCAGGTCCTTCTCGCCCATGGAGACGCCGCCGGTGGTGATCACCACGTCGGACTGCCGCAGGGCGTTGCGGAGGGCGGTCTCCAGCCCACGGGGGGTGTCGGGGGCGATGCCTGCGTCGGAACCGGAAAAGCCGGTCGAGGCAATGGCGGCGAGGAGGGAGGGGCGGTTAGTGTCGCGGACTTGGCCGAGGAGCAAGGGGGCAGGGGATGTGTGCGGGATGAGTTCGTCGCCTGTGGAGAGGACGGAGATGGTCGGGCGGTGGTAGATTGAGAGGGAGGTGAGGCCGGTGCTGGCGAGGAGGGCGAATTCGCCGCCGAGGGGGGAGATGCCTTCGCCTTTTCTGAGGAGGAGGGAGCCCGAAGGGACGTCGGAGCCGATTTCGCGGACGTTTTCGCCGGGGATGACGGCGGAGGTGAGGATTTCGATGGTGGCTTCTTCGGTGCCGTCGGGGGTGGTGGAGGCGAGGCGGGTGTCTTCTACCATGACGACGGAGGTGGCGCCGGGGGGGAGAGGGGCGCCGGTGGTGATGCGGGCGACTTCGTTGGGGCTGAGGGCCTTGGGCTCGGTCGAGGAGAGTTGGGCGTGGCTGATTTGGGTGACGGGATAGATGCCGGCTGTGTTAGTCTTTGCGTCTGATGGGATGGAGACGGCATATCCGTCGACGATGGAGGCTCGGAAGGCTGGGACTGCGGAAGGGGCATATACATCCTCGGCCAGTACGGATGGTAAGATCGAGTTGTCTAGAGGAACAGTCTCCGCTACTGGTCGAGGAATATGTTCAGCTATCAGTGACAATGCCTCGTCTACTGATATCATCGAATAGGGAGATGAGCGTGCTCGTTGTGTCGGATTTGCGGATGGATCCTGGGCAGGCCTTTCGGCAGGGTTCGTGTGTGGCTTCGGCCCATGGTGGCCATGGCCATGACCATGACCGTGGTTGTGTCCATGATGGTGATGAGTATGCGATCGTGATGCCGAGCCAGACGTGACTCCTGCGTCTTGCTCAAGCTTCTTAACGCCACCTGCATGCAAAGTACGCGAGTCAGCTCCGGCAGCTTGCTGGCATGCGTGAGCGAGTAGCTTGATGACAGCTTCGAGGTTCTCCTTTGCCCCTTTAGGTGAACCAGGTAATGTCAATATCAGGGATTTGTTTCGAACGCCAGCGACTGGTCTAGCCATGACAGCGACTGAGGGGATCAGACATACTCATCATGAAGGTGTTCAAGACTTACAGGGCGTGACTGCCAGTGAAGATGCGAGCATGCCATGACTGTCAAAAAATGAGTCGTTGTTGTCGCTGCTTCGATGAGTGGCAACTCACACAAGACCAGGAGCATGCTTGTGCAGCAGCGGCGTTATTGCCTGTCCGGTCTGTTAGCATACTTGTCCAGGGTCGGAATGAAATTGATGCAGCTGCTGGCATGGGACAACTAAAACAGGATGATCTCAATGGCAACCTACTTCGGGAGTAACATCCTTGCCTGTGAAGCCTGTCCCACCACTGGTAACGACAAGGTTAACGTGGTCCTCGGTGTTGGTCCACCGCGTTACAGATCGTTGAATGGCAAGTACGTCGTCTGGCACGATAGATACATCGGCCACGTCCCATGCAATAGTCTCTGACGACGACTTTTCGAACACCTCGCGGAGGACAGGCTCACACTTGTCGGTCGAGGGATCTCGAGATGCTGTTTCTGAGACAATGAGCACAGCTGCTCTCAGTTTAACGCTCATGCTAGTGTTCTGTCAAGTAAAATATTGAGTTCGTGTTGGTCCCGGAACGTACGAAACACGAGCGAGCATGGAAGTTTGGTATAGACATGTTATAGCACGTTTTGTCCCAACCTGGGCAGGAAGTGGTTCTGTACATTGATCACTTTTACACCTGAAAACCGCGGGCTATGCTACATTATTTCTAAGATTCAAATATATCTCCCCCCGCTGTTGCCCGATCAAAGTTGTGACTAGGCCTTGAGAGGACATTGGTCTGCACCTGTGGATCGTCGCAAATATCGTGGCGTGATTGCGCAGGTGTCCTACTCCGCAAATAGAGGTCCTTCACAATCCTCATATCATTGTCTGCCATGAAGAATCCGTTATTTGAAGTCTGGCGCGCTGGATGATGCGAGCAGTCCGATGATAAGCCCAAACAGACCAAGAACCGAGCTGAAGATCTCAATGACCAGGATCTTGACGAATCTGGTGATAGATATTAGTCTACGCCTCCAATAGAGTCATGGAAATAAGCATACAAGCTGGGGTCAGCAGCATCTGCGAGCGCTGCACTGCTTCCGTTGATGCCAACGGAGATGCCACAGATCATGTTGCATGCACCGACTAGAAGGCCAGCCCAGAACAGCGCGAACCCGGTGAAATAGTTCGAGGCCGTGTGTTGTGCGTCTCCTGATACGAATCCCAGCTTCGACGAGAAGACGATCGACATAATGACACCGTAGATAGCCACGACCTCGCAGAAGATGATGGAGATCAAGTTCTTCGTTCGTATCCGCGGCGCTTTCACGCCTCCTCCGAGAATCGATGAACCTGTGATGAAAATACCCCTGGGTTGCCTTAGCGTAGCTCTTGTTCATATCCTGTATCCAACTGACCATGCTGCTCCTACTACTGATAGACCCATGCAGAGTCCAATACCAGTGCTTGCCCAAGCGGAGGGTGATACACTCTCGAGGAAATGTCCGACCTGCACCAGTCTTAGCTTTCGTTGTCCAAGTCTCCACTCCAGCGGTCGCGTACATTGAATGCTTCACCTTCGCCATTGAAGAGCATGTCTGCGGCGAGAGTTAGTTCGTCGCTCTGATTCCCGTCTGGACCGTGACATACATAGCCCGATGACCGTGAGTGCCGTGCTGGCACCATAGGTACCATATGTGAGTCCGCCCATGGTTGCAGGTGAAGATGGGAGCCGAGGAGATCGTTGTTGTCGCAAAGACGATGCGAAGGCGAGGCTTCATCATTAGAGCTAGATCGCCAGATGCCAAGATATGCGGCTGGCTCGTCACGAGATGCGGCTCTGCTGCTGACTCAACTTCGACTGTGTGACATCTATAGTCTACCTTCTACATTCTCAATCTCCCGTTCCTCTCACTGCCAGCGACAAGAGCTGATCATCTGGATTCATCGCTAGACGTCGCATCCAACCTCTGCTCAGTTGTCACAACGCCATGGCCGAACCTCAGAAGTTCTACGAGCTGTACAGGGGCACGACGTAAGTGGCGATCCGAGAAAGCATCATGTTGAAGCTCACCTTGTCATAGCCTGGGAGTGACGCTGGCAGATACACTTGATGATCTGATTAGTAGTCGACGCATCGAGCCCCAACTCGCCATGAAAATCATGGCAAACTTCGACCAGGCTATTGCCCAAGTTCTATCAGAGAAGGTCAAGGCACGCATGAGTTTCAAGGTAATCGCATCTCATGTTGTGGCACACGACTCGAGCTCACATGCTTGTCAGGGTCATCTGGATACGTATCGCTTCTGCGATGAAGTCTGGACCTTCATCATCAAGGACATCAAATTCAAGCTCGACAACTCACAACAGATCGACGTCGAGAAGGTCAAGATCGTCAGTTGTGCTTTCAAGGACAAGGCCTAGAAGGGCTCTATGGACCAGGCTCATCTCAAGGAACGTCACACTCCTCTCTTTAAGGATGTCCACAACCACAAAAGTCTCTACTTGCGTCCCCTCAAGGACAAAGCTAAAAAGACTCATGACCACAAGCAGACCAAGCTGGAGTGGGAGATCGTGAAGCCAGAGCAGTTCCAGCATTCCAAGTCAGAAAAGCCTGGAGATCTTCTGAGATAGCGGTGCTCAGGAGGCGAGAGAGACCATGAAGCCCAACAGACATCGATGTACGTTTGGCAGGAACACAGCACTGCGGACGGCGTTCATGGGCACTTTGATACCCGCATAGCATGGAGCGCATTCTTTGATAACGAATGAAATAACGTCGACTATGTCCGCTGATTGCACGTGCGAAATTATGATCTTGTGCCTGACATGTGAACATGCGGCTCCGCACAGCGAAGCAAGCTACAGCTCCGCAACTTTGCCCTTATGCACTGCATTGACAATACCACCCGCCACAAGCCAGTCATATGGCATCCACTCACTACAAATGGCTCACCTTCGCCATCGCCTCGGGCGCCTGCGCCGCCATCAATGGCACCTTCGCTAAGCTGTACGTCCTCTCCCAATTTACCCTCCAGTCTACACCCATCCCGTCCTCCGCTCCTCTACCCTCACCTCCCTCTTCCTTCCTTTTCCCTTCCTTCTCCCCCCTTCTCTATCCTTCCTTCTCCCTTGCCCGAACCCTCTCACTGACCTCCCCAGCACCACCGGCCCCTTTACCTCCTCCCTCTCGCACTCCCTCGCCTCCACCCTCCACGTCCCGGAAACCCACAGCCAAATTTTCGAGTACATCCTGCGCGCCCTCTTCTTCGCCCTCAACCTCTCCTTCGACGCCCTAATGTGGGGACTCTTCACGCGCGCCCTCACCCTGGCCTCCTCAACAGTGCACGTCTCGGTGCTGAACACTGGGACGAATTTTCTGGTTGCCGCGACAGCAGGGTGGGCTGTGTTTGGGGAGAAACTGCCGGGGTTGTGGTGGGTGGGGGCGGGGATGTTGGTGGGGGGTTGTTTGTTGATTGGCAGTCGGGAGGGGAGGGAGGGGGAGAAGAAGGGGGGGTATGTGAGGGTGCAAGGGGGGGAGTCGGAGGGGGAGGGGGTGGTGTTGGGGGATGTGAGAGGGGAGGAGGTGGATGATCCGTTGCCTGGTGTAGCTCTGGGGCAGGGAATGGGGTTGAGGGCGAGGAGCAGGAGTCCTTATCGGGATGATAGTGAAGGGGAGCGGTAGGGGGGTGTAAGAGCATGTGTGGTGAGGATGGCTGTATGATAGGCTCGGCACAGGGACACGAGGCTTGAATGCGAATGAGGACAAGTAGGATGGTGTAAGATTAATTCGGAGCTGCATGTATGAAGCATAGCGAGGCATAATTCGTCCTTTTCCCAAACCCGACGCCTGTTTCTATTCTACAATACCCACATACCGGTTGTGCCGATGAGCTCATGATTCAATCAGCTCTTACTCGTGCCTTTGCACCTTGTTGTCACCCTGAATGCTTTCCTGGTAGGTAGGCGGCGCCTGCTCAGGCTGAGTGCTGCTGCCGGGAAGCGGCGCATGCTGAGGACTCGCGTATTGACCCTGGGGATTCTGCGCCGGCTGACCTCCCTGGTTCACTGTACCATAGCCTCTTTGTGCGGCCTGTCCTTGTTGAATGTAGTAGTATGTAACTCGTCCTCGCTCATTCTCTGCCTCTAGCTCCTCGTAGGTTGGATCTGGGTATGAAGCGATGATGTACCAGCTGTGGATGAGGCCGGGTAGGAAACCAAGCAGGCAGAGCGCGAAGTTAATGAGGGAGTCAGCAGAGCAGATACCGCGCTTGACCCAGACTGAGAGGTGTTAGCATATGTCGACGATGTGCAAATGGGCGGCGTCTAATGCTGGCGCCTAGAAGAGCAGCGGGGACTCACCTGGTAGCGGAGGGAAGATGATGGCGAGGATGCCGAGGAAGATGTCGGAACCGCACATGGTGTTTGGGGATATGGGATGAAGTGTTTCTGCAGTGTAAAGAGGTGGTTATGTAGAGGAGAGAGTGTTGCCTGAGAAGCAGCTGGAATTAAAGACAAAGCAATGACGCTATGCTGTCTCTGGTGATTGATCACAAGCGCCGCGCCGCGCCGCTGTGGCGGTGCAGCATGAACCGCCGTTTGCCGGCAAAGTCGTGGACGTGGAACTGACTACCGAAGCAACTTTTTGCCCACTGGCACTTTTTTTGCCCACTGGCACTTTTTTTGCCCACTGGCATTTTTTTTGCCCACTGGCACTTTTTTTGCCCACTGGCACTTTTTTTGCCCACTGGCACTTTTTTTGCCCACTGGCACTTTTTTTGCCCACTGGCACTTTTTTTGCCCACTGGCACTTTTTTTGCCCACTGGCACTTTTTTTGCCCACTGGCACTTTTTTTGCCCACTGCGCTTCTCAAGTTGGCCACTTACCAAAGAGCAACTTTTGGTCCAAGCAATCGACCGCATACACTATTTGATGTATACTCACGTCTTCACCAAACATCAAAGTGGATGGTAGTTGCAGCTACCCAGACGAGCGCGATATAGTGCAGCTTGATGTATCTGCCAAAGACGACAGAGCGAACCATTGACAATCCCGATGCTTGAGTCTGACATGCTTCCCGCCCCCTCGAACGACCGTGGTAAGTCATCCCATCAAGTATCATCCCTCTCATTCTCATTCTCATCTTCACTTCCTCCCGTCATCCCTACCCCATCCCCCTGACCCAAAAGATATCACGATGACGCCGTGGGTTGTCCAGAGAAGGGATCCAGGAGAAACCGTGGTGGACAGACAGGGCGGAAGCCTTTACAGAGACCGGATAATCCACCGAAGTGATAGTAGCTGGCGCCGAGGGTACTGCCAGGCCGAGCAAGCTAGCGGCTATAGGGTCTCAAGCAGCGAAAGGCTCGGACTTCTTGCTTTAGCACCTTCTGTAGTAGTCAGCAGGGCTACGTCACGGCGATGTTGTCGTTGGCGCGGGTCTGACGCGTCTCGACTGCTGCCACCCTTATAGGATCTACCCTGGCGACTACTACTCCTTCACCGGACTTTCGCTGCTGCATTGATTGCTAGCTTCCTGAACCTCTTGGTACTTCCCCTACCAACTACCACCATTTTCCAAAGCAGCATAGAGCCCAGCGAAGAATTTCGCCTCGGTACTTAGCATATGATTGGTCACCAAATCATACTGGACTTGGGTATTGCCGCCATTCCTTCTCTCTCCATGCGAGCAATACATCGAGCAAAATAGAGGATGTCCATCACCTTCCTCCCCAACTATCCCCTCCTCCCCGCGGACTGCCTCGACACCTCTCTCCTAGGCCAAGTCCTCTCGGCCTCCAGGCTTCAATTGCCGAATGATCTTGTGCCAGAGGCGTTCTTTACAGTCGCAAATGCTACGGAGAAGATTAAGAGGAAGGGAAAGTGGAGGGAGAGGCTCACCGTTAGCGTGGGTGTATATGTGACACGAAAGTAGGAAGCAGGGGCTTGGGCCAGGGCTGGTGACGTCTGCGTTGCAGACGGCGACAAAGTAGGGAGTGCCTCTTATGACAGCCGCGGAACCGCTGGCTTATAAGTTCGTAAAGAAGCAGTGCTTCAGGGATACGAAACACGTTGAATTTGCTCTGGTGAAGTGGGACCAATTAGTTAGCTTCTTGGAGTAGACTGGGGGACTTTCTATGAACATTACCCGCTGTTAGCGTGCTCTCAGAGTCATAAGGCGTGTCTTGTAAGGCGGTCTTCAAGGTGTAACCCTGTCCAGCAGCTTCTCAAGCATTTGAGTCATTCGACAGACTAACGTATATGTACTATCGTAGGATTTGATACACAAGAGAAAAGGTTCCCCCATAGTTCCATCTCTCTCGAGCGTCCACCTGTGCAGTGTACCAAACCCGCTTGCTCCAAATTATCAATGGATTATATTTTTTTCATCCCGAGGCTCAGACATCAAAAGCGGCAATAGCTCAGTTGGGAGAGCGTCAGAGTTCGTATAACGTCCTAATTGAACCGTGTTTATACTAACAAAACCAAGCTGAAGCCCAAAACTCCAGTCCCAAAAATCTGAAGGTCTTGCGTTCGATCCGCAATTGGCGCATAGCAGTAGCCCTGAGGGCTATTTATTTTTGCCTAAATTTCGCAGGAGGGACACAGTGTCGTTTTTGCTTCCCAGAACTGGTGGGTCATGTATCGATGATAGTTGGGGTCGAAAAAGGCGTTCAATGTCTGATTTTACGAAAATTGCTGCAGAAAGCTGTGTGAGGCTGTATATAACTTCCCTCCACATTTTTTTGTGCCGGGAAATCAGAGTGGCAGATTGATCAAGGAATTTTACTGCAATGTATTGGACTTGGAAGGTGGTCTCCATTGATGGCAAATGCTTGCACGTCCCTCGTACTATACCGAACCTCATCGTTTCCCGGTATTGTAGTACAGGACAGTGCCATATTCCATGCAAGCATCCTTAATCTGGAAATCAAAGAGTTTGCGACTTTCGACCGGCTACTACTCTGATGACTCGAACCACTTGTTGACGATACAAAGAACAACATCAGTATTGCTAGCAGAGTGATGAAGAGTAAGTAGAATGCTGAGTGATGCTATGTGGTCCTGTATTCATGTATGGCTACCGGATCTAGATACGCTTGATGCAATGATGAGATGCCTACTTCTCCCCAGCAAGCCATTTGTAGACGACTGAAAAGTCCTTGCCTTTCAGCTGTGGGCTTGCTTCTACTGAACTGTAGATCTCTTGAGCGATCGGCCCAAGCCGTGGCTCGACACCGTGCTCTTCAGCAGCCTGCATGGCCAATCTCAAGTCTTTGTTCATGAGCGCCGTGCCGAAGCCACCAACGTATTCTCGTGAAGCTGGAGCGGTCTCGATCACGCCTGGGACAGGGTTGTTGATCTCGCTTGGCCAGCACTTTCCGGTGCTGATGTTGATCATATCCGCAAGCGCTTTTGCGTCGAGACCCCACGAGATACCCATGTTCATGGCTTCTGCAGTCGCAATGTTGTTGATCGCGAGCAAGTAATTGTTTGCCAGCTTGCCCTTCAACCCTGATGTTTGTGGTCCGAGATGGAGGACTCGCTGGCCCATCATGGACAGCACCTCTCTCGCGCGATCTACTATCGAGTCCGAAGCACCGATCATAAATGTGAGCTTTGCGTTCTGAGCACCTACGACGCCACCGGACATTGGTGCGTCCACGAACTTGCCCTGGCCAGAGGAATGCGTGGCATTCGCAACCTCAGCTGACGACATGGGGTCGATTGTCGAGCAGTCAATGAATAGACGTGGCTTCGCGGCTCCTTCTGAGAGTAGTGTAGGAGGCTTCAGCATTGACATGTATACATTCTTGACATGTGATGGCTCGGGCAGCACTGTTATGATTGTTTCCTGGACAGACGTCAGCCTCGTGTCCATGGAGCTGTAGTTACTTGATATATGTATTGTCCAGGTATGTTTCAGAGGATTGGCTTTGATGTGTAGGAATCAGAGAAAGAGCTGCCGAAGCAGCTCCCAACTTAGATCATAGATAGAACAATTTGTTTCATCTCGTGGTAGGGAATGTAGAGTAGTGTGCAAGGACACCACGTACCGACTTGACTGCTATATCCCGTACCGACGGAGCCACCTCTACACCTTTATGCTCGCTCTTGAACTTGGAAGTTGCGTCACTGTTGACATCGTAGACAATCAATGTGTCTGTCGAGGGGAGCTTCGCGCGGAGGTTGCCAGCCATGGGATAGCCTGCAAATGCGTCAATGACATCTCGCACAGAACCAAAAAAGACCTACCCATCCGGCCCAGTCCTATGAAGCCATACACCGCTTGTGCAGACCTCGTACTCGAAAAGTGTCTGACGGAACCCGGGCCAGCCAGGAGGGAGGAGGCATGTTGCCTAACAGCTCTCAAAGCAGCCATTGTCACCGTCCAGAACGGTACATAGTCCAATGCCTCGTATACCAGCAAGACGAAGGAAGTGTAGAAAGAGCCTCACGCGAGCGAACGAAACACATAGTGGTCCGCTACGCCTAATCGCATAGGATCGGCATTGGTTGGAGATGGATTGGTGCCGAGGGAAGAGGTCCACGGTCCGCTGTCATCACATCCCGCGTTGGCCCGATGTCAGAGCGGGGAATTTAATTGCTCTCTCCACTTCTGCTCGGTGCGCCGGAGGTCAGAGCGAGCGGAGCCGCATGTGCTCGCCCACCGGGAAATGTCATGTCGAGAGTAACGATTTGTCCTTGAAAGCAGTCTATATGGGTATCATAATCCTAGCCGGCGCCTACCATGATGCTTCTCTGCTGACGTACCACCGACCTCATTCTGCAGGTAGCTCATCCACAGGATCTGTAATGTCGTTGCCCACCGCGATTGCCTCTCGTTGCTTCTTGGTGAGAGGCTTCTTCTTCCGTCGACCACCGGGATCGTTCCTCGGGGCACTGATTGCGTCGAGATACTCCTCGTTACTCATGTTGGAATGCAACTTTTCGACACTGTCTGTGTCCTTGACAAACATCTTGGTGTTGTATGCCTCGTATGATTCGCCATCCTGTCTTCGTAAGCCTTGAGTGATGTATCATTACCATTGCACTCACGTCTTCGTCAAAGAAGTTCATTCGTGTCCACTTTTCCTCTTGCGCGACTTGCATCAAGCTCTTCGACTTGGACGATGCATCATCCTTGGCTGACTTGTATGTCTGAGTGAAGCCGCGAGCTTGAGCAGGCCTTGAGTCGTCGGTCTCACGTGCGGCACTGGCTTTCTTTACGTGCTCCCCAGCATCCACATGGTGAAATTGGGGCCGCATTTGGGCCATGCCATCGACTTTGGTGAGGTGGAGCTCCTTGCCCCTGAAGGTGCCGAGCATGTACTGAGGCTTACCCTCTTCTGCGGACGATATCTGACCACCCAGAGTCTGCTTGCGAAAGACTTTGCCGCTGTTCATCATGGTAGGAAAGTAGTTGACCTCGGAGCTGGGCTCGTCGTAACGACTACCCCGAAGACCTGAGGATTTGATTGCACCGGGTCCAAATCCAGCAGGGGCTCCAAAAGTGGTCAGACCTGATGTTTTGGCTTGCTGCATCGCTTTGCCCCATTCGATGCCCTTGGCCTTGTTGAAATTGATCTCTGGTTCCATTTCGATGTCCACCTCAATGAAGCCAGATTCCTTCTTCATTCGCATTTCTGTCGGAGCACCTCCATTTCGACGATTGTACGGTCTTCCAGCATTCCGTAGAGGGTACTGCAACATGAAGATCTCCTCGGCTACTGCTGGGGTGATGAAGATATCATACTCCGACACCACCGGATCCTTGTCCGGGTCATTACGGGCTGTCTATAGTAAGGAAAAGCACTTGCAGCCAAAATTACAGCACCTACGAGCCATGGTCCAGAAAAGCTCTGTCTGGTGTTGTAAATGTGTGAATCATGAGCAATCAATAATGGTGAAGTGAAGATTTAATGCATCCCCAAAGTGGGTCTGCAGGCTTGGCGAAAATTGTGAGGCTCGAAGGATAACAGTCATTCTTTCACCTTTTTTGTTACTTGAGATGATTGTCAACTGCTTTGCGGAAGAAGTACATCCCATCAGATCTCAGCCAGATTCACACCGTGGGTATCCACGTGCAAGCCTGCCGCATCTCGGAGACAAAGGATTGCATGCCAGCAATGCCTCGACGAGGCTGAAGTGCGTGGGTGGACGCCACCCTGCATGCACTCAGCACTCGAAGACTGCCTGCCGTGTTCTCCGGACGAACTCTGGTAGTCAACGTCTCGTATCTGCATGCACACTGTCAATTCATCTGTTTCAGATGACGAAGGCTGAAATACATGCGATCACGAATATCGATGTGTGCGACATATAGCTTGACCATTACCCCTCCTGGTCCTCGCCAGTACACGCATACCTCAGCTCTCTTGCCTGAATTCACACGGCTTCCGAATTAAGCTTCGTTTCCCCAGCGGTGAGCTTGCTCAGACTACATGCTCTGGACCCTTTCGTGCGGGAACTCTGCTCCTACCGAATGCCTGGGTTCCAGCTATCTGGGCTGTAGTACCCATCAAGCCGCAGCTGGCATATCCGTCGCACTTCGCAAATTTGTGATTCGCCAATCCTACAGACCCATTCTGCATACCTTACTATCTTTAAGATGCCGTGCTTCAGTATACCAGGGCATTGTCCAAGAGACACAAGTTCCGCCTCAGGCATTGCATTCAGCTTCTTCAACGTGGACTCCTTCTCACATACACTACATCTCTGTGAAATGGACCCGACCCGCCAGGTATAAGTATCTCATTTCTCTCCTGGTGTGAACCCTTCAAGCACAACAGACAGTTCCACTTCCACTTCGCAGCTTTTGCCATCGATCACTACTATTCTGTTCATTGCATTGTGTGATACAGCTCTCACCATGGTATCTCTGCTCCTCTTCATATCCTTCGCGGCAGTAGTCCTCGCCTCCACAGGGGGGGATCACGTTGCACTACCAGTACTCCGCGCAGCCAGAAAGAGATCTGATCTCGAGAAGAGAGCATTGACTCTAGGAACCACGTCTGCAGCGACCTTCAGATACATCGATGGTTCGTCTACTTCCTGCTCATACACTTCCCGACTAACAATGATCAGCGCCTCGCAACGAGGGTCAGACCTTCTTCTCCGACGTATATGTTGAGACTGTCAAGCCCATGCTGGTCCTTGAGGAATTCGACCATCTTTTCCACCAGATCGACTGTTCCGATACAATCCTGACCATCCATTTCCTGGATCGCGAAACCTTTGATCCCGCAAGCAGCCTCGCGGCAACACTATCAGACGGACTGGTAGTTACTGCGCACGACGAATGCGGCGATGGCACAGCTCGGTCTTTACGCCGTGTTACCGAGGTCCACCTCGACGAGGCAGCCATGCAGATAACTTTCCATGGCTCAGTCACAGACTGGCATAACTCCTTCGAGTCGATGCAAATTAGCCACGGACACGCATGGAACGAGCCACATGTTCAGCTGTCCCGCCGACAAACTGACGACGGCAGGGACGTTGACGATGGATCTACTACTTTTCTCGACCTCTCTGCGGCTCAACAAATCGACACGACGTTCCCGTTGATCTCTGAATTGACTGGACTCCCGGTCTCCTTCGGCTGCAAGAATTGCACCATCACCGGCAATATGAACATAACAGACAGTAATTTTAAACTGGTAAACATCGCCGAAGAGACCAAAGCTTTCTTCTCCGGCAACCATAGCAGAACTTCGAGCAACCAAACGCAGGGCATGAATGACTTGGATGCCTTGCGTGCTGCAGATTTCACGATAGAGCTCGTCGGCTTTCTTGCACATATCGACCTCTGGGCCTCACCCGCAAAGACAGGTAGCATGTCATTGCCTGTATTCGAGTGGCTTCCGTTTGGCTTCATGGTGCCACATATCGGACAGCTTGGATTCAAAGTGGTTACCGAACTCGTTCTCGAGTGGGCCATAGCAGGCGGACTACGCATGTCATACGGCTTCGAAGTGGCAATCCCGGACAGCCGGCTGCACATCGACCTGAAGGACTTCAATAGATCCAGCGCGACCGGTTTCAAAGACGCAACAATCAAAGCGCTACCATTCCAGGCAGACATTGCAGACCTCGGTCTCGAGCTCCGGTTCACCTTTCGACCGCGTATCTCCGCAGTCATGGAGTTCGGCGAGATCCTCGACGCTCAAGCCGGTGTTTACATTGATACGCCGACTCTGAACGTCACAGTCGCCCAGATCTCGTCCAACGAGTACGACAGTGATTGCCGACCACGATCCACCGAGACCCAATTGTCTGAGGCCGAGCGCGACGTTTTAGCAGAATACACAAACCTAACACATATCATCGGAACTTCTCAAATTGGTCTCGGCGCCGACGTGGATCTGGACTTCGACTTCAAGAAAGCGCAGCGAAATGTCGCGGCGACTGCAAGTATCTTGAGCACAACAGATCAGATCGCAACCACCTGCTTGGTCTGGAGGGAGGCACCGTCGGCGCCGCCGGTGGTGTATGGGACTTCGACCGTGCTAGGACCTACGGCGACGTTCGTTGCTGCTTCTGAGGTTGTCGCTGAGACGAGTGCGGCGATTGCTGCGGCGAGTGCGAGTGCTAGCGTTACTGGTGGTGCGCCTCGGGCGGTGGTGGTGGGGCGGTGGACGGGCATGTCTGCTGTGGCGGCTGTGGTTGCGGTCGCGGGGGCGATGGTTATGTTGTGAGTGGTGATGATCTGGATCAATCCAGGGTGTCTAAGGAATCCTGGATAAGTGTAATGTGTTTGGAAATAATCGAGGAGTTCAAGGCGTGTTTTGGGGATTGTGCATCTTCTCTGTAGTTTGTAGTCATTTCTTATGCAATTCATGAATGTCAATCGGCTCCCTGTCCTGGTAATTGATCGTAATTTCATGGACGATAATACTTGCATTCCCCTTCGTCGCCAATTTCACAGCTCATACAGTATAAGGGTTCTCAGCGTGTGGATTGTAGGAGAGAAAGTTGCGCGTCATTGATTGCGGAGCTTCGGGATGAAGAGCTTCACGCATCAGTGCAACATCGCCTCCTCTCCCACCATCACTTCTCATCAAAATATTGTTTTTAAGTCTCTTTCAATTTCAAGCATGCGAGTATGGCGTACATAGCGTCCATTCATCGCCCGAGTAGTGTCCGGCATGCCATCAAGCTCAATTTCTTGGATGCCGAAGAGGATACGCTTGTGGTGGCGTAAGCTTATCCGCCACTTCTGCGAGAACTGACACTGATAATTCACAGCAAGTCAAATCGACTTGAGTTTTATGCTCAGACGGAAGATGGATTGGTGCTGAGGCACTCAAAGGCCATCTATGGCAAAGTCATACTGCTCAACAAACTCCGGCCTGCGAGTTCACCAACAGACCATTTATTCGTCGGCACGGATCGATTCATGTATTTCGTATTATCATGGGATCTCACCACGAAACAACTGAAAACGGAGAAGACATATCAGGATCTTGCAGACAACTCATCCCGCGATTCACAGACTGGCGATCGATGTCTCATTGACCCCACTGGACGATTCATGACGCTGGAGACCTACGAAGGCATTGTCACTGTCGTTCCGATTGCAACGGAAGGCAAGAAGAAATCTAAGGACGAACCTGGCACACTTCGCGATCCCATTCCCACCAGAATACCAGAACTCTTTGTCCGGTCTTCAGCCTTTGTTCATCGCCGGAAAGAAAAGGATAAGCCACAACTTGCACTTCTGTACGAGGATTCCACAGGAAGCGTCAACCTTCGGATACGAGAGCTCGATTACTCACCTGGTCTCAAGGACGAAGGAAGTGCTGAGTTCGAAAGTCCCATTGAAGTGGAGGGTGACGTTGGCCTTGGGGCCAGCCATATCATTCCACTGGGTGCTCCCGCATACGGCCTTTTGATCATCGGCGAGACCTCCATTTCATACTGCGATGAGTTCGAGCACAGTCTAGACACGAAGGCATTAGACGAACCAACCATATTCGTGGCCTGGGCACAAATTGACTCCCAACGATTCGTGCTCGCAGACGAATATGGGAAGTTATACCTTTTGATGGTAGTGCTTGATGGGCGGAATGACTACGAGCGCTGGCAGCTGGATATCCTGGGTGAGACCTCGAGAGCTTCAACGTTGGTCTACTTGGACGGAGGGCAATTGTTCGTGGGATCACATCAAGGCGACTCGCAGGTCATTCAGTTAAAGGAACAATCGTTGGAGGTACTTCAGACATTCTCAAACGTGGCACCCATCTTGGACTTTTCTGTCATGGACATGGGCAATCGGACGAGCGACGCACAGGTCAACGAGTACTCGTCCGGACAAGCTCGAATCGTTACTGGATCTGGCGCCTTCAAAGATGGCAGTCTGAGGAGCGTACGGAGCGGTGTTGGACTGGAAGAGATCGGCATGATAGGAGAGATGGAGCACATTACTGATGTCTTCAGTCTGCGGACGAGACCTGGCTCACAATTCGCGGACGCACTTGTTGTTTCCTTTCTTACTCACACAAGAGTCTTTGTTTTCTCACCAGAAGGGGAGGCTGAAGAAGTCGAGAGCTTGAATGGGATCGACATGTCGCGGCAAACCATACTGGCGGAGAATCTTCAAGGCGGGGAGATCCTGCAGGTCACTCCTTCGACGGTGGCGGTGGCAGACCCGGAAAGTGGCATGACTTCAGCTTCTTGGTCAACAGAGTCGAACGGCGAGATCACAGCAGCGTCCTCAGCGAGAGATCAAGTTCTCATTTCTGTCAGTGGCACGGGTTTGATCCTGCTCATGTCAAGTCCGCAAGGCCTGCAAGTCGTTGCTCAGCGCAAATCCGACGAGACCTCTCAAATCGCCTGCCTATCACTATCCTCGCTATTCCCGGACGTTGCCTTTGTGGGATACTGGAAGGACTCAAGCATCACTCTTCTCGATCTCAAGAGCCTCCAGCCACTCCACTCCGAGACCGTATACGAGGACAGCATTGTAGTACCACGGTCAATCGTGGTGTCACAGGTCCTGGCTGATTCATCACCGACACTGTTCATCGGTATGGCCGACGGAAACGTTGTCACGTATTCGGTCGACCCGGCCAGCCTCCAGCTTTCGGCGAAGAAGAGCATTATCCTCGGAACCCAGCAAGCTAACTTCAAAGTACTCCCGCGAGCCGATGGGCTCAACAATGTCTTTGCTATCTGCGAACACCCGAGTCTGATCTACGGGTCAGATGGCAGGGTGGTCTACTCGGCCGTGACAGCCGAGGATGCACGGTGTGTGTGCTCGTTCGACTCGGAAGCATATCCTGGAGCCATCGCGATCGCGACTGACGAAGGATTGAAGCTGGCTCTGGTGGATGAAGAGCGGACAACGCATGTTCAGACTTTGCCGGTGCACGAGACAGTACGACGAATAGCATACTCGGCCGACTTGAAAGCGTTCGGTCTTGGTACGATCAAGCGGACACTCGACGACAATGTGGAAAACATCAAGAGTCATTTCAAGCTCGTGGACGAGATCGCTTTTCAAGAGCTCGATACTTATGCACTGAATCCTGACGAGCTGATCGAATGCTGCATCAGGGCGAAGCTTGATGATGGCGCAGGTCAAGGTCACCTTGCGGAAAGATTCCTTGTTGGCACTTCCTACATGGACGATGTCAACGATCAGAACGTCAAGGGTAGGATCCTTATATTCGAGATCACTGAAGAGCGAAGGATCAAGTTGATTGCGGAGACGGCACTCAGAGGCGCATGCAGATGTCTGGCCATGTGCGAAGGGAGGGTGGTGGCTGCTCTGATCAAGACGGTAAGATGTACTGATCACCGAAAATGCCAACAATACTGATCATCTCAGGTCGTCACATTTACCTTTGAGTACGAGTCGGGCAGTCTGCCCATGCTGCTAAAGTCAGCGACCTACCGTACCTCGACCGCGCCCATGGATATCGCTGTCTCTGGCAATGTCATTGCTATCGCAGATCTGATGAAGAGTACATCTGTCGTCAAATTCACCAAGGCCCAAGACGGGGCTAACGATAAGCTGGAAGAAATTGCACGCCATTACGAGACGTCCTGGAGTACAGCAGTCGCCGAAGTTGCAGAACACACTTACCTAGCATCTGATGCGGAGGGCAACTTGGCTGTGCTCAGTCACGACGTGGGAGGCGTCTCTGCTGAAGATCGACGTCGTCTGCGGGTCACAAGCGAGATGCTCCTCGGTGAGATGGTCAATAGGATTCGGAGGATCGATGTGCAGCCGACAGCTGGTGCAGTCGTTATCCCCAGAGCGTTCATGGCGACAGTGGAGGGGTCCATCTACTTGTTCGCTTTGATCGCAAAAGACAAGCAAGACTTCCTCATGAGGCTGCAGGAGAGGATGGCAGAGTTGGTAAAGAGTCCGGGCAACGTGCCTTTCAACAAGTACAGGGCTTTCAAGACGGCTGTAAGAGAGGCAGAGGAGCCGATGAGATTCGTGGACGGCGAGTTAGTGGAGCGGTTCCTGGACTGCGAGACAAGCGTGCAGGAGAGGATCGTTGAGGGCTTGGGCGTCGATGTCGAGGACGTGAGAGGGATGGTTGAGAATCTCAAGAGGCTGCACTGAGATGGATAAGCAAGTTGTGATCGAGACACGATCGCGATTTCATCCATGTAAATCACCAAAGATAGAACAACGGAGGACCAAATAAGCTCTTCACATGCTCACTCCCCTCTGTGAAGATCAATCACTTTGCCGTTTTGGGACGTGTCAGTTCCGCGTTTGGCGGACGACTTCACGTCATAACTTCCACCTTCCTTTGACTTGCACCCTCCGTCGCATACAGCACACAATGCAATGGACACCGCTCATGAGGTCACGGACTCTTCAGACTGGCTAAGCACGACACTTCCAACCTTTTCTCAGCTAGAGAACTCACTTCGATGTCAAGTGTGTAAAGATTTCTTCAATAACCCGGTCATAACCTCTTGTTCACATACTTTTTGCTCATTGTGCATACGGCGATGCATCTCTTCGGACGGCAAGTGTCCCGTATGTCGGTCAAGCGATCAGGCTAGCAAATTGCGGCAAAACTGGGCAATAGATGATGTTGTTGCAACCTTTAAAGCAGCTCGAGCAGATGCGATCAAGCTCGGCACGGACCGAAAGAAAGAAGAGGACGAGATTGCAACAAGACCGACGAAGCGAAGGCGGATTCAGCGTGAAGGTACAAGCACACCACCGTCATCGCAGCGACAAACAAGAAGTCAGACGAAGACGCAGCCCAGTGCGACCGCCGAGGTGCTGGTGGTAGACGACGACGAAGAAGACGGTGATTATGAGGAGTATAAAGAGCCAGAGGACGGACTGGTCGCTTGTCCCATATGCGGTGGAAGAATGAAGGAAGAGACAGTATTTGCTCATACAGATATATGCGACGGCACACCACCAGATCGAAAGAAGAGCCAGACACCCGTGAATCCCTTGCAGCAACGACCACCAGTGAGACCGCCTTCGCAACCTCAAGAGCGGATAGCGGAACTGAATTACTCCATGATGACGGACGCACAAATGAGGAAAAAGCTCAAGGATATCGGGATTTCATTCACTGGAAACAAACAGCTTATGACGCGGCGGCATACCGAGTGGGCCAATTTATGGAACTCGAATTGCGATGCCTCGCGACCGAAATCAAAGGCACAGCTTCTGAGCGAGTTGGCCATGTGGGAGAAATCTCAAGGCGGGCAAGCGCGGCCTTCCCACGGCAGTGTGAATGGCATCATGAACAAGGAGTTCAACGCAAAAGCCTACTCGAGTAGCCACAGCGACGACTTTGCGAGACTCATACAAGAAGCCAAGTCGAAGGCGAAAGCAAAGGCTGCAGTGATGGAACCACAAGGACAGGCTGAATCGAGCAACACGCCAGCAACCGCAGCGAATAACCCGGATCGAGGTACAGCAGGCGAAGATGCAGCGACACCGAAGCGCCCCGTGTCAGTCCACATACCCGAGACAAATGGTAACGGACATACAGTACGGCGATCTAGCACGGCAGGGAGTAGCCAAACTCAGTCAAGTGCAGCATCGCCTACATCGGTCACACCGAGTGAGGCACTCATGCAAAAAGCACATTCCAGCGCAGACACCTACCCACAACATAGACGAGGGTCCGACAGCATTGGGGCACGCTTCGCCACTCAACCGACAAGAAAGGTTCCCATGTTCGCTGTATCATCGCAGCCGGTGGCAGATGTAGATATGAGCATGGATAAGCACTAATGTGATGGGGATCATGCATATTTGGAAGAGGATCTGTACAGCGAGCTTGAGCGAGGAAAGAACAGAACCGCATCGATTAAGCAGGGTATATATAAGCTCCAGCATGCATATTGGCGTCCCAGCCATCTTTCATCAGTCATATCCGTCAGACGTCTATGTGAGGGTGCTCTGATTTGCGGGTATCTCACTGCGCCGTCTCATTCGCCTCCTCAAAGTGGTCTTCTTCGTCTTCCTTCGCAGCGTGCGGCTCACTCATGGGTACATCGATACCCTCTAGACGTTTTCCGAGGGCTTCTTGCTCGGCCTGGTCTGTCGCTTCTCTCTGAGCACGTTGTTTCGCCTCGATCTCCTCCCTCCGTGCACGCTCTTTTGCCTCTTTCTTCTCGCGCTCTTCCCGCTCGAGTGCTTCTAATTCATCGTCGACTTCGCCTTCGTTGATGTTTGAGGCGGCACCTTCGTTGATCACGCTCGTGACGTCTTCTGTGACGTCCATTTGTTCTCGTAGTCCTTGCATGACGTCCTCGACTGCTTCTGTGCCTCCGACTTTGTCGTTCAGACTTCTGAGGATGTCCCTGCCTTCTTTCATGGCCTGTACGATGGCCACGTTGTCGGTCGCAACCTCGATGCTTCGCCATGTCGTCTCCAGGGTCTCCAGCATTCTGCCACGCTCCTCTAGCATGCCTTCTGCCGCCTTCTTCCCTCGCAACGCTCTTTTCGCTTTGATATTCTGCCCCTCCTTGACCGCTGCTCTCGCCTCCATGTTCAACTTCTCCACTCGCTCCGTGAGGTCCTCCACCTGCCTCCCCAAATCCTCAATCAACCCCTTCATATTCGCAATCCCCTCATCCTCCTTCGTCACCTCCTCCCTCCCCTTCGTCCCATTCACCTTAACACACCCCTCCGAAAACGTCAACACCCCCTTATCCCTCTCCAAATACCTCAACAACACCGCCATATCCCTGCTACTCAACTCCGCCCCCTCCCCCTTCTCTTTCATCACCCCCTTGAACCTGCCCTCAAACTCCCCCCTCGGCATCACCCTCTCCGTCACACCCCCCTGCTTCACCCCCTGCAACCACCCCTCAATCTCCCTGCCGACCCTCTCCACCGTGTCCCTGACCACAAACTCCCCTGCCACGAGCACATCCCCTTCCCCCTCCCCCATGATCCCCAACTGCCTCAACCCCCACCGCACAACCTGCATCGGCGTCGGGACCTGCACCTGCACCCCCCACCCCTGAGAAGCGTAAATACTCCTCTCCCTGCCCTCCCACTCTTGCAAGGGAATCAACTCCCCCTTCTGCACCGCATCGGTAATCACAGCTTGCAGACTGAGCGGCTGGCCAAACTGCGGCGTCGCGAGCGCGGAAGCGAGTGCTGGGCTGGAGGAGAGCAGGAGGGAGGAGGCGCCGGACGGGGAGGAGGGGAGGAGACCGTGCCGGCCGAGAAGTGTGAGGGCTGATAGCCAGGTGGTGGTGTTGGCGGCGTACCCGTCGGGGTTGAGGGTGCGGAGGGGGGTGAAGGAGGAGTAGAGGCTTGAGAGGCGGGGTGGGGAGCGGAAGGCGGGGAGGTGGGATTGGAGGAAGAGGAGGAGGGGTGGGGTTGGGGTGGTCATTGTTGCATTGTTGTTTGAAGGGATGTTGTGATGTGAGGATGGAGGGGAGGAGGGTGTAGGCGCGGAAGTGTTTGCGGGAGAAGCGCGTGGGGAGTGGGTTTCACACGTGAAGGATGGGAAACAAAACACGACAGGATTTCTGGATTTAGGACTGAGAGGGGTGGCTGATAAGTGAATTTTGGGTATCTCATGAGGACCACTCTTCTGCAAAGCTATCTTTACACAGCCACGCGTGTTCATATCGACCAGCCGCTCTGCTTCTTGCTCGTTTGCACCCGTGGAGCGGATGATGTCTTCTCGTCTGAGAAACCCAGAGGCTCGAAGGCAAATTGTGCCTGCTGACCTGGCCTCCAAGTCGTGGCCCCTTCGTCCTCTGGGATATCAGGCTCGCCATCCTCCTGTACTTCGTTCGGGACCGTCTCGTCTAACGTCGCCTCTTGATCTCCTTCTTCATCTTCGTCCTCTTCCACTTCTTCGTCTTCTCCGTCCTCGTTGTGAGTGCTGCTTTCCTCTTCTGTGCCGTCTCCACGGCCAACAATCTCGATATACCGATCGAGATCCTTTGCCATCTTCTTGTTGAAGCCGGTAGCCTCCACTTCCACATCCAATCTCGTCGTCTTATCAGACTCCTTGATCGCATCCGCGAAGAATGGACCAGGCTCCGATGTTTCGAACTTGAATCGCCGGAGGAAGAAGCGTTTGATGCAGGCCACGTCCCTGTCAAAGTAGAACTTTGCGTTTTGATGCGTGATGGATAGCATTTGCGGAAAGTCGATGAGGATAGGTACAAGCGTGACCTCTCCATTTGCTGATGGTACCTCCTTGATCAGTAGATTGAATTCGTTGTAGTCGCCGTGAATCAGTCCTACCCTCGCCAGCTTGACAATCATCTCCATGAGCTCAGCGTACAGTGATGCAGGATCTGGAACACTATCGATCTGCCGTAAAGGAAATGCATCGATGAATTCCATGACGATTGTGTGGCGACTCTGTCCAAGCGGTTCTGGTACCGGGAATCCTTCACGCCTCAAGGCTTGCATGAATGCGTACTCCTTCATGGCTGCCAGCCGACTGAGATACATCCAGGATCCTGTCGAGCGATTTCGAAGGTAGTCTCTGTTGGCCTTCACCGTCCTGAAAGATATCCTGCCTAGCCTGTGCACTTTGAGCACACATTGTCGGCCTGATTCGGCTGCCACGACATAGATGTCAGACTCCTTGCCGACGCCAATTTGATTGCCCAGACTGTAGACGGTCGAGCTTTTCCGATGTGAATTGAGTGCCAGATAGTCCAGTCCGCCATAAGTTAGTCTGTAGCCATCATCTGCTCGACTGGTCAGAATAGTGCTCCCATTCTGTACTCTTTGAGCAACGGACATTTGGCATTCTTGACTTTTGCGATCAGATTGACTTTGGCCAGAGCTGAGATGCTCTTGTGCACGCCGCTGCCGCCCCGCAGGCCAGCGAGTTGGGTGATCAATGTGGTTGGTACGACCTCATGATTCCTACTTCCTGTCTCAACCTGTGGACATCTTATCAGCGTCAGTCGAGATCTCGGCGAAGAGTTCCATTTCACTTACAGCTGTGAGCACTCTCCAGTCCTCCGAGGTCAGGTACCGAATCGCTTTTGGATTCAGCTTCATGTTGAATGCTCGGGCACCGGAATGTGATTGTTCTCAAGCTCTTCAAGTGATGGCTGGAAACTAGTCTGACAGTCCCAATTTTGGTGGCGACCACACTTGCAGAGACTGATAAAAATGCTGCCATGAAGTCGTGACCATGATGGTTATGCTCCGAAAGCGGTGAGCGGCGGCAGAAAGTGATGCTGCTCGGAGCTCTTACGTGAACTACATCGCGCGCTTTCGAAGAAGGACAAACCATCATCCTCCATCGCCTCACCTTACACCTCGCCATCTTCTTGTCGCACCTCCAACAGCTTTCATCATTCAGTCCGAATCAGACGTCTAGATCATAGCCAGCAGTCCCAAACGCCATCGTCAACTTCTAACAGTCCGTCCGGCAACACAAGCAGTTCCGAAACTTTGCTTGAGGCGGTACAGCATGGCGAAGGAGGACAAGGTCGCGGAGTCGAGCAAGAGCAAAGGAAAGGAGCCAGTGAAGGATGACGCCGATGGAGCGAACGGAGTTGAAAAGGGCACAGATGGAAAGGACAAGAAGGACGAACTCCAGCTCGCACCTGGTGGGTCATGCGACTGCAACTCTGCGCATCGGAATACTGATGAGCAACAGAGGAGCTTAATGAAGAGGATCAAAAGCTCAAAGATGAGCTTGACATGTTAGTGGAGAGGATACTGGCATGCACTCCCGTCAACCCGTGAGCGTTCACAGCTAACACTTGATAGGAGTCCGACTCTTCCTTGTACCAAGCCGCTCTCGAAGCCATCAAAGATTCGATCAAGACTTCGACATCTTCCATGACTGCAGTACCAAAGCCGCTAAAGTTCCTGCGACCACACTATGAGAAGCTTGAGCAGGCATACCAGTCGTGGCCAGAGGGTGCGAACAAGGTTGGTCACACACAGAATGGAGGCGCCGAATAGCACTGACCGCTCTAGACGTCGCTTGCCGACACTCTCTCTGTCTTGGGAATGACCTACTCGGACGAGGACCGCCTGGACACACTCAAATACCGTCTGTTGGCGCCATCGAAAGATCTGGGTTCATGGGGTCACGAATACATGCGGCATTTGGCGCTTGAGATCGGCTATGATTATCAGAAGAGGCTGAATGAGGACAAGGATGCTGATGAGCTGACACAGCTTGCTTTGACTCTCGTTCCCTTTTTCTTGAAGCACAACGCCGAAGCCGATGCAGTGGACATTCTGAGCGAGTTGGAGATGATTGAGCAGGTCGGAGAACACGTCGACAAGGACACATACGCCCGAGTATGCCTATACATGGTCTCCATGGTACCTCTTCTCACCTACCCGGACAATGATCGCTTCCTGCGAACGGCACATGACATCTACAAGAAGTACGATCAATTGACGCAAGCTCTGACACTTGCTATACGGCTCAACGACATGGATCTCATCAAGGCAGATTTTGCGTCGACCAAAGACAAGTCTCTGAGGAGGCAACTCGCATTCATCATCTCACGGCAAAGGTTGAATATCGAGTTGGAGGACTCTGAGAAAGAGGAAGATCCGGAACTGGAGGATTGCCTGAACAATGTCAAGCTGCCCGAGCACTTCCACGCTCTTGCAAAAGAGCTCAACATTCTGGAGCCAAAGGTACCCGAAGACATCTACAAATCACATCTCGAATCAAGCCGGACAGCAGGTCTGACGAACACCGACTCTGCAAGGCACAACCTTGCAAGCGCATTCGTCAATGCATTTGTCAATGCAGGATTCGGTGACGACAAACTGATGTTGCAACAAGAAGGTGGAAGTAAGCAGAGCTGGATCTGGAAGACAAAGGACGAGGGCATGCTTTCGACCACTGCTTCGCTGGGTACGCTCATGCTGTGGGATGTGGAGACGGCCCTGGACAAGATTGACCCGTACACTGGTGTCAATGAAGACCAGATCAAGGCCGGTGCTTTCCTCGCCTACGGTATTGTCAATTCGGGAGTCAAGCTAGAGGCAGATCCAGTGATCGCACTTCTCGGCGAAGAGCTAGACCCGAGTAAGCCAAAAGCTGTCAAGGTGTCTGCTTTGATGGGTCTTGGTCTCGCGTATGCCGGCTCGGCGAGAGAAGAATTCCTGGAACTCCTTATCCCCATGATTGGCGACACTAGCTTGGAGATGCAGCTTTCGGCTATAGCTGCGCTGTCTCTTGGCTTGATCTTCGTTGGTACTGGCAACTCGGACGTCAGTGAGGCCATCATCCAGACTTTCCTTGACGAGGATCGGAACAAGCAGCTCAAGGACAAGTGGACGCGCTTCATGGCACTGGCCCTTGCCTTGCTGTTCTTCGGCCAGCAAGAAGAGGTTGATGTCATCCTGGAAACTCTCAAGGCTATCGAACACCCCATGTCTGCTCCTACCTCAGTCCTGGCTGATGTGTGCGCGTGGGCTGGTACCGGTGCAGTGCTCAAGCTCCAGTCGCTACTTCACATCTGTAATGAGCCTATTGAGGAAGCCGATGAAGATAAGAAGGGCGACGAGCTGCTGCAGACTTACGCTGTGCTCGGTCTTTCCTTAGTCGCTATGGGCGAGGAGGTCGGTCAAGAGATGGTTCTTCGCCAGTTCGGTCACCTGATGCACTATGGTGGACCGAACATCCGGAAAGCTGTACCCTTGGCGATGGGTCTGATCTCACCCTCGAATGCACAGATGAAGGTCTACGACACATTGAGCAGATACTCTCACGACAACGACAATGACGTCGCTATCAACTCCATCTTCGCCATGGGCATGCTCGGAGCGGGAACAAACAACGCTCGCATCGCACAATTACTCCGTCAACTTGCTTCGTACTACCACAGAGATCCCAATGCTCTCTTCATGGTACGGATAGCACAGGGTCTCTTGCACATGGGCAAGGGAACTTTGTCACTCTCTCCATTCCACACCGATCGCAGTGTCCTTTCCAAGGTCGCCACAGCTGGCCTCCTCACAACAATGATGGCACTGACGGACGTCAAATCCTTCATCTGCGCCGACTCCCATTACCTTCTCTACTACCTCGTCACAGCCATGCACCCACGATTCTTGGTTACTCTGGATGAAGACCTGAAGCCATTGACTGTCAACGTTCGTGTCGGTCAAGCAGTCGATGTGGTGGGACAGGCTGGTCGACCAAAGACGATCACAGGGTGGCAGACACAGAGCACGCCAGTACTATTGAGTTATGGTGAGAGGGCGGAGCTGGAGGATGAGGAGTATATCAGCTTGACCAACACACTGGAGGGTCTGGTCATCCTGAAGAAGGTAAGCGTCCCATCATCTTCTACTGGTATCATCGTCGCTAACATCATCTAGAATCCGGAATGGGAATCATAATGCATCAAGGAAAGGGACACAGCCATGTAGAATAGCATGAGGAATAGAAGCATGTCTATGAAGTCTACCGCTGCGTTGCTGTCGTGATATGTACAGAGGCGTTCAACCTTCCAGGACAAATTGCAGAAACGCTTTCGAAGCCACAATGCCATCATGCTTGTTGCCCACCCGAGACATGGCATCATTGTAGATTTCATCCTTGAGCACTCCGAGATCATGCCGTACATCCAAGATTGCAGATGTGATGAAGTTGTTGAACTCGGGATGTCCTTGCACAGTGATCGCCTTGCCCTTCATGTACCATCCCTGCGTCGAGCACTTGGGCGTATGTGCCAGTGGTTCCACGCCCTCGGGGTACTCGTACACTGTATCCTGATGCATCTGGTGGATGTACTGCAACAAGTCAGCTTTGTCCCCATTGTACGAGCCGCTCCATCGACTCCATCCCTTCCACCTCACCCAGACTCTCCATCGAGCGGCTCAACAATCGTCTCTTCGCCCATCTTCTCTCCACCGCACCACAAACGCAGGTTGAATAGACAGGACTCACCATCTCCCCCCTCCCCAACCCAAAAACCTCCTCCCCCTTCTTCGTAAGCTGCATAGGCGTCACACTCACTTCCCACCCCTTGTCACTCCTCGCCACCTTCGCCCCCATCGCACGACCAATAATCTGATGCCCAAAGCAAATCCCAATCAGCTTGACGCGGGACTGCTCATACAAAACCTTCTTGGTGAAGTCTACAAGTCGCAGGATCCAGGGATCCGAGTCGAAGGAGTTGTGCTCTGCCACTGTCAATACCTGTCATCCAACACCTGCAACCCAACACCTCTCTCCCATGCTGGGTCGGCTTCAGATAGGTTGGGAGAGGACAAGACTCACTACTCCCCGTCAACAGCACCGCGTCCACCGACTCGAGATCAGGGTACTCCTCCTTGCTGACGACGTCCCATTTTGTGATGTCTAGTTGTACCTCTTTGCCCGTCTCTTGCTTGAGGAGGTCCGCGCCTGAGTGGAGCATTGTTTCGAAGATGGCGCCGTAGGAGCCGAGTCGGGCTGCTACGAGGGGCACGGGGGTGTCGCATTCTAGAACGGCGATGCGAAGGGGGTTCGCCATGGTGGGCAGGTGGAGGGTGAGGTGAGGAGGCTGGGGAGACAGGGGAGGGTGTGAGGAGGTCGGATTGTAGATATGGTGGTAGTTACGGAGGGGTACAGGTGAGGGTGGTGGGGTGTGGGGATATCTCGGGGATACAGTATATCGAGAAGGTAAATTTTTGGGGGGTGGCTGAGGACGACGATTTGCATTGATATTCGGGCTTGGTTCATCATGTTTTCATTCAAAGTCTGGAAAGACTCGGGTATCTCGGTCTAAATGTACATCTCTCACCACGGTTGTTGACCTACAACCGACCTGAACCTGGCCATGCCCTGTTTACAAAAAGTAATCCCTGATCGGATCATTGCCCGCATGCTGTTGTTGCTGCTGGGCTTCCAATCGATGCTCGTCATTCTCCGGTGCCGCGTCAAAGACATTCCATAATCGTTCTCCACCAGGACCGACTTCTAACACGCTCGCTTTGTTGCCACATCTGTAGCAGTAGTTTGGTGCGCTCCACACTGTGCTTAGCCGGTCTTCGAACATGACCATGTACCCTTCGTTGCAGAGCTGATGGGCGCGCAGTATGTGGTTCATGCTGTTCACCTCGAGAAACTTCTTGACCACTTGTGCGCCGAATGTGTATCCTGCTCCTCTCGGCGAGAGGGAGAACTCGTCGCGGTCTGCATCCGGATCACTCCACACCAGATCCGCCATGGGACCTTCGTGGGGTATCTCCCTGAAGCGATCGATGATCTTGATCTGGTCTATGCTGTGGATGCTGGGACTGAGACCGCCGTGTACGCAAAAGATCTTGTCGTCAATGACACAGGACAGCGATAGATAGTCGAACATGTCCGTGAAGTAATGCCATACTGCTGCGTTGCCGTATTTGCGACTGCATTCGGTGTAGAAGCCGTACGACTGTGTGACGCCTCGAGATTCGTGATTGCCCCTGATGAGGTGGACCCGCTGGGGATATCGAAGTTTGAGGCAGACCAGCAGAGATATCGTCTCGACAGAAAAGAGGCCCCGATCGACATAGTCACCTGGCGAATGTCAGATCTGCCTCAGCGTGGTATTCGTTCGCACAAGCTTACCAAGGAAGAGGTAGTTGGTGTCTGGACAGAAACCTCCTATCTTGAAGATCTCTATCATGTCGAAAAACTGGCCGTGTATGTCCCCAACCACAGTGACTGGCGCCTGGACGTGGACAACATTGCTCTCCTTCATGAGAAGCTCCTTTGTCTTTGCACATATTGCCTCTACGACCGAGTCTGCCAACAGCTCTTTCTTGTATAGTCGGGCGATACATTCATCGAGATCGATGCTGCCTGTGCTCATGTCAGTCTGAGGCTGCTACTCAGTCCTGCAGCGCATACTCGGCAGTCCAGGCATGCTAGGCTATATCCAGGCCTCAGAGCCTTCGCCTTGGAGTTGGAAAGAGGTGTTCGTCAAATGAAGGTGAAGTTTGGAACAGCTGTGTGACGATCATGCTTGCCCTGAGACTCCATCGAGCTCCTGTTTACGCCATGACAAATGCAGTGTGATGAGAGTGCTTGAAAGTGACGAAATGTCGCCCGAGGCCGGCGCATCTCAAGCTGCCCGCTGGTATGCGGCGTGCTGGTCTCTGATTGGCTCGGGACCGGTCCGAGCGCCATCAATTACTTTTCAACACCAAGTCGCACACGAAAGACGTGTTAGAATTCTCCTTCAACATTTCATCTCCTTTCATGGCATTAGGAAACGACAGGCATCAAGGTGTTGTAGGCAAATTGCCAACACATCGGTAGACGCTCTCCTTTACATTCTCGACCGTTCCCTTTGCTACCTTATTGCCTTTAATCCTTCTTACGCCTGACAGGCAACGTTACACAGTCACCCCAAAAGAAATCATCACCAACCTACCAGGACTCTCGCCACTGCTCTGTCGCTGCTGCTCTGCTGCTCGCCAGTGCTTTTTTCTGTCTTTCTTTCATCAATGTGTGCAAACCTTTGAGGTCCTCTTCTTACGGAAATATTAGACAGGTCCATCATGCTTCCCTTCAACGGGCACGCTGCGCAGGGTCAGCAATACGGCCAGCAACCTCCTCTTAAGAAGCACAAGGCAGCCAGCACAGCTGTCGTCACCCGCTATCCACCGCCACCGGGATATGTTCCGCCACCAAACGCCCAGATTCCTCCCACGGCATGGCAAACGACACAGCAAATGTACACGCCGGCCCAACAAGCGTGGATGCAACAGTACTATCAGCAGTATGCGCAGGCCTATGGTGCATATCCGCAAGCGAATGCCTGGCCTCAGCCATACGGTTATGGTCAGCCTCAGTTTCAACCACAACAATTCCCCCAGCAGCAATACCAAGTTCCGACTCCTCACGGCTATCAGGGCCAGCCTACTCCTGATCAGCAGTGGCATAGTCAGAGTCCCCACAATGGACCTGCTGCTGCTTCTCCTCAAAATTCTGTGCAGGAAATGAGTCAAGGCTTCGCAAAGCCGGGTCCACCCGCATCGGCAACCCAAAGTCAGCCCGGCCAGCTGTCCCGTGCCATGTCGACCACCTCATCCAATGCGGAGCACACCGACGTCAACCCTGAGAATCCGTTGGCACATCCATTCGACGAAGAAGACTATTGCAGAGAATCATCATTTGCCAAAGACGGCGAGTCAGTTGATTCAAAGTTCAGCTTGGGGAGCATTCGTAAATGACATGCTTGTTGTTCGTCAATTCCTTGCTAATTATTTTGCAGTCCATGTGTCGGCTCATGCCGTACAAACCGTCCTACCTGCAACTTTTCAAGAAGCTGAGCTCGAACTCCTTGCTCCCAAAGCTCGGGAGCACGAGGATGAATCCATCTCTCAGTACTTTGTGAATCATAAGCTTCCAGAAGTGGAGTTGAGCGTTCGTCAGATAGAGGAGGAGTGGGGCGTCGTCAAGGATGACATGATTTTTCGCGAATTCCCACACAGTAATATCGCGGAGTACGTCACCGTGTCAGAAGTCAAAGCGCATCGCGACCGCCCGGATCCGAATCCAGAAGTGCGCTATCCGCCTCCAGATGAGCCTGAACCGGCAAGGTCCCCCACGCCGGAGGTGAAGGAGGAGACAATGGAAGTGGTCCAGGAAGCACCTGAGTATGAAGAGAGTAGTGGGGAGGAGGATGCAGCCATGGATCTCAGCTCTGACAATGAAGACGAGCCCGAGCCAGAGCCTGAAGTGAAGGTTGAGAAGCAGGTTGAGCATGAGCCACAGACGAATGGCGAGCAGGCCCAGAGTCTCCCAACAGCTGATGAGCAGAGAGTCTTGGCATCCATCAAACAAGAACTCCAGCACCATGACAGGCGACAGGGGTACGGACAAGACCAGGAGGGCAGTCGAAGGACATCTTTTGGTGCATCTGGCAGCCCAATGTCGAATCCACATTCGCATCACGGCACACCACCAATGCACCAGGAGCATTTCCAGAGACCAAGTCCTCGCCGCAACGGATCAGGGAAGTATAATGGACAGAATCATCAGGGACAGCCACACCGCCGATTCGACGATCGCCGCAGGTCGAGTGGTCCTTCGATGCAGTATGGACCTCACAACGTTCCACCTCCTCCCGAGGCCGTCGACTACGAAAATCCATGGAGAGGCCCAGACATGATGTTCGACCGTAGGGGCTCCAATGGATCCGACACAAGCCAGCGTACCGTTCCAGGTGGAGATTTTGAGGATGGTGATCGTGACAGGACGCCGCAGCATAGGCCACAGAGCAGACCGCAGCAAGACCAGAATGGCAGTGGCAAGAAGCGTGGCTTCGATGAGATGGACCGCTCGAACCGCAACAGAGGCAGTCGCCAGCAGGATCAGCACGAGCCGCGTCGTCACCGATACAGACCCAAGGTGTCTGAAGCTTACAGGTACTGTCGCCGCCCTTTTGATATGCGTGCAAAGCTAATAATTCCAGTCGTCGCTGGTGATGTTCCTGTAAAGCTTCCAAAGTCACGAAGCCGTGGGTGGCCTTTTCTGTCTCCTCTGCGAACATTTGAGTTCAGCACTCCACTTCTCCTATTGTACAACGAATTTTCTTTGTTCTATTGATCGATCATTGATTATCACACTACGAGCCTGGCAGGTCAGGCTGGGAGTAAAAGAGTGGCACTGCATAGCGAGGAAGGAGGGACATGTCCGGATGGACATTCAAGGGAGTCATGGTCTGACCCTTTTCTTCGTCTGCTTCTCTACCTGTTCGGTTTCACAGTTTAACAAGACATTATCGTGACATTCGTGCTTGCCTTTTCTCTTAGTTATTACCATGTCAGCCCTGCCAGTCGTGATTGATGGTTCGTAAGCCACAATTGCGATACAGATTATCCATGACTGAATCTTCTTCGTCCCATGCATCACAACCACGGTACAGACGGACTGAGGCACTCCTCTGATGTCCGATCCACGCGCGGCCTTTGTGATCGTGCCTACGTCCTACTCTGTTACGCTACAAGCTTGCAAAGCCGGGGCGTCTTGCAACTCCTGCCATGAGACAACCACATCCATTGCAGACCCGATATTGCCTACTGGACCACGTGCACGAACGCAAAGTAAATTTTGTGGATACCTTACTGTCTGAATAGTCTGGCTCGGCACCGCTGGAATACACGTGATAGCTGAGAAGACCTGAACACACATGCTTTTTGAGAATGACCTGGAGTAAAGCTACTGACGCAACACTGCATGAATAGTTGCTGCCGTCTCGATGAACCACCGATCTCGTTTGAATAAACTCGAAGTGTAGCTTCGTCGTGGTAGGTAGGTATGCGGACCTTGACCATGTCCGGAGTGTCATCTGCGAACATGGGTAGCTCTTCGCATCATGGACGAGCAGTTTGATGTAATGATGATCATCAAGCTAAATCGGCGCATCGACATTGTGATCCGGTAGTCATCCAGCACATCTTAACAAGACCGACTTGAGATGTGCATATACATCTCTAAAGGTACTGGGAAACGCCGCAAGAATATCACAAGATGGTGTCTCCAATATCAAAGATGGACACAGTAACAAATGCAGCATGACGGAGTCCTCCCCCTCTCGTTTCCAATGAAGTCGCAGCCAGCGGATCCTGGCCAAGTCTGGCTAGCTGGTAGTTTGGTAGCGGGATCGTCAGCCAATGCATTCGATCCCCAGCATGGCAGATCAAGCGTGTGGTGTGGTCCGCGGTTGCTAATCGGACATTTTCTCACGAATCGATCTGCCATGTACATTGCTGAGGAACAGTGTGAAAGTCACTGCACTTTTCTCGTCGCGCACCTCACACGGTTCGGCGGGACGGGTCTGCTGGGTTCTAAAGTTCACGAACCCTGCGCCAGATGCGACTGGATGCCGGCCAGACTGCTGGCATCAAGGGATCGTCGATAAGGGACTGGTTCGATGGTGGCCTGTAAATCGGGAGCAAAGACGTGGTTTGTGACATTCAGTAGCACTACTCCATTGGTTCGCCGGCTTGCAGAACACTACTGCAGTCTTCGCAGGATACAATCTCCTCTTCCATGCCTCGCCGGTGTCGAGTAAACAGAAGCATCACCGCGTCTGGCACTCCGGACGGTTTCCCCTCGCGAGGACCTTCCGTGCACACCCTGTCGATCGGGGAGGGGAGCAAAGCAGCCGCACTAGGGCGCTCTTCTGGTTCACACGCTTGAACGCCTGGGGTTAGTCTCAATCCTTAGTGTTTGGCTACGCGGGGAAGATCTGCATTAGCGCTGCAGTAGCTCTGGTTTAGCAGTCGCAGCCGTTATCCGTGCTCCGCTGCCCTTGTGTGGGCCTTGGGTGCTTTGCTGCTTGCACCTCCAATTCACGCCATGAGAGCCCGTCTTTGTTGAGAGGACGTCTTCTTGTCCTTCTCACTGTTTCTCACACGACTACTCGACCTGTTCTACGACCTGAATATTCTCCCTCCAATACTTCGAGTCAATCGTTCTCACACGCCTTTGTCTCTGTTTCTCGCGTCCTGCCATTGTATAACCGCCGCCACGATTACAGCATGGCTGGTCAGTAACGTCTGGCTGTTTGAACATTTTCCCTGCCCGCATCGCGTGCCACGACCTGACGACGGCATACGATATACGGACGAGATACGAATACAGAGATCAATCCATTGCTCACGACAGTCCGTTTCCCCAAACCCAATTGCTGATCCTCGACTCGAATCCATCGAGTTTCGACCCCGCCAGCGCTGAACAATCAACCATGAGCACCATCATGGCTACGGTCGTGACTCGGCCAGCTGCTCTCACAAAGTCGACCTCGTCACCTTCGACCTCATTATCACTCAATACTTCAATCCGCGGCACTCCGGCTGCTGTTCCCAACAAACATCTCCCCACTTGCTCACCCGGACCTCGCCCCGCTGGTCACCGGCTGTCCTCGCCAGCGACACCCACATCACCCGCCCCAATACTCGAAACATCTTCGCTCCTATATCCACCAGAGAAATACTCCAAGCTTTCCTCCCGACCTACTGTATATTCCCTCGATTCCGCCCAGCTCCACCATGCTCTCGACCACGCAGCCTCGCAGCCCTTACCAGACCCCAAGCTCGTCTTCCCATGGCTACACGGACTCCACCCCGATAACTCGCTCCAACTCGCCTTCTTCATCGCCCGCAAGAAAGCCCTCCGTCGAATCCCCCGCTGCATCCGCTCAATCACAGTCGTCAAAGCTGGCGGCGACCTAAGCTGTTCAAAGATAAGAGGGGCAATCACTCCGGAAGAGCTACTTTTGTCAGGAAAGATGAGCGAGGAGACCCCACAATTCATAGACGCGGATCCGAGAGATGGTTTCAGCGTTAGGAACTTCCAGATCCAGGCTGCGAAGTTGGCTACCGTTAGTGATATCGTGGTTTATGGGGATGATAATACGAGCAAGGAAGAGGTGAGGAGGTTGGCGGAGAGGATAAGCCGAGCACAGAAGGCTTGGAGGGAGAAGGACAGAGAGCAGGGCGTGGAGAGGCCGGTGTTTAGCACTTTTGTCATGACAGGTGAGTATATTTAGACACAAGACGAGGGACGTGGGCTGACTTGTTTAGATTCATTCGCAAAACTGGAGCAAGATCATAATGAGATTGTGGCGATTGGGAGTAATAACTGCTTGACGGGCAACGTCATTGATTTCTGTAAGTTTGTCCAACCGTCAACTCAAGATCCACGCTGATCACATTCCAGTCCACCAAGAAAGAATCGAAATGTCGACCATGTCAGCGGCATCAGAGATCGCCCACAATGTCTGGCTGGGCCCGACACCAGACACAGAACTGAACGAAACAGCGACCTTGGCAGCCGAGGACGATACTGCACTTCCTTACGACCTTATGATTGAATGCAACGAGATTGCTCAGGTACCCAACCGGAATGCTTTCAAAGTGCTTGAAAGCCTTCTTGCTTGCCCTGACCAGACAAGATCCGCCATCCCCCAGCTAGAGTTTCCTGGATCGGGATCCATCATGCCACCTACTTGGTCTCAGCTAGAAGCGGACGGACTCATGTCGACCATTAGCTGGATCTACTCCCAAGCGAACACGCCTTGTACCGATGCCGTTGCTGGTGCCGAACGGGGTTCCGAGATGCGCAAGCGAAAGGACTCCAAGGTCTCCTTCACTCCACCTCTCGACTCAGATGGCGACAGCATCATGCTCGCCCCAGAAGTCTCATCGGGTCGCAAATTTCTGCTCCACTGCTCAGACGGCTACACCGAGACCACCCTCCTCGCCGTAGCATACTACATGTACTCTCACTGCGTTCCCCTCCACCAAGCTTACATCGAGCTCCACAAGGTCTACAAGCGCAACTTCTTCGCCTATCCCACCGACATCGCTCTTTTGACCGCCATCCAACCCCGCATCCTCTCCTCCTCGCCACTCGCAAAGAATGGTCTCTGCCTCGAACGTCTCGCCCCGCAAGCACCAAAATGGATGGACAAAGTAGACGGATCTCTTCCCAGCAGAGTAACCGACTACATGTACCTCGGTAACCTCAACCATGCCAACAACCCTGGTCTACTCCGCGAGCTCGGTATCGGCCAAGTGCTCAGCGTAGGCGAGTCGCTGGACTGGAACGAAAGAGACACCCAGGCGTTCTGCAATGGCGAGGAATTCGAGTGGGACAGGGAAAGGAAGGAAGGGGGGTGGATGTACGTTGGTGGCGTGCAGGACAATGGCGTCGATCCATTGACTGAGGAGTTTGCGAAGTGTCTGGAATTCATCCGTATGTGCACCCATTACTTTTTGGAGAGACCGCACTGACCATTCCAAGGCAAAGGCCGAGACCGAGGCGTCGCCACCCTCGTCCACTGCCGCGTCGGCGTCAGCAGGTCAGCGACCATCTGTATCGCCGAAGTCATGAACGAATACGGCCTTTCCTTTCCAAGAGCATAGTACGTCTTTCTCCCTTTCCCCCCTTTCTCCATCCCTCCCCTTGTCTTGCCCCCTTTACCCTCCCTGCTCTTGTCTCTCCCTTTGATGTTATATTTGCTAAGGTAGAATAGCTGCTTCGTCCGCGCCCGCCGCCTCAACGTCATCATCCAGCCCCATCTGCGGTTCAGCTACGAGCTGCTCAAGTACGAAGAGCACCAGGCTGTCAAGCGGGGAAGGACGTTCAGGAGGGAGCTTGAGTGGGCGACCATCGCGAGGGAGATTGCGGCTATGAATAGGCCTTATTCGAGGCAGTAGGGATGTCTTGGGAGAAGGGGAGGTGAGGCGAGGGTCAAGGAAGATGAAGAGGGGGATGAGAGTGGTAGACGGATAGGGAAGGAAGACTTACGGGGAAGGGAAGAGGAGGACGCTGGATCTGAAGTTGGTGGGCTCATGGATGGCGAGGGATCTACGGCGCACGACCGGCATCTGGCCTTGGATCTGGGAGTCTTCCCTCTGGCTGCACTCGTCCTACTACTATCGACCATCTCCGCAGTCATCTGGATCTCCTGACACACCCCTACCCTTGCTGGGACTGCTAGGCACCAAGCTTCCTCCCTCGACGAGCTATACCTCTCGAAGATGTACTGGATGTGCATGAGCAATGAAAACGCAACAAAAAACGAAACGAAACGACCACAAACGCCTTGGACGTCAAGTCCAGACTACGACGGAACTTGAATACTTGATGACGGAATGAATGAGAGCATGGATTGTATGGCGTGTACTTGTTTCGACCCTCTCGTTGGTTTGGTATGGACATGAAGGTTTCTGGTTTGCGAATTTCTGGTATGCGAATTTCTGGTATTGATAGGGTGGGGGGGATAGGATGGACAGGGTGGCGACGATGGGATGACTACTGCGAAGGCTGTAGGGTAGTGGAAGCCATCTGTCTGCCGTGTCATCGCCGCTCTACCTCTCTGTGTGATGCCACTGTTTGTCGGGTCGAGCTATCCGACTGTTCCTCATCGTTGTGATGGCTGTCGCTTTCAGGCGTGACACAACAGTCGTGACAACCCCTCGATTGACCAGGCAGTATGTTAGAGATGAAAAGGGGTAGGGCTGACTTTACAAGAATGGCTACGGAGCGTCTTCTCATGTGTCACTGATCACGGTGACAGGGAGATTGTTTGGTAGATGAGTGTTTCTGATTGTCCTTGAATACTACAGATGGAGAAGTGAAGAGCAACTCATCCCCTCGCTGCAGGGCGTCTCGGACTCGATGTACCATGCCCCCAAATCTGCCCTATATCTATGCTCCGTCCTGGGCACCTTCAAGCCAGCGTGCCATAATAGATCTGCTGTATATCTGTACTTCATATTCCATGCTTCGTAAATGTCGTAGCCCGAGTCTTTCCACCGCCATGTCTGCCATCCAAGCGGTCCTGGCAGGCAGCAGTAATGTGTCCCGATCTGTTGAGTGCTTGTGTTCATGTTTCGAAACTGCATCACCTGCCGATGGCCCCAAGTCCGTCCATGTTGTCCACCATGCCACCGGAAAGCGTTGATTCACTATCATCTTCTGCCTCGATTTGCTGCCGTGGCTCTGGCGTCTTTGGGACACGTCTACCGGGACGTGTGCCACGATGGTTTGTGCTTGGAGACGGACGCTGAGATGTAGTCGACGATGTACGTTGTGACGATGCGGCGCTCCTCGACGTTTTGTCACTTTCCTTCGGAGTGCCATTGCTTGGGTGGGAGAGATCTGGTCTGAGCCCTAATTGGGAAGGCTTTCCTGTTGGTTTCTTTTGAGACCCTGTACCAAGCTGGCTTGACGATCCAGATACACCTTTGGTTGAGTGACCAGAGTGACCCTGTCGCCCTTGATGTAGGGTAGGAGCATTCTGACCAGCAGACGATTGTAGACTACTGGTAGGAGGCGCACTTGACGAGAGAGCTGTAAAGCCACTCTGTGCAGATGATTGCGGCGTATCGTTATAAGTACGAGATCCTAGGCCTGCAGCAAAGCTGTCTGAGCTTGAAGGTGTCGGCTGGGGGAGCGATCCTGCCAGCAGAGTCATGAGCTGCTGCTGGGTCAATCCGGCGCCAGCTATGAGCTGTAGACCCTTGAGAACATCTGCAGGAACCGGTGTAGAGCGGCTGTGCGTGGTAGTATCCGGCTTCGTAACGGGATAGAAGTTCTCACTTTCTATATCCATCTCCGGCGCTAATGTGTCGTCATGGAAGGAGTGTCTGGCTCCAGGGTGGCGTGCGGTCTGCATTCGCCCAAGTGAGCCTTGATGGGCACCGTCATTGATGGTCTTGTCCGGTCGAGGAGCAGTAGCATCAGCCGCTGCATTCACGTCGGCGAGGTCCGGTATCTCGTTGGTCTCATAGGTCGCCGCTTCCGACGCATGAACGCCGTCGATCATATCCTCGAGCAGGATCAGGTCGTCAGTGGGCGTAGTATCATCTTCTTCGTCCTGCGGGACGTCTGCATGGTCATTCGCTGGTGGTTGGAGGTCGCTCGGTTCGTCATCTCGTTCACCCACCGAGTTTGCGCGCTTGATGGGACTTGGTTTGGCTGGCTGGCCAGCGGTCTCGTCCCCGTCCTGCTCCTGCTCATCCTCGGATTCTTCTTCGTCCTGCTGGGATCTGATGGGAGAGCTTGTGATCGTCATGGCCGTCGCAGCCCCAGCTCTCCTGCTGTCTGGTACGCTGCTGATCCCGTCTTCTGATGCACCTTGCTGTGAGCCGCGCTTAGCCTGTTTACGACGAGGCCCCTGTTCCATCTCGTTCTCATCTGTCGGTATAGGATTGTCATCCTCTACTCCTGGCGACTGTGAAGATGGGCTGTGACTCGCATCCTGAACATGTTTCCGCTTTCTTCTACCGGGCAAATATTTGTCCTGCGGATGATGCTTCTTGCTGTAATTGTGGTATTGCTGAGCAGCCGTGCGTGTAGATCGTCGAGTAGCCTTTTCGTCTGGCGCGCGTGAAGTGGGAACGTCGTCGTCCGAGTGTTCTTCCGTAGGGGGCGTGTCACTGACAGAATCGCCGTCGTCGTTGGCGCGGGAACGACTCGAAGATGCGGAACTCCTGGAGATATCACTCACGGCGCTGGATGATCGCCATCTTCTTGGTGCAGGTCGAGGTAGGTCCATCAACTTTGCGTACTGAGTGGGCTTCAGAGCCTTGTCGTAGGAGGGATGTAGTCGGCGGTCGTAGTTGACATGCTTTCCGTCATTTCGACTTGATCGGCGAGGTCCATTTCCTGCTGACGATGCATCAGGAGAGTCTTGTGTTGACACATCTGGCTGGCTTGGAGATCGTGAAGGCGGCATGATGATGGTTGTAGAAAGACGCAGGTGCTCTGACCAAACATGTGAAAGGGAAAAGTGTTGTGTTAGCGAGCGGTGTGCAGTGAGATGGTCGTGTCGCGACGCGACTGAATCAGGCATCAATTGCGTCCATGTCACGCCGGTCACGTGCACGAAGCGCGGGCATCGGAGTCGGCGGCAGCGACAGCCGCGCTGTGAAGCTGACATGATGCCGAGGGGACACCTCAGTCCCGCTTGAAAGCGGCAATAGTCGACCACCGAGCCTTGGTGCGTTCAACGGCCTGTCAGAGGGCACTTACCAGTAGATGATATCTGTTTCGGTGAGCAAACAAGGAGAAGGTAAAGGATTCATTTCATCTCTGGTGCGTTGCAGGAATGAGGCGAGCTTGATTGCTTTCGACAGTTGTGTTTTATATCAATCAAGCGCTATGGCCAAAGCTCGTCCTCAGACCATGAGCCGGTCTTTGAGTCGTAGGTGAATTTCTGTCTGCGTGACTTTTCAGGATCACTGAGATCAAGTTGCTCGACCTCCTCTGGTCTGATGACAACAACCCGGAAGTTCTTCCTCGCTACAGGATCTTCGAGGTCCTCAACCTTGGTACCAAGCTTGAGATTCTTGTCATCATACGGCTCAGATGTCGGATGGCCTGGAGGTGGCGCCTTGAAGCTGCCTATGAAGGAGTCAGAGATGAGGCATTGCGATCAATCATTGAAGCAAAATTTACCTCTGAGGCCTGGGGAGTTGTTGCCAAAGTGTGCTGTCAGCTCTTTTGACCAGCTCCATCCATCCTTTCCGTCCTCCTTGACGACTCTCATTCTTTGCCCTAGCTCACTCTTGACTGTCCTCACGCCACTGCTCTCCGTAGCATCATCTATGTCCGGGCCCACGATGAAAGCCTCGCCCTTCATCCTCCACTGTGTCATGGTATCCTTCACCCACCATACAGCCTCAATTGGTCCTCCTCCTCCACTACCTTTTGTCTGCTCTGGCTTCTCGGCATGGCCATGACTGCTTACAAAGATCTCCGGGACCTTCATCATGCGGACGTCGGAAGTGAATGTAGGCAGCTCGCTCTCGTATACCCGCTCATTCTGGGGTGCGTCATTGTGCTTGTTCTCTGGCAACTCCGCCCAGAAGCCCCTGAAGATGCAATATCTTGCTCTCGGGACATAAGGTGTGGGAGCTCCAGCAGGGGCAGTGTGCAGAGACGAGAAGACGAACTCTGGCGAGTCCATCTTGCCCAAATGGTCAAGGAAGGCTGACTTCCATGGCGCCGGCTTGGGCTTGTCTGAGGTTGAGACTGAAGCCATGGTGCGAGATCCAAGGGCACGATTGACCAAGGATAGTCGTCGACTGATCGTTTGGGAAGCTATGTTGGGCGAGGCAGCAAATAATGAGGAGAGATGCTTGCTAAGGATAGTCACAGCTGTCCTACCTGAGTCAGAGCGTGGTGTCAGGGGAATTGTAGGTGAAGATGAATGTGAACACTTTCAACATGACGGCATAGCTGCGACACTAAAAAAGCGAATCTCGGTGCAAGTCGATCTCAGATCTGGTGCGGCTCTGCTCTCCGAGAGGCTCGAGCTTCTCTCAAAGACGCATGTGGCAATCTGGCTGCATGTCAGCTGCGGAAGAGGCGTGCGGAGACATGAACTGCATCCTTCTTCCGTCGAACATGATTATGTTCCAGTTGACAAAAGCGTGCTCCAAGATGCCGCGTGGCGGTCAGACAATCGCCAACCATGCCGCTCTGGAGTTTGCCGGATGTCCACCCCCGCACCAACACGAGGTATCCTCGCGATAAGTCCTTCATTGGAGTTTTGGGCTTCGGAGGAACACGCAGTCACTCCGGGTGGCCGCATTGGATGCGAGCACAAGGCGATAAATCTATCCACAGAATCCTCGAGCAAGCAATCGTCTGTGTTGCATTGGGTCCAGTAGAACGCTAAATGCGATTTGGCCTGCCTACCTGATCACAGTGAAGGGCCAAGTGGTCGACACTTCACCGCTGCTTCATACGACGACAATAGCTCGATATGATGTGCGCTGTCAAATACGGCCATCTCTCGGCCTGAACAGGGCTGCATGGTATCACGTCCAAGCTCGCCATGAAATTAAATCAGGTCGCTTAGCCTCTGTTCGCGCCAATCAAAGAAAAGCTCATTTGCGGCGAAGCCATCATCCTCTCTCTTCCGTCCGCGCCATCAACGCAAGCGGCATTTTGACAGCTCGCCATGCAGCAAGCTAGCTCCAAACCTGCAGCTGTCAAACATGCTATGCCGAGATCAGTCAAGACTGCCATTCTTCTCTGACCTGCTAAATTGCATACTTTTGTCTCATCACGGCTGATCTGCTTCTGTATGGAAGGCCAGGGAGAATTCTTCCTGCAGATCGGGATTCGTAGGCTTGACTCGTCTCAAAAAGGACTGACCGCCCTTGCAAACTCGAGAGGCTTCTTCGCTTGACCTAGATTCCTAAGCTCATCACCGTCGCCATGCCTGGATTCAACGAAGAGCCACTAAGCCATGAAGAGTCGATGCAACTCGTTCATTCGAAAATTGACGAGTGGAACAAATCATTGGAGAGGATCAACAGCACAGTGCAGCGATGGCGGGAATATCTCACCAAGCATCAAGAAAGCGAAGCACGTGACCAAGCACCTCGCCTGTCACGAACACGGTCAGACTCATTGCAGTCCATCAATGAAGAGAACCACCACTTTACAAAATCTACACAAATCCGATTTGAAGATACCCGATCAAGAAGGCAGCCGAGTCCGGCCAGCAGAACTCGCGAAGTGAAGCAAGTAGTCTTCTTCGACTCGACCTCCCAGAAGCAATTTGAGGAACTGGTAAAGAATGTTCAGTACGTGAGAAGCCGAGTACTCAGAACAATCGCCGTCAGCGAGCTCTCTGCAACGTCGCGATCAGTAAATGCAAAGCGAAGCGTTTCGAAGACTCCATCGCCCATGACCAGTGGCGTCACATCCAGACCAGAAACGGTCAAAGAGGAAATCGATCCGCTAGACAAGGACGTACGGCGACTGGAGTATCTGCTCAAACAGAGCATGGACCAGTGTGAAGAAGCAGCATATCAGCTTCTGCGGAAAGGGAGTTGTGATGTCCAATTCCAGAATATCCGGAGACGGCTGAAAGAATGTTCGGAAATCGTAAGGCGTCACGTGGTGGCACTGACGCCACCGCGGGCATTGTCAACTCGATCTGGCACTAGTCCGTCCCGAGCACCTACACAAAATGCAGCCACATCAACCATAGAAGTACTCGAGGTCGACGATGAGGATGATGACAGTGGCGATGACGGTGAATTGGATGCTAAACTCGACGCTCTGAGGCTCAAGTCGAAACAGATGGCATCGAGGGTACCCACGTCAGGATAGTCAACGTCGTAATCTATACATGCTGTGAGGTATCTACTTCGTCCTGACCTGCTTGAGCTTTCCTGGGCTGTGCACGAATTGAGTCGCGTATGCCTTGGGGATGATCCTCCTCTCATTCGGTTCCTGGACAAAGTACTCGTACCCTTGCTTCTGCGCAAACCTGATCGCATCATCCTTGGAAGCGAAGCTGAGATGTGTGCCCTGCATAAAGTCTGCCGATGATTGCCAGCCCATTAAGGGGTTCTCCCACCTGTGTCCCTTTGATAGTATGTCCCAGTCCATACGCCATTGATGGCCGTGCCAGTCTCCAGATTGCGTCGCGGTCTTAGCGGGACGGAAAATGCTACGATCAACATTAGCTACTGAGCTCGGTGAAGTTGAGGGGAGAAATATACCGGACTGTGCGAGCTTGAAGATCGGTTGGCGCTCCAGAGAGCACAGCGGCTGGAACGGTATCACCTGGCTCACTGCCATCCATCACACGCATTGGTACTGGCGAGAAAGCACTATTATCATTAGTCCCATCCCAAAAGATATCCGCTCTTCCACTGACGATGTTCTGTAGTCGACTGCCACATTATAGTCTGGTGAATGCTTGGCCGCACCCTCGGCTGGTCCCTCCTGTCTGATCAGAGCAGCAGATCCAGGCTTGTATCCAGGAGGCTCGGATGTCGAGGCGTGCGGGCGGTCTCGCTGCCCACCTTGGGATGCGGGCGGGTTGTGTGCTTGTGTCTCCCATCTTACGGCGACGGGGCGGGTGTAGGTACTCGTGGCTAGACGCAGTCGCGACGGCGCTGCTATCAAGCCCGATCGCAGAGGTCGAATGGCCGCCATGTCGGATGTCGGAAGTGTGCAATGCAGCTCAGTCGTTGTAGTGGACATGGCAATCGAGGTTCAAGATCTTGGCTCGCCACGTGATCTGCACAGACCAGCGCCCGAATCAACCTCATGATCACATCTTCAAGTCTTTTAAGTACAGGAAACACCACGACCACGCTCACACATCACCATGGTGTCAACACTCATCCCTCCAAAGGTAGACTGCTACTCAATTGATGTTCCGCGCGACCCTAGCTGACCCAATCTAGATCGCCTCGCCCAGCGTACGTACATCTCGAAATCTTCAACTCCCGAACCTCCCCGAATAGCCGTAGCATTGCGACTTAAGCACTGCACCGCTATAGTCGAGAACATGAGATGGAACTGAGATCTGACATGGAATGTACAGGGCATTGGCGCCGCCAAGGACACCGCGCGCATGCAACGGATAGTGTCCTTCTATGAAAGACTCCCCCGTGGACCCGCTCCTGAGGCCAAGCCACGAGGACTGCTCGAGAGATACCAGAACCGATACATGGGCAAGAAGCCATCTGGCATGCGTGCGTATACAGAGATGCATGAGGATCAAGAGCAATACTGACGCCGACACAGCCCTCGTTCACCTGATCGGCGGTCTGCTTGTCCTCGGCTACGCCCAGCAGTACTACTTCCACTTGAGTATGCGCCAGAGTCTCCCTCAGACTCCCGAACATAGCTCTGACATGATACAGGGCACCACAAGAACAACGCGCACTAGATGGATCCATGGGCAGTGGTTGGGCAGGAGGCAGATATGTACAGGCTTGAGAACGACTCTCGGCACATGCCTGAGACCGATAGACAGTCCTCGAATGCAGCAGCTTGTTCCTAACCAAATAATTTGACCTCTGCAACCCTATGCACTTGTTGATGTCTTACAGGACTTGAGGTAGATCAAATCATGTGAAGATCTTGTTGTGATCTCGGGCGTGGGGGGACGATCACGAGCGGACTTCGTGCTACTGCTTGTAACATATAGTCCATGACGGGTATGACTGTTTCGGCAGCCCTAAATACGTGCCTTGTATGGCCGCGGCTGATGCGACAAAGCTGTGACAGGATTCCCAGAGATGGCCCGTGCACCTTCAAAGCTTGGCCGGCTGTCATCCAGCAACGCTCTCCCTACCACAGCGACGGCCTTTGTCCTTGAGTCACACCTCACACTGATCAACCTCACCGAAGGGATCACATATATCGCAACTTACGAAAGCTACAAACAAATTAGCGACGGGGCCGAAGAGCCTCAGACCCCTCTAGCAGGCAAAGCGATCAGCCTGCGCAACAAGGTCCCAGACCAACCCCGAAGGCGCGATACCATCACGCTGGATTACTCAACGGGATAAGAGAAGGTGTGTATAATCTCGACAGCTCGGACGAAACATCTGCAAATCTCAAATTCACGTCTTTGCGCGATCGGACATCTTGCACAGCTTTGCACTTCAGCCAGGGCTTTCAGCTGAACTTTACTGACAGCCACCTGTAGTCAACCCTGTTATGGCCTCTTCAGACACCCAAAATGTGGTGGTAAACTCCCAGTCGGTGGACGCTTCGTCCATCGACGCGCATGACAAGACATCCAACACTGCTTCCGCCGTCAACGGCACCTCCGAAATCTCCGCACCCGCTGTACAAGAGCCCCCGAACACGGATACCGCCGATCTGAATGCGAACTCGACACTTGCAAACGGAAAGTTCTCCAATCCTTCACAGCCTTCGGACTCATTAGATGCGCACGTAAATGGGAATGGGCAGCATGTGGATCATCTGAGCGTTGCGGACACAGCTTCGGTACAGGGGTCGGTGCCTGACTTTGACTCAAGAGATGCTGGAAGTGTCGGAGATGCGGCGATATCAGATACGGACAGTCGTGGTGACGCGGGCGAGCAGGGCAAGGATATGAATGGAAACATCAAATCTGGAGCTGTGAAGAAACCGACTACGTTCAAAGCCGTCTCGGTGACTAAGAACTTCCTTGCCAAAACGGCGACCTCGACGCCTACGGTCAAGGTTGGGGAGAAGCGTAAGGATATCCTCTGATTCCGAGAGGACAACACAATCTGACAACCATAGTCACGGCACCTGCAGTGAGCTCACCGCAAACCATGGCAAGACCTCGTCTTGTCGCGAAGTCCGGCAGCGGTCTTCGAGATAGCCCACGACCACGACCAGGGGCAGAAGGACCTTCAGAGGGAAACACGGTGTGGAACAAGAACCGACGTACGATTTGCTCTAGGCGTTGCGTTTTTGAACACTAACATTTCTCAGCCGTACCGCCACCCCCTCCGAAGCAATTCACAGACGAGGAACTCAAGCAGCAATACGGAATCCACCTTGCATCACGCATACAAGCCGACGATGAGGGCTCTAAGCAATCCAAGTGGGCTGATATGGAAGATGAAGAGGATGACTGGGCCCCGGAAACTATCGAGTGGATGGACGGGACAAAGTCAAAGACCAATCCTGAGCCGGTACAAGCAGCAAAGCCTGCGGAAGAGCCTCGACCTCTCGAAACGAAGACGAATATGACTCCGTTGAAACGACCAACGCCTACTGGACCTCCAAAAACCATTCTGCGACCCGGAGCCGCTCAACAAAGCAAGCAAGATGCATTGGGCGGAAAGGATACGCCAGAGCAGAGGGCCACCCTGCTATCAAAGGCCTCTGCTGCTCCGCCTGTCAAATCACCATGGGCGACATTACCGCCGGTCGATAAATCGGTCCCGATGTTTCAACCGCCACCTCCTCCAGCACCAGCTTCGAAACCAGCTTTTGGCTCACAAGATGCTAGATTTATGGACGATGCGTCATCAGCGATACGCCATGAGATTGAAGCAGATACCTTCGATCGTTCCTGGCGTGATTCCAGCGGACCGAGAGAACTCTTCAACTCACAATCAGGTCGCTATGAGCCAGCTCCTGAGGGTGGACGACGTGGGTCTATGCGGCACGATCAAGGCTATCGCCAACCAGCAGTCTTGCAACGACCATCAGAAGAAGACACCTCATCGCAGCCAAGATCACAAGCAGAGGGCAGTCCTTGGAGCCGCCGACGATCTAGTGTCAGTCAGTCAGTGCAGAGCTTTGAGAGGCGGGTGTCAATTCCACCAAGCACGGATGCTGTCACGCCGTCGGAGAGTCGCACCGGCATTGTCATTGGTCATGACATAGGGCCGCAAGGCAGGAAGTCTTCAGATGCGGCACAAAGGCTGCAACAGCAAATCAATGATCGCAATGAGGAATTGGCAAAGCAGAAGAAGATCATGCAAGAGAAGCGAGAAGCTGCAATCCGCCGCCGACGTGAGGAAGAAGAACGTGAGGAGGCCGAGCGTCGTGAGCGGATTCGCATCAAGCTCGAATCTCTCGGCATGGCGTTGCCTGACAAGAAGGAGTCAGAGGTGAAGCCCGAAAATGTGGAATCCCCACAACAACAGGTTTCAACACCAGCCCCCTCACAAGCTATTTCGTCACCCGCACCTCCTGGTCTATTGTCACAACAATCGGAACAAAAGAACAATGAGCAACCTCACACCAGCCCTCTAAAGGCACAGCCACTAGAGAATGTGCGCTCGGACCCCGGCACCCAACATATACCTCCCCCTCAACAACCTCCTTTTGCAAACCAAGCAGTCCGTCCGACAGCGAATTTGCCGAGCAGGAATTTCCAAGACACTTCTGTTCCGGTTTCTTCATACTCTTCTCCTGGAGAACAGAAAGCTCAACCAGGCTCGTTCAAATCACCAGCTCTCGTCGCAGATTCGTTTGCTACGTGGGGTACTCGCACCACCTCGGGTCACGCATCACCTGCATCCAACGTCTGGGGACCTCCGGGCGCAACAAGAGGTATCGGTAACGGCGCTTTCGACTCGAGCTTCTCCAGAATCCCACCACGTTTGCAAAATCAAAACATCATGGGTCAAACATTTGGTCCACAGAATAACCGCAGCCCGTCAGCCGGCAACCGCCAGCAGGAAACTTCACCAATGCGTCACCAGCAAATGCTGTCGGACCAGAATCTAGCTGCACTTGGCCTGGTCGACACTCCGACCGACAGCTTCCCTTCAGCACCTTCTGCCGGGCCATCACCTATGCCTGCGCAAGCTCAGCCCGTCGCGTTACCTCCGATCGGGCCGCCTCCACACCGGCAAGTCAGCCAGCCGTTCCAGCAGCAAGTTCCACCTCGTGGACCTGCATCTTGGGGCAATTATGCAGCTACGGCAGGCACTGAGCACCGCCCGGGCTACCCACAAGCTCCACAAACAACCCACACCGGACCTGGTCAGCAGTGGAAGGAAACGTTCAAGCAAACCAAAGTCAGCAGCTGGACGGGAGCAACTCGCAATGTCGTTGTTGCCGAGCCGGTCGTTCACGCACAAGCACAGGCTGGTCGAGCCGCGCCAAGTCCAGCACCACCAGTGTCGCAAACCCAGCAGCCAGCAGGTGCTCAAGTCGCCGGAGGAGATCAGGAGAGCACCGTCCGCCTTCCCACTGGACCTACTGCGTTCAAGAATCAGCCACCACAAGGGCCAATGCAGCAGCGCGCTATGCAGAGCCTGCCAGCGCACCCCATCGGAGGACACCAATCACGATTCTTCCCCATCGCCATTCAGTACGGATCACCACCACCCGAGGAGGCCAATCACCCTGCGCAGAGTGGGGATAAGGTTCATCCCAAGGTCAACTTGCCGCATCCCAAGCCAAAGGTCCGTCTGCCACAATCAGCTTCGCCGGCCAATGTGCCCGGTGCACAGCCAAGTCCTGTCATCATGCCACAGCGCACACCCTCGTACCGCGGTGCTCAGCCCCTAGTCCAGTCTTCTGACTGGCAGGCAAGGTTCAACGGACTGTTCGGTAGAATCAGCACTACCACCGCCACACCTCCATCGCCGCCCAAGACTCCGCCCAAGATGGACGCGATGCCATCGCCGGCTCCGATCTCGTCGTCCAAGGCGGATGTATTCGAGGCTCCGGCGAACTTCTCGGCAACAGTCTCTCTACCAAGCAAGTCTGGTCCTGCAACTCCTCAACCCGCTGGGATGATTGTCAAGCCTTCTGCGGATGAGCTCTTCGACGGCGAGTTGTCTTTCGGTTCTACTCCAAAGATCGTCGTCCCCCGCAACCCTAGCTACGAATTCGGACCCGAGCGTAGAGGAATCCACATCCTGCGCATGTACCCCAATGCGAAATTTGATCGTCGTGTCGTTTCACTTACCAAGGACTCTGATGTCAACAACGATGACACCGCTACCGTCGCAACCATCAAACTCTCATCGGGCGCAGACAGCAAGGAAGTCCCTCTACCACTGGCTATCACCAGGTCCAGGTTCAACGAGAAGCGCAAGCCATCAGGCAAATTCGCCAAATCACCCAAGATCGGATCGGAAAAGGAGAATGACGCCAGTCCCATCACCACGCCCGTCAAGCTGGCAGATAGGATCGAAAAGACCAGACCCAACCTTCAGAACAAGCCCTCCCGCGGACCAAAGAGTTTCAGCAAGAGGGAAGGCGAGCTCAAGTGGGCGCCCAAGACTGGCAAGGTCAGTCCGGCTCAAACGACCGGTACACAGCAAGCGGCTTAGATGGCGGTGGAGCTGGAGATGAATATCAAGGTGGAATTTGGGAGGACATCGCCGTAAGACGGCAGTGAAGGGGGATGTAGGATATGCGGAGAGGTACAAGACAGTCGCGAGAATTATGGACGTCAATCATTGAGGGACGGAAACACTCATGTATGCAGGAGAGGAGTCGGGTCGCTGCGGTCAATAATCATGCACTTTCCGGTGTTACAGCGGAGCGGTCATTAGCGATCTGGCACGATCGTAGTAGCGCAGATTTTGAGAATTGAGAGAACAATCACTCCACCTGTCTTCCCTATGAATCGTGACATGACGGAGTGTTGAGATAGTGATTCAGAAGCCGATGCTGCTCCTGCGGCTCTGTGCTGGAGTAGATCAAGTGCGGAGCCGTTCCGCACTCCAGAGATGGAAGTCTGTTTTGTTTACACTTCCGCGAGCAGCTCCAACTTCAACATCTTTAGAATTTCACGACTCACGACAAAGCAGAACAACGACGCGATTTTTTTGACGACACGACTGAACGCGGTATTTTAAACTGTGTAAAATTCGGTTGGGCGCATAAAGATGGCATACAACGGGCGCATGAGCATGGCGCGCAGCTCACAGCAGTCCTCACAAGGACGGAAGAAGGAGGACGACAGCGACGCCTTCATGACATTGGTATGTTCTTCTCGCAATCGCATGTCTGGATCTCGCAATCGAAATCAGTGCGGTCGTCCGCGCGCAAATCTCAGTTATCTCATACCCCAGCGCACGCATCCAAGACCTTCTCCCATCATTTGCCCTGGTCCTCGTCTGCCATGTGTACTGACTACTCCAGCCTGATCGCGAAATCGCCGGTTGCATATCCGACATTGGTATTCCCTTCAGCGTCTCAGACCTCCAGAAACCAAACCCGCAACAGATCCAAAAGGTCTTCGAATGGTTCGCCGAACTCCTCCTCAACACGACACGTGAGGTCGTCGCGCCAGGCATGTCCGCGGCGGCCTTTGCTATTTCCGGAGATGACGCGGACAGGATCTTTACTGCCGATACAAGAGAGCTTATGGGATTCTTCGTGATGCTAAGGAGATTGTTGGCAGAATGCGGCGTCAAGGACTTTACATTCAGCGATCTATACAAGCCTACACACGCCCGACTTGTGCGAGTCTTCAGCTACATCATCAACTTTATTCGCTTCCGCGAATCTCAAACCCCAGTCATCGACCGCCACTTCAACAGCCTTGACGAAACCAAGCGGCGCATCGAGTCCCTCTGGTCCGAAAACGAATCTCGCCGCGACACGCTCGAAGACATGGAGCGCAACAAAGACCGCCTCTCGGAAGCCATGCGCGAGAAAGAGCGACGCAGCCAGGACCTCAAAACCCGCCTCCTCGAACTCAAGAAAGGCCAAGAACGCGTCGCCGAAAAGCTCGAGCGGGCCCGCGCTGAGCAATCCCGCCTGAAACTCGTCCTCGAAGAGCGCAACACCGACCGCATGACCATCCGCAAAGAAGTCGAAAAACTCCGCCCCTACGCCAGCCAGTCACCCGGCCAACTGGAGTCCCAACTCCGCGACCTCGGCGACCAACTCGGCCGCGAGCGAGGCGAGATCGAACGCCTCGAGCGCCGCGACCGCGCCCTCAAGACAAGCCTGGACACCTTCGTCCTCGTCCAGTCCGACGTCACCAGCCTCACGCGCCTCGCAACCGACGTCGCCGAGGAGCTGCGCAAAGAAGAAGAGGAGCTCTCGCGCGCGAACCGCGCCCGGGACGCGCTGAGCGAGCGCAGCAACAACGTGCGGGACGTGGAGCGGCAGGAGCGATTCCTGGGTAAACAGCTTCAGAGCTGGAACGAGCGGACGGAGAAGCTGCGCAGGACGGCAGAGGAGAAGCAGGAGGTGGCGCGGGTGAGGGTGGAGGAGTTGAGGGGGGTGCATGAGGGGTTGGGGAGGGAGAGGAGGGTGAGGGGGGAGGAGGTGGAGAGGAGGAGGGTGAGGATTGAGATGGTGGAGAAGAAGGTACGTTTTGACTTTCTGTCCCTTCGGGATGTGTGTGGGCGGGAGGAGAGGGAGTGGGAGAGCACGGGAGGGATTGGTTGTGGGATTGTGCTGACTTGTGCAGATGGCGGATTTGAAGGATAATATCGAGAATGAGGTGCAGAGTGCGCGGGAGGAGTACATGAAGATGGAGAGCCATATTAAGCTTTATATCACGGAGATGGAGCAGAGTCTTGTTTAAGCTGCGGAAAAGGGGATGGATGGTTATGCGTTTCGATTTGGATACCCTTCTCTGCTAGTCTTCTTTCGCGGAGGTTATGATTGAACGAATTCGCACCATTTCTCCGCTATGTCCCGGATGCTGACTGTTCGTCCTTGCCAGCCTATCTCCTTGCTGGCGGCACCTTTGGCTTTGACGTTAGTGATGGGGATTTGTTCGTCCCATGGTGATGGAGTTGCTGGTTGGTTGGTGGATTCCTCGGCTTCGGCGAAGAGGTCACCGTGGTAGAGCTGTCGAGAGGTTTGTGGGATGCGGCACTCGGCGATGATTAGTTTGGCGCTGATGTCGTGCGCTGTCGAGACTGCGGCTGCGAAAAATTTGGTGAGTCCTTGGGCGGAGTAGGATCGGGTGCCGTCGTGTTGCGTGATTGGGTTCAATACTGCGAGAAGAGGTGCGCCAGGGGTGTCATCCTTGCTGGTGGAGGAGATGCTCGACTTCAGTGACAAAGAGGCGAGATATGCTAGCGTATGAGGTGTGCTCGGACAGAAAGCGACCTTGATTTTGCTGGCGGCGAAGAGCATATACAGAGTCGGCTGCAGAAGAGGGTGCTCTGCCAATCTCCTCCTGTCTTCCTCGTCTTCGTCAAAGTTGGGATCATTCATCTCGATGTCGATAGGGTGGTCTGCTGTGCCCTGCTGCTTGGATAGCTTGTTGTCTGCCACAATGGCATAGTGTAAGAAATGCATGAAGTCATCTTTGGAGCTGCAGACGACTAGAGTAGACGACGGCGTAGCATGATTCACAAGGCTCTCGAGGACGCTGATTAAGGACGTGTCGTTGGGTACTACGGGCGCCGCGGTATTCCAATGTGAGGTGCTAGCCATTGACGTATGTAGGAAATGGCTGGGTGGGTTGCTCCGACATTGTGCAGCGAGGTGGACTACTACCGAGCTAGAATAGCTACAGTATTTTGATCAATAGCTTACGGATCGTTCTTCTAATTCTGGGATGTGCAAAAGAAGGCATGACATGAGTGAGTGATCAATATAATGGAGGAGATGAAGTGAGCACCGGCCTTGGCATTGACATCCCACTTCACCGTCATTGCTCCAATCCCGCTCCAACATCAAGTTGCAAGTGTAGCCGCCATGGAGTCGATTTCGAGGGTGTCGACTCTACTGGAAGCAGGTCAGTCGATCAGACACTCTCGCAACGCAGTCATTGACCATTCATAGCTCGAGAGCTCACCCTCGAAGCCTCTCGCGATGCCTCATCCGCGAGACGGCCACTCCGGCCTCTACCACCGGCGCAGATCCAGAAGCTGCTCGATAGCAGATCAGAAAGAGAAGTCCTAGAAGGTCTTAGAAGGGTCATTGCCATGCAATACACTGCCTCTCTCGCGACAACAATACCTTTCTTTCCGGCAGTCTTGAAGACGCTCTCGCATCCCACGAGCTCGACTCGTCCACTGGTCTACGCGTATCTGGTACACCATGCCGAAGCAGATCCGGACACTGCACTACTCGCGGTCAACACCATACAAAAGTCCCTGTCTGATTCGAATCCACGAGTACGGTCGTTGGCACTGAAGACCATGTCTGCTCTGCGAATGCCCGTCCTAAGTCAGATCATCTCGTTGGCCATTAAGAAGGGTGTGGCAGACATGGCGCCCCTCGTGCGGAAGACGGCTGCGTTCGCATGTGTCAAGTGTATTCGACTGGACCCATCCACCTTGCCGCAAGTCACCGAGTATCTGGCGCAACTTATCGGAGATCCTCAATACTACGTCGCTGGCGCTGCTGTTGCAGCCTTCATGGAGGTGTGCCCCGAGAGACTAGATCTCGTCCACAAGCATTATCGAAGTCTGGTCAAGAAGCTCGTCGACATGGACGAGTGGGGTCAACTTGCGACACTGAAACTCTTGACCATGTATTCTAGGAAGTGCTTCCCATACCGAACCCAGCGAGTCCCAAGGACGCAGCCTAGCCAGACGGAGAAGTCAAAGTCTTTCTATGATGAAGAGCCGGCACAGGACGAGGGTGCAGACTATGTTCCTCAGCAAGTTCTTGACTCTGACTTGTCACTGTTTCTGGACTCTTCATTACCGCTCTTGCAGTCCCGCACATCCGCGGTCATACTTTCAGTCGCCAACACCTATCTATCTCTGGCACCATCATTGTACCTGCATCATGCAATCAGTCCGCTCGTGGCGTTATTGCGAGCTCCGGACGACATCCGACCTATTGCGCTCCACAACATCGTGCTCGTAGCCCTGACAGTACCGCAACTATTCGTCCGTCACCATCGCCACTTTACCCTACACCATACCGACTCTCCCCAGGTGTTCGGTCTCAAGCTGGAGATACTGACGTTGATCTTTCCGCACTGTAGCACTTCGATCCAAAGTCTGACACTAGCCGACCTAGAGCATTTCTCTCGTTCGCATGATGCTGATATAGTGAAACAGGCGGTACGAGCTATAGGACGATGCGCGCAAGCTTCTTCGGCTCAAACCTCAGCACGATGTTTGAGACTACTACTGAGACAGATCAACAGTGCAGACGATACACTTGTTGCCGAAGCATTGGAAACGATACGACACCTCATACAACAAGATCCATCAAGACACAAAAAGACTGTGGTACGACTGGCGAAGAAATTAGACGAGCTGAAGAGCGACAAAGCGAGGGCAAGTGTCATCTGGCTGGTAGGCGAGTTCGCAGGCCTAGCCAAGCTTGAAGAAAGTGTAGCGCCGGACATGCTACGCATCCTTGTGAGAGGCTATGCTGACGAAGGGGACGAAGTCAAAAGCCAGATTGTTTTGTTGGCAGCCAAGATCTACTGCATTTGGTGTCGAGAAGAGAACGAGAAGAGGAAAGCAAATGGCGAGCCCGCGAAGCAACATCAGGAGGTGGGAGAGGACTTTTCCGCAGCATTGCAGGAAGACAAGAATGGCTTCGCCGAGGATGGCGCTCAGGAGGATGGAAAGCCTTCAGCTGGAAGCGAGGGCAAACATGCCGTTGAGCTCCTGTGGCAACATGTCCTGTTACTTGCACGATATACGTCCAGCTATGACCTTCGGGATCGAGCGAGGCTGTTTCGCGCCCTGCTCTCGGTCCCCTCCAGCACAGATCTTGCATCGCTGCTTCTTCTTGCCCCCAAACCAGTCCCGCAGGCACCCAGTCCCAGCGAGAGCAGAAAGGGTTTCCAGCTCGGAAGCGCAAGTCTGATCATAGGCGAGGACGCTGGTGTGCATGGGCTGAAGGGCTACGAACCTCTACCGGACTGGGTCAAGGAAGGTGAGGAACCCGATCCGCGGTTGAGGAACGCAGAAGGCGAGAGAAGAGAGTACGCGGCTCCTCGACCTACTGCAGGCAGGATGCTGGATGATGCACTCAAAGAAAGAGGTAGTGGCAGCAATGCATCGAGCTTCAAGGAGAAAGCACCGGTCAGTCTCGATGACTGGCTGAATGAGGAGCCAAAGAAGGTCGAGAGCGAGGCTAGTGAGGAGAGTGAATACGAGACGGAAGAGGAAGAGAGCGAGTATGAGACCGACAGTGAGGAGGAGGAGAGCGATGTGGATGATGATGCTGCGGAGAGACGACAACTGGTCAGCTAGATACCCATGTGAATGCATATGCTCAACATCAGTCGCCTGGTCGTATTATCAGGACAAAGGCGTGGCTTGCAGCCTTCAGGACCAGGCACGGGCCGAAACAGTATAGTTTCACTTCTCTGGACGTTAAAAACAACACTAACGTTATCCACGGGGAAACGAGCACCCCCCTAGATCCGAGCATGCCCTGCGATCGACATACAATTGACCATTCAGATCGATGATTTTCTAGGGTATAACCCTACACTTGGTGAGGGTGCTCGTTTCCAGGGGGGTGCTCGTTTCCCCGTGGAGAACGTTAAAAACACAGAGAGCAAAGACGATCCCGACATCGCTGTCGTCGTCTCCTGTCATGATCTACTTTCTCGGTTCCAAAAGTCTATGCGCTTGGCGTCACCCCTCGTCTCCTCTACCAATCTTTAGAGTTGAATAACTTCATTAATTAAAGAGTATAATCAAATCTATTGCTATATTTTGGCTCGGCGTGTTAAGCTCTATCGCTTAATATGCGCAAAGCTTAGATTAAGGCCTTTTCTAAAACCAATTTGTTAAAGGTAGTATTATTACACTAGATATACCGCATCTTAGCCTTAGCCTCTCGTTAAACTACACTACTAGCACTTGTTATATTTATTTATAAATTATAGAGAAGCTTCTTTTAATCCTTATAAAGATAGTTAATAGTATAGAGATCTAGTAAATTAGCTAGTAGATCTATAAATTTAATTCTCTTAGCTATAATAATAGGCTATATAAGGTAGCGTGCTTTATAATAAAGACTAACGTTATCCTTAATAATCTATACCTTCTTAGTTAGATACTTAGATTATATAGCCTTATAGTATAGAAATAGTAGCTCTTAGTATACTTTAAAGGTATAGAAGTAAAAGTTAAGACTCTTCTTTTCGTTAGAGCGAATAAAGTTCTTATAAGGGAAGAGCTTCTCTATGCTAAGGTACCTCTTATACCTCCTCTACTAGTTCTTTAGTATAGAGATATTAAATTAATTAATCTACTAGTTAGATTAACACCTTAGGAGGTTAGCTAGAGTACTCTCTTAATGCTTCTACTAGCGTTAGCTATACACGAATTAGTCTAACTTCTCTTAAGTACCTTTAAGCTAATTAGTAAGCTAACTCTTCGTCTTAGTTAACTCGATAGTCTATACGATTTAAGGCTTCTTTATACTTATCTCGGAGGCTAGAGTATTCTACTATATCTTAGTAAAGCGTAGATTAGTCTTATTATAATAGATAGTAACTCTATAAGGAGCTATAATATACTCTTAGTAGCTAGATCCTCTAAAGCTAATAGAGATCTTATTACACTAAATAACTATATTATACTCTAGATCTAGCGTTAAGATCTAGCTAATAAAGCACTTATACTTATTAAGGTTAAGCCTATTAAGTAAAGTCTTTAGAATTGCTCGTTTATATATATTTAGCTATAAATCGACTAGATTAGCTTAGCTATAAGCTTTACCTTATTAGATATTATATATCTATTAAGTACTAAGAGGCCTTAAAGGCTAACGCTCGCTAGACTCTTAGATAGTTAGTAGGACATAATTAGAGACTTCCCCTTAACTCTAGAACTTATACTTATTGTAAGTAGCTTGCCGGAGACGAATTAATATACGTAAACTAGGCTTAACACGTCTTAGTCGACCTTTTCGAGATGCATTATTAAGGTTCTTAAGAAGTATAAAGATATTATAAAAGTTTACACGTTAAGATACTCTTTTATATAGTATATACGTACTAGACTTTAAGACCTCTAGAACAAGCTTAGAAATTGTAGAAAAAGATATACAATAATAAAAGTGCTTCTAAACAATTATAGCACGTAAAGAATAACTTAATTCGGCTATAAATTAATACTATAATTAATAGCTAAAGTGTTAAAGAATAGTAAAGCTATTAGAGATTAAAGCTTAGATCGCTAATGTATATAGACTTTAAGAATAGTAATAGTAAGAATAGTAATAGTAATAGTAGTAACCGAGAGTTAACTAGGACCTAGAGTTAACCTATTTAGAGTTAGAGTCTTATTAAGCTAATTAGAGGTTATAAAATTACTCTAATACTCGTCCTAATTAGGTAGTTAAGATTTCGATATTCTTCTATACCTTTAAGCTACCTAAATTACTAAGATATTAATAGTTTAAACTTGTATAATCGAATATAAAAAGTAGCTAAAAGCTACTATAAGTAAATTATAAGCATCTAAAGGCAAGATTACTAAAGTTAAATTACTTAATTATTATTCCCTTATTACTAGAAAGACTCTTAAGTAATAGCTAAAGAGCTTATATAAATCCTACCTAATAGTATACATTTACTAGTAAAGGCTTATAGTAGCTTAAGAGGTTATACTAGTACACTTCGTGAAGTTTCTATTCTATAACAAATATAACTTTAATAACTTCTAGCTCTATAATACTATATAGTAGTTTCTTACTACTTTAGATTTAGCTTCTTAGATAACTTCTTTACCTCTTAGTAAGAACTAGTATAAATACTTTAAGTACTATTATCTAGAGATTAAGCTTAAACAATAGCTAGCTATAGATAGTAATAGACTTAAAGAGCTTAGAGACTTAGAGAAAGTAAGAGCTTAGTTTAACTTAGTAAAATTAGCTATTAATTACTTTAATATTAAGGTAAGTAATCTCTATAATATAGATAAGATTAGATACCTTCTTAGCTAGCTATTAAGTAACTAGATCTAGATAAGAAGTAACAATAAGTATTACTCCTTTTAACGTTAAACTAGTAACTATAAGTAGATTACTACTATTAAGACTCTTAGTGCTATTAGTTAGCTAGTACTACTTCTCTTTATTATAAAGGAGTAGCTAGTTTAAGATAGCTAGTTTAATAATTTACTAGCTCTTCTAGAGTTATATACTTATACTAACTTAGTAATTAAAGTAATACTAACTAGCTAGACGAATAATAAGGTTACTATTAAGTAGATAAAGAAGTACTTTATTCCTTATACTTAGCTAATAGATAGTAAAGGTAAAAAGGTAAAAGAGACTAATCTTAACTAGTACTAGAGATTACTCTTACTTAATAGCTATTACTCTTACTTCTCTACTAAGCTTATTAAATTAGTCTTTAATAACTAGATAGTACTACTAAAATTGCTAGCTTATATAACTTACTTCCTCTAGCCTCTAGATATCGCTATCTTCTCTAGCTTAAAGTATTATTATAAAGCTAAAATTCGCTATATTATATACAAAGGAGTTATACGAATTAGTAAGTACTACTTTATTAAGACTTATATTAATTATTACAAAGAGCTAGAAGAGGTATTTAGTAGTAATACTTAGATAAGAGTCTTTAAAGTTACTAGTATATAATCTATTAATCTAGAGCTAGTTATCTCTTGTATTTAGTATTAATCTTAAGTAACTTTAACCTCTTAATCTATCTTTTAATTTACCTCTTAAGCCTCTTAAGCTACTTTAAATTTAAGTAAAAATTTAGCTTTATAATTAATAGAGATTTTAATCTTCTTCTTTACTACTTCTAAGTTCTCTCTAGCTATCTCTTTATACTATTTATACTTCTTCTCTAATAAGGCTATACTTATTAAGTTAGCTAAGTACTTTAACTAGAGGCTTAGTAGACTCCTTAATAACTAGTAGTATATAGAATAGTTTTTAGATAGAGTTAGGTACTAGAATTGCTAACTATAACCTAACCTAGAGTAATACTAGTACCTAAGGCTTAGTAACCTAACCTAAGCTTAGTAAGTAGAGTATTACTCTACCTTAGGTACCTAACTATGCTAGGTGTTACTTATAACTCTACCTAATAGTACCTAGAGGTACCTAGAGGTCTAGAGATTACTAAGATTATATAGAGGAGACTTAGTATTATAGCTCTAGCTAAGTCTATTACATAATAGACTCTCTCTAGCTGTCTTCTATAAGGCTTCTAGCCTTATTAAACAAAGGTAGCTATTAGTTTATCTACCGATCTAATTAGTAGATACTAGTAGTTCTATACGTTACTATATACCTACTCTTATAGTTCTAATAGCTCTCTTTAGTTATAGTCTATAGAATTATTAATATAGACAATTAGATTATACAAGAGTAAACTAACTTAGAAGCTATCTAGAGAGATAGTAGTATTATTAAGAATGTCTCGCGTCTATAGTCGAGGATATTAGAAGAGCTAGGAGATAATAGAGATAGCTAAGGAAGATATACTCTAACTAGTAATAATAGTAGCTATACTGCTATATTACTTAAGACTATTATAGCTTAGCTAGCTAATCTAGAGAATTTAGTCTAAGACTATAATTGTCTCTAGGATACTAGTATAACTCTAGCTAGTTCCTATAGAACTACCGAGAGAATACCTATAGCTTCTCTAGTACTAGTTTCGATAGGTCTACCTACTATAGGCTAGCTAGTAACGCTTCCTACTAGAAGGCTCTCTACGAAGGCTAAGGAACTAGAGTAGTATAAGGCTAAATCTATCTATAAGGTCTAGTTCTTTAGAAGAAGCCTCTAGATAGTCTTTAACTACGACCCTTCGTAGTTTACTAATACTCTTTATCTAGATTAGCGCTATATTACTTATACTATAATATATCTATCTCTATCTTTTAGAGAGTTATAGAAATACCTCTATATACTTAATGCGTTAAACTAGTGTAATCTCTCCTATAAAGAGAACTTCTTAAGCTTCGTAAATAACTAAGTTAAAGACCCTATTAATCGAGAGATAAATATAGTTCTTTCCTACTAAAACTACCTCTAGAAGAAGAGTAAGAGCGCCTAGAAGTTCTCGGATTAACTAGTATCTCTAGAAGAGATAATCGAGCCTAAATATAATAGTAAGTACCTAGCGTAGTACTATCTAGCTAAATTGTTATCTAATTTATATAAGTAGATCCTCTAGTTCTCTAATATATCTTCTACTTATATAGAGCTTATTATATAAGCCTCTACTCTCGAGAACCTTACTAAGAGTAGTAACTACGAGCTACGGAAGTGGTATAGAGCTTCTCTAGAAGCCTCTAGTAGTAACTATAGTAAGCGTGCTTAAAGCGAGATAGAAGATAAGTAAAGAGGTAAGAGTAAGAGTAAGAGCAAAAGCTAGAAACGTAGTAGTAGCTAGGGAGCTAATTAGAAGAGTAGTAGAGACACTTAGAACTTCTCTAAGGTTAAGTACTATAACTACTACAAGAAGAGTTACTACTTATTAGCCTACTCTAAGGAAAGCGATACTAGCTAAAGTAGTAGTAAAGGAGATAATTAAGTCCGGAATATTAAGGTAGAAGGTAGTACGCCTATACCTGCTTAATATATAGCTAGATACTAGAGGAGTCTATCTCGAAGCTATAGAGCTCTTATAGTACTTCTGGTATAGGCCTATTAGAGCCTAGTACTTAGCCCCGATAGTAAGGTTAAGGTTAAGGTACTACTAGATAATTATAGGGGAGACTTAGCATTGTAGCTCTAGCTAAGCTCGTTACGTAATAGACTCTCTCTAGCTGCCTTCCACGAGGCTTCCGGCCTTATTAAACAAAGGTAGCTATTAGTTTATCTACCTATCTAATTAGTAGATACTAGTGGTTCTATACGTTACTATATACCTACCCTTATAGTTCTAATAGCTCTCTTTAGTCGTAGCCTATAGAATTATTAATATAGACAATTAGATTATATAAGAGTAAATCGACTCGGAAGCTGTCCGGATAGATAGTAGCATTATTAAGGATGCTTCGCATCTATAGTCGAGAATGTTAGAAGAGCTAGAAGATAACAGAGATAGCCGAGGAAGGTATACTTTAACTAGTAGCAATAGTAGCTATACCGCTATATTACTTAAGGCTATTATAGCTTAGCTAGCTAACCTAGAGAATTTAGTCTAAGACTACAATCGCCTCTAGAATGCTAGTGCAACTCCGGCTAGTCCCTGTAGGACTACCGAGAGGATACCTATAGCTCCTCCGGTACTAGTTTCGATAGGTCCGCCTGCTATAGGCTAGCTAGTAACGCTACCTACTAGGAGGCCCTCTACGAAGGCTAAGGAACTAGAGTAGTATAAGGCTAAATCTATCTATAAGGCCTAGTCCTTCAGAAGGAGCCTCTAGATAGTCTTTAACTACGACCCTTTATGGTTTACTAATACCCCTTATCTAGATTAGTACTACATTACTTACGCTATAATATATCTATCTCTATCTCTTAGAGAGTCGTAGGAACGCCTCTATACGCTTAATGCGTTAAACTAGCGTAATCTCTCCTATAAAGGGGACTTCTTAAGCTTCGTTAACGACTAAGTTAAAGACCCTATTAATCGAGAGATAAATGTAGTTCTTTCCTACTAAAACTACCTCTAGAAGGAGAGTAAGAGCGCCTAGAAGTTCTCGAATTAACTAGCATCTCTAGAAGAGATAATCAAGCCGAAGTACAACAGTAAGTACCTAGCGTAGTACTATTTAGCTAAATTGTTGTCTAATCTATATAAGCAGATCCTCTAGTTCTCTAATGTGCCTTCTACGTGCGCGAAGCTTGTTATATAAGCCTCTACCCTCGAGAACCTCGCCAAGAGTAACGACTATAAGCTACAGAAGTAGCGTAGAGCTTCCCCGGAAGCCTCTAGTAGCGACTATAGTAAGCATACTTAAAGCGAGGTAGGGGATAGGTAGAAGAGCAAGAGCAAGAGCAAAGGTAAGAGCTATAGGAGTAGTAGCAGCTAGGGGACTAATTAGAAAGGTAGTAGAGGCACTTAGGACTTTTCTAAAGTCAAGTACTATAATTATCACGAGAAGAGTTACTACTTATTAGCCTACTCTAAGGAGGGCAATGCTAGCCGAAGTAGTAGTAAAGGAGATAATCGAGTCTAGAATGTTAAGGCAGAAGGCAGTACGCCTACACCTGCTTAATATATAGCCGGACGCCGGAGAAGTCTACCTCGAAGCTATAGAGCTCCCGTAGTGCTTCCGGTATAGGCCCGTTAGAGCCTAGTACTTAGCCCCGATAGTAAGGTCGAGGTTAAGGTGCTACTAGATAACGTAGTAGATGTTAATGTTATTAATCTAGCATTTGCTCTTTAGCACAATTTGTAGAAGGCGAATGTAGAGTACTCTTAGGTTAGAGGCTTCTAGAGTAAAGAGGCTTACTGTTATAGCGCCTACGAGGTTAATCTCTGCCTTATAGACGACACTAGAGTAACGCGCAAGTCGAAAGACGTATTCTACGCGTTAGAAACAAGCTCTCTTATTATTCTCGGCCAGCCGTAGAGATATAACTAGAGTGTTATAATAGATAGTTACACTAACTAGTAGAGGTATAGCTACGACGTTACTAGTATTAGAGTAGTACGAGCTAAGGAGTTCTATAACCTCTTACTCGTAGGGAACTAAGGATTCGCCCTAGTAGTGTCGGATGCGATACTAGACGCTATAGTTCGGAAGGTAGCTAGTACCTCTATAGAGGTCCTACCTAACGGGGTAGCGAAGCTACTATCCTATATAGAAGACTACTATAATATCTTTATTATCGATCCTACGTAGATATACGCTACAGGAGATGTGTTATACTCTATTAATCTAACGGAAGACAAAGAGCTTCTCTTTTGCCTCCTCTATAACCTCTTAGAGAAGGAACTTATAGTTCTCCGTAAGTACCTTAATAACGCGCTAGCTAAGGGCTAGATCCGTAGGTTAGAGAGTCTAGCTAGCGCACTAATCCTATTCGTCTCTAAGAAAGATAGCAGTTTATAACTCTATATCGACTACTATAGCCTAAACGCTATTACTATTAAGAATTAGCACTCTTTGCTCTTAATTAGCGAGACTCTCGATAGGCTAGGTAGAGTAGCTATTTACTCTAAGCTTAATCTTAAGGATGCGTATTACTGTATTAGGATTAAGGCTAGCGACGAGTAGAAGACTACTTTTCGCACTTATTATAGCTACTTTAAGTATATAGTAATACTCTTTAGGCTAACTAACGCCCCTACTACCTTCTAGATCTATATTAATTAAGCTCTTATAGGGCTAGTCGATGTCTTTTATGTAGTTTATCTAGACGATATCCTTATCTATAGCAACTCTATAGAGGAGCACGAGTAGTACCTTTAGCTAGTGCTAGAGAGGTTAAGGTAGTTTGCACTATACGCGAACCTAAAGAAGTATAACTTCTTCTAGAAGGAGGTCGAATTCCTAGGCTTTATAGTAACTACTAAAGGGGTTATAATAGACCCCTAGAGAGTCTCCGCTATTATAGATTAGCCTATACTAAATAGCTACTACGACGTTTAATAGTTCCTAGAGTTCGCTAACTTCTACTATCGGTTTATTAAGAACTATTCGAAGATCGTAGGACTCTTAATAGCTCTATTTAAAGGATTATAGAAAGGGAAGCAATCGGCACTCTAGAAGTAGGCTAATCTAGAACAAGAGGTATTTAAGGCAATTAGGAAGGCCTTTATAGAAGCGCTAGTACTAAGGCACTATAACTCGTCTAAGCTAATTAGAATAGAGACTAACGTGTCTAAGCTTACTCTTAGAGCGATTATCTCTTAGCTATTTCCGGTTAGGGAAACTAGCAAGTAGCACTCTATTACTTTCTAGTCTCGGAAGATGCTACCTATAGAGTAGAACTACGAGACCTATAATTAGGAGCTTCTCTCTATTATAGAGGCATTTAAACAGTAGAGACACTACTACGAGGGTGCCTTAGACTCTATCTAGGTAATCTCCGATTATAATAACCTAAAGTACTTTATGATAACTAAGTAGCTAAACAGCTATTAGGCCCGCTAGGCCGTGTACCTATAGGCTTTTAATTTTGTAATTAAGTACTATATAGGCTTAAAGAACCTAGCGGATACTCTCTTACGTTGCCTAGACCTAATAGTAGATAACACAAGCCTTGCGAATAGCTTACCGACCTTATAGTCGAAGCTAGGGGCTAGTTAACTAGCTATTAGAGGCATAGTATAGCAGATTTACGTGTTCTTGTTAGAACACCTAAGAAGCGCTACCTTCGAAGAAGGCGTAGATACGAGCATCTACGTAGTACGAAGTAATTATTCAAACGCGAACGAGAACTAGTAGACCTCTAAGGAGGTTCCTAATAACTAGTCCGACAATAAGAAACGTACTAAGGACGCTAGGGGTAGTTCCCTAGAAGCTAACTAGCTTAACTAGCTACAAAGCAAATAGTTAAAGTAAAGAGAGATAGATTTAATCTAAGTTAGTATAATACTAAGATCGATACCTTAAGTCGCTATAGTAGTAGTAATAGTAGAGGAAAATCCATAGAGAGAGAGTCCTATAGACTAGCTTCTCGAAGTAATCTATAGTCTATAGTAGTAGAATTCGCTAGCGTAGAGGCGCGCGAATCTCCTTAAGTAGAGACCTAATAGAGGGCCTCTAGTATAGTATCGGAAGGGGAACCTTCTATACAAGAATAATGCTATATACGTACCGGAAGACGTAGCGCTCTATGTAGAGCTACTACGCCGGCACTATAACGAGTTTAATAGAGAGCACTTTGCCTATAACAAGACCTACAAGCTCCTAGCTAGAAAGTACTTCTAGCCTAGTATATATTATAACGTTAACGACTACGTAAAGACTTACTACATTTACTAGACTATAAAGACTCGGACCTACGTGCCTTATAGTAAGCTTATAAACCTACTAATACCTAAAGCGCTATAGAAAGAGCTTACTATAGACTTCATTATAGATATACTACTAAGTAAGCTTAATAGAGTAGTCTACGACGTAGTACTTGTAGTAGTAGATCGCCTTACTAAAATAGTAAAGTATATCCTGTGCTAGAAGACGATAATAGCCTAGTAGCTAGCCGAGCTGTTTTTCGACTACATTGTACTAGAGTATAGCGTTCTAGAAGGCGTAGTATTAGACTATAGCACGGTCTTTACTATAGCCTATTAGCAAACGATCGCCTACGAACTAAGGTTTATAAGGCGTTTATTAACTACCTTCTACTCTTAAACGAATAGACAGACGGAACGATAGAACTAATCCCTTATCTAGTACCTCTATTGCTATAGAGCTTAAGACTAATCGGATTAGTTATACTAGCTAAAAATAGCTACTTACGTAGCTAATATCTCTTAGAACAAGACGCTCTAAATGTCGCTATTCGAGATGTATATTAGCAAGGATACTAAGGGAGATCCGGATAGAGACTAAGAGCGTTCCTCTTAGAGGAGAGTACTAGCTATATAAGATCGTATAGCTACTCTAGTTTCTATAAGGTAAGGCTTATAGAAGCGCTAGAAGTAAGCTTAGGAGTAGTAGAAGGGCACTTATAATAAGTAGTATAGGCTAATGTCCTTTAAGATAGAAGATAAGATTCTCCTATCTACTAAGAACCTAAGGCTAAAGGTAGCAAAGTACAAGCTAGCGCCGAAGTACTTTAGACTATTCGAGGTTGTAGATGCTATAGAAGCCTAGGCTTACCGATTGCGGTTGCCGAATAGGTCCTGTATCTATAATATGTTCTATGTCTTCTTACTCGAGCTATATAACCTCCGAGGGAGTACTAAGGTAGATCCTAGGCTAGTCAAGGTAGATAATAGCATAGAATACGAGGTAGAGAGGATCTTAGACTATAGTTAGCAGAAAGAAGGTATATTCCTAAAGGTGCTCTAGAAGAGCTACGCTCTAGTAGAGGCAACCTAGGAACTAGAGGAGGTATTAGAGAATACCTCCGAAGCGGTAACTAAGTATTAGGTAAACGTTAGCTAGAAGGCTAATAGTAGAGTTACGAAGAGAGTATAGAGATAAGCAGTAAGAGTATAGTCGTTGCATTATCGAGAATCTATCTACTTAGACGCTATTAACCTTATCTACTAGCCTTAACTATATCTACTTAGCTACGACCACGAGATAATACTATAGCAAGAGCTATAGTATGCCTATTCTAGTAATTAGCTAAGACCGGATCCTTAGTACTAGTCCTGTTCTAGACGTCGAGCTCGGCTAGCTCTAAGTCCTTATCCCCCTAGCCGGCGAAGTCTAGGTCGAGGTAGGTAGTAGCAGAGAAGACGCTAAGGTCCCTAGGAGTAAGGACAGTAGCGAGGTACTCCCTAACGGCCTAATAACAGAGCCTAGCCTTATTATAGATAGAGCTACTAATAGAAGAAGCATCGAGTCTACCTACGATAGTATTATAGCAGTCGCGGGCCTAGCTAGTGTTAAGTCTAGACATAGCGTAGACCTCCGAGGTGTAAAAGTTGTTAGCGAGGATCTCGGGAGCTATATAGTAGAAGGCCGGACCTGCCTTAGTAGGGGAGTTACCCTTCTTAGCGAGAGTATACCTAGAGAGGTTACTAAGGTTAAGCTCGTCCTTACCGTTAGCGTCGGTTATAGTAGTGTCGCAGTTAAGGCGAGACAAGCGGTGACTAGAAGTAGCCTACGTAGTAGACTTAGTAACCTTACTAGATAGAGTTATAGCCTTTTTAGTAGAAGCGGTAGACTTAGGTGTCTTAGACTTCTTAGGAGTAGTCTTGCTAGAGGTAGCGACGGCCTTAGTAGTCTTCTTAGGCTCTAGAGACCTAGTAGACTCTTTAGTAGGACGCTTTCTACTATAGACATTAGTATAGAAGAGAGTCGGAGCTCTAGAGATAGCCTCTCTAGTAAAGTGCTACGAATAAGTTAGCGATATCAAGACTAGAAGGAGGACTACTTATAGCATAGAGAATACCTACGAGGTCCTCGGTAGCAATATAGAGGCTATAAAGTTTAGCAACCTTAGTACGCTCTAGTTCCTTACTAGTAAGAGAAGTAATATTAGCGCTAGCGTAAGTCTCCTTAATACCGACGGCCTACTTGCGCTCTGTGACGCGAGACATAGCAGCTATAAGCTCGTTAGTATACTTATACTACTTCTAGACGTGCGTAGAGTTAGTTAGATCGAGGTATATATTAGTACGCTTTTATATAGTAGTATAGGCCTCGTTAACGAAGTCTAAGAGAATGTCGTCTATAATAGCGTAATAGGCGCTCTTAGCCTTCTTGTAGTAAGCGTAAGATCTAGTAATACTAGTCTCGCAGTCGTAGGGGTTTTCTAGTAGTATTAGCTATACTTCTAACGAGATACTAGTAGGACTCTAGATACTTACTAACAAGATCTCTAGTATAAGTGCTATAGAGAAAGTAAGGAGAGATATATAGTAGACTAGCCTAAACACGCTTAGGAGGCATAATAGCTTATAAGTGTATTAGAAGGTAGCGACTTACGTAGAAGTAGTATAGTAGAAGAAGCGAAGTGTTTAGTAGCGAGAGATATACCTATATAGGCATAGTCTGTTTATTACGTAGCGTAACAAACACGAGAAGTGGATCTACACGCGTCGCTATCTCCTAGGAGATAGTAGTGTCGTTAAGGTACTTAACGTTATAAAGTGTCGGAATAGAGCACTTACTAGGAGCCTCTGAGGGAGTTCTATAGTAGCAAATAACAAATTATATACATTTACTAAGGCACTAGTTATTTTACAGCAATAAGTACTTTAGTAATAAAGGATTAAACGAGAGGTTGCGTTTACTATAATATATTACTATTAGCGGCAAATAAAGGCACGACAGATGTAGAGTATAGACAAAGAAGCTAAGTACTTCTCTTATGCTTAAGAGTACTAACCTACCCTTATAGAGGAGGCCTATAAGCACGAATACAAGGCCTGCGAAGGATGCGGTTTAATCGAGAGCGATTAAATATAGAGGAGAGATAATTATAGAGGAAACTTAGTATTATAGCTCTAGCTAAGCCTATTACGTAATGGACTTTCTCTAGCTACCTTCCGCGAGACTTCTAGCCTTATTAAACAAAGGCAGCTATTAGTTTATCTACCTATCTGATTAGTAGATACTAGTAGTTCTATACGTTACTATATACCTACCCTTACAATAATATAGTAGATATTAATATTATTAATCTAGTATTTGCTCTTTAGTACAATTTATAGAAGACAGATATAGAGTACTCTTAGGTTAGAGACTTCTAGAGTAAAGAGACTTACTATTATAGCGTCTATAAGGTTAATCTCTATCTTATAAACGACACTAGAGTAATATATAAGTCGAAAGGTATATTCTATATATTAGAAATAAGCTTTTCTATTATTCTTAGCTAGCTATAGAGATATAACTAGAGTATTATAATAGATAGTTATACTAACTAGTAGAGATATAGCTATAATATTACTAGTATTAGAGTAGTATAAGCTAAGGAGTTCTATAATCTCTTACTTATAGAGAACTAAGGATTTGCTCTAGTAATATTAGATATAATACTAGGTACTATAGTTTAGAAGGTAGCTAGTACCTCTATAGAGGTCCTACCTAATAGAGTAGCAAAGCTACTATCCTATATAGAAGACTACTATAACGTCTTTATTATCGATTCTATATAGATATATACTATAGGAGATATATTATACTCTATTAATCTAATAGAAGATAAAGAGCTTCTCTTTTACCTCCTCTATAACCTCTTAGAGAAGGAACTTATAGTTCTCTATAAGTACCTTAATAATGCACTAGCTAAGAGCTAGATCTATAGGTCGAAGAGTCTAGCTAGTATACTAATTCTATTTATCTCTAAGAAAGATAGTAGTTTATAACTCTATATTAACTACTATAGCCTAAACGCTATTACTATTAAGAATCGGCACTCTTTACTCTTAATTAGTAAGACTCTCGATAGACTAGATAGAGTAGCTATTTACTCTAAGCTAAATCTTAAGAATATATATTACTATATTAGGATTAAGACTAGCGATAAGTAGAAGACTACTTTTTGCACTTGTTATAGCTACTTTAAGTATATAGTAATACTCTTTAGGCTAACTAATATCTCTACTATCTTCTAGACCTATATTAATTAAGCTCTTATAGAGCTAGTTAATGTCTTTTGTATAGTCTATCTAGACGATATTCTTATCTATAGTAACTCTATAGAGGAGTATAAGTAGTACCTTCGGCTAGTACTAGAGAGGTTAAGGTAGTTTATACTATATACGAACCTAAAGAAGTATAACTTCTTCTAGAAGAAGGTCGAATTTCTAGACTTCGTAGTAACTACTAAAGGAGTTATAATAGACTTCTAGAGAGTCTCTACTATTATAGATTAGCCTATACTAAATAGCTACTACGATGTTTAATAGTTCCTAGAGTTCGCTAACTTCTACTATTAGTTTATTAAGAACTATTCGAAGATTATAAGACTCTTAATAGCTCTATTTAAAGGATTATAGAAAGGGAAGTAATCGGCGCTCTAGAAGTAGGCTAATCTAGAACAAGAAGTGTTTAAGGTAATTAGGAAGGCCTTTATAGAAGCACTAGTACTAAGACACTATAACCTGTCTAAGCTAATTAGAATAGAGACTAACGTATCTAAGCTTACTCTTAGAGTAATTATCTCTTAGCTATTTCTAGTTAGGGAAACTAGTAAGTAGTACTCTATTACTTTCTAGTCTTAGAAGATACTATCTATAGAGTAGAACTACGAGACTTATAATTAGGAGCTTCTCTCTATTATAGAGGCATTTAAATAGTAGAGACACTACTATAAGAGTGCTCTAGACCCTATCTAGGTAATCTCTAATTATAATAACCTAAGGTACTTTATAATAACTAAGTAGCTAAATAGCTATTAGACTTACTAGGCTATATACCTATAGGTCTTTAATTTTGTAATTAAGTACTACGTAGGCTTAAAGAACCTAGTAGATGCTCTCTTACGTCGCCTAGACCTAATAGTAGATAATATAAGTCTTATAAATAGCTTACCGACTTTATAGTCGAAGCTAGAGACTAGCTAACTAGCTATTAGAGACATAGTATAGTATATTTATATATCCTTATTAGAATACCTAAGAAGTGCTACTTTTGAAGAAGATATAGATATAAGTATCTATATAGTATAAAATAATTATTTAGACATAAACGAGAACTAGTAGACCTCCGAGAGAGTTCCTAATAACTAGTCTAATAATAAGAAATATACTAAAGACACTAAAGGTAGTTCTCTAGAAGCTAACTAGCTTAACTAGCTATAAAGTAAATAGTTAAAGTAAAGAGAGGTAGATTTAATCTAAGTTAGTATTATACTAAGATTAATACCTCGAGTTACTATAGTAGTAGTAATAGTAGAGGAAAATCTATAGAGAGAAAGTTCTATAGACTAGCTTCTCGAAGTAATCTATAGTCTATAATAGTAGAATTCGCTTATATAGAGACGTACGAATCTCTCTAAGTAGAGACCTAATAGAGAGTCTCTAGTATAGTATTAGAAGAGGAACCTTCTATATAAGAATAATACTATATATATACTAGAGAATATAGCGCTCTATATAGAGCTACTACGCTAGTACTATAACGAGTTTAATATAGAGTACTTTATCTATAACAAGACCTATAAGCTCTTAGCTAGAAAATACTTCTAGTCTAGTATATATTATAACATTAATAACTATATAAAAACTTACTATATTTACTAAACTATAAAGACTTAAACTTATATACCTTATAGTAAACTTGTAAACCTACTAATACCTAAAGTACTATAGAAAGAGCTTACTATAGACTTTATTATAGATATACTACTAAGTAAGCTTAATAGTGTAGTCTATAACGTAGTACTTGTAGTAGTAGATTAGCTTACTAAGATAGTAAAATATATTCTATACTAGAAAACGATAATAGCTAAGTAATTAGTAAAGCTATTTTTTAACTATATTATACTAGAGTATAGTATTCTAGAAGGCGTAGTATTAGACTATAGTATAGTCTTTACTATAGTCTATTAGTAAACTATCGCCTACGAACTAAGGTTCGTAAGACATTTATTAACTATCTTCTACCTCTAGATAGATAAATAAATAGAACAATAGAACTAATTCCTTATCTAGTACCTCCGTTACTATAGAGCTTAAGACTAAGACTAATTAGATTAGTTATACTAGCTAAAAATAGTAGCTTACGTAGCTAATATCTCCTAGAACAAGATACTCTAGATATTACTATTTAAGATATATACTAGCAAGAATACTAAGAGAGATCTAGATAAAGACTAAGAGCGTTTCTCTTAGAGGAGAGTACTAGCTATATAAGATCGTATAGCTACTCTAGTTTCTATAAGGCAAGGCTTATAGAAGTGCTAGAAGTAAGCCTAAGTATAGTAGAAGAACACTTATAATAAGCAGTATAGGCTAATATTCTTTAAGATAGAAGATAGAGTTCTCCTATCTACTAAGAATCTAAGGCTAAAGGTAGTAAAGTATAAGCTAGCGCTAAAATACTTTAGACTATTTAAGATTATAGATACTATAGAAGCCTAGGCTTACTAATTATAGCTACTAGATAAGTCCCGTATCTACGATATGTTCTATATCTTCTTACTTAAGCTATATAGCTTCTAAGGGAGTACCGAGGTAGACCCTAGGCTAGTTAAGGTAGATAATAGTATAGAATATAAGGTAGAGAGGATCTTAGACTATAGTTAGCAGAAAGAAGATATATTTCTAAAGGTACTCTAGAAGAGCTATACTCTAGTAGAGATAACCTAGAAACTAGAGGAGATATTAGAGAATACCTCCGAAGTAGTAACTAAGTATTAGATAGACGTTAGCTAGAAGACTAATAGTAGAGTTACGAAGAGAGTATAGAGATAAGTAGTAAGAGTATAGTTGTTATATTCTCGAGAATCTATCTACTTAGACACTATTAACCTTATCTACTAGTCTTAACTATATCTACTTAGTTATAACTATAAGATAATACTATAGTAAGAGCTATAGTATACCTATTCTAGTAATTAGCTAAGACTAGATCCTTAGTACTAGTTCTATTCTAGGTATTAAGCTCGGCTAGCTCTAAATCCTTATCTCTCTAGCTAGTAAAGTCTAGATTAAGGTAGGTAGTAGTAGAGAAGGCACTAAGGTCTCTAGAAGAGAGAATAGTAGCGAGATACTCTCTAACGGCCTAATAATAGAGCCTAGTCTTGTTATAGGCGAAGCTACTAATAGGAGAAGTATCGAGTCTATCTATAATAGTATTATAGTAGTCGCGAGCCTAGCTAGTGTTAAGCCTAGACATAGCATAGACCTCTAAGGTATAGAAGTTATTAGCGGGGATCTTAGGAGCTATATAGTAGAAGACTAGACCTACCTTAGTAGGGAAGTTACTCTACTTAGCGAGAGTATACTAGAGGAGATTACTAAGGTTAAGCTCGTCCTTACCGTTAGTGTCGGTTATAGTAGTATCGTAGTTAAGGTAAGACAAGTAGTAACTAGGAGTAGCCTATATAGTAGACTTAGTAACCTTACTAGATAGAGTTATAGCCTTTTTAGTAGAAGTAGTAGACTTAGGTATCTTAGGCTTCTTAGGAGTTGTCTTACTAGAGGTAGTAATAGCCTTAGAGGTCTTCTTAGGCTCTAGAGACTCTATAGACTCCTTAGCGAGGCGCTTTCTACTATAGACATTAGTATAGAAGAGAGTCGGAGCTATAGAGATAGCCTCTCTAGTATAGTACTATAGCTAAGTTAGCGATATTAAGACCTAAAGGAAGACTACTTATAGTATAGAAGATACCTATAAGGTTCTCGGTAGCGATATAGAGACTACGAAGTTTAGTAACTTTAGTATACTCTAGTTCCTTACTAGAGAGGAAAGTAATATTAGCGCTAGAGTAAGCTTCCTAGACACTAATAGCCTACTTATAGTCGGTAACCTTAGATATAGTAGCAGTTAGCTCGTTAGTATACTTATACTACTTCTAGACAAATATAGAGTTAGCGAGATCTAGATAGATATTAGTACGCCTCTATATAGTAGTATAGGCGTCGTTAACTAGGTCTAAAAGAATGTTATCTATAATAGTATAATAGGTACTCTTAGTCTTCTTATAGCAAGTGTAAGACCTAGTAAGGCTAGTATTATAGTTATAGAGGTTTTCTAGTAGTATTAGCTATACTTCTAATAGGATACTAGTAGAACTCTAGATACTTACTAACAAGATCTCTAGTATAAGTACTATAGAGAAAGTAAGGAGAGATACGTAGTAGACTAGCCTAAACACGCTTAGGAGGTATAATAGCTTATAAGTGTATTAGAAAGTAGCGACTTATATAGAAGTAGTATAGTAGAAGAAGTAAAGTATTTAGTAGTAAGAGACGTACCTATATAGGTATAGTCTATTTATTACATAATATAACAAATATAAGAAGTAGATCTATATACGTCGCTATCCTCTAGGAGATAGTAGTATTATCTAGGTACTTAACGTTATAAAGTATTAGAACGGGACACTTACTAGAAGTCTCTAAGGAAGTTCTATAGTAGTAAATAACAAATTATATATATTTACTAGAGCATTAGTTGTCTTACTATAATAAATGTTTTAGTAATAGAGAACTAGACGAGAGACTATATTTACTATAATATATTACTATTAGTAGCGAATAAAGGTATAATAGATATAGAGTATAGATAAAGAAGCTAAGTACTTCCTCTATACTTAAGAGTACTAACCTACTCTTATAGAGGAGGCCTATAAGCGCGAATATAAGGCCTACGAAGAATATAGTTTAATTAAGAGTAATTAAATATAGAGGAGAGATAATTATAGAGGAGACTTAGTATTATAGCTCTAGCTAAGTCTATTACGTAATAGACTCTCTCTAGCTGTCTTCTATAAGGCTTCTAGCTTTATTAAACAAAGGTAGCTATTAGTTTATCTACTGATCTAATTAGTAGATACTAGTAGTTCTATACGTTACTATATACCTACTCTTATAGATTACTAGTAGAATAAAAAACTTAAGACTTAAGAATTAGATTTTAGTATTTAAAGGTTATTATTATATTTATTAATTATAGTAACTTCTCGAGTAACTTCTATCTACCTATTTAGAGCCTATACCTTACCTTCTTATCTACTACTATATTATATTAACTCTACTTATACTCTATTAAAGCGTTCTAATTAAATACTTAGAACTTAGTATAGTAATAGTAAGTAAGTCTAGAGTCTTTATAGTTAATAGTAATATACTTTATATAAATATAATTAAGATTATAATTTAAGAATATTAGTATAAATTAAAGCTTATAATATAATTAGTATATACCTTTAAAATATCTAACTATAAATACTTTAGTAGCTTTCTAAAGAGCTTTAAGAGTATCTCTTATAATATATAAACTATCTTTACTAGTAGAAGTATAGTTATAAAGGATTTCGTAAATAAAGTAGCTAAAGAGAAGCTTATAGTAGAGAAGTTTAGTTAACTTCTAATAGTAATAAATCTCTTAGAGAGTAATAGCTAAATAGTATTAGTAATATAATATAATAATAAATTATAATAAATATACTACTAGTCTTAAACTTATTCTTCTTTCTAGAAGTACTAGATTATTTATAAGGTATCTTAGAGATAGTAGTCTTATATATAATAGTTAACTTACTAGTATAACTAGTAGAGCTAGTACTACTATAAGTTAGTTATATAGTATCTCTCTTAAGAGATATTATTACTAGTAGTATTAGCTAAGGAAGTGCTTATAATATAAGAGAAGTTAGTAGTAATAAAGATATAGTATTAGAGAGCTTAAAGAGTAGTAATAAAGCTATACTTATAATAAGAAAATAAGATAAATAGAAAGAGAAATAATAAAAGAAATAAAATTATAAAATAAGAGAAATAAGCAATTATTTAGTAGCTAGTAATAGTATAGCTAATAATAGAAATATAAAATTATTATAGAAATATAAAATTAGCTAATAAGTATATATAATATATAGAATATTTACTTATTATAAGATTATATATAATAGTAATATATATAATATTAAATTTATTAAAATACTTAAAAAGAAAGAGTTTTAGATATTATAAAGAATTAATAATATATCTATAATAATAAAGTATAATAATATAGAACTAATTTAGTATACTATAATACTTAAAAACTTTATATTTTATATTTTATATTCTACCTTAGCTATTTTATTATTACTTTATATATAGTAAAGAGGTTTATTACTCTTCTCTATCTTCTCTCTTATTCTTTTAACTTTCTTTCTTTTTCTCTTAACTACTCTTCTATTTCTAAGCTCTTAAGTATAACTTTTATATTTTATTTTATTATAGTAATTTTACTAGATATTACTATAGCTAATATTTCTTCTAATACCTCTCTTAGTAGCTCTTCTAAAATTAAGAATAAGTTTAATAAAGTTTAAAATAATAATAAAGATAATTATTATAGTATTTTATTATAAGTATTAAGCTAATAGATATAGAGCTTTAAGTCTAAGTAGACTAAAATTAAATATTAGATTTTTTAGTATAGTAAGAGTAGTAAGGCTTACTATAGTTATCTAACTAGTTTTAAAGCTAGTTTAAGTAAGTCTCTAAAGTAAGATATTTAGAATATTATATACTAAAATAAAGATACTTAATAGTTAGCTAAAGTTAAGGCGCTTAAAGTAGCTAAAGATACTAACTATAGTATAAAGAGGAATTTACTTAAGAAGTTTAATATTTAAGACTAGAACCTTAATTAAGAAGTAAAGATAAAACTTCTTAAAGAAAAGATTAAGAAAATAGAGTAGTACTATTTTAACGCCTAGTAAAGCTATATAATTATACTATTATATTATTACGTTTAATACTAATATACTATAAAGAAATAGCTATTTAGTAAGTTTAGATAAGTCTATATTAAATAATAATATATTAGAAAATTTACTATATATTAAAAGTATATAAAAGTCCTTATAAAGGTAAAGATAGTCTATATTACTAAGTCTAGTAAGTAAGCTAATATACTAAAAGTAGCTAAATAGATATATAGCTCTAGTAGAATTCTTAAAAAGCTTAAGTATAAGATCTACTTAGAAAGTACTATTAAGCTTACTATTAATAAAAATACTAGTAATAGTACTAAGAAGAAGTACTTAAAGTTTATTAATAAACTTAGTAAGAAGAGTAGACTTATAGCTATCTCTAATCCTAACTAAAAGTAAGTTATAAATTATTATTATACTTTATTATTACGTTAGTATACTAACGAATAGTAGAGCTTATAATTCTACTTCTCTAGTAAAGTATTAACTACTCGAGATAATCTACCTTATAGATAAAGATAAATATATAAAGCTAAATAATAATAATAAGTATAAAGAAGTATATAAGCTAGACTATAACTTCGAGATTAAGAAACTAGCTAATAAGTATAAGATAGAGAAGTAATATATAGAGTTTAAGAGGTTTTCTTCTAATAAAGAAGATAAAGTTATTAATAAGAAAGAGAAGATTAAGATAAAAAGTTCTTTAGAGAGTAGAAATAAAGAAAATAGAAATAAAGAAAATAATAATAATAAGAATAATAAAGAAGATAATAAAGAAGAAGAAGATAAGAAGATAGTTAATACTAAAAAGAATAAGTTTACTAGCTTTAACTAGTAGATTTACTATACTATAGTTAACTACTAAGTAGTTTAATCTATAGTCTAGTAAGGCTCTTCTATAGATTTTATTTTTATAACTAAGTTTCTTTATATATAGCTACTATTATTATTTATGCCTATAGGCTATATAATTATACTATCTTAATAATAGTATATTATTCTTATTATTACTTCTAATAATAAAATATACTAGATATATATAATATTTTATTTTATTTATACTTTCTTCTTTTAAAATCTCTTTTTCTTATTATAGTACCTTCTTATAAGTAACTCTACTTTAATCTAAGAGATCTAATTCCTTACTAGCTTTATTATATAATTCCTAGTAACTACGCTAGACTCTTATACTTATATTAGTATAAAGTCTATATCTACTATATAACTCTTATATACCTTAATCTAGATAAATCTAAATTAAGATAAATCTATTATATCTATAATAACTATAGAGGTTTAGTACTATACTACGAAGTCTATTACTTTTATAATATCTCTTATAACTTTATATATATTTCTATTATAATATACTTATATAATCTAACTAATATTAGTATAATATCTCCTAGACTAATAATATCTTTAACCTTATTAATATATAATATACTATTAATTATTATATAAGCACTCTAGAGTTAGATCTAATTAACCTCTATACTATATACTATAATATTAAATATAAGTAGAATAAGCTAGACTATAATAGTAATAATAATTCTTCTAATAACTAATTTAATAGTATAGTCTAATTAAAGTATTAGTAGGCTAATAGCTTTAGTAGGTTCTTTATAATATAGATTTACCTTTAATCTTAATTATATTACTTCTTTCTTAGCTCTATATAGTATATAATTAGATCGTAGGTATAGTACTTATAGAGTATAGCTATTACTTTAGATTTTCTTTATTATAGTATATAATTCTTTATTATAGTATATAATTCTTTATTATATATTATAATTATATTAACAAATATTCTATATCTTCTACTATATATTTTATATATTAAATAGTAAGCTCTATACTAATTAAAATATCTAAAGTCTCTAACTTTAAAATAATACTTAATCTATAACTATAAGAAGCTATATTTTCTTCTCTAAATATATCTTTAGAATTAAATAGCTTTAGAGTATATATTTAGAATATTAGCTATAATAGTAAGATATAATAATTATATCTTCTTAAATGTCTATCTCTTAAATATAGTAAAAGACTTAGAGATTAACTACTTTAATAAGTCTAGAAAGACTAGTAGAATCGAACTATTATAGTAGCTATATATAGAGAAGATATAAAGACTATACTAAATTAGAACTCTAAAATATATACTATATAGCTATAGGTAAATATTATTAAAGTAACTAAGATTCTATATAGAGAACTATAAGTTATCTATATTAGATATAGTAATATACTTACTTATTCTTCTTACTATAGTACTAGTAATAAAGCAATAGAGAAATATCTTAGTTCTAAGAAATATATAATAATTATAAAACTCTAATACGAGTAAAGTTCTATATAAAGAGCTCTTTAGTAATTATATTAATAGTTAAAAAGTATCTAGTAACTAGTACTAACCTTCTTAGTTAATAGCTTCTACTATAAGCTTATTTGTATAGTTATTAATTATAACTAGTTCTTTTATACTATTAAGTGTTCTATCTTTAGCTAGTTCCTTTACTTCCTTTAATCTAATATTACTATACCTAGTCGAATACTCTTTTAAGTAATATTAGTAATACAATTTAAAAGACTATAAAGATTAATATTGCGTATCTATAAGTTATATACGCCTACAAGTCGTATACGCTTCTATATATTTAATATATAATCTTCGTAACTATTCTTCCTTCTTATATAACAAATATTATTTTTTAAGCTATTTCTTTATATATTCTAAAGCTAATATCGCTACTGCTATCGAAGGCTATCGTAACGATACTTACGACTCGATTTAATAGACTACTAACGCGTTTAAAATTCTACTATCTATACTTCGAGATAGACTTTATAGATGTTAATTATATACTATATAGAACGAAGAACGTTAGTTACTGTCTCCGGCTAAAGAATAGACACTCGTAACCTATATTCTTTAGCTCGATAGCCTTAGAACACCTGTAACGCCTTACTTTATCTATAAGCTTATTATCGAGATAATTCGTTATTAAGTATATATATTAAATAAGAAACTTCTCTCTTCGTTATTATACTCCCTTAGAAGAACGTAGTTATAGCGACTATATAGACGTTATCTAGAGATTAAGACGAGTTAATCTCGATAATTAGAGTTGTTATAGTATAAAGCTAGAACGTACGAGACTATTATACTATTCTTCGACACGTTATCTAGCCTATTTGAAAAATATAACTATTCTTCTTCTAACGTCTATAACCTCGACAAGGTAGAAGCTAGTATTAGTTTAACACAATCGACATAGGTAGTCGTTACTTCCGAACCTAGCTATCGTCGAAAGAAGACTAGAAAACGCGTTATTAGCTAACAAGAGTAGATATTAATTCTAGAGTATATATAAGCTACTAGAGATACTCTACTCTCTCTTATAATATATAAGGCTAAATACCTTTTAACGCGCTAGAGTCCGGACCTATAGCTAGCTAGATAGCATTTCTTAATATCGAATAAAGGCTAGACAACTAACACATATAGCCTAGAATAGCTAATAACTATCTTCGAGTCTAAAATATATAACGTTTCTAGCTGTCGATGCCTTCTTATTCTAGATAGCTATAGCTTATATATTATAGCTACGTTCGCTTTCTTCTATTTCGAGTACGATATTAACCTTGTTATATTCTCCTCTTATGCCTTATATATCCTCTAGCTACTTAACGTAGCTTGTTTTTCGCTATTAAAGACAGCTCTTACAAGGGAGATCGATAATCTAATACATCTCGATCTAGGCTAAATATACTATATATAATAGATAGAATTCTATATAATTACGAGATTATATACTTTATCTAAATATAATATTAAATCTAGCTTCGAATACTCTAGTATCTATCCGATAAGCTCTATTACTGTCCTTGCTAATTTGCTACACAAAGTACATAACTATCTAGTTATACTAATAGAAATTATAACGGAAAATAGCTAATTTAACTAAAGTGTCTTATAGTTAGAGTCGCTATAATCTAGCGTAAGTTTATATATAGTTAACTATAGTCTAAACGCGTGCCTCGCTATCGTCGATGTCGAATTACTAGTTAAGCAATATATCTCGAAAATGATATTATAATTCGAATTGTTAATAACGTCTCTTACGTTACTATAATACGAAATTAAACAATAGCGGTAGCTTCTAGAGACGCGTAAGCGTAAGAAGAGTAGTAAGTACGTCGCTATCGAAGGCTAGTTCGTCTTTAGTAAGAAGGAGATAATCGATATCCTCTATAAGGCTAAAGAAGAGACAAAGAAGAAGAAGTATAAAAAGTATAAAAAATCGCTTATACTAGAAGAAACGCCTAAGCCTAAGGAAGAGAAGGAGCTAGAGTCTATTAAGTCTAATTCTAGAGACGAGCTAGCTTAGATTAATAGAGTTATTTACTATTCTTGTTCAAAAGTACTATTTTACATATATAACTTATAGGCGTATATAACTCGTAGGTGTACGACATTACTACTATCTAACCTTAGTAAGAATACTAAGCTTTTAATAGTATTAAATAGATAGTTTACTAATAACTATTTAGAATTTATTATAATTAAAGCTTACTTTATTAATAACTAATAGTAATTATAAGAGTAGCTTCTAGATATAATACTTCTCTATAGCTATTATACTAGTAAATCTATAGTAAATAAACTTATATAAGTACTAAAAGATATATTAGTTAAGTAATAACTACTCGTAGTTATAGTAGATAATATATTAAATAATAAAACACTCTAAGACTCTCTAGAAAAGAGTCTAGATTTACTTAGTATTAAGTAGAGTATAAATAAGAATATAATACTATATCTAGTATATATTATTAACCTTATTATAAGCGAAGAGATTAATATAGTAGAGAGGCTATAAAACTACTATATTTAAGATATTTTAATATTAGTCTCTATTCTAAATTTACTTTATAAAGTAAGAATAATTATTATATTATTTTATTATACTCTAATACTAGTAGCTCTAAGTAATTTAAGTTATATTATAATTAATAGTTCTCTCTAATAGTTTAAGTAATTTATTAACTTCTAGAAGTATCTACTACCTAAGAAAAGGTATTAATTTATTTATAATATTAAGATATACTAGAATTTAATATATAATATATATAAGCAAGTATTAAAGCTTAAACTCTTTATTAAGGATTAGCTTAAGAATAAAACTATACTAAGAGTACTAAGGCCTTCTACTAAAGAGTTAATACTCTAACTACTCTCTAACGTTAATAACTATAATCTTACTAAGTTATTACTAAATCTAATTAAATAGTAGTATTTTAAATTAATTATAGTAATACTTAAGAACTTTAAGAAAGTAACTATATAGCTTAGTATTAGTAGCTAACTACTTCTCTAGTATATATAGACTAGGGTGGTTGTCGGGCAGGGGGTGCCCCGCGTCGGGTAGGGGCTAGGTACCTTTCTTGGCGGGTAGGGGCAGGTCAGGGGCTGGGTACTAATGCCAAGTAGGTAGGTATAGGGTCAGGCCTTGGGTAGGCTAGTAGGTATACTAACCCAACCCAGGGCTACCCTTGGGGTACCCACCGGGTACGTGGTTAAAGCGTCTCCCTATGCTACCGCGCGCGCGCGCGGCCTACGTACAGCATATAGTATAGTGCTCCAGATCATGACGTATGTCAGAATTGGCCAATTCCGGTTGGCTAAATCCGTACGTATGTCAGAATTGGCCAATTCCTAACTGCAAGAATTATTACGGTGAATTCTTATAGTTGTATTTGGAAAATTACGACGAGCGACGGAGGTAATTGCGACGGGGGCAATTGCGACGGGGGCAATTGCGACGAGAATTGGCCAATTCCTAACTGCAAGAATTATTACGGTGAATTCTTATAGTTGTATTTGGAAAATTACGACGAGCGACGGAGGTAATTGCGACGGGGGCAATTGCGACGGGGGCAATTGCGACGAGAATTGGCCAATTCCTAACTGCAAGAATTATTACGGTGAATTCTTATAGTTGTATTTGGAAAATTACGACGAGCGACGGAGGTAATTGCGACGGGGGCAATTGCGACGGGGGCAATTGCGACGGGGGCAATTGCGACGGGGGCAATTGCGACGGGGGCAATTGCGACGGGGGCAATTGCGACGGGGCCAATTTATGCGACGCGGGCAATTCCGACGCGGGTAATGACGTATATACAGCCCGTTGGGCACCCTAGGGTAGGGGTAGGTAGGTACCCAGTACTAGCCCCTACCTAACGTAAAAATAGCCCAGCCCAAGCTTGGCGGGTAGGGGCTGGGTTGGCACGGGCTATGGGTAGGGTCGGGTCTAGGTTGTAGTCAGCATTTTAGGTACCTAACCTAGCCCAACGACTGCTCTAATATAGACTATATATAATATACTCTTTAACTTCTTAGATAAAATAGAGAAGGAATTAATTAGTACTAAGAATTATAATAATACTAAAACCTTAACTATATAGCTAATAACTATATAGAAGATAGTAGTAAAAGAACAAGAGAAACTTAGGAAGTACTATATATAAACTAAGAATAAGAAAGATATACTATATAACTATATAACTATTCTTAACCTCTCTAAGAAGCTTATAGTATATAATATAAGTATCTAAAGTCTATCTTATATTACTTAGAATCTAATAACGAGAAGGATATAGAGACTTAGAAACCTTATTATAAAGATAACTATTATATTAAGTTCTTATAATATCTTCGCTAGTATAATAAAGTAGACTTCTTAATTACTTTACTAGCTTATACTTCTAAGCTATTACGTTACTAGTAGTAGAACTAGTTTAATTAGCTAAGGTAAAGGAAGTAAGAATATACTATATTAGTAATAAGTAATAGTTAATTCTCCTCCTCTATAAGTTAGTATACTACTATTAAGGAAGGTAAGAATTATCTTATAATACTACTAGTCTATACTCTATAATCTAGTTTTAATATCTTATAGTAGTAGTAAGAGAAGGAAGAGTAGTATCTATTATTATCTATTATTATAAAGAATATTCTTACTATCTCTATTACTAGTATAGAAGTTAAGTAAGTGTTTAATATTATAAAGGATATTATTAATATATAGAGGTATAAATTAGCTATATAGACGATTTAGTAGCTTATAATACTAAAGTATAAGCTCGAAGTAGCCTTACTATTAGAATAGATTAATATAGAAAGAGAGATAGAGAATAAAGCTATAGATACTAATAATCTACTTAATCTATTATCGAGAACTAATATAAATTATCTAGATAACGTTTCTATAGTACTAAGTAGTACTAATAGTTATAACTCTAAAGTAGAGATAGATAAAGAGTAGAGAGGACATTAGTATTCTAGTAGAAAGTATAGGTAGATATACTAGTTATAGAGGAGACTTAGTATTATAGCTCTAGCTAAGCCTATTACGTAATAGACTCTCTCTAGCTGCCTTCCGCGAGGCTTCTAGCCTTATTAAACAAAGGTAGCTATTAGTTTATCTACCTATCTAATTAGTAGATACTAGTAGTTCTATACGTTACTACATATCTACTCTTATAGTTCTAATAGCTCCCTTTAGTTATAGCCTATAGAATTATTAATATAGACGATTAGATTATATAAGAGCAAATTAACTCGGAAGCTGTCTAGATAGATAGTAGCATTATCGAGGACACTTCGCGTCTATAGTCGAGGATATTAGAAGAGCTAGGAGATAACGGAGATAGCTAAGGAAGGTATACTCTAACTAGCAGTAATAGTAGCTATACCGCTATATTGCTTAAGGCTATTATAGCTTAGCTAGCTAACCTAGAGAATTCGGTCTAAGACCGTAATTGCCTCTAGAATACTAGTATAACTCTAGCTAGTCCCTATAGAACTACCGAGAGAATACCTATAGCTCCTCTAGCACTAGTTTCGATAGATCTATCTACTATAGGCTAGCTAGTAACGCTACCTACTAGAGGGCCCTCTATAAAGGCTAAGGAACCGGAGTAGTATAAGGCTAAATCTATCTATAAGGCCTAGTCCTTTAGAAGGAGCCTCTAGATAGTCTTTAACTATAACTCTTCGTAGTTTACTAATACCTCTTATCCGGATTAGTACTATATTACTTACGCTATAATATATCTATTCCTGTCTCTTAGAGAGTTATAGGAACGCCTCTATATGCTTAATGCATTAAACTAGTGTAATCTCTCCTATAAAGGGGACTTCTTAAGCTTTATTAACGACTAAGTCGAAGACCCTATTAATCGAGAGATAAATGTAGTTCTTTTCTACTAAAACTGCCTCTAGAAGGAGAGTAAGAGCGTCTAGAAGTTCTCGAATTAACTAGTATCTCTAGAAGAGATAATCGAGCTAAAGTACGATAGTAAGTATCTAGCGTAGTACTATTTAGCTAAATTGTTGCCTAATCTATATAAGTAGATCCTCTAGTTCTCTAATATGTCTTCTATACATACGGAGCTTGTTATATAAGCCTCTACCCTCGAGAACCTTACTAAGAGCAATAACTATAAGCTATAGAAGTATCGCGGAGCTTCCCTAGAAGCCTCTAGTAGCGACTATAGTAAGCATGCTTAAAGCGAGATAGAGGATAGGTAGAAGGGCAAGAGCAAGAGCAAAGGTAAGAGCTATAGGAGCGGTAGTAGCTAAGGGGCTAATTAGAAAGGTAGTAGAGGCACTTAGGACTTTTTTAAGGTTAAGTACTATAATTATTACAAGAAGGGTTACTACTTATTAGCCTACTCTAAGGGGAGCGATACTAGCCGAAGTAGTAGTAAAGGAGGTAATCGAGTCTAGAATATTAAGGTAGAAGGTAGTATACCTACACCTGCTTAATATATAGCCGGACGCTAAAGAAGTCTACCTCGAAGCTATAGAGCTCTTGTAGTGCTTCTAGTATAGGCCTATTAGAGCCTAGTACTTAGCCCCGATAGTAAGGTCGAGGTTAAGGTGCTACTAGATAACGTAGTAGACGTTAATATTATCGATCTAGTATTCGCTCTTTAGTATAATTTGTAGAAGGCGAATATAGAGTACCCTTAGGTTAGAGGCTTCTAGAGTAAAGAGGCTTACTATTATAGCGCCTACGAGGTTAATCTCTACCTTATAGACGACACCGGAGTAACACACGAGTTAAAAGGCATGTTCTACACGTTAGAAATAAGCCCTCCTATTATTCTTAGCTAGCTATAGAGATATAACTAGGATATTATAATAGATAGTTACACTAACTAGTAGAGGTATAGCTATAACGTTACTAGTATTAGAGTAGTACGAGCTAAGGAGTTCTATAACCTCTTACTCGTAGGGAACTAAGGATTTACTCTAGTAGTGTCGAATGCGATACTAGGTACTATAGTTTAGAAGGTAGCTAGTACCTCTATAGAGGTCTTACCTAATAGAGTAGCGAAGCTACTATTCTATATAGAAGACTACTATAACATCTTTATTATCGATCCTATATAGATATACGCTACAGGAGATGTATTATACCCTATCGATCTAACGGAAGGTAAAGAGCTTTCCTTTTGCTCTCTCTATAACCTCTTAGAGAAGAAACTTATAGTTCTCCGTAAGTACCTCGATAATGCACTAGCTAAGAGCTAGATCTATAGGTCGGAGAGTCTAGCTAGTGTACTAATCCTATTCGTCCCTAAGAAAGATAGTAGTTTACGACTCTATATTAACTACTATAGCCTAAACGCTATTACTATTAAGAATCGGCACTCTTTGCTCTTAATTAATAAGACTCTTAATAGGCTAGGTAGAGTAGCTATTTACTCTAAGCTTAATCTTAAGGATACGTATTACTATATTAGAATTAAGGCCGACGACAAGTAGAAGACTACTTTTCGCACTTGTTATAGCTACTTTAAGTATATAGTAATACTCTTTAGGCTAACTAACGTCTCTACTACCTTCTAGGCCTATATTAATTAAGCTCTTATAGAGCTAGTTAATATCTTTTATATAGTTTATCTAGACGATATCCTTATCTATAGTAACTCTATAGAGGAGCATAAGTAGCACCTTTAGCTAGTACTAGAGAGGTTAAGGTAGTTTATGCTATATACGAACCTAAAGAAGTATAACTTCTTCTAGAAGAAGGTCGAATTCCTAGGCTTTATAGTAACTACCGAAGGAGTTACGATAGACCTCTAGAGAGTCTCCGCTATTGTAGATTAGCCTATACTAAATAGCTACTACGACGTTTAATAGTTCCTAAGGTTCGCTAACTTCTACTATCGGTTTATTAAGAACTATTTAAAGATCGTAGAACTCTTAATAGCTCTATTTAAAGGATTATAGAAAGGGAAGCAATCGGCGCTCTAGAAGTAGACTAATCTAGAACAAGAGGCGTTTAAGGCGATTAGGAAGGCCTTTATAGAAGCGCTAGTACTAAGGCACTATAACCTGTCTAAGCTAATTAGAATAGAGACTAACGTGTCTAAGCTTACTCTTAGAGTAATTATCTCTTAGCTATTTCCGGTTAGGGAAACTAGCAAGTAGTACTCTATTACTTTCTAGTCTCGGAAGATACTATCTATAGAGTAGAACTATAAGACTTACAATTAGGAGCTTCTCTCTATTATAGAGGTATTTAAATAGTAGAGACACTACTACGAGAGTACTCTAGACCTCGTCCGGGTAATCTTTGATTATAATAACCTAAGGTACTTTATAACAACTAAGTAGCTAAATAGCTATTAGGCCTACTAGGCCGTATACCTATAGGTCTTTAATTTTGTAATTAAGTACTACGTAGGCTTAAAGAACCTAGCGAATACTCTCTTACGTCGCCTAGATCTAATAGTAGATAACATAAGTCTTATAAATAGCTTACCGATCTTATAGTCGAAGCTAGAGGCTAGCTAACTAGCTATTAGGGGCATAGTATAGCAGATTTACGTATTCTTATTAGAACACCTAAGAAGCGCTACCTTCGAAGAAGGTATAGATACGAGTATCTATATAGTATAAAGTAATTATTTAGACGCGAACGAGAACTAGTAGACCTCCGAGGGGGTTCCTAATAACTAGTTCGACAATAAGAAACGTACTAAGGACGCTAGAGGTAGTTCTCTAGAAGCTAACTAGCTTAACTAGCTATAAAGTAAATAGTTAAAGCAAAGAGAGGCAGATTTAATCTAAGTTAGTATAATACTAAGATCGATACCTTAAGTCGCTATAGTAGCGGTAATAGTAGAGGAAAATCTATAAAGAGAAAGTCCTATAGACTAGCTTCTCGAAGTAATCTATAGTCTATAGTAGTAGAATTCACTAGCGTAGAAGCGTGCGAATCTCCCTAAGTAGAGACCTAATAGAGAGCCTCTAGTATAGTATTAGAAGGGGAACCTTCTATACAAGAATAATACTATATATATACTAGAAGACGTAGTACTCTATGTAGAGCTACTACGCTAGTACTATAACGAGTTTAATAGAGAGTACTTCGCCTGTAACAAGACCTATAAGCTCCTAGCTAGAAAGTACTTCTAGTCTAGTATATATTATAACGTTAATAACTACGTAAAGACTTACTACGTTTACTAGACTATAAAGACTTAGACCTATATACCTTATAGCAAGCTTGTAAACCTGCTAATGCCTAAAGCGCTATAGAAAGAGCTTACTATAGACTTCATTACGGATATACTACTAAGTAAGCTTAATAGGGTAGTCTATAACATAGTACTTATAGTAGTAGATTACCTTACTAAAATAGTAAAGTATATCCCGTACTAGAAGACGATAATAGCCTAGTAGTTAGCCGAGCTGTTTTTCGACTATATCGTGCTAGAGTATAGCGTTCTAGAAGGCGTAGTGTTAGACTATAGTATAGTCTTTACTACGGCCTATTAGTAAACGATCGCCTACGAACTAAGGTTTGTAAGGCGTTTATTAACTGCCTTCTACCCTTAAATAGATAGATAGATAGAACGACAGAACTAATCTCTTATTTAATACCTTCGTTACTATAGAGCTCAAGACTAATTAGATTAGTTACACTAGCTGAAAATAGCTACTTACGTAGCTAATATCTCTTAGAACGAGACGCTCTAAATGTCGCTATTCGAGATATACACTAGTAAGGATGCTAAGGGAAATCCGGATAGGGACTAAGAGCGTTCCTCTTAGAGGAGAGTACCGGCTATATAAGATTATATAGCTACTCTAGTTTCTATAAGGTAAGGCTTATAGAAGCGCTAGAAGCAAGCTTAGAAGTAGTAGAAGGGCACTTACAATAAGTAGTATAGGCTAATATCCTTTAAGGTAGAAGATAAGGTTCTTCTATCTACTAAGAACCTAAGGCTAAAGGTAGTAAAGCATAAGCTAGCGCTAAAGTACTTTAGACTATTCGAGGTTATAGATGCTATAGGAGCCTAGGCTTACTAATTATAGTTGCCGGATAAGTCCCGTATCTATAATATATTCTATATCTCCTTACTTAAGCTATATAGCTTCCGAGAGGGTACCGAGGTAAATCCTAGACTAGTTGAGGTAGATAATAGTATAGAATATAAGGTAGAGAGGATCTTAGACTATAGTTAGTAGAAAGAAGACATGTTCCTAAAGGTGCTCTAGAAGAGCTACGCTCTAGTAGAGGTAACCTAGGAACTAGAGGAGGTATTAGAGAATACCTCCGAAGTAGTAACTAAGTATTAGATAGATGTTAGCTAGAAGGCTAATAGTAGAGTTACGAAGAGAGTATAGAGATAAGTAGCAAAAGTATAGTCGTTGCATTATCGAGAATCTATCTACTTAGACGCTATTAACCTTATCTACTAGCCTCGACTATATCTACTTAGCTACAACTACGAGATAATACTATAGCAAGAGCTATAGCGTACCTATTCTAGTAATTAGCTAAGACTAGATCCTTAGCACTAGTTCTGTTCTAGGCGTCGAGCTCGGCTAGCTCTAAGTCCTTATTCCCCTAGCTAGTAAAGTCTAGGTCGGGGTAGGTAGTAGCGAAGAAGGCGCTAAGGTCTCTAGAAGTAAGGATAGTAGCGAGGTACTCCCCGATAGTCTAATAATAGAGCCTAGCCTCGTTATAGACAGAGCTACCGACAGGAGAGGTATTGAGTCTATCTACGATAGTATTATAGCAGTCGCGGGCCTAGCTAGTGTTAAGCCTAGACGTAGCGTAGACCTCCGAGGCGTAAAAGTCGTTAGCGGAGATCTTAGAAGCTATACAATAGAAGGCCGGACCTGCCTTAGTAGGGAAGTTACTCTTCTTAGCGAGAGTATACCTAGGGAGGTCGCTAAGGTTAAGCTTGTCCTTACTGTTAGCGTTAGTTATAGTAGTGTTATAGTTAAGGTAAGACAAGTAGCGACTAGGAGTAGCCTACGTAGTAGGCTTAGCGACTTTACTAGATAGAGTTATAGCCTTTTTAGTAGAAGTAGTAAGCTTAGATATCTTAAGCTTCTTAGGAGTAGTCTTACTAGAGGTAGCGACAGCCTTAGTAGTCTTCTTAGGCTCTAGAGACCTAGTAGACTCTTCGGTAGGACACTTCCTACTACGAATGTTAGTATAGAAGAGAGTTAGAGCTCTAGAGATAGCCTCTCTAGTAAAGTACTATAAATAAGTTAGCAACATTAAGACTAGAAGGAGGACTACTTATAGCATAGAGGATATCTACGAGGTTCTCGGTAGCGACGTAGAGGCTACGAAGTTTAGTAACCTTAGTATACTTTAGTTTCTTACTAGTAAGGAAAGCAATATTAGTACTAGTGTAAGTCTCCTTAATACTAATAGCCTACTTATGCTTTATAACGCAAGATATAGTAGCTATAAGCTCGTTAGTGTACTTATACTACTTCTAGACGTACGTAGAGTTAGTCGGATTAAGGTATATATTAGTACGCTTCTATATAGTAGTATAGGCCTCGTTAACGAAGTCTAAGAGAACATTGTCTATAATAGCGCAATAGGCGCCCTTAGCCTTCTTATAGCGAGCGTAAGATCTAGTAATACTAGTCTCGCGGTCGTAGAGGTTTTCTAGTAGTATTAGCTATACTTCTAATAGAATACTAGTAGAACTCTAAATACTTACTAATAAGATCTCTAGTATAAGTGCCGTAGAGAAAGTAAGGAGAGATATATAGTAGACTAGCCTAAATACGCTTAGGAGGTATAATAGCTTATAAGCGTATTAGAAGGTAGCGACTTATGTAGAAGTAGTATAGTAGAAGAAGTAAAGTATTTAGTAGCAAGAGATATACCTATATAGGTATAGTCTATTTATTATATAGTGTAATAAACACGAGAAGTAGATCTATACGCGTCGCTATCTCCTAGGAGGTAGTAGTGTCGTTAAGGTACTTAACGTTATAAAGTGTTAGAATAGAGTACTTACTAGAAGTCTCTAAGGGAGTTCTATAGTAGTAAATAACAAATTATATATATTTACTAAGGCACTAGTTGTTTTATAGCAATAAGTGCTTTAGTAATAGAGGATTAAACAAGAGATTATATTTGCTATAATATATTACTATTAGTAGTAAATAGAGACACAACAGATATAGAGTATAGATAAAGAAGCTAAGTACTTCCCTTATACTCGAGAGTACTAACCTACTCTTATAGAGGAGGCCTATAAGCACAAATGTAAGACCTGCGAAGGATATAGTTTAATCGAGAGTAATTAAATATAGAGAAGGAATAATTATAGAGAAGACTTAGTATTATAGCTCTAGCTAAGCCTATTACGTAATAAACTCTCTCTAGCTACCTTCCGCGAGACTTCTAGCCTTATTAAACAAAGGCAGCTATTAGTTTATTTACCTATCTAATTAGTAGATACTAGTAGTTCTATACGTTACTATATACCTACTCTTATACTAGTAATTTATATAAAAAGTTTAGAGTACTTAGGGACTAGTAATATATTAAACTTGTAGAAGAATAGTTACTATATAAACCTATATAATAAAGTAATATAATAAAATAAAGCTTGTAAATTTATATAGTAAAGAGGAATACTAAGCTATAGAGTAGATATATTAGCTACTAATCTATTAGATACTATTAGATAGGTACTAGGTTAGGTACTCTCTCTCGTAGAGTAATACTATAACTATATACTAGTATAACCTAGCTTAGTATAGTACCTAACCTATAGTAATACCTACTTGTCTAGCTTTAGTATCTAGTATCTACCTAATCTAGTATTACTAGTACCTAAAAACTACTCTATCTCTAAGCGTATTAAAGCTATAAAGAAGTCTATAAAGAGCTTACTAGCTAAGTATCTAGAGCGCTTTAACCTTTTATAACTTAAAGAGTAATACCTCTAAGCTAAGAAGAACTATAATACTACTATATAGAGTTATAAGACTTTATAAGAGTACTATAACAAAAGCAAAGACAAGAGCAAGAAGTATATATTAGAAGCTAATAGAGTAGAGGTAGATAAGGCTAATACTACTATATAGATTAATATAAAGAAGGAGGCTAGTTAATCTACTATATATAATAGCTAGTTCTAGTAAATAGTTATAAATCTAGTATAAGAGGTTAGAGATAGCTTAGAGCGGTCGTTAGGCTAGGTTAGGTATCTAAAATACTAACTATAACCTAGACCCGACTCTACCTATAGCCCGTGCTAACCTAGCCTCTACTCGCTAAGCTTAGGCTAGGCTATTTTTACGTTAGGTAGGAGCTAGTACTAGGTACCTACCTACCCCTGCTCTAGGCTACCTAACGAGCTATATATATATTATTACCTATATCGGAATTGTCTATATTATACAAATTAGCTCTATCGTAATTGCCTCTATTATAATTGCCTCTATCGCAATTGCCTCTGTCGCAATTGCCTCTATCGCAATTGCTCCTATCGTAATTGCTTCTATCGTAATTATCTCTATTGCTTATTATAATTTTCTAAATATAACTATAAGAATTTACTATAATAATTCTTATAGTTAGGAATTAGCTAATTCTAATATATATACGGATTTAGCTAACCGGAATTAGCCAATTCTAACATACGTCATGATCTGGAGTACTATACTATATACTATATATAGGTTATATACGCGCGTAGTAGTATAGAGAAACACTTTAACTATATACCCGGTAGGTACTCTAAGAGTAGCTCTAGGTTAGGTTAGTATACCTACTAGCCTACCTAAGGCCTAACCCTATACCTACCTACTTGGCATTAGTACCTAGCTCCTGACCTGCCCCTACCTGCCAAGAAAGGTATCTAGTCTCTACCTAACATAAGGTACTCTCTACTCGATAACTACTCTAAGATAGCTAGAGCACTTAGCATATAGTACTATATAACTAAAGGATATAAGGGATTAATTTATACTATAAATTAGATAGCTAGCGTTTTCTAAGGTCTAAATTATAAGCTAAAAACACTAACTCTAAGCTCTAGCCTTAAAAGCCTCTATACTAACGACATAAAATCGATAAAATAATAGTTAAGACGAATATAGCTAAAAGCTGTGAAGTACGCCAAGAAATATCTTAGTCACTAGAATTAGCTGCTTGGCGTATCTCCGGGCGTACCTTACCGCTTTCTGAATCGGCAAGTGGTCAACTCTCGGTCCTGGCCAACTCTCGGTCGCCGCCGTTACACCCGGAAGTCGGCATCGAAACAAGCATCCCCGCACGGCGCTACAAAAAAGCTTCGCAAGATCGGCAATGCTTGTGTCTATCACACTGGTATTTCCATGCTCATCCCGCCATGGGTGGATCTCTTTTGCTACTCGGCCCTATACGCGTGGTCATTCCTGCGAGAAATAGCCAATTCATATGCCGCGTCCGGGAATGCCACCTCAGCTTCCCTCTTCCATCACAAGGTATACCAAGCATACATCTCCCCTTGCACTCTTTCTCTATCCTCCTTTCCGACATTGTTCAAACAAGCTCTCGTTTCTTTTCTTCTCGCTCCTCTCCCGTGTCTCCTCTACATCACTTCCCACCAGTCCTCCGCCTCAGCCCGGGCTACTCTCGCCCCTCCCAGCAGACATGTCTCCCCCACCACCACCCCCTGTGGAGCGCACGATCCTGCGCAAGCTAGACACCCACCTCCTCCCCCTCGTCTGCGCCCTCTTCCTCCTCTCCTTCCTCGACCGCTCCAACGTAGGCAACGCCCGCACTGCCGGCATGGAGCGCGACCTCCACTTCTCACCCAACGGCGAGGGACAGCATACCTACGACTGGCTCCTCACGATCTTCTACATCAGCTACATCTGCTTCGAGCCGTTGATCTTAGGGTGGAAGGTCGTCAAGCCGCACATCTGGGGTGCCGGAGTCACCTTCTCCTGGGGACTAATTTCCACCTTACAAGCCGTCACAACATCTTGGTCTGGCATGATGGCACTACGCTTCCTCCTAGGTGCCTCTGAGGCTGCGTACGGCCCCGGAATCATCTACCTCCTCACATTCTTCTACATGAGGCGTGAAATCGGCCTCCGCATCGGCGTCTTCCTCTCCATGGCCCCCCTAGCAACCTGCTTCGCCGGCGCCCTCGCCTACGGCATCACCCGCGAACAAGGCAGCGTAGCACCCTGGCGCCTCCTCTTCATCGTCGAAGGGATCCCCACCGTGCTCATGTCAGTAGTAGTCTGGTTATTCCTCCCCGATGGGCCTCACAGCGCCAAATTCCTCACCGCCGGAGAAAAGGAAGTGGCGGCAGACAGAGAAGTGCGCCAAGTCGGCACCACCGCACGCATCGGCGGGCTGAAATGGCAGGACGCGAGGGAGAGTTTCCTCGACCCCAAGGCCTGGCTGCAAGCGCTGATGTACTTTTCGTGCAATACCGCGTATGGCAGTCTGCCTGTTTTCCTGCCGACGTTTCTGCAGGAGAGTCTGGGGTTTGGCAGTATTGACGCGCAGGGACTGACTGCGCCGCCGTACTTTTTGTCGTTTGTGATTACGATACTGACGCCTTGGGTGGCGGATCGGTTGCAGCAGAGGGGGGCGATGGTTGTGGTGCTGTCGTGTGTGGGCGGGGTGGGGTATGTGTTGCTTGCGACGGTGGAGGATGTGTGGGTCAGGTATTTTGCGGTGTTTTTGGCGGCGGGAGGCGTGTTTCCTGCGATTTCGAATGTGTTGCCTTGGGTGACGAATAATCAGGGGAGTGAGACGGGGAGGGGGGTGGCGGTTGTGGTGCTGAATCTGGTGGGGCAGTGTGGGCCGGTGTTGGGGACGAGGGTGTATCCTACGAGTGAAGGGCCGAGGTATATCAAGGGCCATGCTATCTGTGCGGGCTTCTTGTTCTTCAATGCTGTGGTGGCGTTGGTGTTGAGGACGTATTTGAAGTGGCAGAATGGGAAGTGGGATCGACAATTTGGCACTGTGGAAGAGCAGAAGGCGAGAGGGGTGCAGGGAGAGCAGGTGGTTGAGGAGAAGCAGGATGCTTTAGCGGACGAGAAAGGAGTGGAGAAGGGAGCAGTGAATGAAGAAGTGGGAACGGAGAACTATGGGCCTTTGTATAGATACGTACTGTAGCAATCGCACTTCATAACACTTCTCATGTAGCTTGCTATCCTCCGGTGAACATACTCAAGCCTTCCTGGGCCTTACCCTAACTTTCAAATTTGTCTGCTTCACAAACCAATTGTTCTCCGTCCTCAACCCACCCTCTCTTGCTACCTCCCCGACCAGCTCGTAGTCGAATCTCGCCACCAACTCTGGTACCAGCTTTCCGATCTCCAACAATGAGATGTTCTTCCCGACGCAAGTCCTGCTCCCAGCGCCGAAAGCCATAAAGTAGCGCTCCATGGTTCTGCTGCGTTCTGCGCTCTGCAACCATCGCTCTGGGATAAAGTCATCGGCGTCGAGACCAAAGATGCGCTTGTTATGGTGAGCCACCCATGAGTTGACGCCGACTTCCGTGCCAGCAGGAAAGAAGACACCGGCTATGGTAGCGCCGCCGGCTGGGACCACGCGCATCATTGGTAGACCAGTGGCTGGGTGGAGGCGGAGACCTTCTTTGATGCAGGCCTGAAGGTACGGGAGAGCTTGGGCCTGCTGGTGAGTTGGGATAGGCGACAGATTACCGTTGGCGCGGGCGGTGTCGAGCTCGGCGCGGAGGAGCGCAAGCTTAGCCGGGTTACGAAGGAGATGGTAGAGAATGCCACAGAGGGAGACAGACGTAGTGTCAGAGCCAGCGCCGATATTGGTTAAGCAGGTGCCGAAGACTTCTTTCTGGAACTTCTCGGGTTCACGCAACATTTTGGAGAGAAAGTCGTCGCCGTCCTGTTCGGAGATCTTCTCGCTGTTTGGCTGGGCGTGACGTTCTGATATGTTCTGCGCAGTGAAACCGATCAGGTAGCCCATACCGCTGCCGGACAGGCGGTTATAGAGACCAAAGAGATATGGATGCAGCCAGGAGTAGACGCCCACGTTAGAGGCATAGATGACGTAGTTGTGCAGTGCATGGAAGACACCACCTATTTCTTTGCCTTCGTCGAGGAAGCCGAAGCGTTTGGCAAAGGTGATCATGCCAATCGTGTCAAAGGCGTAGCACTGCAGCCAGTGTTGGAGGTCGATCACCTCGTTGGTTCTTGATAGGCGATCGAAGTGGTCAAGTAGGAGGTTTGTGCAAGTCTCGACGAAGGGTTCCAGATGCAGCAGATTTGTCATGGAATACAAGTTGGCGACCTTGCGGCGCAATTCGGAGTGGCGCTTTGGATTCAAGTCTGTAAAGAGATCGTGCACGCGGTCGTCTGGATTACCGCTCGCGTAGTACCAGCTGTTCTGGAATGGTATTAGTACTTGCCAAGATGTCCTCAGCACTTCACTACGACGTACCTTTACAAAGGCTGTTCCGTGTCCATAAATGATTCGTATCGCTTCAAGATCATCTATCGAGTACTGATTCGGTGCTATCCTGACGATCGGGCCGAGTTCTTTATGAAGTGCAATATTTGTCTTTTCGAACCTGCCACTCCACACGTTCCTGAGATACCATAACTTTGTGAAGCGTGCCAGGAAGGGACCGGGTACTCTGCGAAGGGGTGACGAATACGTTTTAATGACAGCAAAGAGGACGTAGAAAAGAGGTAGGGCTAGAAAGAACGGAAATAGAAGTCCTGACCCTCTGATGTTGTCCAGTAGCTCCGTGACTTTTGCCATCTTGCGACAGGGTACACACAGATCAAAAGAGACAAAATAACAGTTGACAAAGGGAGTCGCGCCAAACTTACCTTTGTACAGCTGACCCTCAGAAGATGTAAGCTTGGCGGACAAGGAACGGGCGATGGGGTATGGACCGGGGAGGATGTCGAAAGAGTGGTTTCGAGCAGCGTGGAGGCTTGACTTTGTCTCGAACCTCCACATTGATCGGTCCGACAGTCTCTGTGTACTGGTTCTCGAGTTGCTGTTCTCATCAGCCAATCCCTATCCCTTGACGTTGAGTGTCGCCAGGTGCAGGACTGTCAAGTTCGATGACCAGTCGTAAGATCGTTTCCAAGCTGAAGGACATTTCTGCCCATGATCGTGCTTGCTTCCACCGTGATTGTTGAGGACTGGGAGACGTTGTGAGGTGTGGTCTGGATGTGGGGAAGGCCAACGCCACAAATCTGGAGAAGTTTGGGGTTTCTCCAAGCTGCATTGGCTGGAATTGGGATACCGTGAACGTCTCTGGATCATGTAAAATAAAGTCAGGCAATACATAATTTTCGGAAGTCGCAAAGATCGCAATGGAAGACAGATGGTAACTTTGCAAACAGCTGCCTAGCATGCACATTTACGCTCAAACCATGCGCGGACCACTGATCGCATAAGGATAGTGGACGGTGGATTGCATGTTCGATATGTCAATCATCCTCTTGTGTGTTCAATTGATTCAGCCCGACTATAGTATTTTCTACCTTTTCAACATGTCGAATACTCCAGGCCGTGTGGGCTTGCCGGTCTGTCAGCCGTGGCTATGCTTGCGGATTTCATCTCGTTCATCAAACAGGGCGCAGGCGAGCAGGACTACTCAACCTCCTGAATCTTTGCGCTTGAGCCTGACGCAGCGCCTTCCTTCTTGTCTTCGCCCTCGAGCTCAGGCATCTCGTCGTCATCGTCATCATCGTCATCGCCGTCATCGCCCGCACCACCAAAGTCCATACCATCCATGCCAGGCATACCACCTCCTCCTGCGCCGAGCTTGGAGAAGTCGATGCCGCCGAAGCCACCGTCACCTCCGCCCATACCTCCCATACCTCCCATTCCTGGCATACCTCCCATCCTGCTCATGTAATCGTCATCCTCGACGACCTCGTTCTGCTCGTCCTCATCCACCCACTGATCGAATGTCAGTACAGCGCGCAGGTACACTGGTCGTCAAACGTACCTTGTCAAAGTTGGTCTTGAGAAAGTGTGCGCGCGACTTGTCCTTGAGTAAGCGAGGCCAGTACTCTTCCTTCAGCTCCTTCTTGCGCAACACTAGCTCGACATCACGGGGAGTATGGTGGATCTTGCTCTCCTTTGGGTCGATCTCGTCAAAGAACTCGAGTTTCACAGCGTAGGTTGCCTTTTTCGTTTCCGAGTAGCCCTTGAAGTCGAGGAATGTCGGCTGAATGTCTAGCTTGATCTGTTTCGGGTCGACATCGGGTACGGAGATGGTGAGATAGACGTGATTCTTCTCGGCCTCGGTGCTGCTAGATCGTTGCGCCCAAGTTACTGCAAATTGTGAGCCGCATGAACCCTTACGAGCTGACATGACCTACCCTCGGGCGTGATCTGCTTGAGACCCGCAGTGTCTGTTGTATTCGTCGGTTGCTGCATGGTGATGTGTTGTGCTGGTGGATGTGTGAGTATGAAGTGAATGAGCTTGCAAGGTTTTAGTCGTACAATAAGCGTCGGCTTCAGGTTGTGGAAGCTTTGAGAATGCTGTCGAAATGTGAGTTTCTTATCCTTGCATATTTGTTCTTCTGGTGGAGTTAGCGTACTATGATGATCGGACCGGTCAATTCGGATCTCCTGTATCGGAATTGATGTTCGAATTCTCACGATTTCGTTGTATATGAGCTCGAGGCAGGCCTGTGTGTGCAGCAAACGAAAATCAATGTCGAAGCTTTGGCCGGCAAAAGTGACGTTGTGCGCCCGCCCCGCCAAGCCAAGACCAGGCATCGTTCATTGATGGATCCAACCTCCCGGGACGAACAGGTTCACATGCTTCCAGATCCTGTTCACTCATATCATGGCAACGAATCGATCATAGCCGTGCAGCCATGACTGCGCCACCACAGTCTGCGCACACATCACAACAATGCAGACCGTGAAGCATATGCTCTGGGGCCCTAGCCCCGAGGAGCAGGTCAGTGAGCGACATAACGTCAACTACATGGCTGATATTTGTGCAGAAGAGGAAATGTAACACCCTTGTGCGTCAGAATATTCGGAAACTGGACCGCGACATCAATCAGCTCAAGCAGCTCGAGGGCAAGACAAAGACATACATTCAACAAGCCGCCAAGCGAGCAGAACGCAATCCGTCGCAAGGAAAGCAGGCCGCAAAGGAGACGAGGACTTTCGCAAAAGAGTTGATCAAGATTCGGAAACAAGGACAAAGATTGAACACGTCCAAGGCGCAACTCCAAAGTGTCGGCATGCAAGTCAACGAAGCCTTCTCAGTACGGAAGATTGAAGGAAGCATAAAGGCGAGCACAGGCATCATGAAGGATGTCAACACTCTCGTCAAGCTGCCGGAGCTCACTGGAACTATGCGCGAGCTCAGTCAAGAGCTGATGAAGGCTGGCATTATCGAAGAAATGGTCGGAGATACTTTGGATGCCCAAGAAGGATTGGAAGAAGACGAAGAAGCAGAAGAGGAAGTCGAGAAAGTCTTGGGAGAGATCTTGAAGGACAAGCTGCCGCCATCTGCCGCTCAAGGAGAGCTTGCACCCGTTGAGCCCGTCGAGGCCACGGAAGAGGAAGAAGACCAGGAGGAAGTACTCGCAGCTATGAGAGGACGATTAGAGGCTCTCAAGAGCTGAGCTACGGTATCGAGTTGTAGAACGTTCTCCCTTGCTGCTTTTGTAATCACCAGGCGGCGTTACCAGATGGAGGGACAGAATCATACAGCAGCGCCAATATTTGAAACGTTCAGCGAAATCTATTACAAGGGTTGGTGCCAATTGTACAATTACTGATGTGTCATTGCGCGTAATTGACTACTGTGCTTGGATGTTACTATTTCAGAGTTGCCTGAGTGAAGTCACGTGAACGAGCCAAATTGCCAAGGCCCCAACCTCCTGCCTCCTAAACTTTCTGCGCAGCTGCCTTCTCTTTCAGCTTCCATCCCTCCAACGACGACAGAGGCCAATTTAACTTCATTTCATCAGGCGCATCCATTCCACACACTCACAACGATCACCTTTCAACCATAATTAATTATCCACTTCACGAGTCGCACGATTTTGACTGGGAAAACTAGCGCCCTTCACGACCTTTGCAAGCAACTCACAGCAACATTCGTCGCGCGTCACTTCACGCGAATTCCTTCTCCAGCAGTACATTCACTCACATCGCACATATCGCAATGTCTTCCAAACTCGATCAAAGCCTTGAGGAGATTGCTGGTGGCCGTCGATCTACGCGCCCCAATGCCCGCCGCAACAGGAAGTCAGGAACAGTTGCGCCTGTTGGAGGAATCGCGAAGAAGACTGCACCAAAGCCCGCAAAGGCCACACCAACAGGTCCAAGAGCACCGGCGGTGGCGCCATCAAAGGGACCCAGCAAGATCATCGTGAGCAACTTGGTCAGTCCATTCGTCTCTCATCTGTTGCATCATCGCTAACATATTTCAGCCCGATGATGTTACAGAGCAGCAAATCAAGGTACGTTGACCGAGAGCGTCAACAACTCGACCTTTCTTCGACTGCATTTATGCGCAATTCTGTTTGAGCTCCAATGAGCATGGTCACCTGCAATGTGCACCATATCCTGAGGTCATGAACCGTCTCCTCGGCCAACCGTGTCAAGCCTTCACAAGCGACGCAACGAGCTTAATAAAGAGTCGAGACAAAGGTTCTGGAATGAGCGACAAGCCCTGCGCATGCGCGGACTGTACGCGCGAGCGACGCCAAAGTGGCACCTCACATTCCTCACCCAGGCAAACAAAGGCATTCATAATCACAACCGTACTCAGGACAGGTCATCAGTGAGCAAGTATCGGTATCAGCAATCGCGGACAAACATTCTACAATGGATTTGTCGCAAATCGCAAAGGAGAAGCAACGACCTGGACACGTCTCGTCACTTACGGTCCCTCAGCGATCATCTCATTTCCGTTTCTCAGTTATGATGCGGCATACGATTTCCTGTGCTCAGGCTTTCAAAATAGTCACGGTCCTTCCTTTCGACACTGCCACGCTCGCTCTCACGTGGCTGCGCGATGCTTCAGATTGAACTCCGAGCACCTATTCTCGGTGCCACGACGAGTCTGTCATCTAAACAATAGACGGTACTCCCTATCCACCGCACTCGAACACACCTTTGCTGCTCACTGATGACCCTACTGATGTCACTGGCTGCGACTTGAACGACTTTGACTGGCATTCGGTTCCTCTGGGCTAGCGTCGTCCTCTTTTCTCAACGCGCGATGCGAAAGGAGTTGATACACGTCCGAATTCTCTTCTAACACTGCATCATAGGAATACTTCTCATCCACCGTCGGACCCGTCAGGAGTGCACTCATCAACTACACAAAGACTGGCAAGAGCACTGGAGTCGCCACCATCGTCTTCCAGAAGTCCAACAGCGCCGCCGAAGCCGCCAAGGCATACAATGGAGTTAAGGTCGATAACCGTCCTATGAGGGTAGGCCTCCCGATATTCAAGATACCAAACTTCTCTAATCGTCTATCAGATCGAAGTCATCGTCGATGCTGGATCTGTAGCACCCCCTCCCGCGCCAAAGGGTCTCAAGGACCGCATCGCGTAAGTTTCGTGCATTCAAAAGCATGTCTGGACCCATTCTGATACTTTCAGCGCTCCGAAGAGTGCGGCCCCGAAGAACGCCGCTGCAGCGAAGCCTAAGGCTGCTGGTGGCAAGCCCGTTAACGGTGCTGCGCCCGCCGGTGACCAGAACGGTCGCCGCGCGAAGAAGCCCAAGAACGCTCGCCCCAAGAAGAAGACTGCCGAGGAGCTCGATGCTGACATGGCCGATTACTTCGAGCCAGGTACTGGGGGTGCCGCTCCTGCTGCTGCCACGAACGGAGCTGCACCAGCCGCAGCCGCCGCCGCACCCACCGGAGGTGAGGCTGCCATGGAGGACGAGATCATGTGAAGGAATAACGAGGAGCACGAGCATAATCGACTGGCACGACGATTACCAGACTGGCATAACTAGGATGAAGCAGTAAAGCGCAGCTGGCGCCGACTGCTTTTTCTTTCAGCTTCTGTTTTGTACAACAACTTGAATTTCTGGCGGATCGGAAATGAGCGGAATAGCTAGTACCAATGATCAGCCTCACCTTCAGCTCTCCTACGTGGTACCAAGACTATTGCTCAACGGAATACCCTGACTGTTCCTCATATACCACAACATTTAACGGATATACAGCTGGAGTGGGACATACGCTCGACAGGAATTCGACACACAGCAAGACGACGCTCATCAGAAGACATGCGTTCATGACTGTCATACGCCCACACAAATGCAATGCCCGAGGCCAACCTATCATACAACCTCCCAACAACCATGCCCCGATCCCCTCGTCCTCCCTCGCCCACCTTGTCCCAGCATTCCCCTACCTTTCCAAAATCACTAAAGGAAATACTCCCCCGCCCTCCCCCTCCCCGCGGGCACCGCACGTCTATGATCCGGCACAGCAGAGAATATAGTAAAGTCCGGCTCCAGATCCTCGCCCAACGTCATGATGGACGCCACGTTGCCGCATCTGTAACAGTAGTTTGGCGCGGACCACACGGTCACTACGTCTTGGTTTTTGAAGTGGTATTTGTAGCCTTCGTTGACGAGTTGGTGGGCGCGGGCGATGAGGGTGAGGTTGTTGACGTGGTTGAACTGTGAAGGATCGTTAGCAGGAGGGCAGGAGGGGGGGGGGGGGGGGGGGGGGGGGGGGGGGGGGGGGGGGGGGGGGGGGATGTAAAGGGGAAGGAGGAGGAGGAGGAGGGAAAGGGGAGGAGAGTGGGAGAGACGTACCTCTGTAGCTACCTTGTCGCCGAACAACCACCCCGCTCCTCGTGGGGAGACAGCCCACGTGTCCACCTCTTCGGGATCGCTCCAGACAAGATCGCAGAATGCGCCTTCATGCGGAATCTCCTGCGCTCTCGCCACCACGCGAATCTGGTCCAGCGTTCTGATCTCCGGACTGAGGCCGCCGTGGACGCAGAGGACCTTACCGTCTACAATGGCTGCTAGTGCGAGGAAATCGAATACCTGACAACAACTCTTCCACACGCTCGCGTTGCCGTATTTGGTCTGGCATTCTTCGTAGAAACCGTAGACTTGGGTGATCTGGCGTGATTCGTGGTTGCCGCGGACGAGAGTCACACGGTCGGGGTATTTGGCTTTGAGGCACATGAGGAGGGTGAAGGTTTCCAGGGAGAAGTAGCCGCGATCGACAAAGTCGCCGAGGAAGATGAAGTTTTGCTTGCCGTTGTTGAGGTGTGTTTTCTTGCGCTGTGTGGCTGAGGGTGAGCGGACGTCTTCTATGCCGCTGTCTGAGTCCGTAGGGGTGTCGCTGCCGCTGGGGCCGCGGTCGGCGGTGCCTGTTGAGCGGGACCGGACGCGGCCGCGGATCTCTTCCTCCTCTTCTTCTAGGTCGTCGGCGTCTTCGCTGGCGTTGGAGGCGGAGGAGGTGTATGCGCTGTCGTGCTGGAAGCGGCGCTTCATCTTTTTCTTTACTCGGGGGTCGGTGATTTGAGAGGGAGGCTCGAGTGCCGAGGCTTTGATGGCTGCTGCCGCGGTGCTGCTGGGGCTACCAGCTGTGGCGGAGACGCCGGCTGTGGATGTGAGGTCTTCGTCGCCGGGCATGCCCCCAGCCACGTTGAAGAGTTCGAGGAGGTCGTAGAATTGGCCGTGAATGTCGCCGCAGACGGTGACGGGTGTCCGTACGGGCTGGATATTTGACTCTTCCATGAGACACTCTTTTACTATCTCGCAAAGCTTCTTCATATCTGCTTCTGGGAGGTACCTGCAAAGACGTGCTTGGGCTAACCACTCGTCCGGACCGGCGTTTGAGGGGAGGACAGCAGGCCCCGGCTGAGGGACATCAGAGTCGCGCGCCATTTTGGAGCTCATTTGTGAGTCTTGTAGTGTCGTCGAGAGAGGTACAAATGATCGGGGAGGTCGCAGCACAATAGGAAATGCAGTCTGACGTCCACCAGCAGGCCGGATTTCCAAGCCGTGTTTCCAAGTATCGGTTCCAGCGGCGGCGACGAGAGATAGCAATGCGTTGCAGGTCTTTCTTACATGTCCTGGCTGTCCAGCTTGAAGTATGTGCTGTGCAAGTCGCGACTAGGTCGAATATCTGTCGGGAGATGGTCGTGTGCTCGAGTGGGGTACTATCAAAGATGAGGGTCGAGGTTGACCGCCGGCAGGAATTCGAGGCCGAAGTCGAGCCCTTGCTGCAGCTTTCAAGGTTGCGGCTTTTGCCCCACGCTCGCCCGTTTCAGGTGCAGGTGGGACATGACTCGCGTTGCGGCTCTAATCGCACTCCATGTCGAGCTTCCAAGGCTCGGTGGATTAGGGGGCCGTTTCCTTCGTCGAATTTGACCGGTTTTTAGTGCTCGTTTAGGAAGGTGTAATAGATGACCGATTTGCGTCTCCTTCGATAACCAACAATCGGTCTTCTAGTGGCGCTTTTAACTAGCTAGACTAACTCGATAGCCTAATAGAGTAAGGTTAGCTTATTAAGGCTAGTTTTTTATACTTACTCTCGTAATTGTATATATAGAAGACTAGCTCTTTTTGCTAGTCTTAGTATACGCGTAAGTAAACTTCGCGTTATACCTCCTCTAGAGCACTAAGTAACTACTCTCTCTACTACCTTCTCTATCTTCTCTACCTTCTTAATTATAACCTTAATAGCGCTACTAGCTAGCTAGCTAACCTTCTAAGCAATCTCTATAGCCTTATCGACTCTAGGGCTATAGCGATTTAATAGTAGCTAGACTAACAATATAATCTCTACGCTCCTTAGCTTCTTAGTAAGAGAGAAGGCTACTAGTAAATAAGCTTAATCTAGCTTTAAAGTTATTATCTTTTAGTAGGCTATACTAATTGTTATAGTAGTAATAAGGTTTACTAGACCTAGCGATATAATAGAAGAGAAGGTTCGTAATAAGTATAGAGCTTTAAAGGTAGATTAGTCGAATTATAAGGCTCTTTACTACTAGTCTAGTTAGATAATAGATAGTAAAGGTATACTATATACTAAGTCTTATATAATAGAGAAGTACTTTACTACTTACGCTAGCGCTTAAAAATTCAGATACTATAAGTTTAAGTAGCTAGATCTTAGTAACGAGCTTTAGAGTAACGTTATAGCTACTAGTAAGTATACTCTTACTTCTTCTACTATACTTAATACTAGTAAGGAGAAGAAGAAGAAGGAGAGAAGGAAGGTACTCTAGATAGTAAAGAAGTTAGATAGATCTATAAAATTTAGCTAGTCTCTAAGCCCTTACCTTATATAGCTACTCTTTACACTAGTAGTCTCTATTATCTCCTTACGCGTAGCTATACTAGTAAGCTTAAGCCTTCTAAATAAGAGACAAAAGATAGATAAGATAAACTAGATAATATAAGCTATACTTAATGTAATAAAGAGGTTAAATAAGATAGCTAAAAGGCCTTTAGTAGTTACTCGAGCAACTACTAAATTTACTAAGGAGTTTACTTACCTTATACTAGCTATAAAGATAAAGGCCTTACTAGCTTTAAAAGAGATAGTAGAGTACTAGCTTAAGTTAGATAAAGGTATAAAATACAAGCTTATAAGCGAATAAACTAGCTTACTACTTTTAATACTTACTAAAGAAGAGGTAGATAGAGAAGTATAATAGAAGAAGGAGAAGAAAGAGCCTTTATAGCTTAATGTTTAGTTCTTATATAACTATTACTCTTTTAGAAATCTCTTTTTAGATAGGTAGCGAGGTGTTTTTATAATCTCTTTAATTCTTTATACTCTTTTTATAATCTTTATTATATATCTAATTTAAATATAGAAGCTACTAAACAACTATTAAATAGTTAGAATCTATTATTTAATTATACTATATTGTTTACTACTCTCTTCTATTAACCTTAGCGCTACTATAGCTTAAGCTAGTAATTATACTATATATCCTTAGCTATATTATTACGATATTTAGCTATATATACGTTATCTAAATTTTGCTCTCCTTTATCTATTAGATAGCTAATAGGCTTAGAGATCTCCTTCTCTTCCTTCTTCTCCTTCTTATTCTCCTTGAGATAGATAGGCCTTTAGATACTTAGTAAAAGGTTATAAAGTATAGCTAGATAGTATACTATTCGAACCTATATAAGTATTAAAGAATACTTAAATCGCTTGTCTAATATCCGCTACTACCTCTTAAGTAATCTAAAGCTTCTTTTAATAATATTATAGAGTTATAAATAGTATAAATTAAAGAGCTCTTTTAGACTTTAAGGCTATTAGTCGATAGCCTTATACTCTTAGAGGTAGTACCTTATACCTCGATATAGTACTAAGATATTAATTCTATTACTATATCTAGTATCGGCGAGATAGTAAGCGCTCTCTAGTATAGAGAACCCCTTCGTACGAGCGTTAGCTAGTACTTAAGTATTATATATAGACTTCTCCTACTCTAGCAATAGGTAGGTAAACTTTATCTCGTAGTTTACTATAGCTAACACGTTCTATAATAGACTACCTTTTCGATTCCTCTAAGCTAATTACTCGCTAAGAACGTAAGTGTAGATATAAGTACTATTAAAAGCACTAATATAGCTTTAGAAGTAAAGCTAAAATTTGTAATTTATCTAGATATCTAGTAGTACTTGTAGTGTTATAATCGGCACTATAAACTTGTTATATAAAGAGAAGAGACTTTATAAGACTTAATAGAAGAATTAGCTAACTATTTTAATAGTTATACTAACCTTAGTAGCGACGTAGCGATAGCTAGCGCTAGTAGCGAGGATATAAAGAGTAATAAAGAGCTTGTAGTAAGTAAGCAATTTATAGCTATCGTTAAGTACTAGAGTTATTATCGTTATTAAGCGCTTATAGAGATAGTAGAAGAAGACTACTATATACCGTATATACCGCTTATAGTTCTCGTTAACCTTAATACTCTAGTTAATCTAGTTAAGGCTAAAGTCTCGAGTATTAAGACGATAGTTACTAGTAACTCCTAAAGGCTCGTATATATCCTCTAACTATATAAGTAAAGTAGTAGAGAGGAGACTTATAAGAAGTATACGTAATTAGATATCTATAACTACTTAATTTAGTAGTACTAATTGTTAGTATAGAGTTACTATAACCTTATTACGTCCTCTAAGGCTAAGTTAATCTACTAAATATAATACTTGTATAACTTCTTACTACCTTTCTAAGGTATAAAAGTGTCTTAGCTCTATCTCTTAGCCTTAGCTACTACTAATTTTATGCTTTTTATGCTAATTATACTAAAAAAGACTAGATCTACCAAAACACTAAGATTAAAGAAAATAGCCTCTAGGAGGTTACTAGAGTAAATTACTTACTTTTGTATATAACTCTACCTTACTAATTGTTCGTAAATTTATAACTTTACTACTACTATATTAAATAGGACATATAAGTGCTTAAAATAATTGTATTTATATATGCTTTTTATTACTATAAAGAATTACTAAAAAAAAAGTAGTCTAAAAGATATAATAAGGACTAAGAACTTAAGTATAAATAGAATATACCTACGTATGTATATATTAAAACTCTATTCGATACTAGCACCTTAAGATATAAGATATTTAACCTTATAAAGGTACCTATCTAGACGTAGCGAACGTAGTTATTATAGCTAGACTAAAGGATTAGCAAAGAATATACTAGACTAGCTATAATCCTTACGTTAAGAACTCTCTAGTAGATAATCTACTATATATTAAAGTTCTTTAAAGACTAGTAAACTATATAGACTAAACTCGCTAGATTATATATAGATAGCCTTACGTCTTAGATAGTAAAGAGAGCTATAAACAACGTTAGCTATTTTAAGTATAAGGCTTGTTAGAAGAGCTAGTTAAGGCTAGAGAATATAGCTACAAGGAAGACCTTTTATAAGGAGTATTAAGCTAAGTTATATTAGTTCTAGAGGTTAGTATACTTTATAGATAAAGTTTACTTCTCGATAGAGTTATAGAGAGCTGTAATTGTTATTCGTAACGAGAAGAAGCGCTACTATAAGACTTATATTTAGTTTAAGAAGAGAGTATAAGAGAGTTAGCTATACTACTAGGCTATAGTTAGTTATAGCTATAAATTAGATATAGTATTCTTCGACTCTAACGATAAGTCTAAGAGTATAGCCTTTATTTATAACTATATTAATACCGAAGGGATATTACTAGAGCTAGTAGTAGAGATAGAAGAGAAGAAGTACTAGTTACTTAGTAACGTAAGACCTTTAACGTGTAAGTACTAGTACTATAATAAGGAGTTATATAAATACCCTTACTATAAGCCTAATTACCGCTCTTTAAAGGCTGTAGGTAACCTTACTTAGATTTAGTACCTTACTAAGATTCTCTACTTCTATATCGAGCTAGTATAGCTTAAGACTAAAGAGAAGTACTACTTCTTCGTTCTTCTCGAGGATAACGACGGTAGCTATAGCACTAGAACTAAGAATAATGTTATAGTATAATATAAGGCTTATCTAGAGAGATAAGAAGGCTTTTACTAGTACACTAACTATACTTAGTTATCTAACTTTAACATTATTAAGAACGTGTAGAGGATCCTTAAATAACATGTTAAGAACTACTACTATACTATAGTCGACGAACTAAAGGCAGCTATCAAGTACAAATAGAAGAGGATTAACTAGAAGGAGATTAATAGACTTATTAATACTATATAGAAGCGTATAAGAGAGAGCATAAGGCATAATAGCCTTTATACTCCTTAGTGAAGAGCCTTTATAGAGTTTTAATAATACCTTTTTTTAGCTTCATCTTTTTAAATAGATTAGATTGCTTAATTGCTTATAAAACCCGATTATTCACCAAAAATTGGCTATGAATTTGGGCTGTAGAAGTGCCAAGAAACGACCCCGGCAATCTCCCAATCCACCGAGCCTTGTTCCCATCTCGTCTTCTTTCACAAATGCTATAACACATCGCTAGACCAGTCTAGAACATAGAGGAGGGACACAACGCTAGAGGATGCCGCCAAAATCGGCGAGCAACGCAAATGCGTCTGCGCCGACTCCCGCTGGCATCATAAATGTGAACCCCGCCACTTTACAGCCAGCACAGGCCAAATCGGCACGCCTCAAGGTGGTCGTCCGTCGTCTACCTCCTGGACTGACGAAGGATGAATTTGAGACATCCTTTGGCGAAGAATGGAAGGTTGGTGGAGGCAAGGTCGACTGGATTGAGTACAGGGCGGGCAAGATCAGAAGGTATCTTCAACATTCCTTAGCCTCAACCAGCACGCTGAATTTGCAGTCCTGGAAAGCATCCCGAGCAGTCGCGTGCGTATCTGCATCTCACCAGCGAATCTCATGTTAAGCCGTTCGAAAATAAATTCCTGGCAATCACCTTCCACGATGCAAAGGCGACCCACCGCCACCCGGATCTCAAGTACTTACCACCTTCGCTGGAATTCGCATCCTTACAACGTGTTCCGACCGGTAAACCTCGTTTCGACTCTCGCCAAGGTCTCATCGACCAAGATCCAGAGTACATGGCATTTCTGGAGGGAGAGACTATGGCTATTCCCAAAGCTCCCGCAATCGACTCAAATTTGACCGAGAGAACAAAGGAGCACGTCACATCAACGCCGCTGATCGAAGCCCTGCGCGAGAAGAAGGCTGCTAAAGCAAAGGCTCTCGCTGCAAAAGCAGCAAAGCAGGCACCCAAGGTGGAGGAGCAGGCCAGTCCTGAGAAAGCTAAGGCTGTCAAGGGTAGGAAGGGCAGAGATGAAGCGAAACCTGTGGTGAAGGATGTTAAGAACAAGGAGACTGCCAAGGCTTCCAACAAAGAAAGTAAGCCCACGCCGGATGCACAGGTCCCGGCGACGACAACAGCTTCGTCACCGCCAGCACGCCGCCGCGAACGCGCGCCTGCAAACATCAAGTCAATGCTGCAGCGCGATCTTGGTCTGGCACCTTCACCTCGCAAAAGTAACAAGGATACTCCACCAGCAGAATCGACCTCTTCGCCGGACAAGAAAGGACAGTTGCCACCTACCGAGCCTCTTGCTGCGTCCTCTAGAAATGCTCGCCCGAAGAAGGACGGTCAGACAGCGGCGAAAGCTGTCCCAACAGAAACAGGCAAGGGCCAGGTTGCTACACAGGTCCCGCCACGCGCCCCTAAGGGTGGACAGAGTGCAACCGGATCTACTCCTGCAAACCCCACAACCCTGACGCCGCAGTCCGGCAATCAGTCGACTCGTCCACCAAAAGCGCCAGCCAAGCCATCCCCCGGGGCGACAAAGGCCTATCTCAAGCATGCGAATGCTTCTCAGGGCGTCACCGAAGAGCTTTTGAGGACAGCACTGGCGACGTTTGGCGAAATTCTCTCACTGGAAATCGACAAAAGGAAGGGTACGGCACTCGCAGAATTCAAGAACACAGAAAGTCTGGCTGCTGCCATGGCTAAGCGCTCTGTGCCAGTCGCTCAGGGCGCAGTGGAGGTACTAGAATACAAGGAAAAGCCTGCAGCTGCAGCTAGAGGCGTGGGTAGTGGTCGTGGTACGAACCGCGGTCACCGAGGACGAGGTGGTAGTAGAGGCGCCAGCGGCGGCACGCCACCAGTGCTTGCGGCTACGGCAGCAACGGTCAATCCTGGCGGCTGAACGATGCGTGCGACTTCCCTTGCCAGGGAACACGACAGCGTTGAGCAAGGCCAAGAATACTGCCACAGCGTGATCGACCGCAGTCACCCAAGTTGCTAGAGCAAAATGCTAGACAACGACGACGTCCAGTGTCGCCTACTTGGCAGCCTCACAATGGCTTTGTTCGACCAAGCCTGGACCGGGACGAAGATTGGCACAGCATCGCCTTGCTTACCGGCTACTCGCTGAGCACCAAGGCCTGGCTGCATTGTCTTCCGACCGGAGACTGCAGCATCAGTCTTGTCCCGTAGAGACAAGATAGAAAGAAATGAAGAGTGATGTATCCCTGATTCTTTGTTCGTCTACTTGTTTCCTGAGTCGCTATCACCTTATCAAAGAAAGTTGCACACCTCCTCCTTGTCTCATTGTCCGCATCCACATCCTATTCTTTGTCGTTCGACTCGCAATCCTCGAACAGAGATGGCTTCCGTGTCTCATTGTCGGTATATCTAAGTCTGCGAGCCCCCTTCCACTAGAGACTCACCATCCCATCTTATTCTCACGACACCGTATCCCCAATCGTACCTACAGGCCCCGGTGGTCTGTTTGGTCTCTTTCTCTCTCGGTAAGTCACCGTCCACGACTTGCTAACACAAATCTAGCCACCATGTCGTGGAACACTTCCGGCTTCCGCGTCAACACCAACCTCTTCCCCCGCCCGAGCGTGTGGCCTCCCCGCCGTAATACGGGCCAACAAATTCCCAACATCTTCGTCCGTCCTCCAGCCCCTCGACCTCGTCGTCCCGCGCTGCACAGGACCCGTCAGCCGCTTCAGTCGGCTATGAACATGGATCCCAGCACATGCCGTGTCATCCCATACGGGGGAAACAGGCAAGACACTGTCTACGCCAACGAGTTCAGTGAGCGTCTTCCTGGTGAGGACAAGGTACGCTTCCTTGCCTCGCAGGTTGACGCTGAAGGTCCTGTTCGTCCCGGAGAAGAGCCACCCCAGCGTGAATGCAAGGTCTGGCCTGGATCTCCTCACTGGCGTGGCTTAGTCCATGAGTGGCCTTTGGACGAGGAGTTTCCCTACGTTGACGAAGAGTGGAACGAGTACTGGATCAAGAAGCCTCGATCTGAGGAGAACCCCCACAAGGCCTGGACGATCCCTGCCATCTACGACAACGTGAAGCAGTGGAGTGATCTGCCCGACGGATTTCATTTTCCAGCGGGTGTGCACGGACGCGATATCTCTGGTCGTGTGACGCTGGAGGCACCAATCGAGCCCAATGCCCACGGTATCAAGCGTAAGCGTCCAGCCGACGATGTTCTGCCTCACCCGCCTCTTTCAGTGGACAACTGCTTCTGCGACTTTCACGACTGCAAGGAGTATGTAGGTCTGCCATGCAAGAAGGCCCGCCATGTCTACGAGCTTCCTGGTCACAACTGGATCGCCAAGTACGCCTTTCCGCTGAACCCGAATGCTACACCATATGTCCCCAAGACTCCAGAGGAGATCGACATGCGTGTACGTTTCGTCGACAAGATGCCGGAATTTGCGCCCCTCCCGCCGCCGATGTACATCTTCGGCCATGTCCCTGGCGCTTTCCATGACTCTGACGAGGAGATGGACGATGAGCACAACGACAACGCTTCGGAGTCAAAAAACTCTGAAGCCCAGGCCAGCACCGGCGCCACTGAGATTCTTGGTGGGTTGACCCTGGGCGCCAGCATTAACACCGCCTTGTCTGTTCCATTTGGTACTCTCGCTTTCGCAGCGGCAAACGCCAATCTCCGTGAGGAGATTGAGAAGCTACTGCAATCTGAGTTTCGCGAATCGTATGCTAAGATCGCAAAGGAGGCTGCTGATAAGGCTAAGCACAAGAAGCCTGTCATCGCCGAGAGTGTGGAGCATAGTGCGGCTGAGAAGCACCCAGAGATCCAGGAGATGGACATGTTCAAGCTCTACCGTCACCACGTTCGTAGGTCCGAGACTGATGCCCAGGCTGGTGCAGCTGACGAAGGTGTGAAGAGCGAGCAGGTCCCGCGCCCTTTCCTGGGCTCTGAGTCTTCTGGCTCTCACAAGACCTATGTCACGCCAAAGCCCTTCCGTCACTACGTCCGCCGCCGCCCAGTCCACCTTCGCGGTAAGACATACAGCCCCGTCGAATCGGAGCCATCTGAGAAGTATGCGACTGCGTCCGAGGGAAAGGCACAGGAATTACGCTACTGCCACAAGTCTGACTTTGAGGGGGTCACTCTCAAGCCTCGTACGGGGAAGGCACAGGCAATACAGCCTAGCGTTCACTCTGACGATCCGTTCCGGTCTCTGTCCCGTCCACAATCGCCTTTTGCTTTGGCCGGTCCGCAATCGCCCTTTGCTCTATCACCGCCACCGTCACCGTCTCCTCTTCCACGCAGGACCCTTCGACGCCGCGCCGATGGCTGCAAAGAGGAACCAATCGACGAGGACGCAACGCCATCCGAGCGGGACGCCTACCGTCGCCAGCTCCGTCAGAACCAGCTCGCCCATCACCGCCGCTCAGTGCTCCTCCGCGGTCTACCACGTATCAACACCACCTTCGGTCCCGCACCCGAGCCCTTCGAAGCCCAAGCTCAAGACGGTGCCGAACAGGACGCTCCCAAGCAGGACACCCGCAACACCTCCAACAACGCCGCCACCAACCCCGGCCGCGACCCCCAAGACCCCCCTCCCCCTCCCCCTCGCACCCACCGCACCTCTCCCTTCCCCTCCCCTCTCACCTCCTCCTCCTCCTCCTCATCCTCCTCTAACCCCCCCTCCCCCCACCCCTCCCCACCATCCCCCATCACCTCCCCCACCCCCTCCCTCCGCGCCCTCGAAGCCACCCTCTGGCTCTCCGAACAGGACTCGCACCGCCTCGTCCTCTCCCGCGCCACAACCCAACAACTTACCGACCCCGCCCTCTTCGCGCGCACCACCCTCCTCGCCGCCCAACTCGGCCTGGAAACGCAGCAACGCTCCATCATCGCCCAAGCTGGCCCTCATAACCTGCGCATGAGTAGGGGTGACGTCGCGGCTTTGGCGCTGGGGATGACGATCAATGGAGGGGCGCCGGATGATTGGTATGTTACGCAGGGAGGGCTGAGGTTGGAGGAGTTTTACGCTATGGAAGCGAGGAGGGGGGAGGTGGAGAGGTTGAGGGCGGCGAGGGAAGGGGGCGTGAGGGAGATGGTTGGTCAAGGGAGGGGGTGGGTGGGCGTCAGGGGGCCGATGGTGTTGGGGGGAGAGGCGGGGAGGGTGAATTGGTTGTATAACCGCGGTGGGCAGCAGCAGCAGGGACAGGAGCATGGGCAAGCACAGACACAGGCACAGGCGGCGGGGCAGGAGCAGGCGCAGGAGGGGCACGATGAGCCTCCTGAGGATGTCATGATTGAGACGGGGAGTTTTAGCGATGATGGCGAGATGGGGATGAGGATGTTGAGGTTGCAGGATGACAACGCTGATGCTGATGATGAGGCGGAGTAGGTAGGTTGTTTTTCCCATCGTGATGTGTCGCCAGGATGGTGATTCAAGGTGGGTTTTTTCTACGACTAACTCTAGGTTTGTCTCGTCTGGCGCTGGCGTCATGGCTTTTGGTGGTGGAAAAGATTTGTGTGCATTCATGGTAGGTAGTAGCATAGCGTGGACTGGATATGTCGAGTGGGATGGTCCCCTCGAGCTGGCTTGGCTAGCTATTTCCTTTGTTGACTAGGCATGTTCCAGGCCTCGCAAGTCTTTCATACTTGCTGAATATATGAATGCTCAAACCCAATTGGCAGTGAAAAGTGACTTCATCATGTAAGTTCTTGTATTGAAAAGCGTTTCGATATCATACACCCATTCCTTCATCGCACTCATCCATGACGGCCTATCCAAAAGGCATGATCTTGTCACTAACTATACACAGCAAGAATCGAATTCAGAATGAACACCTCCTTACTCAAGCGGTGTTCTTGGGCTTCAAGATACCAAGCTCTTTCAGCCTCTCCCAGGCTTGATCCCTCTTCATTATCAGCGCTCTGTCCATGTAGACACCGTCCAGAACCTTCAGACCATGGCAACTGCTTGCAATGAGAATCTCATGAACTCGTCTTCGTATCCTTGTATCCTCATCCATGAGCCTCTTATGCGCGGAGTCCTTGTCATCGGCAATGTCGGGCAAGAGGTAGCGCGCCTCTTTGGCTCGTTGGACTTCTGTCATGCAGATCGACTGGCCTTTCTTTGGTTGTGGAAGAGCAACAGCCTTCACGATCTGGGTTTCCTGATCGGCGGTACCGAGAGCTGGATAGAATCCTAGATTGATGGGATTGTCACGCAGATCAATGTTGACCAGTGCAGGAAGGTGAGCTAGCGTTTCTACGCATTTTCGGAGTCTGCCGAGTCGGTTGCCTGCCAATTGTACATGCTGAAGTGGCTGGATATTGAGCAGTGGTCGGATATCCTTGAGCGCGTTGAAGTTGAGGTTGAGGTAGGACAAATTCGGGAAATGAAGACCAAAGTCTTTCGGCAGGCCAAGTAGACCGCATGAAGCAAGCTCCAGGTGGGCCACAGTATTTTGAGTGGCATGCACTTCCAACTCGCCTGGTAGCCCGTTGCCGGAGAGATGTACCGAGCGAGCGTGAATCGCAGCAGAGAAGATTGTTCGCCATAAGGATTCGTTGCCATTGCGTTGTCTACGCAGAGAGATTGTGTCGATGCTTTTGAGCGCATGTAGACCGGGTAGAGAGGAGATCACATTGTCGTCCAGATCTAGATAGCGCAGAGATGGTAAGGGTGTGAGATCCAGAGTGCTAAGCTCGTTGCTATTCGCGGACAGGTAACGGAGAGTTGACGGTGCAGAGACATCTGCTGTGAGGCACAATTGAGCCAACTTGTTGTCGCTGATACTGAGCCTCTTCAAGGCTGTCAGATTTTCGATTCTGGAGCATTGTCGAAGTCTGTTTGAGCTCAGATCAAGAGTCTCTAGCTGGTCCCTAATTATTGTTAGCATTGGGCAATTGGAGAGTGCCAGTCAACTTACCAATGGCAATGAGCAAAGTCAATAATCTCGATCTCATTGTTGGAGACGTCCAGCTTCAAAAGACCTTCAACATCCATCAAACCATCCAGTGAAGTGATCTGGTTATGGCTTGCCTTCAATTCTCGCAAATGAATCAAGCATCCAAGACCATCCAGATCGGTGATCTCATTGTGCGAAACGTCGAGGTACTGTAGATGTATCAAGCGATTCCACGCGGTCAAGCTAGAGAACGCATTGTGGCTAGCATTGAGCCATCGGATAGCCAGGGGAGCACCGTCCAGCTGAGACACTGTATTTCCGGAGATGTCAAGCTGCTGTAAACGAGCACAGAATTCTTCAAGGCCATGAAGGGTGTCGAGTCCTTGCTTACTGAGGCTGAGCTGCTTGATGTCCTCCCAGAATGGCTCATCCCCTTTGACGTCAGTGAGAGTCTTCACCAATTGCTGCACAGCTAGAGCATAACGATCGCCTTCTACTTCAAGACCATGGCGGGCCACAGTACCGGACAAGACCTGTTCTGTTGGTCCAGGCTGCTGATCAATTTCTGCGACTGTGAATTCTGGCAAATCGCTCAGAATCATAGAAGGTGAGTCGTGTTGTGGGAGACTGAGCTGGTGATCGTGCGTTTGTATTGGCCGAGACACTGCGAAAGATACGCTGACGAGACGCTTGTCAGGTAGCTCAGCAACCATGGACATTTCACTTTGGTCAACATCGGGCCCGAAGTGTCGTCGGCGGAACGTTTGAGCATGGAAGGACACCTTTCTGTTGTGACCTTGGGGTTCCTGTCGCGCAGGGAGCTCTTCGACATCTGATTCGTGCTCCCACTTCGAAGCAGTCTCGTTGCTGAAGGCTCGCAGATCCGCTGGTGCATGCACATATCGCCTAGGTGAAGGCGTGCTTTCCAATTCGAAGGGTTCAGAGACCTCAGAGTGCTCGTACAGAGGCTCGTTGTGTTGCTGCTTCGGGCCATGCTCGGTACTCCAAGATGTCGCTCTCGTCTCAACTTGGTGCTGACTAGAATCCAGCATCGATCGGCCCTTCATGATACTAGATTTGAGAGCACTGTGCTGCTTGTCGTTTCCAGTATTCGGTCTTGCGAAGGTAGTGTCATCCTGTGAGCTGAAGCGCGCATGACCTCGGTCAGGATTCGTTTTCGCTGTCGCCTGCTTCGACGATTGACTGGACTTGACCTGCTCCATCTCGTGTAATTCGTCCACCGTCAGATCAGGAATATTTCCAAACGGATCATCATCGCTGGTCAAGTTGCTGTGCGCGTAATGACTCAGCTTCTCCAAGCTTCGTTGTTGCTTCGGCTGCTTCTCCTTAACCCATCTGTTCAGAGTTCTGTCGAACGTCATTCCAGCGACTTGCTCTGGAATGAGATGTGCGACTGCGTCTGGCGCCAGTGTAGCGACATTGTCAGATTTTCGGCTGGAAGCTGAGTGTTGAGTGCGTCCTGTGGAGAATCCGGCTGACTGGTCTGATCCACCGGTCGGGATGTTGTCATCGATGTCCTCCTCCCTTTGAAGTGGTCCAGTAATTCTGATATCAGCTCTTGAACCATCCTGAAGCTCGGAATACTCTTCTTCCTCCTCCATCAGACCGCGAAGTTTGAGTGAGTGAATCGTTGTCTCTATGATGTCAATATCATCTTTCTCCTGGAATCTGCGCAATTGGCTGGCCACTCGAGAGTCCTGCTGAGGAAGGAATCTTGGGCGCCAACCAGGAGCGGTTCCTTCCCGGGAAGGTGGTCTCGATACCCTGAGTACTGATGATCCACGCTCAACAGTCGCATCATGCTCATCATCCTGCTCGATAGCGCTGTGCTCGTTATCCTCTTCTACGCTTCCCAGACCACTGGTAGGTCGTCCTCTGGCCCGGATGAGCGACATAATATGCATTGCTTCGTCGAGAAAATCTTGCGTTGTTATCGATCGTTTTCTTTCCCCTGCGTCGGTATTCCTTGCAACATTCAAGGTGAATGTGGCAAGATCATTGGCGACTGCTTTGGTCTGGCTCACCAGCTTCATCGAGCCCGGTAGACTAGACTCGGCGATTTTCTCCCTGATGGCTTGCATCTGCGGAGAGCTTGTCAAAGGCTCGACCTCTTCCTCGTCTGCTTCTGACCATCTCTGCTGATTTGGCGTTGGATTCCGTGGGCGGGGTTGTGTCGTGACATGTAAGCTGGCATCCGGAGTGTCGCCAAAGATCTCGATGGATGGTATAGGATTCTCCTCCAGTCGGTACTGATCTTGATCTTGATCGTCCAGCTGGAGCTTCTCCATTTCCAGATCCAAGGCATGCAATGTTCTTTGACGTTTGGGTGTGGGAGCTTTAACAGGCGAGTCTCGCAAGCGCTTACCCTCATCGTTGGCTGGATTTCTTCTAGTGGTGCTGTTCATGCCCATTGGCGCTTGAGACCTTCCTGATCTTGCTGTGCTGCGATCCGACAGTTTCCGCTTGACACCAAATGTCTCCTGGGTCTCCTCGCTTTCCTCCAAATGGAACATGAAAGGAGATCTGGCGCCTGGCGGAAGCGCATCAGGTTCGGGAGATCCTTCAGGTGACACCTCAGGAGAATCCTCGGGTGATTGCTCTCGTGCCTCCTGAGATCCCACGCTAGGGAAAGAGATATTGGCCTCGAAGTCATACTCGTCCAATTCGTGCTCGCCAAAGTTGCTCAATTTCGAGCGTGCGTTTGACTCAGCTTCTCCAGGTATTTGTAGTGAAGCGTTCGACAGGTCCTGAGACGACTGTTGCTGGTGTTTTGCAGATCGTATTGACTGGATCTGAGCTGCCTCGCCTGTACCTTCCAGCTGACTGAGCCTCCGGAGGAGCTTTCCGTTTGTGAACGTATCGTATGCCCCAAACAGCTTCAAAGGACTCTTAGTTGATTTTGGCGTTGGCAGATCCGGCACTGTGGAGACAGCGTCGCGCTTTGGTGTTTGAGGTTCTGCATGGCTGTTCTCATCTCCCATCATTTGTTCAGACGCAAAGTCTCTCGATTCGATTGATTGCATCACGATGGAAGGCTGCTGCGTGGTCGAGGCGGATGGGCTCAGCGGTCTTGTTTTGAATGACCCGTAGTTCGATAGCCCACCGCGCTTGGTGTTCACAAAACTGCCAAGCCTTGTCATCGGAGGTGTATTCTCGATGACATTGTCTGGGACGAGCGAGCTTTCTATCAATGGAATGCTTTCTTCCAGGTTGTCGTTGGAATTGTCATCCTGATAGACTGCGGTGATCGGATTGGCCGGCACTTCAGTTCGTGAGGTCGCTACACTACTATTGTGGAAGGCTTGAATAGACTCTGCATCGGCTGGCTTGTAGATGACCTGACCATTCATGATGTGCTTCCCAATGATTACAGGACTGAATGTCTCGTCTCCAGCATCGGTCTGGCCGCTGATTTTTCGATTGACAGTGGTGCTTCTCTCGCTGCGAAATGAAATGTCGTCTATACTGGAATGACCTGAAACCTGGTTCTCGATTTCCTTGGCTGGCATTGAGTTTCCTTCTCTTCGCGAGTCATCTTCCACTATCGAATCCTCGCTGGGGTCGGAGAGGGACGGAAAGCTGAAGCTGCTGTCTTGTTTCTTGAACATGGATGGCGGCAATGAAGGTGGACTTGATGGTGGTGCTTGACAGCGCTGCAACCTGCTTGGTGTCTTTGTTGCGGAACTAGGAGGTTTGGTTGGGGAGAAGATGTTTTCCAGTCCAGAAGGTCCGAACAAATCTGTTTGGTCCCCATAACCAAGATCACCATCTACCAGTCTCTTTCTCCATGTCAAAGGGGCACCGTTCTTGTTTGGTGAAGATTGTCTTTCGACAGTATCATATCGAACAACCGAATCCACAGAATTTACTGTCCCAGTCTTGTCGCAATCTCGGATCGTTACCGATGCAGTGCGAGTGTTCTTAGCATTGTCGCCGAGTTCAGAAAGTCCTTTGCGGACAGAATTGGACGAGGTGTTGTCGGTCTGTGTATGCTTCTTGGAGCTCGCGACGGAGGAGATGCTACCACTCCTGGGTGGGATTTTGCACACGCTGGAGAATGTCAGTCTGGCCACCTGCCAGGACCAAGCGATACTTACACTGCCTGCTGGGGAATCCATTCGTCTGGGAGGTCGGCCAACCATGGCTGAGTAGCTCCTGGCATCTTGCCCCAGGGGAATGTTTGTCGCAAGAGTTGGGCGCGTCGATCGACAGGCTTAGAAGGATTGAGTCCACTGTAGCATCATATTTGCTTGATACTGTCCGACTTGTGACGGAAAATAAATGTTGAACGGCTCTTCGCTGGCAGCTTGAACGGTCGGCTTCTCAAGATCTTTCACATGTGGTAGTCTGGTAAGCTGCAGTTGGACGCGGGACCTGTTTGGAGCCGCGGGTGTTGCACCTAGAGATGCCGCATCGAGCTTATAGCGTGGGACCCACACTCGCCGACTCCACGCCGCGAAGACAGGCGGCAATCTTGATCATAGATCTACCATTTTAAATTCCAATAATCCTGGTAGTCAACCTACCTCATCGACCTCCTCAATCTCAGATCACTGCTCTCGGAGGCTGTGCGGCTATCGCTATTCCGGCATAGCGAATGATCAACAATATGTGAGATGTTCTCAAGAGTGGCGTGAATTCGACCATGAAGAAAGACAGATGGCTATGGCCGGCATCGCATTCGCTCTTCCTGCAAAACGGACTGTACAAAGATGCCGACCTGAATGGTGCTAAGGCATATAGCGATGAAGTGCTGGTCCCTGGCTCTGACGACGAGCTTGATAAGGAACAACGCCGAGCCAAGCGAAAACGAATCAATGGCCTAGCCACCAATTTCCTAGCCGGCCGAGGACTGATCATACCGTCTGCTTCTCTACGAGGACCATTTGGGGAACCGAACGATGATAATTACCCTCCCAGCGAAGCGGGCATGCTTCCCGAGCCTGAGGAGTTCGAAAGGCTGGATGCTGCCACACGCCATGCCGGGCCAACGGAGCAAGCAGTGATACTTGCAGACATCGTCACTGGCACGGTGCAAGGCCACACCCATCTGGAGAGTCCCTCAGCTCGGAAGCGGAAGTTTTGTGGCGAGGAGATAGTCCCTGCAGGGATGCAAACTCCTTCACGAACTCCTTCATCTTCGCCACCATCTGCGATCGGAGATCTTTTGGCGGCTGTCGATGAGGATGTAAACGATGACACTAGAGAGCAAGAACCATCCGAGGGTTCTCCGAGCATACTGGAAGGGATCATGAATGCAAAATTGCTAAGCTTTTCTGCGATGGAGACTTGCCCTGATGTTTTGGCTGGGATCGATGAGGCAAAGCGCCTCAGCCAGGCTGCAATCGAAATGGCTCACAGTTCGCATACCCTTAGCACTCAATCACAAGACACACACAACGAACTTCGGGCCGATCCCCACCCCGTTCACTCGTCGGGGAGCAAGCTTGCGCCAAAGAAGGGACCTCTCAATGCTTCATCGCCATTCATGTTCCGGTACAAGAAAGGTCGTAAGAGTCGCAATCGTACTGTAACACCACCAGCTGCTACACCACCAGCTGCTAATCTCGCAGTGGCTGTACCGACAAAACAACGATCTCCGGCTCGAGCACGCGACATCTTTGACGTGCCAGTCGATGATGACCAGGAATTTGTTGAGAGACACACCAACAAGCGGCTCAGTCATTCAGGCCGAAGCGATTCAGGACGAAGTCATTTGAAAGGCAAATTGCGGAAGTCTATGCGCAATTCAGGCGCAACTTTTGAGTACGACGCCGCAGCGCCGCCAACACCGAGTCGACGTTCATCCGCTGTCCAGGCCCTTGAGGAGCCGAACAAGTCCATCGTGCACAATCATGAAATATCGCAAATTGAGAAGCCGGGACCGCCTGACCCGATCGAAGGTGATCCTCACGAGCTTGCGATGAGTCCGAAAGAGCCAGCAATACAGATCTCGACCCAAGCAGCTCTTCAGGAAGCACATCGCGATCTGCTGAAGTCGTCTCCGATTGCAAGTCTTCTCTCACCTACCAAAGTGGGGCTACGGCCTACATCAGCGGATGCATCGCAGTCACCTCCTCCAGCAGTCACACCTTTTGCCAAGTTCCACCGGCGTTTCGCAATCAACGAGCATGACACACAAGAGCCAGCAATCAGTACGCAGGCAATCTTCGATGCGTTTTCACCATTCCAGATATCTCCTGTAAAACACTCGGCCAAGCAGGACCAAGTGCGGTCACCACCACAGACATCACCCGTCATCAACGCACCAAGCTTCACGCCTATCAATAAGCCGGAGAACAAGCGACAGGAGCATCGTGAAGAAGGTCAACAGGAGCAGAGGGAGCAGCAGGCAGTCACCGAGATAGGTCAAGACCTCAGCACAGCTCCTGCCATTGATGCGGGCTGGTCTTTCGCTGCATTGGATGCCTCTCCTCGTGCTAAGACGTCTGAGGACGAGCGCAGAGATGCTAGCCCTATCGTCCAGCCGCGTCCCAACAAAGGCTTAAAGTCAATGGGCTTCAAGGTCACCAAGACGTCATCACAGTCGCAGTCCCAGGACTCAACTCGATCGAATAAGTCTCGGACAAAGCAGAGACCTGAGGTTGCGAATAAAGAGTATTGCAGAGGAGATGTCGTTCCGACAGCCGCGGCAAGTGACTACGGAAATAGTGCCGACATAGGTACTGCACAAGATGAGGCGCATCCCAAGGTCATGTCGCAAGTTGCGAGCTCTGTCAAGGCCACACAGCCCCCACTCACGACCGAGCATTCGTTCACCAATCCTTTATCGACCGGACCCAGTCTGTCTCAGTCCAAGAAGACGAAGAAGCGCCGTCGCAAATCACTCCCTGCGAACGGTACGCAGACAAAGGCGTCTCAATTGCCTCCATCCATGTCACAGCCGAGTTTGTCCAGGCCTGCCATCAACAAGAGCGACATTAATCGCTCCTTCACACCGTCTCGTCCGCAGTCTTTCGCGCTTTCCGACATCATAGCCGATTTCTCCTCTTCTCATCCCTACGTTGACTTCCGCAACGTTCTTTCGCAAACTTCGGTGAACTCTCTCAACACTGGTCGGCACTCACTTCCCGCTCAAAAGCGTGGCTCGGTTATGGACTGGGATGCGGAGAGCGAAGCAGGTGATAACATCCCCTCCCAAGCGGATGCTCCCGCGGATCAGCCTGAACCCAGCAACGTCAGCCGAGTAGTCGACTCGATGGCCGTCACCGATCAACCACCACCGCTGGCTTCGACGGGCAGCTCCACAAAACCATCCTTCCCTGCATCAAGAGTTCGTTTGAGCTTCGACTCTCAGTCACCTCGCAAGACTGGCTTGAGTGCAGTCGCGGAGGAGAGCTTTGCCACCAATCGTAGCAGCAGGAAAGGCGGCTTGAAGAGCGCGCTGAAGAAGGCAAGGAGGGAGAGCTTCCAGGACGCTCAGAAGGAGACGACAATGGACATGGACACGCACTTTGACATTGATGCAAGTTTGAACGACCTCAAGAATGATGTGCTAGGAGGGTGGGATGTGGAAGAGGAGGCACGAGCTCTATAAGAGAGAGACCACAGGCGTTGGACAAGCATGCATTTGCCCTTTGCTTCCTTAAAGCTAGATACCCAAGCGCTTATCATGATATTTGTACCGCTACATGCTCTCCCACCGCCCTCGCTGTCACCTCGGTATTGGTATCGCCTCTACTGCTGAAAATTCATACTATACCCCCCACTCCTCTCATCCTTGACAAAATTAAAATTCTCCGTGCTCAACCCAAACGGTTTCAGCAAACTATTCCCCAACCCCTTGAGTTTCCCCATCATCTCCGCCATCTCCCTCTGTCTCGCGTCGTCCAGGCGCGGTCCTAACGCCGCCAACGCCCCTTGCACGGTCTTGTGGTCTGTGGGGGAGAGACCGGGGGCCGTGAGCAGGAATCGGTAGTCTTCTTCTGCGCCATGGAGGTGGGTCCAGGTGCCGAGTTCGGTGCGGGCTTTGGCGCGGCGGAGGAGGATTTTGGAGCGCAGTTTGTGGACTTGTTCTTGCGAATGCCCGCTCTGGTTTAATCGTTCGAGAGCTCGTTCTGTGTCGTCGCTTACCTCCTCGATCCTGCCTTCGTCTTCAGCAGCGACGTCCTTGCCGTCTGCTTTCCCGTTGGTCTCCGTGCCAGTCGTCCCTTTGCCAGCCGCCTTCGCTGATCCAGTGACGTCTACCCCGTCCAGCGCTCGCAGGTTCTCCACCGCTTTGTCTGCGCTCTCGATCGCTTCCTTCCATTCCGCGAGCTTGATGTGGCAGGCTGCTATATTACTCCGCAACACTGCGATCTCGTAGTCGAGGTAATTTGGTACCGAAGCGAGAGCCCGGTCGTAGGTAGAGATGGCTTGAGAGAAAGAGGAGCGTGCGAAGAGGGCGTTGCCTTCTGATTTGAGGTCTGAGGACGTGCTGAGGAGAGAGGCTTCTTCGGTGGGGGAGAAGCGGTCTTCGCGCGGGGTAGGTTGCGGGGGAGATGGGACCGTCGCGGTGGGCAAAGGCTGAGAGGGAAGTGACGGCGAGGGAGACCGAGAGCGGGTGGAGTGAAAGGTCGTTGTTGAGGAGGCGGGCGAAGAGGGTCGCATCGTGATTGTAGTGGGGGAGATGGGAAGTGAGGTCAGGCTTGTGGTGGAGGGAAATTTACGGTGAGCGAGATACATGCATATGAGAGTACAGTGAGCCAGATGTTGTCCAACGAAGCTTCCGAACCTTTCGTATCAGACCTGCCAAACACTTCCTGAACGTCAATAGCGGTGTACTCAGTATCAATCATGGCGTCAGATTCAGGGAATAACACGCCAAATGCAAGGTTCAAGGCGTCAGATATGGCAGCAGAGGAGCAGCTGAAGTCCCAGACTGTCGGCTTGGTCCATCTATCAGATTTTCGCAAAAGAAGAGCAGAAGCACTTGACGCAGATGGTGCCTCATCAGGTGCGACGACGCCTGCAGAGAGGTACGATTCTTCCCCTGATGAGTGACGCGGAGCTGAGTTCCCAAGCGCAGTGAAGGAGTGAAGTTCGCCACCAAGAAACGCAAAGCTCCTAAACAAAAGGGCGGCTTGTCCTTTGGCGGCGACGATGACGATGCCGAATCATCTCCAGCCGTGTCTGCAAAGACGACACCTCGATCACAAACACCCGCATCTCGACAGTCCCCCTTCGACGACGAGAATCAGCCCAAACGCCTAGCTGCAAACGCAGGCGTCAACTTCGTGGCCAAGTCGAAGACGAAATCCGCGCTAGCACGTGAAGCGGAGACCAAAGAACGCCTCCGCAAGGAATTCTTGGCCGTGCAGGAGCGGGTCTGCGCGACTGACTTTCTGGTGCCATTCGTCTTCTACGACGGAGCTGATGCTCCGGGCGGCATGTGCAGAATGCGAAAGGGAGATCAGATATGGCGTTTTCTAGATCGAGCGCGAAAGGTTGGTGCGGGACGTGAGGGGGGCATGAAGCAGTGGGGACGGGTCAGTGTGGATGATCTGATGGTTGTGAAGGATGGGTTGATTATCCCGCATGTGAGTACAGTTCAGCTGTGGGCGCTGTGGTACTGATGGTCGAAGCATCTGGACTTTTACTTCTTCATGTTGAACAAGGTGAAGGGCTACGATGGCGTAGAGATGTTTCCATACTCGGCAGAACCCAGTAAGGCGACTCCTGAGACGGTCGCGGATACGGCTCCTACTGGTGGGCTGAATGTTCCGGATCAACAGCCTTTGGTCGAGAGGAAACCCGACAGTGCGTTCGCTGATGCTGAGCTGGAAGGGTACAATGACGATCCGGCTCTTACCAAAGTGGTGGATCGTCGATGGTACGAGAAGCACAAGCACATCTTTCCTGCAAGTATCTGGCAGGATTTTGATTCGGGGAAAGACTACTCTATGCTGGTGAGGAAGGATGCCTCTGGCAATGTCTACCATGCAAGCGGGTGAAAGGTGTGGTGCCTGGATGCGATGTGCAGCACGCTATCGAAAGCTGAGGTGGATTCGAGCATCTGGTGCGATGGAAGCAAGTGTAGACGGAGCGGCTGGCCTTGGTGGAGTCTGGACAGGTTGTCAGAGGATCTGGCAGGGTTAATGCGTTGATGAACAGCATCGGCATGTGTACCGAGACAGATGTCTCAGATGCAACGTGCTTGGTGGCGTCTTCGAATGATGGTAGAAAGCGTGCTAAGGCATGCTTGCTTATTTCTTGGTCCTACCACATCCAGCACCTTGGAAGGTCCAGGCGACATTAGGCGAATGTGCATGCCTGCTCCTCGGAGGAACCGGGGCTGCACGTGGCGGCGACTGCTTGGTAGTGAACCGGTCATATACTACACCCTTTCGTCTTCTCAGGAGTTGTTTGACTACGAATTATCTAATTGTCCAAGACATGGATCTACTCCAGCGGATCGTTACAAAAAGACACCGGCCCTACCGGATCGGCACTTGCTGTGTTGGGCCTTGACACGCTGACGACTGAAGTCCCCGATCAGGCAAGCTATGTCGTACAAAAGCTGCATGCAGTGCTAGTGAGGTTGCCCGTTCTTGACGGGAAGAAAGATCTCCCTCTTTCCGGATCAGCCGCAATATGTTGGTACCGACTACACGGGTGCAGGATCTCAACAAAAAGGTACCCACAAAGGCTAAATAGACGCATTAGCTGGAGAAATAGATGAACGACGTGCCCGCCAAGGGCAATAGTCTATGTTCACGAGCCCAAAGAGTCGGGTGGCGTCAAGCTCTGGGGAATCACAAGGCGGGGTTGTTCATCTTCTTCAACTCTTCCACTTCCGATCTCATCGACCTTTGTACAACTCTTGAGCCGCATCTCAATCTCTCTGCTCTCGGCTGATGTATTTCATCTAACCTGCATGACCACTTTTGGACACTGTAAATTGCCTGACATCTTGTTTTGTTGGTATATGCAGTCCACGTGGCGAATGTACTACCTCATTTCACTTAGTCTGTCGTGGCACTGACGGAGAAACTCCTCAACCTATCATCTTGTCCTGGCATGTCGCTGATCCCGACTGATAGTTCTCTCGATATTGCTCGATCCTCAAAGGGCCCGTATTCGACTCCACATATCCGTTCTTGACCATATCTGATCCGGAGTGCTGGATCTAGATGCGGCTCTTCCCTATTGGAGTGATGCCGCTACACCGGCACTGCCCGTCGAGTGAGTAGGACCTCTTGACCTCACTATGGTAGTGCTGGTTATGAATAGCGATCCGCAATGATTGTACTTTGGACGCCATGTTGGAACGGACCCGACGAGAACGAAGTCTTGTACTCGCCCGAATCAGAGCAACGCCATGTACAGCGGTGATTCCCATCCGGATCAAGTCATCGTGAGATGCCCCTCGACCACTCACGACATCGTGCCGCACGAGCGACGCTACCATCGCCTGCATTCGGTAGCTTCGAGCTTCAATATCGACCTGCAGCTACGCAATACGGCCGTCTCCTTCTGCCAGCAGCAGAGCAAGTTATCGTCCATGACGGGCGGGATTGCTCGACGCCAGTACTACCACCTACTTCCAGTGGCTCAATGATCCGCACATAGTCACCCTCCATGGATAGTAGCCATGTTGAGCCAGAAGCTTAGATCGGGCGGACGAGAATCGTGATGACTGGTCCCGGCTGAAATATGCCCTCATCTAGCTGCACCAAGGTGGGATACAGGTATAAGTACCTACTTGACATCTCTCCTCGAGTCAAGAGTACGCCGGCATCTCTCGTTGAAGCCTTCTGTCTGTGATTCTGCTCCTTCTCTTCTCGTGATCCCCTACTTCTCCTTCATCATGCATCTCAGCAACATCATCTTGGCCATGATGGCCACGTCGGTCTTGGCCCGCAACGTCCCTCGTCGGGCCAATGCTGTGGCTTATGCTCAGTACGACGGCTATCCGGAGTCCAGCAAGGAGCCAGAGTACCCGTCGACGACCAAGAAGGATGAATACCCTTCGACTACTAGGTAAGTGTTCGTTAAACTGGGCCATCATTCTGTGGACTTCAGCCCTGAAGCTATCGTACTTGTCCTGACAACGCTTAAAGCAAATATGAGGAGCCCAAGCCCACCACAGAGCCGCCGAAGGAAAGCACAACGTTCGTGGATCAATGTCTGGCTGGACCAGAAACAAATTGACTGATGCTTGATCACAGCAAATCTGAACCGCCGAAGGAGACAACTTCGTACGCTGATATATGTCCCAAGCAGAGTGAACAGCCTTGCTAATGCTCCTGTAGCAAATCCGAACCTCCTAAGGAGTCAACAACGTATGTAGTCCTGCTCACTCCACATCTTGACACCTCTCTATTCAAAATTGCCTGAAGCACTGTGTTCCCCTGTTCAGCTCCACTCTTGACACTATGGATTACTACACAAGCTAACAGCACGATAGGAAGAAAGACGAGACGACGTGTGTCCTTCATCGTGGATTTGATGTCAATTGCTGACTTGTGAAGAACTAAGAAGCCGGAGCCGGAGCCTTCCACGTCAGTATCCATGGCTCTTTGCGAGTATCGAAGTTCACTGACCAGGCCACAGAACTAAGAAAGAGGAGAGCAGCTCTAAAGAACCTCCCAAGACCACCTCGTCCGAGGACAAGCCAAGGTATGTTGTTCAGCCAGGCCAGATCTTGACCTGCGTCACGAATATCTGCGATGTTGTTTTGAGCTAGCGAAATGACTGTTGGCAGCACCACGACTCCCCCTGCGACAACGACAACCTCGAAATCGAAGGAAGAGACGTATGTCTTGCCGCTTCTTCGCTAGATAGGCACTATGATTGACTTTTGGCAGCACTACCAGCCCAGCTCCAATTACATCAAAAACAAAAGAAGAGACGTGAGTACTTCCCAGCCCAACACCTCAACCTTCGTTGTCTTGCAGCGGTGTTGGTTCGCAATCACACAGCTGCATATGCTTTGCTTCTCTTTCATCACCTTCCCTCTCCTCTCAGCACTTCTGGATGCCATCAATTGACATGAGATCAGGACCACTGCCGAAACGACAAAGCCCCTCCCAACGACAACCAGGTACGTGTGGCATTTGGGTCCATTTACGGCTACAGCCTGCCGTCCAGCCGTCGTTGATCTATCAATACACCACGTCCGCATCGAAGGCCTCTTCGGAGGCTGACTGCATAATATTACCCCCCCTACCTCCCTACACTGCCGCTCGTGTGTAATGAGTCGAGACTGATAGATCTCCAGCGAGAAAATCACCACGACAAGTAAGAAGGAAAGCTCTAGGTGAGTCCTATTTCTGCTTCGTTTACTCATGTGCACTTCGCTCGCCTTACAGCGCCGCTATATTTGATCCGTCTTCGTCCTGCCGCATTATTGTTTTGCATGGTAGCTCTGCCTCTGGATGCCTTCTAGAGCTCGATTTGGATGCTGTTTGGCGTTTGTACCGATTTGTCTAATGCTTCTTCCCAGCGAGACGAAGCCTGCCACCAGTACAAGCAGTGAGAAGCCCAGTACCACCTCCAAGGTTGAAAGCTCCACTACGTGAGTAGATCCCTTCGATCTCCACCTCCTCTTCACCTCATCGTTTCCGCGGATCATACAGCTCAACTATCAACGTCTTTCGTTGCGGGCTCGCGTAGACACATCTCAGCATCGCTGACCATTTCATAGATCGAAGGAAGAGCCATCGACTAAACCTCCGCCCTCCACAACTGAAAAAACGACCGAAAAGCCACCTGTGACAACTTCCGCGTCAAAAGAGACGTAAGTACCAGCTTCTTATCAACATCGCACCAGATGAATCCTGAAGATGGACCGGATGCTGCATTTGAGCGCCTATACGCAACGTGGCTGCAGATCTAGGGGCGCTGACTCTATGCTAGAACAAGCCCATCGAAGACGACCGAGGTGAAGACCACTACAACAAGGTATGCGATTAGATGTTTAGCAATTGATGAATATCGTTCTGACAGAGTTCACAGCGTCAAGGAAACCACGAAGTCCCCGTCAGAATCCACCAAGCCTGCAACCAGTACGAGCAGCGACAAGCAGAGTACCACGAGTGCAACGTCCAAGGTCGAAACCTCAAGCACGTAAGTCACACCATCTCCTTCTTAGTCAAACCAGGACTTGGGGATCGTGACTCCAGCTGCTTTGCATTCTTGGAATTCAGGTCGATACTTGAGATCGAGACACCAGCGCATATAGCCCTCGGCTCGACTCATTTGCTGCCCTTTCCGAAAGATTGGTCCCTCGGCGCTCAATACGCATGGTACGAGCTGTATCGAGGATCATTGACTGTCCTGTAGCGAGAAACCTCCGGTTACAACCTCCAAGACGAAGGAAGAGACGTAAGTAGAACTTTCATTGCTTCATTGCTGCATGGTCATGATCATACCTGAATCATTGCATGATATCTCAAGCAAGATTGCGGTATTGGCCGGTTCTGATCTGACACCCTTCACTATTTCTCTCAGTACTGCTGCCCAAGGTTCACGCTAATATTGACTAGTACACCGCCACCTACTACCACGGAGGTGAAGACTACCACAAGGTTCGTGGCAAACCGTTGTTCCTGATCCGAATATACATTTCTGACACATGATACAGCGACAAGGTCACGACAACGACAAAACAGCCTGAAAGTACAACCAGGTGAGTTCTCGATATCTGCCCTGCTGGCTGGCAATCCTCTCGTGGACCGTTTTGAAGAGGAGCATGTTCCGGTGGAATCATGCCTCATCCCCTTTGACAGAACCATGCTTCGATTCCTCCCGCGCTTCGATTCGTTACTCGAGGCGATCTGGCTCTAGCGCTTCTGAAGTAATCGTCTCGTACATATTGGACTACGTTGCTGATTCAAAGTCTTAGTGAAAAAACATCGAGCAAGTTCTCGACCACCACGTAAGTAATTATCTCTGCCCTTCATCAATCAAGCGTGCTTCTGGCTGGATTACCACAGACGTGGCCCCTTCGAATCTGGGGCTTCCGTCAGGTCTAGCCAGCTTTCTGAGGTCTCTCTACGGAGTTCCTCCATATTCCGGACGTGGGTGATGATTTCACCAGAGCTGACAGATTAACAGCGCAAAGGAGACAACAAAAGCCCCCTTCACGACCCCGAAGAGTACTACTTCGTCCGTCAAGACCACGACTCGCCCGCCGATCACAGTCACTCGATCGGTCTCGACCGAGCCCGACAAGTCCTCATCTACCAAGTCTTCTGAGAGCAAGTCAACTCCTGTGAAAACCACAGAGAGCAAGACGACCAGCGAGGTCAAAACGTCTGTGACCAAAACAACCCCGCCATCTACCACAAAAAGCGAGCCGAAAACCTCATCCTCGAAGACACCTCCTCCATCGACCAGTACCCCTAAGGTTACCACATCTCCGTCCCCCAAGCCAACTACTACCGAGGAGAAGCCAAAGACAACCTGCAAAACCCTCACGGAGACCAAGGTCGAGTATACCAGCACTGTCACGACCGTCACTTACCCGACATATGTGACCAAGACCCACGTGGCGACCGTCTGTCTCCCGACTTACTATAAGATGTGAATAAGACCTGGCAGGGCATTAGAATACCTCGGCAGGAGGAGGTTCGTGACGTGGTAGGACTTGATGCATGGAAGGGGAAAGGTACGGGATAGGGAAGATCAGCGAGGGATATCTTTGTGGACAATGATGTTAAATTTCATTCATGGTCAAGGTGCATAGGATACGTTCATTGAAGTGGCAAGGTATTCGATCTGGCTTCGTGACCGACAGTACTTATCATAGGCAACAGAAAATTCATCATTCCTTGGTAATATCCTCCCAAACCATTCGAAAAGCTCATAGTGCAGTAAGAGCGTGAGATGGCAGGAGGTAGGATATCAGTCGGTGAAATGCGCTTGTGAAGGATTATTCTTCCAAAAGCCTTGATGGGCCTAGATTCTTCGGCAGAGATCTCCCAGAACGTAGCCTGCATGCGGTATGACTGACAGCATGGATAGCTTGGTATGAGTCCCTGAATGCGCATAGGGTATGTAATAGTACAACTCATGATATGATACAGCTATAGTCTGAGACCCGTGATCCAAGAGTGGAGATTCCTCGCCGTTTTTCATCCTTTCAACCATCCATGCTCTCCACCAGATCCCTCACAAAGTCGTCCTTGTTGCGTGCGAAGATACTGGCATGCGTGTCATCCGTCAAATGATACCTCACATTCCCCCTCTCCCCCAACTTCTTCGCAATCACCTCCCCCACCATTCCAACATTCTTATCATCCTTTCCATACCACAATTGAACCGGTAGATCCTTCCTAATATCCTCAATCTCAAACCCCGCAGGCTTTACCAGCGTCAGTCCATGGTCCGCCACCCCTTGCCTACCCTGACGGAAAGCCTCCTTGATGCTCGTGAGGAAGATAGGCAGGATACCACCTGGGTTCACGAACGCTTCTCGATCCCGTGGATCCTTTAGGCTGCTGAAGTTCCGCTCAGCACGCCTATGCCTTTCTTCCTCGGGGAGTCCAAGGAAGCCTTCCCCCTCAACGTACTTGGCGCAGAGAGTTGGCATCCAGTACCATCCGAAGCGGAAGCCGAGCCAGTTCTTCCAGCCCATGCCCGTGAGGGGCATCCCGCCCAATCCTGCGCCGCAGACTATACTCACGGCCCTGAGGCGGTCTGGGGGCAGAGTCGCTGCGCAGGCGAGCGCGGGTGGTCCGCCACCTGATGCGCCGAGGACGCCGTAGCTGGGGATGTTGAGGTGGGTGGCGATGCGGTCGACATCTTGTGCGGTTGAGATGAGGGTGGAGCTGGGTTGTGGGGTGGAGAGACCGATGCCGGGTCGGTCGATGCCTATTACACGGGCGTTGTGACGTTTGCCTGCGTCGTCGAGGTGGGCAGCTTCGACGCGGGAGCCGGGCAGGCCGTGGAGGAAGAAGATGGGTTTGCCGGTTGGTGAGCCGTATTGTGTGTAGCCGATCTTGCGGCCGTCGGGGAGGGTGTAGGTCGCGGCGGCGGTGTCGACGAATGGTTGGTAGGTGGAGGTCGAGGATTGGTTTGGTGGTGACGGGGCGCTGGCGGCGCCGTCGGCAGGGTACATGTTGCGTCTTTTGAGGAACTCGAAACTTGCCATTTTGTGATTTGATACCTACCAGGATGCGATATGGTGTCTACTTAAGCCGCACGTGTCTGAGGCAGGATTGTGGCCATGCTGTCACAAGGGGTTGGAATTGAGAGGAACGCTCCGGCTGATAATCGTGCGTCCCGCTTCATCTTCGCTGCAGTCAGCACAACACGGCTGATTCGAGTCATCACCTATAAACAGGCACTGAACGTCTACTGGTGCTGACGAGGCGTTTTTCGATGAAAGTGAGTCAGTTGTGGTAGTTTGTAAGTTGACTGACCTCCGGTGGAGCAAAGGTCACGTGTATAAAGACTTTCCGTTCGTCCATTCGGCGCGGAAGTCATGGTGCGGGGGTTGAGGGTTTCACACGCTACGTGACTGCCGGCACCGTGATCCGCCACATGTAGTCAACTATAAAGGTAGGGCAGAAGAAGCCTTGATGGCAAATGCTTGAATCCTTTCCCTGATCTACTACTCGGCAAGCTGTTTCAAGATGCTTTACCAATTTCTGCTCGCGTCACTGCTCTTTACCAGCGCTCTCGCTGTCCCTGTCGAGACTGATGAACGCGCTCAGAAGTTCAGATGGTTGGGCCGCGTGAACCCGGCGACCAGAGAGCTCACCTGGCCGGGCACGGGTGTACAATTCAAGTTCAAGGGCACGAAGACGACCATTGGTCTGACCGCCATCAACGGAGACAACAGCTTCGAGCTGCTCGTTGACAATGCTGCCCCGACAATCATTCGCAAGGTCAACACGACATCCATCTCCACACCCCAACTCCTCAAGGGTGAGCATACCGTCACCCTCCGCCGCCGCTCAGAGACAGCCCTCGGCACCGTCAGCATAGGCGACATCACCGCCGACGGCTCCACCTCCGCCACCACAGCAGAGAAGCGCCAGATTGAATTCATCGGCGACTCCATCACTGTCGGCTACGGTCTCGACGGCGTCCTCCCCTGCGTCAACGACGCGGCCGTCACCGACAACCCGCGCACCTACGCCGCTCTTGCCGCCACTTCCCTCAAAGCAGACTACCACGTCATCGCCTGGTCCGGCAAGGGTATCGTCCGCAACTACGGCTCCGGTCAAGTCGACACCTCACCCCTCATGCCTGAACTCTGGACCCGCTACGGCGCCAACGACGCCACAGGCAATTACCCCTTCCCGTCCTCCTGGAACCCGTCCGCCGTAGTCATCAACCTCGGCACAAACGACTTCGGCTACCTCAACGTCCGCGAGAGACTGGACATCCCCACTTACACTCAGGCATTTGTGGACTTCATCGGCAAGATCTCGGCAAAGTACAAGAAGGCGTCGTTCTTCTTGCTCAGCTCGCCGATGTTGAGCGATGGGTACCCGAGCGTCGAGGATGCTCAGCATACCACGCAGGTCAATGCGCTCAAGGATGCGATCTCGAAGCTCAATGGGACCAAGGCGTATTTCGTCGATTGGCCGTCGCAGGGGAGTGATGTTGGATGCGATTATCACCCGAATGCGGCGACCCATGCTGCTGAAGCGCCGGTGTTGGCGCAAGCTATCAAGGCCGCTGTAGGGTGGTAATCATCTCAGGTGGCAGAACTTTGTATATAGGAGATCAATCATAAAAGTCTTCACATCACAGGACATTGCCTCCATCATCAAGAAGCACACCAGGTGCTTGAATTGCATATCCTTTGTTGCCACATCCCACCACGTCACTCACTACAAACGCTATCGGCCGTCAGTACACCCTTCCCTGTTTCCCCCCTTTCAAATCTGTTAAATACCGTATCCCATGCACCTTGACCTCTTCACACGCACAGGAAATCCTCCCCGGTCCAGTGGTAGTACCGTTATACCCCCTCACCCCCAACTTATCATGTCCCACCTGCTCAAATCCCTCTCAACTTGCACGAACGCTTGTCAAGCGAATATGCTCATCCCGCGCCTCATAGCTTGTAGTAAGTCGGTAGACAGACAGTCGCCACGTGAGTCTTGGTCATATACGTGGGATAGTGAGAGTCGTGACGGTGCTGGTCTATTCCACCGTTCTCTGTGAGGGTCTTGCAGGTTGACTTCGGCTGCTCATTTGTGGGAGTTGGGTTGGGAGAACGGTACGGTCGAAATTGCGGCTGCAGGGCTTGGAGCAGAGACTGGACTGGCGATGGTCTTGGTCAACTTACTCTCGCGCTTTAGGACCGCTATCGTTTTGTTCTCGAACGTGCACTCGCTCGTCGTCTGCTTCGTAGCCAATAGCTTGTCTGACTCGATGGAGACTGGGCGGGTCGTCGTAATGTAGAGAGCCGCGGTAGCTTCTGGTAGCTCTCATCTGGGTGTTGCGATAGCGCTGAGCGGCTCTGATCTTTCATCGAGCTCTTGGGGGATTTGACTCTGGTTGTGGCATTGCTGGGTGGGCCCTGACATCAATTCAGTCATGATCTACGCCGCCTTTACCGCGACTCTGAGAGGGAGTTGGATGCTGCCTTCACGAAGAATGGGAGACACTGCGAAGTGGATATGAGCATGCAATTTAGAGTCAACTAACTAATCATACAACCGATGAATTACTACCACCTGCTGTGTAAAGAGGCCCTGGATTGATCGCTAAAGCTACTCTGGGATCCATAATGCAAAGGCTGGGGAGTAATGTCGATCGAAGTGGTAGGAGGTGTCGGTGAGGTGAAGTCGATGTGGTAGGTGGAGTCGCCATGGTAGGTAGAGTCGTGATGATAGGTGAGGGGTTGAGATCTTTGCTCACAGCGAGGTAGAATCTGGTTCCTTGAACTTGCCATCGAGATGGGCCGCGTAGTGCCTCTTGGCGACACTGGAGTTGGCCGCAGTCGTCTTGCACCAGGAGAATCTGCAAGCGATTCGCTTTCTTTTTGGGCCATGAGCCTTGCGCTTGTGCTGCTTCAGATCGCCAGGGGTCTTGAACTTCTTGTCACAGGCGTCGCAGGGCACGTTCCTCTCGTTGGAATGCCTTGGGACATGCTCATCGTAGAGATTCTGGGATCGGAAGCGCTTGTCGCAATGGGGACACTTGAATTTGCCTTCGTGCACGTCGCTCTTGTGTGACTTGAGCTTTTTGGCTGTCGAGAATGCCTTGTTACACTTGTCGCACCAGTGACTCTTGGCAGTCTTGCAGGTCTCTTGGTGAACGGACAACGCTCCAGCTGTCTTGAAGGGACGGCCACAGCCGGTACGCTGGTAGCGATAGCGCCAGTGTGTCTTCTCATGGTCCAGCAAGGCTTGACGAGTCTGGAAGGTCTGTGTACAGTCCTCGCAATCGTGGGATGCGGCATGCTGGGACTCCTCGTGAAATCGGGCAGTGGAAGCTACGGTAAATTTGTCGTTGCAGAATGTGCAAGGAAAGATCTTGCGGTCTTCGGAAGCGTTGTGCGCATGGATATGGTCGTCGAGATCGCTGGCATCCATGCAGATGAGGTCGCATTGTTCCTTGTCACATACGAACCGGCAGCCATGTGCTGTCATGTAATGGATTCGACGGAAGTCTGTACAGACAAATGATTCTGGACAAGACTCGCAAACCAGAGCCGGAGCTTTATGAACATTGTGACGGTGGAGCTGAAAGTTGTGCCAGCATGAGAAGTCTTCATCGCAATCATCACAATGGACAATATTGGGATTAGGAATCACGCCGGAAAGCTTGAAGCTATCGTGGCGTACTGACAACTCGCGATTGGTGCCTTGCCAGGAGACGTCGGGCATGTCGGAGCTCACCATGGCTCTAAGGATCTTGCCGTCGGCCGCGTCGAAGAGGGAAGCATTGGTATCGTGAGTTCGAAGCATACCAATCAGGCAGCTTTCAAGGACTTCGGCGTGATGCTCATGTTTGACTGGATCGTCAAAGCGGGCCACAAGGATCGTTTGGGGTCTTTCGATCTTGTGCTTGGCGCAGAACTTGTAAAATTCGTTCTCCGGTTCCTCCATGCCGCGAAGACATCTTGAAATGCATTGGGTATGAGCCTCCAGTCGAGTCGTGACACAGCTCGAAATGCCGACATATATGACGATTTCATCTCCGGCTCGTGCAAGGAGAATGTAGACACCATAGCAGTGTTGTAACCAATCAAGACAATCAAGCTTGAGGCTCAATTCTTGATTGATTAATGATTGCACCGGCTCGATGATTGATTGATTAATCTTGACGAGCCTTAGAGGCTTAATTGATTAATTAATTAACGCTTTAACCACTTGCTATCTAAGGTGGTGCTAGAGTAAAGGTGTGATAGTTACATTAGCCACCTTAGTAAATTGTAAGGCTATAGAGGGCTCTATATCGACTATACTAGCTTTGATCTAACTCTTTAAGCTTATAACTGTATTAATTAATTAGCTACTTAGTCTGTTACGCCGGTCAGTTACTACTAATCTAGCATTAGAGAAGAGCCTCTCTAGTTCATCTAATATAGGGGGGATAGTAAGTATATCTAATGCTATTACTATAAGCTATAGCTAATTAAAGTGCTTTTACTACTACTAGCTAAAGGAGTCTTTCACTATGCGGAGTAAGGCTAAAGAGGTATATACCTTATACTAATCGATTAAGGCTATTAAAGGCTTATCTTTACTACTATAGTTAAGCATAAAGTCGTTATCCTCATTAAAGGCTATACTTCTTAGCATACAGCGCTAGCGCTTCTAAGGCCGAGAGGGAGGGGCTAGTAAGGCCTCTTTAGTAAAGGGGTTTAATCTATCCTTATATTAATGCTAGAGCTTAAGCATCTTAGCCTTACCGGCCTTGATCTAGTCCTTGTAATTACACTAGTAGCGCTTAATCTAGGCCTAATTATACCGTAGATAAAGCACAAGAGCTATAAGATAAGCTAGAGATTCGTTAGTAAGGGTGTAATAGTTATTAAGCTTCTTCTAAGCTAGATTAATGTTAAATTTGAAGTGTGCTTCTTGAGCTAGTTTAACTATATCTAGATATGCTATAATAATAGCCTCTTTATTGTTAATAGTTAAACTTCGCTTTTGCTCCTCTAGATAACTAAGTAGTGCTTAAAAGGCTAGTATAACCTCCTATATACGGCTATAACCACTAACCTGGCCTTAGAGGCAGATAGTAGCTTAATAGAGGAGCTTAAGGATTCTGTAATATTAGCTAAGGATTGTCTAGTTATCCGCTATAAGCTAATTATTAATCACTAATAGTCTTAGCTATAAGAATAAATTAATAAGCTTATTCCGAGGCTAGTTCCTTTAGCGTAACTTATGCTTATGCTATTAGCTAATTTGCTTAATAATATAGTTATCTACTACCTTACGGAGTTCTAGTAACTGCCGGATTATTATAAAGAGGCTGTTCTAGCAAGTGTTATTGTCTTAGATAAGCTAATAAGCTCGCTTATAGCCTCCCTTATATTAGAGAGCTATAAAAGCTTAAATCCTCTAAGGGGATCGATTAATAAAGGTGATAATATTATATAGCTTGCTAACTAGCCTAGCCTTTCTCTATTATAGCAATTTAGTACGCTCTTCTTAAGTAGCCTCCTTAAGGTTAACCTTAAAGGCCTTAAGGCTGTTATTGCTAGTGCTACTAAGTATAACTACCTTTACTACAAGGTTAATAATATAGCCTACACACCTTACACGCCTCTTAGCTAGATTAAAGCCAAACTTAGTAGCTAGAAACTATATGCAGGTATCATTATTTAAGGCGTTATTAGTAGTGAAAAATCTAACTAAATTCTGTAGCTACTAGTAGCAAATCACAGAGGCTATAGTCTCTATAATATTGCTTCTAGTGTAAGCCTCTTTATACTCTAGTAGAGCTAGTAGGAGGTTCTATAGCTTGCTATCTCCATTAATAAAGTAAGTAATAAGGCTAAGAAGAGCACGATTGTTAGTTAAGGTCTACATATTAAAGCTAAAGTGCACTATTAAAACTGCAGATTAGAGGTGCTTAGTTACTATTCTAGCTAAACTAGTATAGGCCTTCTAAATCCAGTAGCTAACTAATATATACGAAGGTAGCTAGCCTTTAACTTAAGGATTTAGATACTCTAGTAACTACCTTAGGTATAGGCTATTAGTCTTAGAGAAGGCAAGGTTATTATAGATAATCTAGCTTAAGAGATATCCTCTAAACTTTAGTACAGAGAATCTAGCTATAAGGGCATTTAGTACTAAAGGTTGTGTACTAGCTAGAAGGTTAAAAAGGCTAGTAATTAATACTTAATAAACTAGCTATTTAATAATACTACCTTTCTAGCTTATTCTATAGCAATTTCTAAGATAGTTAATTACTCTACTAGTATGCCTACCGCTAGGATAGATATGCCTCTACTTCCACTCCTTACGGATATAACAGACTCTATAGAGCTAGTGCTTATAGCTAGAGGCATTCTTAATCCGCTAGCTATACTGCTAGATCTAGCTAGTCTTCAAAACTAAAGATAGTGCTCTTAAATAGCCTTTAAGGGTTAATCTGGTCTAGTCTACTTCCTTGTACTTGTCCTTAGGGCATAGTAAACTTCCAGATAGTCTAAGACTTTGTTGTAGACTATTTAATGGTACAATTTGATTATAAACATGAATATTAGCTGTCTCTTAAAGCGATAAAAGCAAGCTAGAAGCTTCAGATGCTATAGTTAAATTTTAGTGAATTTTTAGAAGGTTGTTAACCCTAGTAAACAAGACAAATCTAATACTAAAAAGCCAAGAAGTAGTAAGGGAGGTAGAGCGGCTAGTTCCGGACTAATCAGAGCGCGATTACGCCGTAGTCCTCCTCCGCCTTTGACCCCCCTCTGGAGGAGCATTTATTACAACCACCAATTAGACTAATCAGTTAATCAATCATGGACTCTAAAACTTGATTGATTAATGATTGATGAAAATATCTATCATGAGATCTTAATTGATTGATCAATCAAGGCTTGGCAAGATCAATCAAGCGTGATTGATTGATTACTACACTGCACCATAGACTGAATACCAAAGCGGATGTTTCTTGTAGTCTTTTGCCAGAAGGACGAGGTCTTCGAAAGTCCATTGATCCTTGCCGAGGAAGTCTGCAAACATGGGGTCGATAGCATGATGGAGATCTCTGGAAACATCCTCGGGGTGACGGAGTTTGAAGAATCTTTTCTTCTTGCGTGTGAGAAGCTCGTCTTTAGCAAGCACGAGAGTGGCATAGGTGATGTGCTTCTTCCATTGGCAGAGCTTGTGCATATCGACGGGCATTCGCGGTGTAGCGGGTGGTACGTTGCTCATGAGGACGTCCAGGGCATTTGTGGTCATTCGATGGAATCGCTGGCCAGATAGCTTGGGACCTTGACTCGAACCTTCCAGACTTGAGTTGTCGGGCACCAGTACCACAGCTGTGCATGACAGACTGTCGGCGGGCAATGCTGCGTGCTCTTTGGTATCGTCCTCATCATGGTCGTCATCTGCATATCTCTCGGCCTGCTCGTCGCTGTAATCCTTGTCGCAGTCACCATCGTCTTCTTCAGACCCCTCGTCGCTGAAATCGCTGTCGCTGGAAGCCGGGTCGGAGGATTCCTCGCCGCTGATGTCAGAGCTAGACGCCGAATGCTGCAACGTGGGAAGGTCTTCGGGTGCTGGCAGTGATGAAGCTTTGCCGTGCGAGATTTGCTGCTCTTCCGTGCCGTTGGCTTGCTGGGTCTGCTGCAGAGCCGTTGTGCGCTCCTGCATCCTGCTGACATCTTTTGCAGGCTGAGTTATCTCGCTCTGTAGTTTGATTAGTGTGGACTGTACCAACCAGACATCCCAAAGCATACCTTCAGATCCAGGATCATTTCATCGTCGGACAAGGTAAGGTCAATGCTGAAGGTCTCCTAGGTATAGTCAGTGGTGCGGCCTCTCGAAGAATATGGTCATATCTTACTTTCTGCTTCTTGCTGGGCCTGGGAGTCGCATTGCGGGGTGTATCTTCGGTTGAGCGTTTGACAGAACCGTCTTGAGACTTGCGAGAGGTGGCGAGATGCATCTTGGCTTGGTGGAGCTGCAGCTCTGATTCGACCTGTTCCAGCTGGAGTTGCAGCCTCAATTCGACTTGTCGACGATGAAGTCGTAGCCGTTCGTATTCTGCTTCGGCATCGGTCATGGCAATCATCGTGCTGTCTTCATCGACGGGCTCCACTTTCACTTGACCCGACTGCATTGTGGCACTGCGTCGCAGAGGTGGAGGTGCCATGAGAAGAAACAGATGATGCGATGTGCGTCCGAGAGAAAGATGATTCTGGGATCGCAGAGAATGGCAAGCGCGATCCAGTCAATTGTGGGGAGAGTTTGAGGAAAGATTTGAAAGGGGTCACAGATTGCGCCCGAAGCTTGTTGTGTATTTTGAGATCCACAATGCTTGAATTGTCTGCACAGGCAAGGTGCGAAAGCCAGCAAGGCTGAGCTGGTAGTTGACATTGAATGCAGGAATTGCGGAGAGTCGCAAGTAGGATGAGAATGTGAATTTGATTATTGCCGCGTCATGCGCCAGAAGGGAGGGGTCGGTCGAGAGGGTGGTGTGGTAGTCGGAAGAGAGGAGACCAAAGGGTCAATTGAGATTGAAGACAGGATTCTACGCCCCTGTATAATTGTGCAGCACGGGAATGAGAAATCGCGATCGTGTCCTGCGACCGGGGTGGGAGAGCTTGCTTGTGAGACGGGGGTGATCAATCAAGGGCAGGACAGCTAGCACCGTTCACAACCGTGCCAATACTGTCTGCTTCTCGACGAGGACAATCGGGGTGGGAGTAGCTGAAAATTTGTCGCATGGTCGCCAATCATGCATGCGATGCTGGTAGAGTGAGGCACCTATCCACCAAGCTGATGAGTGGCATGGGACGAGCCATCGAGAAAAAGGAGGGTATCGAAGTGGTCTACTGTGGTCAGCGATGAAGTCTCCAAAGCGAAGGCGTTCTTACAGAGGTTGAAAGTAAAAGACAAAGGCACTGCCCTCGTAAATACAGCGGCTGTTGTTGTAATCGATACAGGTGTCCTCGATCTGCCTCACTCAGTCTGGACTGCGACCTATCTCGATGTGACCACTGGACCCACAAACCAATCGCTAGCAGTCCTTTACAACGGCCCAAGGCTGGCAGTGAGGGTACCAGCCCTGTGAGGTCGTGCTTCAAGACTCGCCGGCAAATAGGATGTGGATGAGAGGAAGAAAGTGTTTTCAAGTGAAGAGAAGCTTGAATACCTGTGTGCGCACGACTCGAGGCTTGGCATACGCCACTGTGCTCGTTGTCGGCACATGAATCGTTGCCCCAGCGACGATGACATCAATCCGACAAAGACCGAGTATTCAGGCAACAATTGACATTAGATAATCTTACTCAATACGTTACCTGCTCGCGGATCTGATGGTAATTCATCCTTCTGTTTTGGCTTGGCCAGATTCTGTTTGAACTTTCGTGGCTGTTGCAGACCTGCCTCATCAGATCGCAGAGTCGTATCTCCATCGACATCCTTGCGTTTCGATTTGATGCCCTCAACCATCTTACCCCTTTCAATGTCACGCACAAAGGTCTCGTTCTCCTTCTTGGCTTTGGTGATCTCCGTCCGCAGCCTAGCTTCCCTCTCCTTATTCTCCCGCTGGATCTGCTCCGTCAAGTCGTCCCACTTGAATCCTGTCAAGTACTTCATGTTCCAGATGTCATCATAGTAGTAGTTGCCCTTCTTCCCTCCAATGCTGTTCCCGTTCAGAACACTTGCCACCATTTTCGCGTCCTTCTTCGACAGGAATTCCACCCAGCCATCCACGTACGAGTGCTTCTTGTTGCCTCCAGACTTGACCCTCCGAGTATAAGCTGTATGATCTTCGGGCGTGAGGAAAAGCTTCCCTATCTTCCCGTATGGTTCGAGGTAATTGCGGACAGTCGCAGGCTTCATGAAAGGCGGTATCCGAGATATGTAAATCACACCGGACTTTTTCTTGGCCTTCCCTTTCTTCGCTGCGCCATGACTTGTAGGAGTTGCGGAGTTTGTTGTCGAGTCCCTTGTTGGATCGTCTTCCTGCTCCGAACCGCCTCCAGCTCCACCTAGAGCAGCCTCTTTAGTGCCGTCGATGTCGTCTGCTGGGAACCGCAAGAATCTGCTGTCCTGAATAGGTGAAGTACTCTTTCGCCGTTGCGAGGGTTGAAATGTTGTCCCTAACGTCTTGTCTAAATCGTCGTCGTCTGAAAAGTCCTCGTTGCCAGAGTCCGAACCATCGTCCAGTCTTCGGCGCTTGATCGATCGCGAAGTGAGCTGCGCCTTGCTCTGTTCGGCATCACCTTCCTGATCACTGTCATTTGACAGCTCATCCTCCTCGTCCGGCTCTAGCCATTCGTTTCTCTTCCGTGACGGCATCTGATCTCTGATGCGAGAAAATGCAACTGATTAAAGCGGCCCTCATGGAAAAGTTGAGAGGACGTCATTTTCGACCCGAGGTTCTCCCGAGCGGCGCTTTCGACGAGAGTGATGGCAAAGCCACTTCCTCTTTCTGTTCAACCGGTCCATATCATTTCTGGTAGTATCCAAGGGCAGTAGTGTTGCTAATCAAAGAGATCACTGCCTGGGTGTTCCCATGGTGCGTGTTATGTTGTTGATGTGGTGACCGCCTCGTGTACTCCATGCGTGGACTCCACGGAGTTCCGACATGGCATCGAGGTTGCATTGCACTTGGCTGCACTAGCATTACGCCGTCCTGGTAGTATGACGACTTTCAGCTAACTCGGCAGCGAGTATGGCTGCTCTTTAAGTCATCTACGATACCCCGGCGTTCTTCTGAATCGGTGGAGCAACCGAAAGCGTGTAGTTGAGGGCTACCTACTACCACATTCGATCACCCCGATTGGGAACTCGCACCTGCCTTTGATACACGCTACACTTACGAAACGACAGCTATGCATTCTCTCCTGTATCCTCGACTCTTTCATAGATCGCCAGACCCTACTGCCGACATTCTCGTTTCGAGTAATCCAAGGATGGATCTCGCCCTTCGATGTAACAACCTGAGCTGCCGCCGTGAGCTCAACGAGGTCGCAATCGTCACCACCTGCTCGTGAGACTGGACCTATCTCGAAGGATATCCCGTGGCTGACTCGTATCATAGTCACATCTTCTGCGAACCATGTGCGGGGGATTCTGGCCTCATCACTGCTCGTCTCGGTGCCCGCAACTGTCCAGCATGTCAAACTCAGCTCAACCAACCTGACGATGCCATGCGTTCTTCCATGAACCCATCTGAAGACTACAAAACGAGTGTCCTCAGCGGACTGTCACCATCGATCGTCATGGATTGCGCAAGCAAAGCGATGAGTTTCTTTAATTATCAAGCTGTACAGGAAATGTTGATCTCTCCAAGCTCTGCTGGTGTAGCGAAGCTGACCTTAGCAGCATGTATCAACGTGCCATGACTGATCAGTGCGCTTCCAAGTACAACAGGCTTGGCAAAGAGGCTCAGCAGATGCTGAACGAGGCCAACGAGGAGATACAAGGACTGAGCGAGCGGCTTCAAAGTTTGCCTTGCCATAACAATGATGTGGTAGAGATACTGATGCTTTCAGCTGCCATCGAGGACAAGACTATACTCCAGAAGAAATATATCAAGCTACAACAGGCTCTCCAGACCAACACCAAGAGGTTGACTACCGTCCAGAAAGACTATAACAGAGTAAAAGGCAATGCCAACGAGGACATCATTCGTCAAGCCGCTGCACAGAATGTCGATGCCATGATGGAGCGGGACCTGGAGAACACAATGGGACCACCTCAACGCCCTCCACAAGTTCATCTGGGCGCCAGTCGCTCTCCAAGCGTCATCATGAATCAGCGTCGACCCAACGCTGGTGATCATATTGGTGTCATGCACCAGAACTTTGCTCCCGCTGTTAATACTGGTCGAGGTGAGCGTGCAATATGAAAAGGCATGAGCGGTGTTCTAACATCATCAGGCTCTGTAACCAGTGGTACACCCGCCCTTTACCGGCAACGTCTCAATGCCTCCCCTCATGGACGCAATACTATGCCTCAACAGCACACGAACATGAACTTCGGCACGAACATCCTGCAGCCGACTCCTACTCGTCCACCATTTGGGAGGGTCGATGGCAATGTTCAGAGCAGACTAGGTCATTCGTCTCAGGGCTTGAGCGCGAATCTGAAGATGGGCAGGCATGTTCAGAATACGTCGGGTACCAGAGCAGCAGGATCGGGAGTTGGAGGCTTTGGTGGAATGTTGTTGCGCTGAATTGGTCCGCTGCATGGAGCCCGGCAGAGTTGACGTCCGAAACCAGACTTGCTCAGACAATGGCTGTGATGACACGATACTACGACACACATAAATAACTTTCAATGATACAGTCATCATCCTTGTTCGGAAACCGAAGTCTGGTCATCAGGTGTTCTTCTTGCATAGATCACGTGAATGCTTGGTGTGAGCAAAACTCCGCCCCACCCCCACCTTGATGATCGACTCCGGACCTCATCCTTCTCTCCATCGGCGAAAACTCCAGCATACATCCCCGCCCACAACTGCAGCCATGTCGCCGAACTCACATGTGTAAGAATCTTCACAGGCAATTCTGATCAATGATTGACACCCACAGCTCCCTGCCCCCGATCCGGGCCTGTCTCTTCGACATGGACGGCCTCCTCCTCGATAGCGAAGACAAATACACCGAATGCACCAACGCCGTCCTCCGCGAATTCGGCAAGCCCGACCTCCCCTGGTCCATCAAATCCCAACTCCAAGGCCGCCCCGCCCCCGAAGCAGGCAAAATCTTCCACGACTGGGCCCAACTCCCCATTTCCCGCGAGGACTTCCTGGCCCGCCAAGTAGCCATGCAAGCGAAGCTGTTCCCGACATGTAAGCCGTTACCTGGCGCGGAAGAGTTGTTGCGACGACTGAAGAGCACGGAGAAGAATGGCAAGGAGAGGGTGTATATTGCGTTGGCAACGAGTAGTCGGACCGAGACGTTTGAGATGAAGACGTCAAGGTTGCAGGACATGTTCAAGGCGTTCGAGGAGGAGAATAGGGTGTTGGGGGATGATGAGAGGATACCGAAGGGGAGGGGGAAGCCGTGTCCGGATATTTATCTGTTGGCGTTGGAGACGATTAATGAGGGGATCAGGAGGAGGAACAAAGAAGGGGGAAATGAGGCGGAGGTGAAGGCGGAGGAGTGTTTGGTGTTTGAGGATAGTGTGCCGGGGGTGGAGGCGGGGAGGAGGGCGGGGATGCAGGTGCTGTGGGTGCCGCATCCTGGTTTGTTCAATGAGTATCGGGATAGGGAGAAGGAGGTCATGGCGGGGAGTAGTGGGATGGCGCATGCGGAGCTGAATTCGGGGGATAAGAGCGATATGTCAAAGGCGCCTGGCAGGATAGACGATGGGTGGGCGAGGAGGATCATGAGCTTGGAAGAGTTTCCTTATGATGTGTATGGCATCAAGGTGTAAGTCCACTCTCAATTGAGTCGTCTGGCTGCCGTGAGCGGTGGCACTGACCATCTGGCAGTCCTCGAGGAGGCAAGCTATGAGCCCTGGCATGTGACAAAAGTGGTGCTTGCGTCCTGCGTTCTGGTAGTAATGTGGGTCTTTCACGTGCCTTGTAAATCACTTCTGTAGAAATTCTCTTTTGTCTCCAAGCTTGGTTACGGTCTTCACTTCCACGCCATTACCATCGCGGGCGTTGAAAACACCCTTGAATCAAGAGAACTACCAGCATCGCTCAGCCTGCCTCCCTTAGGCCCGACAAGAGACTGCAAATCGCAATACGGCATCCAAGAAGTTACTTACCAGACTTCATGTCTTCACCTGCGTCAGATGCCGACATAGAGGCGAAGTTGGCTCGTCTACAATCCCTTACCGGACAAGCTCGCAAGGCATGGAGGGATGCAACGACACATCCCATCGAAGGAGTGGTATGCCATCTGGTACAGCTTCCGGGCTGCTGGATTGAAAAATTCATCCTCATATGCAAACATAGCTCGACTCACGGACCTTTGAAGCCTCTCGTGGATGAAGGAGACATCGTCAAAGTACTATTTCCGGCTGCAATGCTGGAAGTGGGCGAGAAGAAGAGAGTATGGACAGGAGAAGTGGTTCCACCTTATCCCGGTCTACCGAGTGGTAGTGTCTGCATTGAGATCGTGGCACCTCTGGAAGACGGCAATTGGGCTTGGTCCACCTTACATCCTCAGAATTTTGAGCACTGCAAGAGCTATGAGACTTTTGCGACACTACAGGATCTGACGATGTACCTTGAGAATGGTCCTACCTTCACCGTCATGCTCCGCAAAATGAACGACAAAGACATCATCAGTCGCGACCGCCTCATCTTCGAGGGTTTGAGGTCGCAAGTCCAGAATGAACTTCTTTCGTCGGCGACCGGCAACAGCCTCACAGCAGATATCCTGTGTGGTGTCAATCACGACAACATGCCGCTTGTCGATGGATTCTTTGGCTTGTCCGACAATGAGATCGATGGACGGTTCTCACTCAAGGACAGAGCCTCCATGCCCATTCTACAGACCATGAGGCAGATGGCAGGAGGTTTCGAGAAATCGACTTTCTTCATGGCTAAAGACAAATACAGCAAGGGATGGATCCTGGCCACCATTGCCAGTATATTTGTCGATAAGAGAATCTCCCCGAGGCGTGGCCGTCTCCGCTTCACCATCAATCGCCCATATCCGCCGGTTGTGACCGATCGAGCCTTTGACGGCATACAGTACATGCCATTTACCGACAGACATCGCGACACATGCTTGATCATGGCACTGGCGCCGACCTCCGCGAATGCCATCGGCCTGAGCAAAAAGATCTTCAGCTCCATGTCCATGTTCAGGGACGATGTGGTTTGCACATTCGTGTCCTCAGAGCACACCGACAGAGAGATATTCATGCACGCTGCAGATACTTCTGCCAGACGTCTTGGTCCGGATCACTCAATCGACACTGCTTTAGCAGCTGGCTCACTGGCACAAGACTGGCAGAATCACCGCATCAAAACTAAACGCTACGGTGAACTCCACACCCGCACTAGCACTCGTGATCATCGAACCTCGAAGGACGTTTACTACCACTCCGTCGGATTCGCCATGATGATTGCTGCCGGACTCCAGATCCCAGTCCAAGATCAACAGCACCCCTATGTTCAGACTCTGCTGCGTAGTCCACTTCGCAGCGAGCTCGACAGACTTGTTCACTTCCGCTTCCTCTATGCTGAAATGAGCAAGCCGGATGTGTATGTGGAACACCGTCTCGAGTTCGAGATCGAATTCAATCGGGTCCGCGACCTGGTACTTCGCTGCTCGGATGCTGTGATCATGACCCTGGACAACGCTCGCCAACCGTACCTACGATGCAGCCTCTCCCCCCACATCATCCTGTCAGACAGCAAGCATCGATGAGGCTGTTGCCAGCGAGGCGTACGCCCACCTGGTCGATTTTCCTACTGCGAGGCGGGTCGTGATCACGGAAACGTTCGAGAATCTATCGCCTTCGACGCAGAGATGGGTCCTAGAAAATATGGGGAAGGAGGGCAATATCATCTATTAGATCACGAAATAGGGCGGGAAACACGACAGATAGGAGGGTTGCAGGATACTGGTAGGACAGAACAGGTATCTCTGGTAGAGGTCAATGAGATCACGAGGTCAGGTTTGGGTTGGAAGCATCAGAACACAGCTCGTCATCATCTCAAGGGCTTTTCACCAAATGTCGCAGGATATGAGATGATGACTGAAGCTTCACGATACTGGTTTGAGCGTTAGCGGCTTGTTTCAGTAAGATCTAGCATGAAATATAGCGTCTTCTTGTTCATCGTGATACCACCATGGAACATCACGTCGTACTACCATGCTCCTGTGGTGGACAAGTGGAAGAGCGCCTGTGACAACCTGCCGATTTGACCACGGCGGATAGCAGTCAAGGATGGTGCTATTTCGTGCGAGCTTGTCATCGCCGGTTTCAGTAGGTAAGCTGATGTTACGAACCTCACCGTTGAGACTCAGTAAACCTGTCGTCCAAATGGGACATCGCTTCTAATTTGGATCTCTTGCTACCAACACACATAGATCAGCTTTCCATGGATACCAAGATGACTGACGACCAGAAGTCTTCGTCTTCGTCATACGACATTGATAGCTTACACCATCTCTTTCGCCGCTGCAAAGCTGGCTTCCCAGCCGCATACCGTGAACAATGCTGGTATTTGACAACAGTATGTACCTCTGCATCTCCTTGAGCATTACCGCGTCCTCTTCTCTTTCGCTCTTTTCTATCACGAGATATCGTTCTCTTCCCCTTCTTCTACCTCGCTCATTCCCGCGATCCAATGGTCTTCCCACCCTTGTCACCACTTCTGCCTGCAACACTGACCGCCTTCAGGCAGCGTCCCTCCTAGCCCTCAATCTCCCATCCGCTATTGGCCCTCTGTACACCTTTGTTCTGGAGGACACACCCCTCCCTGACCCAGAGTCACGCAAGCAATTTGTCCGTCGGCTACGGGAGACGTTAATCAAATGCATCATCCTTGTTGGAATTCCGAAGGTGATGTTGGCTTTCCATTCGCTTGCTGCCGTAGAGAGGGAAGAGGATCAAGAGGGGAGCTTTACGAGGTATGTTGTCTCCTCCCTTATCTGTGATAGCTGAGGCCGGGAAGATGGGTTGATGCTGGGGACATGGTCATGTGAGGAGGATGACTGACGATTCACAGGGAAGGGTGGAAGCCGGACGAGGCAAACAAGGAGAGGGGCGAGAAGGTGCTAGACGTGATATACCAAGGGTTCCAGCACAAGGCACATGCTGCGTGCGGGTCACACCGAGATGTTGGTATGTCTTGGCTGTCCCTAACCGACAAGAACGATTGGGCCAACGTCGCTATTGATGCTGATGGTCATAGAATGGATATCGACAAACATCTCCTACGGATTGTTCCTGGCTGATCATCAAGTGCTGGACATCAAGGAGTCAGAACTCGTTATCTTGCCGGCGATCATGTGTCAAGATCTGAAAGCGCCGACGGACTGGCATCTGAAGGGATGTCTGAGGGTAGGATTCACCAGAGAGGAAATCGATGCCGTGCAGAAGGTCATCAGAGATATCGCCAAGTACGCAGACACCGAGCTGAAGAATGTCGGGACGATATGGGACATCCAATTCGACGCATAGATCACTGCACTCCTCACAATCCGACCAATCTCGACATCAAAGTCATAAGATACCGAAAGTCTACCTCGCCACCCAGTAAGGGATGGTCGAAACAAAGCTAACAATGCTGAGCGGCCTGTAAACCGCAAATATCTCGCTCCCTAGACACAAGCCTCTCTTTGCAAAGAAGGACTAGAAGATAAGCTATACAAGAGACAAATCGTCAATACCCGAATCGCTTCCCATGTCATGCCCCGCCGGTGAGGCATTCGTCTTTCCCCACTAAGATGCAAGCAAGGAAAATGACATGTGTACCAATGAGATTCACCCTCACGATTCATCCCCCTCGCTCCTCCACCGTCCCTCCCTCTACTCTTCTTCTCTTCCTCCCCCCTCACCAGTCATCTAAATCATCCCCCCCTCCTCCCTCCCCTCCCTCCCCTCACCCCCCACATCCCCCAAAATCACGCTCCCCTTCCTCCCCCTCCCCCCAACAACAGGTCCTACACTCCCCTCCCTCCCCCTCCCCCCCGCACCCGGGCCAACACTCCCCTCCCTCTCCCTCCCCCACCCCGCGGCGGGCGGCACATAAACCCCCTGCTGCAACATCTCAGGCGGCATATTCGCTCGAATCTCCTTGGGATGCCTCACGTAACCCGACGGCACACCAGGCGTGCTCCCTTTCCTCTGCGCACTCTCCGCCACGGACGCGCTGTCGAAGTACCCCGTCGCCATGGTGCCGCCCATGGCGCTCGCGGAGCGCGAGCCGGACGCGTGTTCGAGCGGCGCGGTGCCGGGGCGCGAGAGGCCGAGGCCGGTGCCGGGCCGGCTGGGGAGGTGGGACGAGGGGTGCTCGTGCAGGGGCGTGTTGGTTGCGGAGTACCCGCCTGTCACGGTGTCGTAGGGGCTCTTGGCGCCGGTGGTGCGGAGCGAGGAGAGGCTCTCGCGGCGGGCGTGGGAGCGGGTGAGGGAGCCGGTGGGACCGGGCGGGGCGTGGGTCGGGAAGGGCGGGAGGACAGTCTCGTACGGGCTGGATTGGGCGAGGGTGGTGCCGACTGCGTTCATGGGCCCCGAGATGGTGGGGGATTTGTTGTTGCTGCGGGAGGTGCTGCGCATGCGTTCGGTGACGTTGCGGATGCGGTTGCCGAATGATTTGGAGTCGGAGATGGAGTTGCGGCTGCGACGGTGTTGTTGGGTCGGTGACGCGGTGGAGGCGCGCTGGTCGGGTAGGTGAGGTCGAGTTTGCGATGGAGATGTCGAGGGGTCGAGAGAGATGTCGATCGTGCCCGCAGAGGAGTAGCCTTCATGAGCAGAGTGGCGGGTGCTTTCTTCGGATAGTGAAGGTGGCATTGGGATAGGGGGTGGAGGTGGCGGACCGGCCAGATGCTGGAGCTCCGGTAGCAGAGGTGGATCGAGGTCGACTGTCTTGACTACCACAGGATCCGCGGCAAGTGTTTCGTCGATGCTAGCCGTGACGATCGAGGGAGATCGCTGGTGTGGAGCCGGTATCATGGGTCCATCGTGCGTCTGTGAGCGAGCATGAGTACGGAGCGAGTTGCGGCGGAACCCCGATGCAGAAGACGGGTTTGGCGTCTTCGCATTGCGGTGAGCAGGATGGACGTCGTTTCTCTCGATCGGGGCTGAGGCACTCCGAGGCTCTGGCGCTGGCTGGGAGTAAGTCGTACTCGGCAGGAGTGGACCTAGCTGATCTTCTTGCGGCGAGTCGTGGATGGCAGGAATTGGTGGGACCTCGGGTATCGACTCGCGAGACTCTGCCATGTATCGAGGATGCATCATTGCCTTTGGCGTCGCAGGTAGACCGATTGCCAGGTTGGGTGGTCCGCCTGCACGTGGGAACGGCCTACCCATGGACTCGGCATCGACTGACTGACTGCGGGAGGGATTGCCAGAGTACGGCGGTGCAAAAGACGTCGGACTCTCGCCGAGCTCTGTGTGGTATCGAGGTGCCATCTGCGGTCGTCTGTTGAGCTCGCTCGGCATCGGTATGGCTGGGGCAGACGGCCTGCGAACAAGCGATAGACGTCTTTCTTCCAACTCTTTCGCGGCAAGCTCTTTACGGCTGAGAATGCTCTTCGCCTCGGCAGCCGATGGTAGACCGAGTCCGCTATCCTCACGAATCGCGCGATACAATTCGGCATCTCTGGTCGCAGAGGTGGCACGTGGCAGTGGCTTCCTACTCGAACTGCGTAGGCGAACCCTCTGCCCGTCACTATCTGTCGCACCGTCCTTCTTGTCCGTCATCTCTGGTGATTTCGGCAGTGGTGAAGAGGGAGATCGGGCCATCGACCCATCGTGTCTCTGATCACTGCGGCCGCGACCAACGGCGAGCCTCTCCGGACTTCTTGCACGACTACGCTCTCGTCCAGGTCGACGACTACGGTCTCTTGTTTGCGGCCTCTCCACGGGAGAAGTGACGCGCTCGGCTGCCTCGCGAGTGGCGGCTGCAGCTTGCGTCGCCGCGAGGACCTCGTCGGGAGACATGGGTACAGGGGAAGACGGTGATCGCTTCGCAGGGCGGATATACTTGACATCATGTCGGCCACGACTCTCCGATCTGTCCTTGCGGCGTCGGGACTTCGACTCTGCTCTAGCCTTGCTGCGTTCTCTGGTGGCCCGTGCTGTGATCCTGGCCTGCTCGACGCTGTTCATGTATGGGTCTCGAGCTCGTCCTTTGACGCTACTTGTCGCGCTGTTGGCGGTCAAAGGTGGACTTGTGGCTCCACTACGGCCGGTCAAGCTCGACGACATGCTGATACCAGAACGAGACGTCGCGTGGGTAGAGAGCGCCGGCGACGTGGTGCCCTCTGCAAAGGTCTGGTACACCTTGACTTCTAGCCCGTCAGGCATACGATGGCGGGAGCCATTCCTGGCATGACCTTCCTCCTTGAGCCTGTTGAAGACGCCCACTGCAGGTGAAGGCAGATAGCTCGGATCGCTGACCTTTCTTTCGCCGGGTTGGTACTTCGCTGGACTGAGGGTCTCGGGCAAAGCCTCGCCACCCAAGGAAGAGACCCGTCTATGCGACTTGAGCACAGTAGCTGGGCCATCGTCCGTGATCGTTGAGATTGCAAAGTCTCGGGATGCAGTTTGTGGAGTCTCTTGTGGTGTTCGCAGCTTCTGTTCCCTCGATGGCAAACGCTTCCTGCCAAAAGCACCAGGAGTAGCTGTGCGAGCTGAGCGAGCAGAGGCGGGATCCCGATCTCGTCTGTTCTCCCGCAGCCAGGTATTCTGACCTCCAGGTGAAAGCGCAGACATCGCGATTGGCGTGACTCCGTCGGCTCCAATGCTATTCATTGGCGTAATGTCGTCCACTTTGGTAAGAACAGGTACACCCTTGGTGCCGAAGGTGGTGATCAGCTTCAGCGAAGCATTTTTAGCATTGAACCGAGCTGAAGGACCAGCAGATGGCGGAGATCCTGGAGGGCTCATGGACGCCGGGCCAAGCACTTGCTCTTTCTGCGCAGTGTAGACAGCGTCCTGCGCTCGCGGAGAGAACCAAGGTCCGGTCGTCTCTTCGCTGGTACAAGAGAAGATCCTGACAGCAAGTTCGGGTGACCCAGTCTTGACAGCAACTTCACCCCACTTCCTCAGCAGAAAACATTGACGTTCCCAATTCGCAGGCATGGTCAAGCAGGTCAGCAGGAGCGCTTCCATGAAGCATCTCTGCGAAACGTATGCCTCGATTGCATCATCGAATTCTCCGAGACCGAGCAGTATAGCTACCGCAGGGTGGATGTCGCCTTTCTCAAGAAGTCGTTGGACGAAAGCTTCTCCAACCTTCTTTTGTGAGTCCTTGCCGATTGAGCCGAGAGCGAGCAGCATCCAGTCTGAAGAGCTCATTGAGTCTGATCCCATCATAGAGATCATAGAATCACTGCCGAGTTCGCCTAGCCACTTCGCCAACAGAACAGCTCGACTTGATCCAGGTGGATGTCGCATCATCTCATCTCGAATCAGCGGCCGAATATCTTCTGACCATCCGAAGACGATTCTGAGCATTTCTTTGCGCAGCAAATCGGGTGTGCGTGTTCCCTCGCCATAGTCAGGTGCTCTGAACACGACATCGTGCAGTCTTGCTCTAGTCACAGGAAAGAGATCGAGAATTTCGGTCGGCGTGGGATCATCTGGACTGCGCATCACTTCTTTCCGAAGGAGCGAAGAACGATACGATGTGCTTGACCGGACTGATGCGCTTTCTCGGTTCCGCGGCTGTGACTGTGCCATTGACATGGAGAATTCTGTGCTGTCCCTGGAGCCGTTTGAAGTTCTCGACGATGGCTTGTCGTAGAGATAGTTTGGTAGTCTCCGACCAGATGATTTCGAGCTCGTGGAAGATCGACTCGATCCAGGACTGAGAGGAGCCAATCGGTCCCTTCGCTCTCGCTCTTCTTCCAGCTCGTCCATCTCTCGTGCTATTCGTTGCAGCGGAGACATGGTTGATTTCTCAGACTCGCTAGCTTCGCTCTCGCTGAAGGTCGGAAGTACTGGCGGAAGTGTGGTCCCTTTGGACTCATCGATAGAGCCAGGAGGCGAGGGTGGAACATTGGCTGGGATGTGCTGGACGGACTTGACCATGAAAGCATCTCCGTCTGGGTTTACATCCCACTGTTGTATCACCCAATTAGTGTGTACGGTGAACATGGCTGATGTCGCACCGTAGTTGCATATGCTGGTGAGACCTTCTGGCACATTCAGCGGCTGCACTACCACCTGCTTGGTTCTCATGTCGTGCAATCGAGTCCGTCGGTCCGAGTGCTGAATGATTCGCCCGTTTCTCGACCACCCAAACCAATTTGGTCCACTTACGATGCCTTCGTCCAGAGACATGATCCGGATGGCAAGGCACTGGTGGGCTTTGCCATCAGCTCTGGGGACGTTCCACACTCGCATGTCGCCATCTGCGGTCTGCGTTGCTAGCATGTCGGTCTTGTGTCGTCCTGCTCCGCTGTGCCATGCGACTGTCGCCACTGGCGATGGGCGTCGCTGGGTCGTCAGAGTGTAGTGAATTGTGAATGTCGGATGAATTGAGATGATCATGATCGAGCCGTTCATGTAGCCCACCGCGTAGGTTCGGCAGTCTACGTATGGTGCGATTGCCGTGATCGGGTCGAATATCGTCCTTGTAGAGATGTGCTCGGACGTAGCTGGGTCGAAAAGTATGATGTTTCCGGTGGAATTACCTGCTCCGTCAGTGGGAATCCGCCTTCAAGGTATGCGCTCGACTCACCGAAAACCACATTCCCATTCCGCATCCATGCCGCCACCTTGATCGGCTCATACGCCGCAAACCTAGTGATCTCGTCTCCTGTCTGGATGTCCCATATGATAGCTGTATTCCCGGTATCATAGCTCACCGCGAGCCTCCCATTCCCTCTCTCACTGATGTTGTCCACGGCTAACCACACCACATCTTCCCTATGCTTTTCAAACCTCCGTTCTATCGCCAATGTGCCATGTCGTAGCACTAGCACCTGATTCCCCTGCCCGACCAGCAAGAGCTCGCCGGTGGTAGCCGAAGCTTGCAGTCCCTGCTCGGCATTCTCAGGTGTGAGCGTCGGTGCCGGCGCAGGATGTATCGAAGCACCGGACTTCTTCGAAGACTGTGATTGCCGTCTAGTCAGTCCGGTAGACATGTTGCGACGCACTGAGCATGTCAGCAAGGGAGTGAAAGGCCGAGAATGCGGTCAATGGGTCGAGTTTTCTGGAAAATCGTGGTGGTCGGTGGCTTGGGACGTACCAAGTGTGCGCGCTACACAGGCTCGGAATCAATGCTGTAACATGCAAGGGTCGTTGTGTTACATAGGGTCCTGTAACCGCCGGTTGAACGAGGTAAGGGTCGGAGGGTCGGGCGGCATGTGTTGGCGCGGTCATTCATGGAAAAGGGAAATGCGAGAAAGAATTACAGGGCGCTTGTAGGTAGATGTGGTTCTTACATGCGAATAGAGCAAGTATGGAATAGGAAAGGTGCCAGGTCAAAGCGGTTAATTAGGACATTTCAGTTGTTGGATAGACTGTCCTATGACGGGGTACAGAAGAAGCTCCACCCACGGATTGGACACGAAAAACGCCTCTGAACGACTAAGGGACGCAAGGGAATATCGGGGAGGCTAGATGGCGCCCGGTCGGCAACAAGCACATCGCTGGAGGAGGACAGTTGATGGCTGGAGGTCGATATGGATGAAGTTGGGCGCCAGTGTGAGTGATTGGTGGGATTGTGGCACGCTAGCCACCGCGCTAGTGCGGGATCCCTGAATGGCCAGCGATGCACTCTGCAGGTTCATGGTTGATTCAAGGGAACTTCCTTTGACATCTGTCTCGAATACACTGCTTGTAGTCGGTACCTGTGGATCACTTCGGTTATCGAGCGACGATGCATTTATCTAGTCCGCATAGCCCGCTCTTGTCTGCAGTGCATTTCCATCACTACGCATACAAAGGACTTGTTGGCGGCCGTGGCAAGGCCCATCACGTTTCTTCGCAGCCCGTCACCGCCTAGGAACAGGTGATCGTCTACGCGGCCTGCGCCGGTCTCGCTAAGTGGCAGTGATGGGAAGCAAGGACCGCTGTGCTGGCAAAAGACAGGCCTTTGTGCTCCCATTCGCAGACCGCGCCTCCTATCATTTCAACGCTCTCTAATCAGGTGATGTACACAAAAGTCAGGTGTCCAGTCATTACTCGGTGGTGACGGTCCAAGATCTGCTCCAAGATCTCCGAGAAGATCTATCGAACGCAAAGACCTCGGCGGGGAGCATCCGACGACCTCGTCAATGGAACCTGACAACGTGCGGTTCATTAACGAAGGTACCATTTTTCGAAACGTGTACTACCACCCATCAGTCTGCACCTGCGGCTCCTTTGATTGTCGAGGCGTTCATGGTCGCTCAGAGTAGATTGGCAGGACCATCATTGACTTTGAGAAGGCTGCGGTTGAGAAGCACAGGATACGAGTGTGAGGCGAATGAAAGAGGGCAGCCAATTGCTGTCGTTCTTTAATCGCCCATGGAAAACACGCTAATGCAGCCACAGCGTGCAGATCTGCCTCCACCACTTACGCTTCCTATTTCGGTCATGCGGGGCTCAAAACCCTTGAACCTGTGAATATTGAGCTCAAAATGGAAATGCCATGCATGTCGCTATCATCGCTCTATCGATGTCCAAGAGAACATCTACATCTTCACATGGGCGACGTGATGGTGCAAGTGTTCGCTTCGGCGTCTCCGGGCGGGCATGCACCAGTACTGCACATTGAGCCATTCCAGCTCCCGAGATTCATCATTTTTCACCGTGGAGGCTTGACTTGACATCTTGCCACTTCCCAGTGATGGGGACACGCTGCTTCCTAGAGTGCTTGCTGTTACGATATGCTACCGGCAAGTCTTCGGCATCTCGCGGAGACAAGCACTTCTATGCATGGCAGGTCACTCTCTCGCCATCTCTCGACAACGCGGCTGCGAGAACATCAGCCGCAAGGTGTCCTCCCTCTTCTTTACGCATAGCACAGAGTGAGTAATCACACATCGTCTTTATCACTGCGCTGCTTATGACGTTGATCGGCTGTCGCTTGGATCGTGATCGAAGTGCCATCCCGGTCTCTGGATCAACTCGGCACATGGGACGGTGAGAGCGCTCCAACAGGTGTCGTGGCAACGAGGTCAGATGACCAGTCGACATGTCAAGAAGTCTGCTCAGACGTCATGGCTGTGATGTCTCCAAGCGTGGGGTGCGCAGCGAGAGCAGCTGAAGATGGAATCCGCGCAGCGCAACGCCGAGGTCTCGCTGTTGACGCGCGCTTCGGACAGTGATCACGCGGCGATGATGACTCGAGCATGTCAAGTGACGATGATGACGAGAGGCGACAACGCAGCGGTCATCTGTTCGGGATGTATCAAGGTAGCGGGCGGTGCAGCAAGGCAGATGACATGTACAACAAGTATGCACAAGGGAAAACAAGTAAGAGTAAGACTCAATCAATTGCTGACGAGAGCTACTTAAAATACTGGCAACGCAGCGATGCGGCTTCAGCCGCAAGGTACAAGTATACCAAGATCCTCCACCAAAGTATTCTTATCCGGACCGATTAATGGTCGAGGGTATCATCCGAGAGGGTTCCAAAAAATAATGCAAAGACGCTGCGCTCTGCATGTGCGTCGTGTAGAGATGTCGTGATAATCGTGAGGTGGTAAATGACAAGTCGCTAAAATGATGCGCTGAATGAGAGATGCTTAGGCTGAATGGATGCTGGGCTTCGGTGTCCGGGTGGGGTGGACCGGCGGTGTGGTGAGAAGGTCCGATGATTGACACGCATCAGACCCTGGAAGGGATGCGGTGTCATGGTGGTAAGCGGCGACGTTGCAGTCGCACTACATGCTGGACTCGCGAATGGCAGGCATGGCCTTGCTTGAGCGACGTGTCGAAGTCTTCTTGGGTGACTTTCGGAAGTGCACCTTCGGGCGTGGGGCGAGCGCGAGCTGTGGGAGAACTGGCTGTGGTTGGATTGCCCAGTGGTGGGCTTCCCTCGGCGGGGCAGGAGCCTCGCTCAGATATGGCAGTTCCGAACTGTCATCATCCAAGCCGAAGAGATCTTCGTCGCTGATGTATGAAGATGTCTTGCGTTCCGGCGGGGAGTAGAGCATCTCGGACTGGGGCCAGGACGGAAAAGCAGTAGCCGAGGCTTTGGATGTGGAGGTCTGGGGAAAAATATCCAGGAGAGAATCGGAACCGTTCGGGGTGAATCCGATGGAGATGTAGCGAGGAGAATGGTTGTCCGATGAGGACGTTGATGATGTCGAACTTGAACTCGAATATGAAGACATGCTGGATGATGATCTGAATGATTGAAACATGTCTAGAGATGTGGTGTGAATTTGTATGTCGCGCGAGAGCCTGGGGTTTGCGGCTCAAGCTTGCAGGTGAGGCTTGTGGATGTTATTTCGAGAAGGCTGCGAAAGCTGAATCGTCCCCAGCAAACGGCTGTATATATCCAGTCGTTCGCACGCCGTATTGTTAGGAAGGCTGAAGTATCAACAGATGACAGTTTGTTTCGTGATAAATGCGTTTCCAAAACAAAAACGACAAGGAAGGGCTGCGAGGGTCATTTGTACAATGTGTCATTCTCACCCCCTGTGGTCACCGCCTGGTCAGACGGTAAATTTCGGGCAAGATACGACCGCGGCTGGAACATGCAAGGTGCTGCCAAGTGCCTGACCGGTTATTTTGTCGAATGTCTGGACACAAGCGGTCTGTGAAGATGCCCGTCCGTCCAATCGGAATCGCTAATCTGCACCACGTCGTTCGCTGATCCGGTCTTGGATTTCGCGGAATCCTCACCGAGGCAGTCGCGGAGCCTATCCCACCGGACAGAAGCAAAACCGCGACGAAACGGTCAAAAGAAATCTCCACATGGCCGTTTTCCCCCAGCTCCCTGGCTCTCGAGGGTGGTCGGACAGAGCCGGGCACAGACCCCTCATCTCCTCGGATGGTCGCATCGCATGAGGCAGACACAGTCATCTTCGTGTACGGTGAAGACTGGACTGTCACAAGCGCATCCCGTGCATACTCAAGAACACGACAGCATGTGTTACAAAAGGTCCAGCCGACGTGTCGAAAGTGTGCCGTCTGATCTGGACAAGTCACCGCCAACATTGCCTGGTGACCGCCACTTGGTCTCGGTCGTGATTGGTCGGGGAAGCATTCCAGGCCACCCATCGACCGTCAGGCTGGCTCGTCGGAACAGTTTTCCCGCCGCAAGAACGATGCAGGGTCAGGGCTTCAGAGTGGCTTCAGAAGCAGCAATTCTTCCAGGGCTGCTGCGGGTCTGCCAATCCGGGGTTCCGGACTCTTTGCGACATGCTTTTGCTGCACCTTTGTCTCCCTGTCCAGACAACCATGCTGCATGTGAAGCAAACAGAACCGACGCGTTCAATTTCACCTGCATCTTTGCTATTTCCAGCTCCTGAAGATCAAACGGCCGTTAACCACATCTTTTTGCTTTGGTTTCATTCCAAGTCTGCAACGAGGGATCTCGCCCACGCTGTGCGATCGATCATCGTTGCTTCATCAACTGTACACCATGCAGCATGCATGCATCGACACGTCTTGCATCACCAAGCTGCGCTGACAGCATCATTTCCGTTCATTTCCGAGCATTCCCATGTATAGCAAGGAACTACCAGACAGGCGGTACGTACCTTCTATACAGTATGGCTGTGGTTACCCTTTCTGGTAGTCCGCACCTCAGATTCTTTGCAGACCTCTCCTTGCGGCTCCGGCAGGTACCTTGAAATTTTTCCAATGGTCGACAACAGTGACGACACACCACGGATGTGAGACATTCTTGGTATTTCCGGACGATGTCGTCCATCATCATCGGCCGAATGGTCGGATAACGCAAATAACCTGGTAGATACATAGATCGATACATCGTCATCTATCGAAGATCTTTCATGGTTCCCCAGGCGTTCATTCCCGGCGCAGACCCGAATGCTACATCATCTCATGCCCCGACCACTTCCGAATCTTGCTCGTGCAAATTTCTCCAGCATCGAATATCATTGATCTTCAAGACCTGGTTTCCCCAGCTCGTCCATCCCGAAATCAGATTTCTAGCGAACACCTCCAAGCCGCGGTAATCCTTCGGCAATACGAGCAAGTCTTGCAGCAGATCCTTTAGACACGGCTTCCTCGAGTGTAAGTCTGGGACAGCGAAGATGACTCTTCGGTTGACATCTCGTGGGTCGCTTTCTGGATTTTCCTTCCTACGTTTCCTCCCGACCAACAGCACCTCGTAAGGCTTTCTCCATACACCGTCAATTGGCAAGACGGATTCACCCCGCTCCGTGATCTTGACCCAAAGCCACTCCTCGACTAGCTCGACGCCTAGTGAGGAGAACAGTCCGTCTTCGTCCGACAACACCAAATCCCGAGCAGCAGGTCTGTTCGTCACCCAGACCGCTAAAACTCCCTCATCGGCGAGAAGACTTGAGATGTCCACGTCGAAAAGGAGTTGACGGAGATCCCACATTGACTCTGACACTTCGTAGCGTGCTTGCGCACTGCTTCTGCCACCTCGGCTGACGGATCGATTCGGCCACGGAGGGTCCATCATGACTATATGAAAACGGTGGTCCGTTTGACGGTCCTTCGCATGCTGTCTGAGAGCTCCATGAAAGGACTGTGCCTTGTTGCAATCGCCGAGGAAGAAGGATGACCTGGCTGGAATGTAGTATTCTGCTCCATCTCTGAGACGTAGTGTACAATTTTCGGTGCTACCATTTGCGACCAGACGGCCACTTACCTCTGCTTCATAAAATCGACTCTGCTCAAGGTCTACCAAGTCGACAAGAGGCGATGCATGTGCTTGACCAACGGTCTGTCGAACTCTTGAAGGTGATGACCCAGGAGAGATCGACCGTTCCCGTTTGACACTGGCTTCGCCACCAGAGGGTATCCAACGCGGCAGGACATATTCTGGTACGTCCGCCCCGCGCAGAGACTCGATCGCGTTGAGCACCACTTGCTGGTACTGCAAGTCATGTGGCAGGGGCTGAGGAAGATTGGCTCTCGCCTTCTCGGACTTTGGCTCAGTCGATGGCCACGGCGTCTTCTGCGATGGGCATGATGCCAGTTGACGAGCAGCCCTGGAAGACTGGGCGTCGACTATCGATGTAGGTATATCGATCACAAAGATGTCGTTATCAACACTTCTGTACAGTATGCTTGACATGATGCATAAATAAATCCATCTCCTCAGAGTATGTCGAGGACTGCATCCTAACAAGATTTTGAGAGTCCCATACCAGTAGGCTCAGGATGGCAGTAGGCCCAGCTGCGCAGCAGTCATGATGGGAGAAAATTCCATCGGCTAGAGACGGATCTCCGGATTTCTTTCCCCTCGGTCAATCACATGCGGGATGCCAAGGCCTGACATCAATGGCCGTTGTTTCCGCACGTTGATTCGGCTTCGAGGCCACACGACACCGGCTCCTCTCAACCACAGCCCTGCGAACACTGCGAATCCTCTTTCTTGACAGCACAACTCGATGATACCTACTCGGTGACTGTACTTGTGAATGCCAGCGAGCATCCCTGGCGACAATGCCTCAGAACACAGAGCAAACCCACAAACAACGATGACATCAATAGCGGCCAAAGAAGGCCGCCCTGGAGCTGCAACGAATGAAGTCGGCGCCAACTTCTCGCTGGACGTGAACAAAGGGAAGAGGCCGATTGACAGGCAGAGCTGGGAGTACGTCGTGAAGAGTGGACTCGCCGGCGGGTTCGCAGGTTGCGCTGTAGGTTGACTTGAGGAAGTTGCACACGTGGGTACTGACGAGCACGACCACAGGCAAAGACCGTCGTCGGTCCACTCGACCGAGTAAAGATCCTCTTCCAAGCATCCAATCCGCAATTCCAAAAGTACACCGGTTCATGGTTCGGCGTAATACGAGCAGTCCGAGACATCTACAGTGCAGACGGCACTCGAGGACTCTTTCGAGGACACAGCGCAACGCTCCTGCGCATCTTCCCCTATGCCGGCATCAAGTTCCTAGCTTACGAGCAAGTACGCGCGGTGGTAATCAGGGATCATACTCAAGAGACGAGCGTGCGCCGCTTCGCATCTGGCAGCATCGCAGGCATGGTCTCTGTCTTCTTCACATACCCGCTAGAAGTGATCAGAGTCCGGATGGCATGGGAGACAAAGGCACACGTGAGAACCAGCTACCTCGACATATGCCGGCGGATATACCATGAACAGCCACCGAGCCGAGTACAGCCAGGCAACTCTGGTGCACTCGCTGCGACTTCTGCGGCAGTACAACGTGTCGCGCCAGGTGCAGGAATTGGGAACTTCTTTCGCGGCTTCACACCGACGATGTGGGGAATGTTACCCTACGCTGGATCGTCGTTCCTGGCGCACGATTCTGCTAGCGACCTGATGCGCGATCCGCGGATAGCAAAATACACCACATTACCAGACACTGCGGGAAAGAGCAAGGATCCAAACAAACCTGCGCAGCTGAAGTATTGGGCTGAGCTGAGCACTGGCGCGTTTGCCGGTTTCGTCAGCCAAACCGCAAGCTACCCGTTGGAAGTCATAAGAAGACGAATGCAAGTAGGCGGCGTAGTAGGAGACGGACACAGACTTGGAATGGCAGAGGTCGCAAGGCAGATTATGCAGCAGAAGGGCTGGAGGGGCTTCTACGTGGGGCTCGGAATCGGGTATGCCAAAGTGGTACCCATGGTCAGCGTCAGTTTTTACGCGTACGAGAGGGCAAAGTTCTGGTTGGGGATATAAGCGGCAGGCTGAGAGGGCATTATTATTACCAAGCTGGGTGCAGCATGGCGAGGCGTTCTGGGTAGGGTCATGGCACGACTGCAGAAGATTAGTAGAAAGCCTGGAATTGAGCAATCACGAATCGTCACCTCCCCATGCCGGCGTTCGTCTGCACGCAAAAGCCAGTGTGGATTATTGAAGGGTATATATTATTTCTCACCCCGCCAAGCCTTCAAGCTGTAATGGCTCCGAGAAAAATCCTCACCTTCACACGCGAGGTTCCCTTTCCACTTTCCAACGACGGTTGCCCAGTTCGATCGCGGTGTCGGCCTTCGAATCCCGGCGGAGTAATCCCTGGATGAATTCGAGTCCGAAGTTGCGGATACCCTTCAGCTCGGCAACGAGGCAGAGAGTCCGCAGGCATGGCGAGGCGGCGCTGGATTACAGCCGTGGTTGGCGGGAGCTGGTGTGTGTGAGTTGGGTGGGGATGACTCTTTTGCTGCGCAGAGGGAAGGTGGGGCCGAGGTTTTTGCACCTCTCGCACTTGGCAGATACTACTCCCGCATACTTTCTGTCATTCCTCTCACATGGACCTATGCTCAATATCGCTCTTCTATCGTGGCAGAGGTAGGTAGGTAGGTAGGTAGAATGATTGTCCTTCTCCACATCTCGACCGGGGTTCTGGATCTGAGCAGCCATTCGGGTATGCAATCACTGGGCAATAGACAACCAAACGTCAAACGTCTGCAACGGCCCTCATGATGTACATGTCGACTCTTATTAAGCACTGCCCAGACCTTCATGTTGCGCAAAGATCGATGGTCCTAACACAGCTACATCCTTGACATGGGTGGAATGAGCACTCCTCCTCCTCCCTTGAGCCCGTCCAAAGGCATCAATGGGTCACTCGAAGCCATCAGCTTCGTCCTCTGCGCCGTAGCACTCATCTGCGTCCTCGGTAGAATCTACTGCCACCTCCGCCTAACACGAACCTCCAGCCTAATAGGCGACACCTGCATAGTCACAGCATGGCTCCTCTGCGCAGCGACCGTAGCCTCAACCACACAAAGCAAGCCCCCCTCCCCCTCCCAAACCCTCCCCTAACACATCCCCAGTCTTCTCCCGCAGCATCATCCTCGCCTCCTCACCCGGCCCCCCTCAAATCCCCATCCTCCAATCCTTCCTCTTCTGGAACTTCAATGCCGCGTGGCAATACCACACCAGCCTCGCCTTCATCAAATTCTCCATCCTCTTCCAATACCGCGCCATGTTCCCCCCCTCTTCCACCTTCCAAGTCTGGCTCAAAGTCCTCTTCGCCATCATCACCCTCTACTTTCTCGGCGTCGGCGTCGCTGGCTCCCTCATCGTCTGCCGTCCCGTGTCCTACTTCTGGACTAGGCCTGACCCGTCCGTCGTTGGGTCGTGTCTCGATGCGCCCCGTGTTTACGCGGCTTATACGGCTATGGATATGCTTACTACGCTGCTGATACTGGTCTCGCCTGTGCCGGTGCTGACTAAGTTGCATCTCCCGTTGCGACAGAGGGTTTGGCTGGTCGTGCTCTTCACTATCGGGGGGTCGCTGGAGCTCGCTGTTTCGGCCGTGAGAATCGTCATCTTCATGGCGCCTCAAAGACAGGATCAGACTTTCAGGATGACGGTTTACCTCGCCGCGCTGGCCGTGTGTTCGTCCTCTGAGGTGGCGGTGGGCATCATCTGCTCGTCGATACCGGCGTTGAAGCCCTTGGCCGTGAAGTTGTTCCCGGATTTGACGTCGGTGGGGAGTAGGCGGAGTGGGGATAATGTGCATGGTATGACGCCCGAGATGTCGGAGGAGGCGAGGAGGGAGGGACTTAGGGCTGTTGAGGCGGGAGACGTGCGGCAGGTTAGTGTTTGGGGGAAGGAGAGTCAGAGGGGTTCGAGTGTGCAAGGCTATATGGCAAGGATGGATGAGATTGGATCGTGTCGTGTTGTGGACACTCGATGAATAGCGTATGTAGTGACGAATTACGACATGCTCATCATTTTCTGCTTGTATTTGATGATGGGCACGGAGCTGGCACAATCTTTCCGTAAAGGTGCATAAATATGCTACATGGTAATGCTCTTAGTCCATATCGTCTACTGTGGCGACTGGTCCGAATGTCCCCCAGGGTCCCATACTTGCCTGTAGACCTCATGCTCAAGGGCTTTCTTCGGTGGTATGCTGTAACCTGATCGGCTGAGGCCTCGTCCTAGACAGCTTGACAGTGCCGGGTATGTCGGCGCCAGTGACTAAACATGATCAGATCAGTGTGTAATCCAGCTTCTGCATGATCTTACCTCTGCATTCCACCGGCACATACTCCAGCACCTCCAAGTTCGCCGCGATGAAGAGACGCACACAAGATTGATCTGTCCGACCTCGGAGCTGATGCAGCTGCATCCGCATAGCCACAGACAAAGTGCCGTCATCGTCGATGGGCATTGCAGTGTGGGCACGTTCAGAGCGGAACCAACCAATCTGGTAGCCATTGGAAAACGGTGCCCGACCTATCAAGCGGTGTAATTTGTTGATACTCGCCACTCTATCGTTCCCCATGACCATGGAGACAGTGGTGTATTTCTGAAGATTGAGGACAACTTGAGATTCGGAAAGCGTTACCGAGGTGATGATGAGAAGGATGTGGTGTGGATCCGGTTGCTTCTCTGCTTGCTCCGTCGTAAGCACAGGCTGAGAGCTGGATCTGCGTCTATCCTTGCCTCGAGGAATGGCCTTGGTGACGGAAGCTGAATGGGTCGATGGTGCTGCCGTCGATTTCGACCTGGAGTTCTTTGGTGGCTGGTTCGTGCTCGGCGCCGATTGACGAGGGATTGTTGTACTTGAGGACACGATCAAACCAGTAGTACGCTTCGGCGCTGCAAGTCTCGCTGAGGAGCGTGACGGACGGGTCGGACTCCGTGATTGAACAATCATAGGTTTGGTGGAAAGTCTTTGCTCCGAGGATCGATGCGCTTGACGACCTCTTTCGTCGTTGGTCTCAGGTTGAGGGGTGTATTGAGGGCGCACTTGGCCCGTAGATGTAGCAGCTGCTGTCCGATTTGGCTTGTCACCGGAGAGGTTGACGTTGATGTGGTGAAGTACCTGATGCTGAATGCTATCATCATCCTCGTCTGCCTCTATCCCCTCATCTTGCTGCTCCCCCTTCTCATCAGCTTCTTGCGTCTCCTTGAGTTCTTGAGCTCGATGGTCTTTCACTTCGGTAACATGGTTTTTCGCGAAGGTCAAGAACACCTGGATGGCGCAATTCCAAGCGTGTCGTCCATGCTTATTGGGTAGGTCGAAACGCAGACACTCCCTGAACCATGACGGCGATGCCCCAGGATGGTGGTCCACGAATAAAGAGGCATATCCCTCGAGAAGCCCGTTAGCGACTTTCGTTCGTGCTCGTGAAGCTATAGTCGAGGTCGCCAAGATAGGAGATCCGTCCGGTCTATGTTGGAAGCTATCGGGCTCCGCACGAAGAGCTGACCATGCTAGGCGCATAGCTTCGTCGAGCTCATCTTCCGTCCAATTGAAGAAGTTCAACCAAAATGTGACATCTGTACTCCTGGAATCAAATCTGGATTGCACACTGATGGTCGTCCAGTCCTCTGGTCTTTCTAGATGTGCACACCCGTCGCCATATTGCTTGGCTTTGATGGGTATTTCGTCTGCCATAATCAAAAGTTGCTTTTGGAAAGTGAAGAAGGAAGTCTCTTTGAAATGACTTGAATGGTACCTCGCATTGTTTTATAAGGAAAGAGCGAAACTTGAGTGTGTGTTCTCTTTCTGAAGCTGCAGCGCGAATTAGCCAATAGCAGTAGGTGTGAGAAGCGCTCGTCTTACACTCATGATGCTGCTGTGATAGCCACCCGAAGCACCTGCAAGTAGCCACCAATGACATTTCTCTGCTACCCGACCAGCACAACCTTGCTGACTCCTCGTGAGCAGACTCTGTGTCAATCTACTCAAGTGTTCAACGACGACGACCCCTTATTACTTGCGCCGTAGCTCCTTCTGGTATCGCACATCCATCAGCTGTTGAGCATTAGTATAGCTCTTCAGGCACTGGTATTCATTGTAGCGTACCCTTGTAGTCCTCGGGCACCAGCTTGACCAATGACTTGTCCATCACGAAGAGGCACACGTCGGGGATTTCCTCGGTCGCCTCGAGGTACTTTGCGTCGTACTGCTCATCTAGGGCGTCCTTGAGCTTGTCGTACGTCAAAACGTTGACGGCAACATGGGCCCTGCTGGTGTCGTAGCTGATGACCCTCATGTCATCGTCACACTCGCCCAACGTTTCGCGGACGATGTATTCCTCCACCGTCTGCTAGTAGTTAGCTTCCGTAGCTGGCTTTATTCGAGGTCGGCTGCTTACTTCGTTCGTCAACTCTTCGGCTATCTTAGCCTTGGGCAGAAGGTCGACTACTCTGTACGACCTTTCACGGTGGAAGGTGAGGGTATCACCGTTGAGGGTGACGTGGATGATGAACACGGTCGCGGTGCTCTCCATCAAGGTCATTGTGGCTGCTGGTAGGATCTGGGCTTGTTGAGCTTGAAGGGTGTCGAGGATTGATGGAGGATTCTGGCTAGATTGAGCTAATGATTGAGTGAAGGTGAAGTGTGAATCACGGATGGGAGAGGCGTTGTCAGTCCGCAGGAGTGCGATTGATAAGATCTCATGGGAGGCGGTCGCGCCAGCGACGACACCTCGCTGCGCACGGATCTTCTTCAAAGCAGCGGTCACTTGTCACATGCAAAGGAAGTAGGAAATGGTGATACTCATCTCTCCTTACGTTCTTATTCTTCCTTTAGGCAAAGTACCGTCATCAAGACTCGAGATACATGGGGAGGCTCGCAAATGACGTACAACCCAAAGAGTCCTGTATACGAAGGATGAGCCTCTCGGCTACACTCACATCTGCTTATTTCCTCCGTGACGGCCTCGCGTTCTTTTCCTTCCTCTTGACCTGCTGCGCCCTAAGCTTCCTCACATCTTCCACACCTCGCAACTCGCCCTTCCCTCCTTTCTTCCCTCTTCCAGCCGGCGCCGCAGTCCCAGCCTTCTCCTTCGCCTCAGCGAGATGTTTCTTCCTCTTATAGTAGTCATCCCTGTACTTGTCTGCCTCCTTGGGTGCCTTGGTCTGCTTGTGTCGATATCTCCCTCCTTCAGACCCGAAGCGCATGCCTGACTTTTCCTGCTCTCCGACCTTGGGCAATGCAGAGACTCGATTCGCCTTCTTCCATCGGTCGAATCGACCACTCTTCATGCTTGCCGGTAATTTGTTACCACTCTCACCCCGGATCATACCGCCTTTGCCCTCTCCAGCGCGAGATCCGTCCAGGTCATTGGCACGAGCCACGTAACGCTTACTTTTCTTGTCCCAACGGAGACCAGTGGGCTTCGATGCCAAGGCGAAAGAAGAGGACTCATCTGCGTTGAGGTCGAGGGTGGCGGACTGAGCGGCAGTGACAAAGTTCGAGGATGAAGGATTGACCGAGTAACCCGCATCTTCTTGCATGTTGATCGATGTTGGGAGGTATCCCATGAAGTGTTCGGAGTCTTGGAAGGAGGAGGTATTTGAGCTTTTACTCTTCTTGGACGAAGGTTGAGAAATGGTGACTTCGAGTTCGGAATCGGAAGCTTCGTCAAAGGGCGGATCGTCCGAGTCAGCATCTTCATTCGGTCTCGAGCTGATGTTCGTCGACACGTCAGGATCCGGTCCGTCCACGGTGTCCTCGGCCTCGTCTTGTCTTTTGGCCATTGAATTGATCCTTTGTCGCCTTTTCTTTATCACTTCTGTTGCCTCACTGATTTGACCCCTTCTGCCAATCTCAAATATGGTCTCCTGCGGCCGGAACCCACTGACTCGAGCCAGCATCTGCTCCCGCTGTATGTCAAGATCAACGTCAATTGATTCTTCAAACAATGGATGCAACTCTCGAAGATGCGTCGAGCCTGAGACAGCCTTGGATCGCTTTGCGCTCTCGGCCGAAGCAGAGTTTCGAGTTCGGAGATATTGCTTTTCGCCCTTTTGCGAAACCTCTTTTTGTGCATAGATGTCGTCATCCTCGTCCACAAGCTTGGTGACTTCCTCGATGTTCCGCTCTAGGGCAGGTCGAGACAGGCTCCCGACAGAGATGTCGTTGTGATAGTTGATGTTACCTGCAGTCTCGCGGCCAAGTATCAAGTTTCCACCTAGGAAGAGCTGCAAGTCAAGCAGATAAGGAAGATCTGATTGAGTGACCAGATTGTAGCTCCACCCCTGCTTTCCTGCTCGAGCGGTACGACCCACGCGGTGAATGAAAACCTTTGGCTGGGGCGGAAAGTCATAGTTGATGACATTTGCCAGGATTGGTATGTCTATACCTCGAGCTGCGACATCTGTTACAACGAGAATATTGGTCATGCCAGTCCGGAAATCATCGACTTGCATTTTACGAGCAGTCTGATCAAGTGAGCCGTAGACATATGATGTTGCGAATCCAACTTTCTTGAGTAGCGCAGCCAGATAGTCCACGTGGTGCTTAGTCGAAGCAAATACTATGGTCGAGTGAGCCGTCGGTGTCTCTCTCGCGCTCGGACGGTCTTGACCACGCTTTCTCTTCTTACTATCCTCCTGCTCGATTGCTTTGTTCTTGAGTGCCGCTGCCGTCGGTCCCGAGGGCATCTTGATCACGTCCCGGAGTATGTGAACCAATGCTCCCTCTTTCTCTCCCGAGTTAATCATGAAGAATGCGCTTTGCAGGTCTGGCGAGATCTTGCTCTCCGAATCGAGACGTACCAGTTTTGGCTCTTGCAAGCCGGCTCGAGCAAATTCGACGAGGGATTTTGGCAGCGTCGCCGAGAAGAGTAATGTCTGTCGAGATGGTGGAAGAGAGTGGATGATCTCAGTAAGCTGCGCGGCAAACCCCATTTCGAACAGTCGATCTGCTTCATCGAAGACGACATACTTGACAGAAGACAACTCGAGTCCCATCTCAACCTTCAAATGCTCGAACCGACCAGGAGTCGCGATGATGACATCCGGATTCGACGCCATGGATCCGAATTGCTCCTCTAAGCTGTCCCCTCCGACAAGAAGCACCGTCCTCAGATCCGTACCCTTTCCAAGCTCTTTCACTACCTTCAACGTCTGCAAAGCCAGCTCTCTTGAAGGCGACAAAATGACCGCTCTTGCTCCAACCCTCGCACTATGCACCTTGAGCTTCTCCAGCATGGGTATCACAAAGGCAGCGGTCTTCCCAGATCCCGTCCTTGCCATGCCAACCACATCCTGTCCGTCAAGAATCACTGGTATCGTCTTGCGCTGAATTGGGGTCGGAACATTGAAGCCTTTGCGCGTAATCGCGGACAGTAGTTTGCCGTTTAAACCAAAGCTCTGAAAACTGCCGCCCTTCTTCGAGTTCGATTGCTTTGCATTCTTCCGGTTAGTTGCTGCTTGCTCTGCGGCAATGAAGGCGTCGTCCGAGTCGGAAGCATTTTCGAGATCTTGGATTGCTGAAGTACTAGGCTTTCCGTTCACAGGCGCCGTGGGAGCTGTGTCATCTTCGACATCGGACCCTCCTGCTAGAGCGCCGGCGATGTCGAGCCCGCCCGCAGAGAGAGCGGGAGAAGCACTGCGACCACGCATTGCAGCGAAGAATGGGGCCCTCAATCAGTATGTGTAAACTGCATACCAGCAGTACGATATCATGAGTCCGGCCAGAGGTGTACTCGCGGGGGGCCGGTGAGATCTTTGCGATGTACTCCGTCAAGTTTGCTACGGATTTGTGGTGGGTCCAGGAATTTTTCGAGACCGACGTCGATCTAAGCGGCTCTGCGGGACTTGTTGCGGCTCTGCGGACGTGGCCGAAGACTAAAGTCCGAAGACCGACTTCTTTCCAATCATTGTCGAGCATTTGTCATTTCAACGGAACGCTGGAGATTAATATCTGATCGGACACCGGCAAGTGAAATGCAGAATGCTTAGGGCTATTTCGATACTTTGTTCAGAAACGGCACATTATTTGCACCCTATCCGTTTCATCCTCGCGATAGAAACATCTACCATTTCTCCTGGATCGCCAAATTTTATGCATGAGCTTTGGTGCTAGATTCCCTCTCAGCGTCATTCGCCGCTCCCTGCTGCTAAACCAATTCCGGTCCTATCCATCACTTAAAACTAATCGATCAGTCCATATCCTTAAGGGTATGTCCACAGCGGCCGAAAAGTCCTCGGTGGGCGGCGTGCCTGCGCCACCATGCGAGCCCTCCAAAGCGACTTCAGCGACTACAGAAGCCAAGTTACCGCCTCTCTCGGATCGAGAATACAAGCTCTACAATAAACTTGCCGAGCAAATGGACATGTACCACAACTATTTCCGGCAGTCTTGGAACATGCTGTACAAATCTTGCGAAGCCGGCAAACGTGCCAACGGGCAGTCCATTCGAGCCTTTCTCAACACTGGACTACAGTTCTGTGAACATCTCGAGTTCCACCATGGCATCGAAGAAGCCAGAGTTTTCCCCATGCTTGGGCGGAAGATGCCTGCGTTCCGCAACAAGGACGAGCTTCTCGGGCAGCACAAGCAGATCCACAAGGGTCTGGACAAGATGCAGAAGTATCTCGTCGAGTGTGATTCCGGCGAACGGGAGTTGAGGCTGAGTGAATTGAAGGAGATCATGGACTCGTTCGGAAAGGTCTTATGGGAGCACCTGGACGATGAGGTCCGAACGCTAGGAGCCGAGAATATGAGAACTTTCTGGACCAAGGAGGAGATGCAGCGGTTATTCCTCTAGAGTGGCATAGCTGGCTGACTTGTCGATTTCGCATAGCGCGGGGCTGTTCGGGAGGATAGAGAGTATCAACGTGCGTTTCGAGCTTGTTTGAATTTGTCGTGCCACTTGCGCTTTCCAATTGCTGTTGCCGGGACAGTTTTCTCCTTATTCGCCTCTTCTTCACCATCCGCGCCAGATAGTCTGATCTTGCCATCGTGCAGTTTCTGTACCTTGACCTTGGACGTGTCAGTCAGGAAATGGAAGTCACAGCCTGTACTTACCGGCAGATCACTGACTATTGCACCATCTCTCCATTTCTCTGGCAAGAGATTGTACCACTGCCGCATGTAATCATCTTCATCCACCTCTACAAGATCATGAAGCAGTTGTGTGCCCGTAAATTGGACCATTCGCGTCTTGTCAAACGTGACAAGCCCATCTGGGTCTCCATCGCCGTTGGTGTTTTGCAGGTACTTGACGATTGTTTGCATAAGCGCATTCGGCACTTCGTCTGAATTGTCCATCCATGCTTGAAAATTTCCCTGCGACACGGATCCTGCCAGATCGACGCCGTCAAGGACAGCACTCGACATGATGCTGGACCATGCTTTGACCAGAAGGCGTGGCGAAGGCCGGAAGCTTTGCTTCGGACTGCCAGTCTCGAACGCATACAGATTTTGCCAGTCACGTTCGCATTCGCCTTCGGACAAAGGTATCTGGGAGAATATGTCAAGCTTACTCCGAACCGGCGTCTTGAGAGGCGAAGCTTGAGTGCGTTCTTCGTGAAAGACGGGAAGAAGAGCCTTGAGGAAGGCGGTCGCATCACCTTTAGCTTTACCAGTGAGCTCCAGAGATGATCCGCACTGTGCTATCGATATCATGCCGGCCAATGACTCGCCACCTTGTTCAGCCACTGCAGTCGGAGCAGTGATATGCACCGAGTTCGAAGTCTGTACCTGTCGAAGCTCAAAGGTCTGATTCGACGAGCATAGCGCCGCATATCCCGTGTCTGCTGATTTGAAATACAACCTACCATGATCAGGACGGCAGACCTGTGACACTATGCACAGGACCTACAGGGGTGGGTCTGGTGTCGCAAGTAGCTCCACGAGCTCAGCAGGCATTTCCATCAACCGGAATTGATCTTGCTGTGCTGAGAGAAGCATCGGAATCTGCATTTGAGATTCGGATGGCATTTTCGCGAATTGTGAGGTGATTTGCTGATTGCGTATGACATGCATGCAATGCGAAGTTAGAGATTCTGCTTTTGGGCGTTGCCCTTGGAGAGCTATATTTACCAACAGAAAAGCTTGGCGCGGTTTTCGCGTGGTGGCTCAACGTCAGCAAACGAACCCCGCCTTCGATATCATTATCTCAACAGTCCCGGCCGCAGGTTGGTGACCTTCTATCTTCGCTCGCCAGACCATTACTCTGATGACTTGAAGGTCGAAGATTGGGCCTCCTTTCCTAACCTCCAAACAGCTTGGCCGGTCCTTGCGCCATTCGCTCGCTACCTGCACTACTTCGTTTGTTTTCACGCGTCAACATTGCATACTCGGCTATCAAGAGCTTCAAGCACCACTTCACTCGTTCATGGATTGACGAGATTTACCTTGATCAAATCGCATATACCCTTCGATCAGAGCTCCAACCGCTACTTCCAGCATGGTGGTGGTATCCCACGCCCCGCCATCACTGGCTGGACAGCTCGAAATATTCCATACCACGGATCCTTTATTGTACAATTCGCCTATCGTCGTCTTCTTCGGGCAAGCAGCTAGCGTCGTACATTCGAGCTCCCGTATACAAGTCCATGTCTACACCCCTGCTGGTCTCGAATCCTACACCAGACTTTCAATCTCACCAAATTCTCCATATTACGCTGCAGTGAATGCGCTACCTCGGGAAGAGCAGGGTGATGAGGTTTGTCGCGGCATCGCATATGCACTCTCCAAGTACTTCACCGAATTGCCTCCCAAAGTCAAGGAATGCTGGACAACTCAGGCGTCCACAACCAAACGGCCCAACGCTCCGTTTGGACTCTTCAGCCCAACACACGTCGCAGTCCTGGCTAGTAGGCTGGCTCGGGTCGAGAATGTGGAGGACGTCGTGAACACAGTGCAAAGAGCTCTAGGGGAACAACGGACATCATGGCTAGACGTAGACATTGTCCTTCCACCGGGCACAATTCAAGCAATTGGAGATGACGAGCTTGAAGACCTCGACGACGAAGAGATCTGTAGACGCAAGTACGGCAGGTATGCTCCCATCATAGCCGCGCTTGGAGAGCCTTCATTCCTGCCCACCTCAAAGATGCGACGCGCTGCCTCGAAACCGACCATCGTAGGGAGAAGCAACACATTCCGTTCTGGACAGAAAGAGATCATACGAAAAGAGATGTGTGAGCTGGTCGACACAGAAGCGAACTATGTCCAGAAGCTGCTCGAACTACATGACAACATTAGCATGGAGCTAAGATCCAAAGTCATCAATGCACCCGAGACCAAACATACCCGGGAGTCACTGGACGGGCTCTTTCCCGAGTCGCTCAAGCTCATTTTAGAGAAGAACGCATCGTTCCTGAGAGATATCCAAGCAGTCCTGGACGCCACTGAAGAATCGGCTATGATTGTCATCGAAGCAGACGAAGATGCCGGACACGTTGAAAAGGATGGTTCGGACTCTGAAGACGTTGTCGGCATCACCAATCTCGCCAAAACCCTCCTCAAGCATCTTCCAGAGTTTGAAGCGATGTATGCGTCTTACATGTCTGCGAATGCAGCATTCCCGATCTTGCTCAAAGCCTTGATGAAGAGCACGAACTCTGACCTGGTCCAAGCCCTGCACGATATCGGCGAACAACGACTGACGTCCTTGCTGATTGAGCCTGTTCAGAGACTACCAAGGTATACGCTCTACATTGACACCATTTCCAAGCAGCTGCCCGTAGGTCACCCAGCACTGGTCACGTTGCTAAAGGCGCGTGATGTGGTTACAAATATATGCCTCTCCGATGGTGGCCAACTCAAGAACGAAGACGTTGAGCAGAGGCTGTCAGCTTTGATCGAAGATTTCACACTCTCTGACAGTCCTCTTGCTCGATTGGTCACGATGGTGGATGTGATGGAATGGGACGCGCCCTATGATGTCGACGACAAATCAGGTAGGCAAGGTGTTCTGATCGCGTTCACCGACAGAGTCATCTTTGCCGAGAAGAAGTCGACCAAAGCCTTCTCTGCACGAGCTCTGCAAACCGAAGCCGAAAAGCCAAAATCCATGGACACCGAGATGCCTAGAACGCAGCCGAAGAATCTCAGAGTGACCTTTGAGGTCCCCATCCGAGACTGCACCATTACCGAAGCTGTGGACGACAGGGCGATCACTATTCACGCGAAGCCGTCGAGTCGAGCTCCGGAGCCATTGGCACCAGCTTCATTCCTTCTGGAAGGATCCTGTGCTGGTAAGGCGTCTCGACTTGCTGAAGAGCTTGTCAAGGCTCGACTCGAAGGTCGCTTTGCGGAAAGTGTACGAGAGAAGCCGACTTGGGAGGTTCGAAGTGCTGTTGGTGGCAACAACAACGACATCTCCCTGTTTTCGGCTGTGTTTGAGCACGGTCAAAAGGCTAGTCCAGCGGGTCACCTTCGTATTGAGATCGACCTCAAGAGTCAACAGGCGTCTTCGAGAGTTGAGGCAGGTGTCGACACCCTCCTTCGTCTGTCTCCTGGTGGCAATACTTTCTGTTCCTTGGCTGTCGACAGTGTATATGGAGCGTTGAATCGGGAGAAGGTAGCTTTGACGGACTTGACATCGTCAATCGCTCGGCGCAGTAAGCCCCATAATTCATGTGCGATGGGATATATTACTAACGTTATCCAGTCACTCCAATCCTGCAAGCCCAATTGTCTATGAAGGAGTCGCCATTCTCCTCATCACTGGTGACCAAGAACAGGAATATTCTTGAATCTCTTGACCTGACATTCGCTATCGACTCGCCGGACCCTGCTGCAGTGCCTAAATCACCGGTCAAGTCCTCCCGTCCGATCTCGCCTGTGAAGACACTATCAAGTTTCCTTGCCAACAAGACCAATACTGCGAATACTCAGCCCGGTAGGAAGCTAGAGTCGCCTTTTACTGCAGTCCCAAACCTGCAACCAAAGCCAGCGTCGCAATTACCGAAGCCAGGAAGCCGAGATAGCAGCAGGCCTTCATCCAAGGATGAGCCTTCATTCGTGTCCGAGCCAATCGAGCCTACCAAAGAACGGGTGAGCCCCTTCAAGCGTCTTGAGGACATACTGTCAACTTATCTTCTGGCCATTCAGGCTCGGAAGGGGAATGTTGTTGGGCGTGTACTCAAAGCACGAGCCAACGCAGATCAAGTACAGGTCAATGAGCTGTACAATTCGCTCCTGGAGGATCCCAACATGATGGTACTGGCCGCTCAGGCTTCGGTAGATGTTCTCTTTGCGGCCTTTGAGAAGTTCTTGCACGTCGCTTGGGCGGAGAGACTTGGTGCAATCGTCGACAAGGCTACACTGGTGAGAATACAGAAAGAAGCAGAAGCTCGATTTCCAATCGACTTTGAAGCATTCTTCTTGGACTGCTTCCAAGAAATGACACCACAAAATCAGAGGGCTTTGAAAGGCATTGTCAAGCTTCTGGCCGAGCTGCTCGAGGGCACTGGAAATGATGGGGACCGAGGCATCCTGACAGCCGCGTTCACGGAACTCCTTGTACCAGGAGAGGATCCGCACTCTTGCATCTCTCTGATGGACAGGTTCGTCGAAGACATCGAAGGTCTCTTTGGTGAAGCTGGTCCTTCGCCAAGCGTAGATTCTGTCATGAGCCCACGACTTGGTCATGGGCGCTCAAAGTCTGTCAACACCGGATCACTCAACTCTAACACTTCCTCGCTTCGCCGCAAGTTCGGCTTTGGTGCGAGCGTCTCTCGGGAGAACAGCAAATCTGAGCACGAGTCCAAGGTTGGATCGGTATGGCGATCCTTGAGCAAGAACAAGCACGGAAGTGAGCCGTCGACCCCTCGAGGCACAATTCAGCGCACGAAGTCCACGGACTCTGATAGCCGGCCACCTATGAAGAGACCAGCATCATCAGACCGACCTGCCACTTTGGGCTCCTTCGCATTTGAGCGTCCGGCAAGCCAGGACAGCAGCTACCTGCTTGGTTCGCCACTGTCGACTATCGGTGAAAATACGGCTGGGACTCCTGCAACAGGTCAAGCGAAGAAGAAGAGACGTAGCTCGTTGTCTGACCTGAGCCTTCTCCAAAGTCCTCGCTCTTCCCCTGTGAGGACACCAGCCTCGACACGCCCCCCGCAGATTGAGGGCAGTCAACGGGAGTCCTCTAGTCCAACTAGAATGTCATCGCCAACACGCAATCCGCCAAGATCCCGATTGCCGTCGTCGTTCCGCAAGGAGAACTCTCCCGCTGTTCTTCCTCAACCCAACTCGGTCCTGCCGCGGCCCAGGGCGACAAGCAAACAGCCTGATGAAGTCACGATCACCTCTTACACGCCAACGAAGACGACGTCGACAACGGTCCGCCCGTCATCGGCCTCTAAGAACATTCCTGCGCCACCACGTATCGGCCTGTCCGAAAAGCCATCTGCCAATGCGATGAAGATCAAGCCATCTCCTTCACCCGAGAAGGTCACTGTGACAAGCCCAACTGCATTGCCGACGCCGACGAAGAAGCTTCGTATTCAGTCGCCGCAGAGGATACGCGAACGACTACAATCGGAGCAGCGTGAGCTTCAGCAGACTTCTTCAATGCTGCAGGACGAGTTGTCAAAGATCGGCGACGAGATCGCTACCCTTGGACCACCACGGATCAATGGCCGTCCGGCGAGTGTACGCATTCCGAAGACGGCAGGCACAACTCATGGTGGCCCATCGGCGATCGACCTGGCGAAGAAGTTGAATGAAGTGTCCGCGAGTGTGAGCAGTACGCTGTCGACACTGCAGGAGCAGAACAAGGCGTTGTCTGAAGATACACTGACGGCTCTCACCACGGCCGAGAGCCGCACGAAGAGGCTAGATGAGCTATACCGAGAAGCGAATGCGGAGAATGAAGCATTGTACAAGCGCTTCAACGAGGAGCTCGGTAAGGTAGTCAAGGCGGTACGGGCAGGCGACGGCGTAGAAGAAATGAAGAAGCGGATGAAAGGGATGGAGGAGGAGATGGAGGGGCTGAGGCGGGAGCGGGCACGGCTACGAAGAGAAGTCGTCGGCCTCAGGGGCCGGCTCGGAGACTAGAATTCGCCGAGAAAGACGGTCAAATGGGAGAAGGACGAGAAAGATGGACACGAAGAATAGATAACGCATCACGCTGTACGACTAGACACGCTTGTTGGGGAGGAATGATTGGACTCATGTACAGTATCTTACAGAACAGGATTATACTACAGCTCGCTATGCATCGAATACGACAGCTCACGCCCGTGCCTCCACATTCCCCATCTCACTCCGCTCCACAATAGTCGTCGTCTGCGCCTCGGGAAATGGACTCTGCCTCTCCTTCCTCCTCTCCAACGTCTCCGTGACTCCGTCCTCTTCCCCATCCTTCCTCGACCGATTCAGCATCCCCGTCCACAAACTCTCCAAATCCAACGCCCCCCTCCTCTCCTCCGTCATCAACTGCACCACAACCCTACACCCCTTCGCCTCCGTCCTGAACCCCACAAACCCCTCCTGCTCTGCCTCTCCCTGCTGCTCCCTCGGCAACACCCCACCCTCCACCTCCCCAACATTGACACACACCCACCCCGTCCGAATCCCATCATCCACATCCCCCGCCCCTGTGGCCTTCGCCCCAACAGCAGACAACAACCTCGACCGCTTCGCCTTGCGCTTCATCTTCAGCTTGAGTTCATTCCGTCCCAGTAATCCATCCGCGAACGGACGCAGGCCATGGTCCGTGCGCAGCCATCGACAGAGCCGGTCCGCGGAGACGTGGAGGTGTTTCTCTGAGCGGGAGGTTGCGAGGATCATGAGGAGGTTGGAGCCAAGAGCGGCGGGGGGGTCGAGCGAGCGTAGGTCCAGGAGGGAGAGGTCGTCTTGGCCGAGGGTGAGGGAGAGGTGGGAGAGGAGGGGGGAGAGGAGGGGTGGGGGTGAGGGGGGGAGAGGGGGGAGAGGGTGCTGGGTTGAGGGGGATAGGGGCGAGGGGGAGATGGTGGGTTGGAGATACCAGGGTAGAGAGGGGTCGACATGGGTGCTTGATGAGGCGGGTGAGGGTGGCGTGTCTGCTGGAGAGTCTGTGGGGGCATTTGAAGTCGAAGAGGTGGCGTCGGGAGATGATTCTGCTATTGATGCGGTATTGATCTCATCCTGGATGTCATTCTTGGACGAGGATTCGATGTCGTAGGGACTGTCCCCAAATGCGTCGTTCGCTTTCGTGGCTAATGCGCGGGATCGCCCAGGTGTGTATGATGGCAATCGAGAAATTTGTGTTTGTTGCCATGGTGCTCGAATAGCACGCAGCTCAGCTCGTGATGCTGCTATATAGCCTCGTATTACATATCCAGAGCACAAAATCGGACTCAGACTTGAGCCACGGATGTGTCGCGCGGCCATGGTTGTGTTGATGGATCGTAATCTTTCTTCCCGAAGCTCCATGGATTTCACATGCCGCTGTCGGGAGCTCCCGATCGTGCATCCGTTCCCCAGGCTTGGCGCCGGCAGCGGGCGACCTCGGCTCTTGGTTGATGTAATCGCCCCCAATCGACCATGTCGTGATGTTTCCATTGCCGTCTCCACGATCTTCCACACCCTTCCCCACACCCGTCTTCCCTCCCTCCATCACCTCATGGGCAGAGCTCCGTCCAAGCCTGAATCAAACATGCAGACGATTCCGATCATACCGCTGGGCCCGTCCGCCGTCCTCCTCCCTGGCGTGACACTCCGCATTCCCCTCCAACGCCGTAACGATATCGCCGCAGTCCTCGCCAACATCTACAGCAAAGCTAGCACTCCACGACCCGATGCCACTGCCGTCACTGTAGGCTGTGTGCCTATCAACTCGCCATACCTCAGTTCGGATGGGAGGAAGCTTATCGATGACGGCTCGAAACAACCACAACAGGAGTATCCGGCGGACCCGTCACGGGCTACGGCCAAGGACCTTTTCAAGTATGGCACCCTTGCTAAAGTCTCGGGTGTGCAGGGTAGGAGAAGGGGTGAGCTGGCCCTGGTGGTTGAGGGCGTGAGTAGATTCACGGTGGAGAAGGTGGAGAAAGAGAAGCCATACTTCGAAGCCCAGGTCACCGTCCATGAAGAGCAGGAAGTCAACGAGCTGGACAAGGAAGCCCGAGATCTGTTTGCACAACTGAAGCAACTATCGAGAGAGCTCCTCGCCCTTGTGCGACTGTCGTCACTTCTGCCATCCGGTCAGACCACGAATCTATCGCCACTTCTCGCCCGCAGGCTGGAACTGTATATCGTGAGGAAGGACTTGCAGGAAGCGGGCGTACTCGCAGACTTCATGGCAAACGTCATCGACTGTAAGCACGAAGAGAAGCTTCAGATACTGGCCGCTATTCCCATCAAGCAGCGCCTTGAGAAAGCCATTGAGGTTCTGCAAAGAAATGTCTCTAGCATTCAGGGCGCGAATCGGGGCATGACAATCACGACTATTATGCAGGATGATAATTCCTCTGGTAACGATAATCTGGCCAAGCTCAGACAACAAGCTCTCCTGAACAGAATGCGTGGCGGCAATCAGGGCGGGATGGGTGGAGCGGGTGGCGGGCAGGAACAGGACGAGCCAAACGAGATCGATGAGCTGCGGAAGAGATTAGATGATGCAAAGCTTAGTGTGGAAGCGCAGAAGGTGGCAGACCGGGAGCTCAAAAGGCTCCAGAAGATGAATCCTGCGCAGGCCGAGTACGGTGTCTGTCGTACATATCTGGAGAACCTTTCCGAGATACCTTGGACCCGCGTGACGGACGACAAGCTGGACGCGAGCACACTCTCGAGGGCACGAAAGCAATTGGACGACGACCACTACGGTCTGGAACGCATCAAGAAGCGGTTACTAGAATACCTCGCCGTTCTTAAGCTCAAGCAGGGCGTCAATGCCAACATGCAAAGTCAAATCGCAAAGATTCAGCAGGAAGCCGCCGACGTGGCCGAGAAGGAGAAAGAAGGCGTGGAACCCAAGGAGATTGTCAAGCAACCATCACAGTCCGTCGAGGAGCTCAAGATTCTGCAATCGAAACGCTTGGTAGACAAGTCTCCAATTCTGCTGCTCGTAGGTCCGCCCGGCACAGGCAAGACCTCGCTAGCAAAGTCGGTCGCCACAGCATTGGGACGGAAGTTCCACCGTATCTCGCTAGGCGGCGTACGTGACGAGGCGGAGATCCGGGGTCATCGCCGGACGTACGTCGCGGCCATGCCTGGTCTGGTCGTCAATGGTCTCAAAAAGGTTGGCGTGGCGAATCCGGTGTTCCTGCTCGATGAGATTGACAAGGTCGGCACGTCGTCCTTCCATGGTGACCCGTCGGCGGCCATGTTGGAAGTACTGGATCCCGAGCAGAATCACACCTTCGTCGACCACTACGTCAATATTCCTATCGATCTCTCCAAGGTCTTGTTCATTGCCACTGCCAACAGCCTCGACACCATTCCGCCACCGCTACTGGACCGCATGGAGACCATCGAACTTTCCGGTTACACTACAATCGAAAAGAGACACATCGCTACACGGCATCTTCTGCCCAAGCAGGTCACCACGAATGGTCTGGGTCCGGCTGACATCTCCATTGCGCCTGAGGTCCTCGAGAAGATCATCACATCCTACACGCGTGAAGCTGGCGTACGAAATCTTGAGCGCGAGATCGGCTCCGTCTGCCGTGCCAAAGCCGTCCAGTACGCAGACTCACAAGACACAACAACCACAACCTCCTACTCACCCGTCGTCCGCGAGGAAGACCTCGAAGACATCCTCGGCGTCGAGCGTTTCGAGGAAGAGCTCGCCGCATCCGACTCCCGCCCGGGCATCGTCACCGGCCTCGTAGCCTACTCAGGCGGCGCCCAAGGCAGCATCCTCTTCATCGAAGTCGTCGACGTCGTCGGCTCCGGCGGCGTCAAACTCACCGGCAAGCTGGGCGACGTGCTCAAGGAGAGCGTCGAGGTCGCGTTGACGTGGGTGAAGGCGCACGCGTATGAGTTGGCGCTCACGCACGATCCGGGCGAGGACATCATGAAAAACCGCTCTGTTCACGTACACTGCCCGTCCGGCGCAATACCCAAGGATGGTCCGTCGGCGGGTCTAGCGCACACGGTGGCGCTGGTCAGTCTGTTCTCGGGTAAGAGCATCCCGCCTACGCTGGCTATGACGGGTGAGGTCAGTCTGCGGGGTAAGGTCATGCCGGTGGGCGGTATCAAGGAGAAGATGATAGGTGCGCTGCGGGCGGGCGTCAAGAAGGTGCTCCTGCCCAACGCGAACAAGAAGGATGTCAAGGACTTGCCGATCGAGGTCAAGGAAGGTCTGGAGATCGTGCATGTCGGGCACATCTGGGAGGCACTGCGGCAGGTGTGGCCGGATGCGCACTGGCCGGGTGAGCGTAGCTGGAGCGGACTCGAGAGCAGACTGTAAATAACGTGACGGTTTGTCTTCTTGTAGAATGTAGAATAGAGCAATAAGCAATTACGATGCTTGCATTCAGTCAAGTCACTTCAGGACAATGAGAAGCCTACGAACTTGACGGCTTAGTGTACCAAGCCATGTACCCTCAGCCATTTTATTGAGCGAGTACCTTGATCAATTGCTCATATGCCCGGTAGTTAGGTGTTTCATTGATAGTCGCTGGAGATCCCACTGGAGTGTCGTTAATGACAGCCGAGGTTGTCCATGGCAATTGCATGACGCTTAGAAATTCTCAATTTCACCTCAGACACAACATCACGCGAATGAGTCCGCTTGTTGGAGCCGACTCACGCGGCATGTTCCTGGTTTCGGTTTTGGACCTTCAGCCCAGACAACACATGCTGTCGCGGCACCAGCGCAGCGGGACACGTGATCTAAGAACGACACCACTCACAGTGGCCGCGACGTGAACGTCTAGCACGCTGCACCAACCGGGTTTCCGATGTTGTCAGTAGGAAGACGTCGGATCAAGCTCTTCTGGCAAGACAATGATTGCGATCTGCCTGCCTGAGCCACTCTCGATGCCTCCGATAACATTGCTCGCGAACGACGGCGCCTAAATGGAACCGAAGTCGTCTCGGGCGATGGGGCCAGCGAGATTATTGTTAGGATCACGCCTTGCGTGGGAAAAACCATGAACCAAGCGTGATGCAAATTTACAGCGGGACGACTGCTGGTAGTATTGGTTCCAGATAGATCATGGGCCTCTTACGGAACGAACTGGATGATACATCAAGATGTGTTTCAAACGACGAGGCTCACCCCATACTGGACACCCCATACTGGCGGATACGAGATGTATGGTCATGCATCTGCCCGACAGTCACAGCTGGTAGTACGCCGTATGGTACTACCAGTAGTCATCGCATACCTTCAGGGTGCGGCAAATGTCGCCTCTCAGTTCTGGTAGTTTCCGTGATGCGCATCGCCTGATCTATCACGAGTATTGCACACAATCAACTAGCGCTTTCTGGCGCCATGCTGGTAGTTTTCAAGCTGGTGTTCGCAAGTAATCTCGCTCCTGAACGGGCGTGGTACTGTAGCCTTCATCCCGTTCCTTGGACACATCATCCATGACGGCCTGGTATTGAGAGACACCTGATACCTACCAGACGGGCCGCAGGATCCAGGTTGAGACGCGTGAGGTATACTCGTAAGATCGCATAGTATGGCTCCGGCGACGGCCTGCTGGTAGTATATATCAGGCACGCAGCCACGGCTAGCCGGTCCTTTGCCTGCTTCTGCGTTTATCGATGTGTGGGACGTGTGGCGTGACAAACGCCAGCAACGACAAACGCCAGCTCAAGGACCGGCAAACAACATTGACATGTGACAATCACATTGATCAGCTTTGTGAGTTGAAAAGTCTCCTTCCACCTTTGTCAATCTCTCTTTCTCTCACACCACTTCCGATTTCACAACACAGCTTCGCCACAATCCATGTAAGTAAGCCTTCATCCAACCACCAGCCCAGTATTCATGACTGGTCCAATATGCGACTGGAGAAGTTGACGGTCGATAGCTCCTGCATAGCGAACCTCAACCACTGAGATCATACTCTTCAGACTCGTCATCATGTCGTTCCGCGCTTTGCAATTTGATGAGAACGATGCTTCGTCAGTCACAACGGGCTCACCGACTCCGACCATCATATTACCCAGGGTGGGGTCTTTCAAGAAACCAACACTCGAGAAAACCACGATCATGTTGTATCGAGTTCACGGTGACGATCCCACTAGGATCACTCTTCTCGACTACGTATTGGTCTCTGGCATCTGTGAGGGTAATCAGCCTAACTTGGATATGTTATTCGACCGTCCCGAAGTGCAGCGCTACGAAGAACAAGGTCATGGCATGACCTGGTACGATCCGCGTGGGGCTCATGACGGCATGGTGATTAACAGCCACGAAAATCTGGAGGTGGCTCTGCACGAGCTGTACAACGCTATCACCTCGAACTCGGACAGCGACAGGATCAACCTTTTCATCGTCGAGGATACTGAGTTGCTCAGACGCCTTCGCAGCGAGTACAAGGGTAAGTACGCCGATAGTGATATGCCGCTCATCATGAAGCTGACGACTGCCAGAACCTGGCGCACACATCCCCGACGGTCCTATCAAGAAGTGATACAGACGGCCCTCCCCTTCCAACAAGCATCACACACCACCAACTCTTCCCAAGAAAATTTCACACCGATATCTCGCAGGAAAAGCAATCCTGTAGCGGCACAGGAGGTCCGCTCGTACCTCGCCACCTCAACCTGGCAGCTACATGATCGGACATCTGCACAAAAACGTACTCCATCGAAGACCTTAGGGGTCTCTCAGATAGCGTACCGCTCTTCTCGAGCCTTTGAATACAAGCAATCATACAAATCCAACCCCTGAGCCATTCGTGACGCCCGCTACCAGTCTGGTGGTACCACTCTCTTGTCCATGATCCCACACCATCTTCCTTTAGCGAACGCAAAAGCCAGATGTCATGAAGCGTAAACTCCTCTAGCGTCTCCACTACCATGCTCCCTGCCAGAGCACATTGACCTTACGAGATATTCATATCCTGCCTATGCATCACGTCCCTGATGCATGCATGAACACACAGTTGGAAATGAGCATTGCAGAAATCTCGATGCATTACTACAGAATCAGCCCCACGCCGTCACCAAAGCGAAGCGACGCGACACCCTCAGACCGTACAAAACACCATCCCAGCCATGCCATGGCATCCCATGTCGTCTAGCAAATCCCACACCCTGTATAGTATCTGCTCTTCACCCTCCCTGCTCACCTTCCCTTCCCCTCCTCATCTCTCCCTCCATCTGCCTCTACGACATCTGCACCTCCACACGCCCCTCATTACCCGGCGGCCCCGAGCTGAGGTTAGGCAACAAGTACGTAATATCATCCCAAGGATGCCTGTAAAGCCCAGTCCTCAACCTCTTCTGGTCCAAGAAATGGGCAATGAGACCAATACTGCGACCGAGCACGAACAGACCGTTGAGCACGCCCATCTTGAGGTAGTCCTCGGCTTCTTCGGGGGAGAAGGCACCGCAGTTGCGCATGAGGTCGACGAAGCAGACGGCGACGCAGCCGTCGACGTTGAGGATCAGGTTGTCCTTCTTGGAGGTGGTGACGGTCTCGACGGCCTCGGCGTAGTCGAGGAGGTTGGTCTTGGGGAAGTTCTTGTGGACGTATTCCTTGACGAGGGAGACGCGGAGATCGGGGTTGTTGCGAGACTTGACACGGTGGCCGATGCCGGGAACTATGGGATGTTAGGAAGTGCTGGATAGGAGCAAAAGGGTAGACTTACTGAGTTTGTTCTCCTTCCTCATGGTGTCGACGAAATCACGCGGCGAAAGACCCTTGTCGTAGGCCTTTGTGAACTCCTCAGCCGCACCGTCCAGGGCGCCACCGAAACGAGAACCGATGGTCAGGAGACCGGATACGAGTGCGGAAATCAAGTCCTTGCCGGCACGGGTGGTGATGATGGTGTTCATGGCACCGGACACGGCAGGACCGTGATCGGCAGTGAGCATGAGTACCATCTCCAGGAAACGACCAGCGTAGTCTGGTAGACGGCGACGGAACCAGAGCAGAGACATGACACCACCGATGCCAATGTTCTCTCTGAAGACGTCCGAGATGGGCATACCGGCGTAGAGGAGCTCTTGGCCACGGTCGTCGGAAATGGTAGAGATGAAGGCGGCTGGCTTACGGATAAGACCGAGCTCCTGGGCCCAGGAGTAGTCGATGGGGATCTTGGGGACGGCAGGCTCGGCTTGCGGCTTGATGACACCCTCCTTGACCAATCGCTGGTAGACGGTGGAGAGCACCGAAGGCAGATCCTCGAATGTGTCTGGAACGAAGAATCCGGCATCCTTCATGGCCTTGTTCTTGGCTGCAGCAGTCTCGAGCTGAGAGTTGGCGAGGGCACCGGCGTGACCGAATTGGACCTCGGTCTTGAGCATGCTCGCGACAGTTCCGATGGCCCAAGCGACGATTGGCTTTGTGATGGTTCCGTTCTTGACTGCCTCGATGACACGGTACTCCTCGACACCACCGACCTCACCGAGAAGCAAGAGGATCTTGCACTCTGGATCGGCCTGGTATCGGAGCATGTGATCAATGAAAGTGGTACCAGGGTACCTGTCACCACCAATGGCCACACCCTCGTAGACACCGTTGGTTTGCGCGGCGACGATGTTGTTCAACTCATTCGACATACCTCCGGACTTGGAGACGTATCCAACAGATCCCTTGCGGTAGAGCTTGGAAGCGACAATGTTGTCCATCATACCACCAGTGTTTCCAATCTTGTAGGCACCGGGCTTGATACCACCAACCGTGGCGGGGCCGATAATTGTGATGCCCTTCTTCTTTGCAACATGGAGGATCTCACGTGCGCGCTGTAATTCTGTCAGATGCGTTCTCAAGTCAGATCGCTGAGCCATCTCACCCTTTCTGGAACACCCTCGGCAATGATCGCAATGGTCTTGATTTGTGGGTATTCCATGAGCTCCATGGTGGAGGTGTAGACGGATCGGGATGAGGCAAAGTTGACGACAGTGTCAACATCGCTGTGCTTTGCAATGGCCTTGTCTGTGGCCTGGTAGACAGGGAGCAGAGTCTCGCTTGTGCCCCAGTACCTGTTATGGTCAGATCGAGCTTTTGAACAGGCCGATACCGGTATAGCTCACATTTTGCTCACGAATTGACCGCCAAATGTGTAGATGATGCCAGCGACGGAGGGGGTGGAACGCTTGCAGATGAAGTCGAAATCGAGCATGCCCTGTACGGCTCTCGGTTGGAGGCCACTGTCGAACCGTCAGTCGAGGTCCCATGGTCATCGGCAAGGGATAGTACTTACTAGACGAAGCATCTTGTCTTGGGGTGGAATAGGAGATGTTCTGGTCTCGGGCTCAGTGTTCGACTCGGGGCAGAGAAGCGGACCAAGTTATCCTCTGTCTTGAGGCCATTGGTGCCATTTGTTTGAGGAGCTGAAGTGCTGGTGCCGTTGGGGGTACCGCCCACTGCGGGCACTGCGGAGGGCATTGTGGAGGAGATGTATCGAATGTAGGGCGGATTTTGTCACTACTGCTGAAGATGACGGTCAGCACTCGGTATTGAGCAGTGGTATAGCAGAGAGAATGAGGTGCAGGAGGACTCGTCGGCGAAGGTGAAACGAAAGCCGGACAGCGAAAGTCAAAAGAATCTGTCGACCCCAAAAAAAGTCCGGGGTAAGTAGAACGAGAGCAGCAGCCGCGGGAGTCAGGAACCACTCACAATTACACGTCAGGGGGCGAGAAATGGTACGATTGTGTAGATGGAAGGCGGCCAGAATAATTTCGGACAAAGTCGAGGCGGTGGACAGCGAGTTTACGACACTGGCAATGATCACAGCACAACAGGCCGCAGGGTTGGTGGGAGCTCTGCAGCACAGATCAAGCTTGGGGAAGCTGATGGGAAGCTCTGCCGTTTGATGAGGAACGGGAGTTCCCTGAGGATCCTGCTCGTTGACGAGCAAAAAGGGTCTTTGTCCGTCGGCTCTGCCATCCCGTCGCCCTCATCGTGCATATGCAGCCATCCCCAACTCGGTGTCCGACACTCACGGTGAACTCAATGACGTTCTGATGCTATCTCTTGGGAGTGAGATGGTGTTGCCGGGTCTCCTCCGTCAAGGCCGAGGTCCTCAGATGGGCCAAATTTGGATCATCGTACCACTGCGCAAATAGCAAATGAATTCGTGTTGAGATTGGCAGTGTCGCAGGTGGCTCGTACTCTTTGCTGCTCGTACGATTTTTCTGCTTGCTTTTGGGATGGTTCCTATTCGTCGGGCCCCTAATTCACGCGTCCTGAATCTGCGGTTGACAAGCCACGCGAGCATTTACGACTTGCGAAAAGTCCGAAGGACGTGTTTGGTTCTGTTGTGTGGATCTGCGCGGCCAACGAAAGCCCATCGGCGCTAGTCAGGCCCAGCAAAAGCTGTCACGGTCTTTGCGGAAGCGGCAGGGGTTCAAGCTCACCAGAGGCTCACCACCAAAAATTTCCCCAGACCGTCTGCCTCTGCCTCTGGCTCGAAACGCAACATCGGCGAATTCGGCATACCGCTGTCCACTGTCTGTTGTCTCTCCCTCGTCATTCTCATACACACTGCAAAATACGGTCCACCTGCCCAGTGCAATAACGACAGCAATTGCCAACATCAGTCTCGAAATTCTGAGCCACGTCTGAGCTACCCCATCTTACCGGTAAGTGGGAGCTTCCCCCTTCAGCACATTCACCGCAGCAAGAAATCAGACCAGTCCTGCAGGGCTCTGCTGTTCACCGCCCAACAGTGTGTCAAGCTCGAGGTCATCGCCAATTCCCATCGCCTTGCTCGGTCGTTGTGCTTGTCCGTCCCTTGCTAAATCCTCGACAGCTCGCAGCACACCCACTTCAAATCCTCTACCATGTCCGCAAAGTCTATCCTCGAGGCCGACGGCAAGGCCATCATTAACTACCACCTCACACGCGCCCCTGTGATTAAGCCCACGCCTCTCCCAACCCCGAAGACACACAACGCACCTCCCCGTCTTGCGTCTCTCCACTTCCCTCAAGATGCTAAGGTCAAGGACATCCTCGATCAGGCCGAAGTCACATACCCATGGCTGCTTCAGTCCGGCTCAAAGTTCGTCGCAAAGCCCGATCAATTGATCAAGAGACGAGGCAAGAGCGGACTTTTGGCCCTCAACAAGACCTGGCCAGAGGCGAAAGCATGGATTGAAGAGCGCGCCGGCAAGGCACAGAAGGTCGAGACAGTCGACGGTGTGCTCAGGCAATTCCTCGTCGAGCCATTCGTTCCCCACCCGCAAGACACCGAGTACTACATCAACATCATGTCCGTTCGCGAGGTGAGTCTACCATCAATTTTGCTATTTTTCGAAAGCTTGGCATGCAAGAGACGGAGAGCCGGCAGGAAGCAAGAATCAATTGCAGCATCGGACTTTTTCCCGATTTTGCAGGTTTCTTTCAGGGACCATTGCTGCAATTCTTGTCCTTACAAGGCTGGTGTTCTTGCGGTCTCTTTATCCGCTTGACGGGCCTCCCCGGCTTTCACATGCCTCCCGCACAGGCCTCGCCGGACGAAGGGAGAAAACCCAGACCCACCAGCCTGGCAAGCCCCCTACCACTCATCTATCATCTGCACGACATCTCATCTTGCATCAAAGAGCTTTCCCCGGATCTGCCTTAGCTGTCAATCTCATCGTCTTATTACCCCGAACACCTGTTCTCGTCAATTAGAGTTTTGGCTAATTTGACCTCCTAGGGCGATTGGATCTTATTCACACACGAAGGTGGTGTTGATGTCGGTGATGTCGACGAGAAGGCCGAGAAGCTTCTCATCCCTGTCGACCTCTCAGAGTACCCATCCAACGAAGAGATTGCTTCCACACTCCTGAAGAAGGTGCCCAAGGGTGTACACAACGTTTTGGTCGACTTTATCTCTCGCCTCTACGCCGTCTACGTCGACTGCCAATTCACGTATGTCGCCTCTCTAGGAACCATGACATGACTGACGCCTGAACAGATACCTCGAAATCAACCCTCTTGTCGTTATTCCCAACAAGGATGCCACCTCTGCCGAAGTTCACTTCCTCGATCTTGCAGCGAAGCTCGACCAGACTGCTGAGTTCGAGTGCGGTGTCAAGTGGGCCATCGCTCGTTCGCCCGCCGCTCTCGGCTTGGCCGCTTCCGCACCCAAAGATGGCAAGGTGACCATCGATGCCGGCCCGCCAATGGAGTTCCCAGCTCCTTTCGGCCGTGAGCTCTCCAAAGAGGAGGCCTACATTGCCGAAATGGACGCAAAGACTGGTGCCTCTCTCAAGCTCACTATCCTCAACGGCAACGGTCGCATTTGGACACTCGTCGCCGGTGGTGGTGCTTCCGTCGTCTACGCCGACGCCATTGCCTCTTCCGGTTTCGCCTCCGAGCTCGCCAACTACGGCGAATACTCGGGCGCACCAACCGAGACGCAGACCTTCCACTACGCCCGCACTGTCCTCGATCTCATGCTCCGCGCCCCTCAACACCCCGAGGGCAAGGTCCTCTTCATTGGCGGTGGTATTGCCAACTTCACAAACGTATGTTCCTTCCCAAGCCACTCTGCTTCGTCGAGACATCAGACTAACAACATCACCAGGTCGCTTCCACATTCAAGGGTGTCATCCGCGCTCTCCGCGAAGTCGCCCCTCTCCTCAACGAGCACAAGGTCCAGATCTGGGTTCGTCGTGCCGGCCCCAACTACCAAGAAGGTCTCAAGAACATCAAGGCTGTTGGTCAAGAGTTGGAACTCAACATGAAGGTCTTTGGTCCTGAGATGCACGTCTCGGGTATCGTGCCTTTGGCTCTTGTGCCAGGCAAGTGGAATGACAGCATCAAGGAGTTCTCAGGTTAGAGTCAAGGATGGAGGGGATCAAGGTACGGAAGATTAACAAGATTCAGTGGTGGAATGATGGCTGGGATGCAGATGGGGTAATGATTCTGCTTTGTGGTGTCACGGGTCTCTTCAGGTGCACGGGCATATGGAGGAGCGGATAGATCCATGCAGTCAGTTTGTAAAATCTATATTGTGGCAATCATCCCTTCGACCCTCGTCTCCACTGGTGGAAGTGCGAGCCATGCGCAGTCGTCAATGACTAGGCTTCCGGATACGCGAAGCAACAAACTTTTACACTTCGACCTCGATAGCTTGATGTCTCCGGCCTAGGAAATGTCAGTACCAGCAACACAGCGTGTTGGTCTCAGGCATCATACCGCTTGCACCCCACGACAAAAACTCGAGATTCTTCTCCTTCAGCAACACCCATTCACCTTGACGACCCTTCAATCTCCGAAAAGCTCATTCCGCATGCTTATGCTCGACTACTTCCCATTCACCTGGTCCCTTATACTGATACCTCCCATACCCTATGACAACTCGTAGAGGATCTAGTACTCCTCGATATTCCAGCCTGGCCATCTTAAGCCACAAGTAGTCGACCACCTTCGGCACTGTGTCCCTGACTATAGGTCGACTCAGCAATGCCACGTATGCGAACCAGATAATCCATTGGGTGGAGGTATTGAGCGAGTAGAGCCGAGTGTGAAAGAAAAAAGGGTACTGGAGGTCGTGGAGAAAGCACATGATCATCGCGTCCGCGATGTTGAGTAGTTCCTCGTCGTGGTCGTATAAGATGGAGATGAGGCCGAAGCGTCCGATGGACAAAGAGAGAATGTGCGTGGAGGTCGGGAAGAAGTGGATGTGGACGAAATCGAGTGCCAAGTCAATGAGTGCGAAGATGGCGATGAGGAATTTGAGAGCGAACTGGTCTTTTGTACCTGGCATGGTGAGGGTGATGGATCGGTGATGTAATGTGAAGTTGATGGTCGCTGCAATGAGATGGTTGAGAGAGACGTCGTCGAGCTGCTGGTATTCACACCGGGTTGTGATGGGAAATACGTTGAGGTAGACGGTGCTTGGGAGAAGTTGAAAGGCCTTGGAAGTGGTGGAAGAAAATTCACAGAAGGACCTGGGCAGGCTTGACGAGCATGTGATTCAGGAAGTCGCGTTTGGTCACTACACTACCACACTCGGTTTCACAAAACTCATTTTGAAAATTGGGATCCATTCGTGCTCAGAACCTCTATATCCTTTCCACAACGGTCTGTCTTGTTCGTGACGCTCTTATTGTTTGCAAGTGTCGTTTCAATCGTGGAGCTTGTGGATCACGTGTTTGTGGCGAATGCCCGCCAACAGATCCTACCAGACACGGCCAGGTTTTCACCACGAGATGGCGTCTGGAAGTCATTGCACCTCCATGAAGTCAACGAATGTGGAGAAAGTATAGCAAGTTCGCGCAGATCTATTCTCGTGGTACCCAGTCTGATCATTCTCATTTCCTCGGTGATGCAGGTCCAGCTGCCCGATACCATCCACCTGTCTTAGTACTACCAGCTCTTACATTTGACCAGTCCAGCAACATTCTCCTGCCACCCTACCACTCCCACGTCCCACCTCCATGAGGCCTCACCCTCCCTCCAGCACGTCTGATTCGGCCCTAAATCCCCCTCATCCACTCCCGGACAAACCATCCTCCATCCACCATGAGCTGCCATCCAACAACCACCGCTACCTTGATCACGCAGACAATCTCCCCGATGGACCTCAGGTGCGACGAATGCCCACACTTCTCGACCCGCTCGGCGATGGGTCCAGTGTAGTCCACCAATTCGTCGAACGCAGCCAGGGTGGCTTGGCGGACCAGGATGCGAAGTAGGATACGGTCCATAAAGTTGAGACTGTGGATGTGGAGGCTGAATTCGCAGAGGAGATAGAGGAGGAAGAGGGAGAAGAGGATGTTGGATAGTGTGAACATTGTTGGGTGCTGGTATTGAATTGGTCGTTGTCTGGGAAGGATGTGGTTGGTTTTTGAGAGGTTGTGACAGAAGGCCTGATGTGATGTGATGTTATATACTAGGTGATTTAGTGTCTTTTGTAATGTTGTGTTGCGTTGGGTCCTGCCTTCGGTTGGGAGCCAAAGGTGCCTCTTTTATGCACCTGCGTAGCTCATTGTTTGTGGCAACGATGTTTGTGCTTGTCTCAAAGCGACCTTCGAGACAAGCCTCGTGAGTGCACGATGCTGGACTGTCTAGGCCAAGTCATGCAGCTCGTTTGCCAATCGTCTCAGGTAAAACGCCCTAATCTGCCCAGGCAAACCATCAAACTGTTTGGCAACCTTCTGCACGTCCTTTCTGCCCCGTTCGTAGGCAGCAATGTCTCTGTTGCCATAGACATCTTTTCCTGCGGCGTATGCTTGCTCCATCCGTCCGTCTCGGAAGAAGACATTGACCGCGACACTGAGATTGCTCAAAGGCTTGGCGGTGTGTAGCCACAACGGAGGAATGAAGAGGACGTCGCCTTCGTTGAGGATAGCTTCGTGCGGTGTGGTCTTGGCAAGTATGCTTTGTTCGTCTGGCGAAGGGTCAAAGGGGTCGATCGAGGAGCTTGAACCGCCAGGTGGGATACCGAGATGTATCACATCAGATGGTGGATACAGAAGCAAGCGTTTTGATCGTTTGATCTGGCACAGCACATTCGCCATCACATCATAGTGCAGCCACATATTCACAGATCCGGATATGCGCAATGGCGAGCTGTGTGCTTGTTCTGAGACATAATATAGAGACTGTGGTAGCTTGAAGTCGGGAGCCAGTGTCGGAAAGTCCGTAGCCAGTTCAGTGGGCTTGTCCGTAGGTCGCTCGGACGACAGGGCGCGGAGGTACACATGTCGACCACCTTCTGCGTCATCCAGGAAGCTACCGAATTGAACGGTCTTGTACGCAAAGTTCTTACTTTGGAAGCTCATCTTTGGCGTTGGGGAGTCGTGGATGACCACACTGCGATCGTGGCCGACTGTGTCTTTCAGATACTGTGGCGTCCATTTCGATAGGCAAGCTCCCAGGTCCAGCCCTTCTACAATTGCAGGTTGGCTTGCCAAAAGCATCGTCTGGAACGCCTCTGGTGAGGACAATGTCTTTCGTGATACTTGGTTGGGGCTTGTGCGTTTCGAGACGGCTGCTGTATCATGCACTGCCGCTGTGAACGATCCGACAGTACGACGTGGTATCGACGGATCTCGGACCGCCCATGCGCTGTCACCAGACATCGACGTACGGAGTATTTGGCTTGTGTTCCAGAAAGTGCCAAAGCTGAAGCATGTCGCACCTCCTCCAAGTAACACAATTTCCTCTCCGACAGTGAGGACAGACATTCCAACCATCAGGAGCCTCGCGCCCCATTCGGCAGCCACTGGGACACCATCGTTGAGGCTCACGATCTCATTGTGGCGGTCGAGTAAACTCCCCGCAGCCACTCCACCGATGATGAGATCTTTGCCCGCGAAACGTGTAGTCTGAGCGCCGAACCTGCAGAGCCGCTCGAGAAGATTCGCGGCAATATCTCCTCGACGGTCGCAATGCAGGGTGACGTCGCCGTCGCTGCACTCAATTCGCCATGACCACTGGTCGAGAACAATCGTACCATCATCTCTCATGCCCCCGAGTAGTGCTCCACTCAAACCATCGCCATTGACGGTCACTATAGCACCAAACCGGGCTTCGGGTTTTGTTCCTGCAACCTTGATTGCCTGCCAGCCCTTGTCGATGTTGAGGAGACTCCAATCATCGAGGACCTGGCCCTGGGACGTCTTCCCACCAAAGATCAAGACGGTGCAGCCGTCATCGGACTGATGGGAAGGTCTGACCTGTATTGCACTATGACGGTAGCGACCTACAGGAAGAGCGTGAGTAGACTTCCACGAACCGTCTTGGAAGAGCCAGCAAGAGGACGATGCCTTGTCTGGAGCAGTCCTTCCGCCCACAAGGAGGAGCTGTCCAGCAGCAACAGGTGTGATTGTATGGCACATGAGCGCCGTAGGTAGGTCAGGTGCATTCGCTGGTATGGTCTCCTGCAAGTTGCCGGTCGCGGTGTTTTCTTCGGTACTTTGATCTTCTTCGGCAGGCTTCACAAAGACATCTGCTATTTTGAGTCTCTCTCGAGTGCCTAGTCCTCCCCAAGTCGCGACACCAGGAGTCCGATCACGCTCAGATCCTGAAGCCTTCCGGACTAGGGGCGCTGCCGCCGCAAATCGGCGGCTTTGCGATGATCCTTGGATGGTCTGCGACTGTAGTGCCAAGTGGCTTGAGCCCAGAGTATCTGATGTCGTGGCTGTACTTGCAGGATTGGTTTCGGGAGTAGATTTCGTGTCGACCGCGGGTCTGTTCGACGCTCTTAGCAGGAAGTAGTGAGCGCCGAAGAGAGCAAATTCCTCCCACTCATCGAATGGCTCGACGGTATCCAGGTGCCGTCGCTCTTCCGACTTCAGAAAGCTGTCGTCCGACCACAGTTCCCACAAGGTCTTCAGATCAAGACTGTCCGCTGGCCAGCCTGCCGCCTCGAACCGTTGTCGCATCTGAGTCAACGTGCCGATTGCATGCAGTGGCGTTCGTAACTTCTGAAAGTGCTTCAGCATAGTCTCTGCAAATGGATGGTCTGCCCCGTCAGGTAGGTGTTGCTCCAGGAGGCAGAATCTCGAGTCTGGCAGCTTTGCCGCCCAGGAAAGGACAGCGTTCGCAGCAGGCTTTTCCATGTATGCCACGGACACCTCGGCAACAAATAGGAATGCAATAGAACATGATTCGAGGTCGAAGAGCTGACGGAGTGACGAGTCTAGATTCGCTACGTTCTTCAGGTCACACCCTACAGCTTTGTACTTTTCGGCAGCGGCAAGAAGTGGGTCGGATTGTTTACCGTAGGTAATGCCCGGTAGGACATCAAGAATAGGTTGGTTGTTCCGAATGACTTCCAGCTTCTTGTTCATAAGCTGAGGATAATCCACGTCAACAAACACACAGTTGTGGCATTTCTCAGGATGTATACCAAGAAATTGAAAGGGCAATGGATCGCTAGGTCCAGTCAGATACCTACCTTTGCAATGCAGGCCTTGTAAAGACATGCACAGCCTGTTCCTACTCACTATCCACAGCCGAGATTGACGACGACCTTTGTCTTCGTATTATCCTCCTGTAAAAAGTCTGCCACGGTCTTTTCGATGGCTTTCATTCGCAGCCAGTAGCCACGATTGATCAAAGGCGATCGCCTTTGAAACTTGCGAACGAAGTATCGGAAGTATTCTGGCTGACATGGATAGTACAGCTTTTCCACTGATCGTTTCGAGACAATGCTGCTGCTATTGGTATCCATGATGAATTCATCCTTTTTGCCAGCAGTCGGGACTCCCATGGCTTGCATCTTGAGCGGCTTCCTGGGCTGCTTCTGATGGAAAGCTTGAATCGAGTCATTCTCGAACATGATGGAGATGGAAATATGGTATGAAAAGTGGCAAAAACAGACCAAAGCCATGCGCGGGATGGCATATGAGGTGCAAATGTGGTCCGAGCTCACGTGCCCCGCCGCGGGATCTGCGCCGTGGTTCACTTCATCACATGTGGAAAGGTCCCAAGGCAGCGTCCAGGAATCCATTCTTTGAATGTTGTGATACGATACACGACTTGCTTCTGCCCACACTTCACTTGCGAAAATCCCGACCACGACCACGGCGCTGCTCATAGCTGCACCATGATCCGACCGCAAATCCGGTAGCGTCACGTACGATTCTACACTTGCTCGACGCGTAAAGACCCCTCACCGCAGCCATGTCCATCAATTACATTACCTTTAATCAGGATCATTCGTTCCTCGCCGTCGGTACGTCACGGATACTTCGGACATCGAGAGCTTCACTAACACCAGGCAGCTACCACAGATGGCTTCCGAATATACTCGACCGATCCTTTCTCCATGGTCTTCCAGACACCACTGGCGGAGAATGGCGCATCCGGTGACATCTCGGTCCTCGAAATGCTCTTTTCGACATCCCTGGTTGCGATGATACTCTCGCCGCGACTACTGAGGATCATCAACACCAAGCGGCAATCCACAATATGCGAGCTTACCTTTCCCTCACGAGTGGGCGCATTGAAGCTCAACCGCAAGAGATTGGTAGTGGTACTTGAGGATATCATTTTCATATACGATATCCAGACCATGAAGACGTTACACCAGATCACAACACCCACGAACCCCTACGCACTATGCGCCCTCTCTCCGAATCCAGACAACAACTACATCGCCTACCCTCTCCGTAAGACCGAGTCCGTCACCTCCACGGCTCCCTCACACGTCCCTCCCTCCCAAAAGGCCCCCGAACCCATGTCCGGCGACGTCATGCTCTTCGACGCCAACACCATGGAAGAGATCAAAGTCATCCCCGCCCACCAAGCGCCCCTCTCCTGCATCTCCATCAACAGCGACGGCACACTCCTCGCGACCGCCTCAGAAAAAGGCACTGTGATCCGCGTCTTCGAACTCCCCTCCGCCAAAAAGCTCTACCAATTCCGCCGCGGCTCCATGCCCTCGCGCATCTACAGCATGTCCTTCAACGCCACCTCCACCCTCCTCTGCGTCTCCTCCGCCACCGAAACCATCCACATCTTCAAACTCACGCCCCAATCCTCCTCTTCCAACGGCACCACCACCGACCTCCCCTCCCCGGACCTCGACCCCTCCACCACCCGCCGCTCCGAATCCCCCTCCTCCCACTCCGACGGCTTCCCGGACCTCTCCTCCTCCCTCCCGGACCGCAAACCCCCCACCCCCTCCACCACCTCCTCCGCCGCGCCCGGCTTCATGTCCCTCATGCGCCGCACAAGCCAAAGCGTATCCTCGACCTTCGTCTCGCGCGCAGCAGGCTACCTCCCCAGTGCCGTGACCGAGATCTGGGAACCCGCGCGCGACTTTGCCTGGGTGAAAGTGCCGCGCGGCCGCAACGGGGCGCCGATGAAGTCTGTGGTTGCGATGGCGGGGAATGCGCCCCAGGTCATGGTCGCGACGAGCGAGGGCGAGTTTTTGGTTTATCAGGTGGATTTGGAGCGGGGCGGGGAGGGGGGATTGGTGAGGCAGTATTCGGTTAGGGAGAAGGGGGAGGGGGGAGGGGGTGGTGGGTATGGGGAGTAGGATCCTCCGTTGCCTGGGAGGGAGTTGGGGGGGAGTTGGGATTTTAAGTGGTGAGGTGAAGAGGTGAGGAGATGTAATTGGGAATCGTCGGTTGGGGCTTGCGTGAGAAAGACGGGGCGACCGAGCATGTGAGGAGGAGGTTGAAGGGACTTATTGCAAGCATTGGATTTTGAGATACTAGATACCACTACCGCTCATGACGGTTTGTTTTTGAAGGACTGCTTCTCGGCCCCTGTAGCGAGGATTGCATCAGAGGCGTGTAATGGCAAAGGCGCCCAGGGAATGGAAGACCTTTCTCCACTTCACACTGACACACTGACCGAGAACATTGATGTTTAGAGCAACGAAAAAACTGTGTTGGTATACCTATCTGTACAGATCCTGATGTCTCCCTTTGCCCCAGTGCTGCTGAACGGAACGAGCCTCTTTGCAGACCTAGGTCTTCCCTCTTTCACGCTTTTCCTCGTAGCTATTGCAAACAAAGAATCTTGAGGTTGCGTGCACGTGCGAAGCTTCTCTATCAGATCGCGCCGAAGAAAGTGCTGACCGCCCATGGTACAAGTGCGCTGTCGAATGTTAGCCAAGTCAATTGGTTGCGACAACAGATAGCTTACCCAACGGCCAAGCCGACTCCAATGCCGACTGTTGCCCGCTTCTTGATCCTCTCCCTTCTCACCTCCACTGGTGTGATCTTAATCTTCTTGGTGGCTCGCCCCCCATCCTCTTCGGCACCTGCCTTTGTATCGAGGACATCCTTGTGGCCGATATCCATGACCTCTCCATCTTCATCCCGAGTGATGTCCACGGCCTTTCGCTTTCTCCCCCTGACTGTCTCCTTTCGCGTCTCAGTCAATTTGTTCGCCTCGTCAATTGCCTTGCGCGCGGAGTCGAGGTACGCTTGTGCATCGTCGGGCATCTTCACGCTCGCACGCTTGGCGGGGGTCTCGACCTTGGCATTCGTGTTCGTCTCCTCGTCGCCATTTGTAAGGACTTCGGTTTGACTGACGACATCTACCTTGACCGTCTCTTCTTCTTCCTCCGCGAGCTCGCCTTTCAGCGCCTTTTGGCGACCGCTGGTCTTTCGTGTTGACTTTGCGGTGGTCGCGGTAGACTCTTCGGGCTCGACGCTGGCGCTGCCGGCGGCCGGTCGGCCTCTCTTGGTACGCTTTGGCGTGGCAATCTTGCGTGGTGTCTTCATGTCGCGATCTGGTGCAGGAATCTTGGTCGGGCTCGCGGAACGAAGCGCTCGCTTGCGTGGTGACTTTGTCTTTGGCGACTCTTCTGGCGGGGGCAGAATGGCGCCGTTGAGCGTGGGTGTCTTTGCGCGGGTAGTGCGTGGTGGAGATTGAGGAGCTGGCGAGTTGGACTTGGCTGACGGGGCGTGAAAGGCTGGTGGAGCTTTGATCTCGCGCTTCGTAGCTGTAGTACTAGGTGGCATAGGAGCGGGATCAAGTAGGACCAGAAGCCAATCGCGGATCTGATATTCGTCGGCAAGATCGAGAGCTGTGAAAATGTGAGACGTGAAAAAGAAAGGTGAAGCGGGGTCCTGCAGGAGGGTGCATACCTATTTGCGGAGGGACCCAGATGTTGCCGGCAATTTCCTCCTTGTCGGCTTGTGGCAGATTCTTGAGGTATGCTTTCTCGGCCGCTTCTTCTTCTTCTGATGCCCAAGGGTAAGTGACCTTGAACAGTCCGCTGGCGCTTACGAAACCGTCGCTCGACCGTCTCTGCATTGTTCGTCAGTCGTGCAATTCCCGACACTCCTCTCCGGTACGACCAACCATCAAAAAGTAAGCTTCTGGAGTCGAATGTCCCCGAGCGGCGTGAAAGATGCCAGATCCCTTCAAGTCCTTGGGAAGAGGTACTCGGATGTGAGCGTAATCGAAGGGACCGAGGTTCTTAGGCTTGGTCGCGTTCGATGTGCCTACTTGTCCAGCGTCGACTGCGAGTTCTGTCTGTCCCAATCGTCTCTTTGACAATAGCTCCTGACCTGTATCGCCGTCAGCCGTGTCTTCTATGTCGCATCAGATTGATCCCATACGAAGCTCTTCGTCATCCAGTGGCTCGAGTAGAGGATTTCGTCGCGTTGGTAATGAGCGCTCTGTCATGTTGGCACGAATCGAAGGAGGAAGAAGTCGATGCGACAAGGAAGGGTGAATTGGAGATCGACGCGATGCGCTTTCGATAATGATGACGCGCGCAAAGCCGTTTCGACTCGCGATGCGAAATTCCAGCACCCAATCGCAGTTCGATAAAACGTGAATGAAGACGACAAATGCGACCACGGACAGCGCAAGCACAGCTGTAAAGATGATAATGAACAGCGCTGGGAAGAAGTGAAAAGAAGTCGAGCTGTCCAAAGGCATGGCCGAAAGCTTTGACCTTCGCGCCTCGGAGCTCGAGTGCGGAGATGGCTGGGATCAAAAGAGCCGCATCAATGACCCCTGGTCGACGGCAATGCTCAGGAACAGGTCTATAGAGAAAGTGAAGATTCTGAAGAGGATCATTCTAGCAGAGCACTCGCAGTTACAATACAAGCCGTACCTTCCTGGGTCAAGATCTCCTGGACGTTGTCCATTGGGTAGCTACGACCGCCATCTACCTCGTCAGACGTGGAATGTTACCTTGCAATATAGATAGGCATGCAACTATGCATACCGGCGCACATTAGCCGATCCACCGATTCCTATAGCTCAATCACAATTGTAGACGTGGCAATGGCACATGAATTGGATTATTGGACTGTCCCTGAGCGGTGAAGGAGGGGCAAATACGGACCCCACTTTGACTGTTTGTTCTCGACTCGGACCACATCTTGACCTTTGACCTTCTCCCTGATCACGTTCGCATTCCATCTTGACTCTTGCATCAAAGTAATCGCCATACAAATCGCAGCATCAGTACCTGCATTGCCTTTACATCCCGACAGGACACCGACAGGAGGACAACAACATGGCTACCCACGCGGACGATGACCTCGCCGCGGAGCAGACAGAGGGCTTCAAGGTGGGCGAGAAGAAGACGATTGATGAATATCAAAAGCTCGGTGAGTTATCCTCGTGCTTTCTCACTGGATTGACGTTATACTTTGCAACAACATGGCTCCTTCCTTCTGGTGGATCAATCACAATCCCTCCGACTATCTGGAACTCTCCGTCTGCAATATCTGGACATTGGTCACATACACCCTCTGCTTAACCTGTCGCTATTATTCCGATGGTATATCTTCCATACAATAACCATTCCACTCACTCCAATCAATATCAAAATGGACCCTGTCGACCCAGCCCAGCCAAATATCTCGTATACTGAATTCCGCAACAATCTGCGTATGCGACTCCGTCCCGACGAATGTATCCCCGCACATCTAGGTCTCCCTGTCGAGCTACATCGAATGTACTGTCTACAATACATCGAAGAGGGTCAAGCAGCTCATGGCAAGGCCGCGAACGAAACGAAGTGGTACCGCGAATAGGGGAACGGCAACCGCCTGATCAACCAGCGCCAGCCATGGATCAGAACCGCCAACATGACCAGGCAGCAAGTATCAGACCGCATCTTTGAAGACTGTCTACGACGGGCAAGATGCTCCACAGTCCGACATCTCCTTGAACGGACAGGATCAATCTTCGATCCAGATAAGCGGCACTGCGATGACCCAGACTTGACGAGGTGGGTTCGCGCCCTTCCTTCGGACTTTCGAGATGCCAATCTACAACTCTCTTCCGACCATCAACTCAGACCGATAGCTGGTGATAAACGTGGATCGATCTCGGCTGCTTTGAAATCAGACTTTGGCGTCCTTGACTGCGCTATACGTCGCTGTTCAATCCTGCGCAAGGACAGCGCTATCGATCCTTTTCAATTCCAAAGCAGAGAGTTGCCTTCAACTCAATCTGGTGATGTACCTCAATACTTTGCGGATCAGCTAGGTGAACCCCGTTCGTCCCCGCCACGAAATTCCCTCCTCCGACCACCATCGCGAAACACTTCAATACGCTCTACACAAAGGCCACCGGAGTATCCTGCTCAGGGTGGGACTGGACCGTCCACTGGTTCCGGGAACAGTGAACAGCCATTGGTTCTCGATGAATAGGATCTCGCAAGGACATACGCAGCTGGACGCCCCAGGAGGAATTTCATTTTCAGTCGCAGGAGAGCGCCGCAGATAGACCACGCAGACTTAGACAGAGCTGTCTCAAGGGTTGGCGAGCAGCATCGATCTGGAATCGTACATTCGAATGGCGACTACGCCCGTCCGGACGATCGGCGGCCGCAGCGAGTTGATGCCAACCGTCGCCGCTCTTGGTGGAGACGACGCACACTAGAGGAAAGACAGTTGCGGAGAGCTTCCGCGGATCTTTTTGAGGATGTGCAGAACCGTAGAAGCACATTGCGACCTGTTCGTCCAAACCCACCAAACGCAAGTCCACTACTGGGCGCAGAGCAGCCCTTTGGCCCACCAAACAGTGAAGATGTGTCGACCACAGCTACGGCAAACTTCGGGACTCCCACCAGTGGCAGCGTTTGGTAGCAACAACAACAGGCACAACCTCGTAGTGACTGGTCACGACCGGGACCGGACCGGATTATGCAGCTCGCGCGTACGATACAAGAGTCAGCCACGTCTACAGGATCAGCCCAATCTGCCCCTACAGAAGCAAGCGAAAGTACGCCTGCAGGACCAATTCAAGCTACGTCTGGAGCACCAGTGCAGCCTGCAGCACCTGCGCAACCTACGCCCACAATACCAGCGCAATCCACAACTACAGGAGCCGCTGACGGAAGCCATGGACAAAATCAGGACGCTGGTGCAAATCAGCAAGATGTCGGCACAGAATCAGATGAACACGCTACGCAGACTGGCCGCCCTTCAGGTTCAGAATGGCAGACAGAAACGACGCAAGAACAGACTGAATCGAGTGGCATTCCCAGCAGACGAACAAGAGAAAGTCTCGCGGCGGTACTGAACGGTCAGCTTCCAACACGATTCTTTGGTCGAGGCGGGGATGCCCAGAACCCCTCCAGATACCGCGTCATTGGATATCACAACGTACGTGATAGGTATCGCACTGCCTGGGATGATCGTTCTTCTTCTCTCGCAGGCCGAACTCGTCGGATTTCTACCCGTACCGTTCCATTAGCCACTCCTGTCGGTCCAGAACAGACTGGTGTACATGTTCACAACTGGGTCGAAGAAAATGACAATCCGGAACTCGAAGCACAAAGACGTGTAGCTCGCCATTGGTGGATCTCCACGATGTGGCGCAATACAGTGAACGACTTTGAAGCTGCGTTCCATCGTCTGGGCGGTCACATGCATCGTCATCGTCATGCTCACGATGGACCATTTGGAATAGGATACTAAAATACTTGGCGCACCACATTGAACAGTGGACTTGGCAGAAACTATTGTTCCTTACACGAACCGGAATCGCACACCTCTGGCCCCGTACTACTTCCCGACTTGGACACTCATTTTAGCATTACAATGGCTGCGATCATTATTTGCATTGTACTAATAAGCATTTCTAGACCAAAACGACGAATCTCTCCGCAAGTGGAAGGAGTCGCTCGGCATCGGCTCAGGCAAAACGATTGGTGACCCATCCGACCCTCGCAAGTGTATTATCCTCTCTCTCGGTCTCGAAGTTGAAGGCCGCTCCGACATCATTATCGACCTGACCACTCCCGGTGCCCTCGAGAAATTGAAGAAGCAGCCATTCACAATCAAAGAGGGTGCCACTTTCCGCATGAAGGCCAGGTTCACGGTACAACACCAGATTCTCAGCGGAATGAAGTACATTCAGGTCGTCAAGCGAGGTCCCCTCACCAACAAGATGCAGGAGATGATTGTGAGTCTTCCCATCCTTGACGTAAGATCGAATCAGAAGCTGATTGACACCAGGGTTCCTACTCCCCCAGCACGACCGACAAGCCAGAGTACGAGAAGAAGTTCGAGCCGGAGACTGCACCTTCCGGCATGGTCGGTCGCGGATCGTACAAGGCCGTCTCTCGTTTCGTGGATGATGATCAGCAGGAGCACTTGAGATTCGAGTGGTCATTCGATATCAAGAAGGACTGGTGAGCATGACTTGTCACGTACCGGGACGAGGTAGCGAGGCAGTCATGAAGGTAGCATCCACGACGAAAGAGCAGCGACTCAAGGAGTTGTTCGTTATTGCATTATCATGACTTTCTTATAGATGGCAGGAATGCATACCCTCATACCATGTTTCGTAGCTGTGCTGCTTCATTCTGTCCCATAACGTCTTCTCTGGCCCGTCGGAATAGATAATAGTAACAATAATAGTCGCACAAGTATATGCAGGAACATAATCATCTCCATCGCCCCACGCCCTCCTTCCCCGCCTACTAATCGCCTCAGATCCGCCCTCCAGGACCTTGCCCGTCCCCGCGGCCCTGCGTCCAGGGAGGGGTCGTCCAGGTCCTCCAAGGCCGACTTTGTGTTCCTCCTCCTCTTTGCTCAAAAATGAGACCTTCTGCCCCTACGTCCCCTACCTTTACCTCCCCTGCCTCGATCTCCATTACCTCTACCTCCTCTCCCTACGTCGACCTCCCCAACCTCTACCTCCCCTACCTCCACCTCCTCTTGCCCTACACCAGCCCCCGCCCCCCTTCCCTCCTCGCACCGAGGGAAAGCTGAACTACACCCATCCTCCCCTCCCCTCCCACGACGCAGACGGCGAGGCAGTATCATACAGGCCCCCCGGACGCCGAGAGTACGTGTTGTGCGCAGCGGCGTGAGGTCCTGGGCTTGTGTCCGTGCCCTCGTAGCGACCGTAGTAATTCCCTGCGTAGGGTTCAGGTTGGGAGTAATAGTACGAAATAGCTGATCCAGCAGAGTCGGTTTTGCGGTGGGATTTTGACCACGCCTCGGACGACGCAGGGGATGGGGGGTGGGAAGCGGAGGAAGGTGGAGAGGTACCTGTCGATGAGCGAAGTGATGGTGGAGAGGAGGTGGGGGAGGAGAGGTCGTAGCTAAACCTATCCTCTCGGTTAATCCGGTGTTGAGATTGGGTGTGATGTCGTGGGGAGAACGAAGGGGAGGAGGCGCGGATGAGCTGGGGATGCACGCGGCGGATGGAAATTGTGCGGGCTGTGTGCAGTTCTATTGTTGTGATTGAGTCGAGAGGGAGTGGGAGGGAGTCGTTGCTTGCTGATGGGGGATGCGTCGAGGGTACATCGCGGGAGTGGGAGGGGTGGTGAGGTGGTTGTGGGATCGAGGGGAGAGGGGCGGTGTCGGCTTTCTTGGTCTGAGAGGAGCGGTGGCGGGTGGAGGTGGAGGGGATGAGTTTGGTGGAGAGGCGGCGGATGAGGCCTGGCATGCCTTTGTGCGTGGTCGGATAGTCGGTGGGCGTGGGAGAGGTGATGGTGGTGTTGATGTAGTAGAGTGGTAACGGGGAAGTGGTGGCTGGTTCAGGGGAATGGTGGTTGGGTCGAGCAGGTTCAAGGTATTTGAGACCGAGTGACTTGCTGCAAGTCGTCTCCTCGAAGGACGTAGTATCTGCTGTGCGATACTCTGAGGCTTCTGCTAATTTGCACTTTCAAGATTGCCAGCGAGCGCGTTTGTAGTCTCTGTCGGGTATGCAGTCGAGCGTGTGTACCGTCCAAGCTGTCCAGCGTGAAATGAAATGTCAAATGACAACAGACGAGGAGGAACGAGACCCATGTAATTCACCTATGCCTCTCATAATCTTACGCGTTCCCAATATAGCAAATCATCCATCGCGAGTGATCAACCCTGCGAGCTGGAGCCGCAGCGCCCACGCTTACCGTCATGTTTGACCAGGGACGAACACGAAGCTACGGACACGGACACACGGTTCGGACGTGGACTGAGAGATGTGAGTGGTCGCCAGAGCAGTGCTGGGTCTGTCAGGGTGTGATGTCGCGCTCTTGGCTTGGGTAGGATTGCGTGGTACGCGAAGACTGAGGAATACGAGGGGATATTTGACAGGGGGGCTGTGAGGGGATTGAGAGGCTGCGGCGGTGCTGGTGCCGACAGAATGGCGCTGCCACTTTTGAATGTTGCAATTCTAGTGTCTTGTCTGCAAAGTACTGATGCTGTATCTCTGCTGTATGCTGGTCTGTCGATGTGCTATGGTCGCGATGTCGTTGAAGTGCATCTGTAAGACTCCGTGAATTTGAGATGCCAAATATTCATTCACCAGGGACGCGGCAACAAGCTCTTGAGCAGACCCACAAGCAGACACGCGGCTCTTCTGGTGCCGGGGTGTCATTCAAGTGGGTCTATTACCATTCAATCCCATCGATATCTTCGTGCTTTCCCTGTATGACGGTCATTTGTCGAAGACCTGTCCCGAGAATTGGGAGACGAAAAATGGTTATGCTCAGTGTGCATACATATTCAGCACCTGCAATGGTATGGCAACGGTGATGGAGCATGTATGCGCCCTGTATCCCGTCGTCATGTATCACTAGAGAAATTGGGCGATTGCCAAATGCTCATATCACATCGAGATTCCATGCATTCATCCATCTATGTGACTTTGTTCCCCTCCATGACATGCTCTTGACCTGCTCATGCCCTGGTCCGCCTTTCACACATCCTATATCCACCATCCTTCCCTCTTCTTGCCTCTTTGTCGATCTACAAGTGCTGCTGGATCGCGGCCTCGAGAGCCTTTGGGTTGGCACCAACGACCTCACCGACCTTGTCGCCATTCTTGAAGAGAAGGAAGGTAGGCATGGCTCTGATACCAAGCTCTTGGGCAACATCCGGGACCTCATCGACATCGAGCTTGTAGAAGCGGGCATTTGGGTAAGTGTCGGACATTCTGCATTGGTCAGCGTCTGATTATGTAGCAGGAAAACCTCGAGCTCCTGGGAAGCTGAGGCAACGGGCATATACTCACTTGACAACTTGCGGCGCAATGACCTTGCAAGGACCGCACCAAGTGGCGAAGCAATCCAACACGATGAGGGTATCCTTTGTCTCCAAGGCCTTGTCGAAGTCGGCCTTGGCCATCAAATTGTGTACGCCTTCCTTGCCCATTGTCGGTGAGAAGTATCTGATTCCTTGACTCTTGAAAGTGTTCCTGATTGAAGGCCTGCTCTGAGCAGTAGTGTTTGCGCGGATCGAGGTGATGAAGCTGCGAGTGGTAGTGGGAGATCGAGTGGCGGCTGTTTTTGTTGCAATTGAGGAGAAGCGGAGTGCTCTGCTGGTTGTCAATGACATCAATGACAGCTCTTTGAAGGCGAGGGACGTCTTTATGTAGCAGCGAAATGAGGTGTTGTTGCTGACAGACGCGAAATAGGTGGACGTGTCGCGGGAAAGTGCTAGATTGATGAAGGGTTTCGCCGCGATGACGCGAGCGGAGACTGCTTTCTAAGCAATCTTTTTCACCGCCGCCGTGAGTGGCCAGACCAGAATGGCCGGAGGTTTTGAGCAGAGAACGTACCTTTTGTAAGCTGAAGCTGACTATATTCTTGTCTGTCCTATTTGAAATGACTGCGAGTCGGATTATTTGGCAACAAAAATCGCTAAGCTGGTGGGCGGGAAGTTGAGGGGTCTCTCCTCGGTTGAATGACGAGGTCGGGCGTGAGGGGCAAATCAGATTTGATCACGTGGAGATAAGCGCCTTTGACACCGGCACCACAGGAATCGCAACCAGCTTTGAGCGCATGAAAGACGACGGGAAATAGAAATCATGTATTGCTTGCTTGTATTGCTGCATCTTATCATTGACATTCCTTGTTTTGCCTGCACATTTCAAATGTGTTTCAAGTCTCCTCTCCTTGCTCTGTCCATCTCCTGCTTGCTAGTTGAGATGGTGACAGCTTTCCCATGATAGGTGGCCTTTTGTCTCTCTCCTGCCTGATCTTCGATGACATGCGCCGGCACATCAGTTTGTGGCTTCTGGGGTATCATGTGCTCGTGAACGTATGAAACAAAGGAAAGCGGGTTGCAGCTCTTGCAATTTTCGTCATTCGTAGTCTGTTGCTCGTCCGACATGTCGACAAAGGAGACTTTGAAAAGAAATCAGCGATCGTGTTTGTGGCCGGCGTATATCTGTTCGAGCTTGATAGGAGACTTGGTTGAGACTATGATTTGCCCATCTCAGAGTTTGGAAGTTGATGCTGTCGGAGTTGTGGCTCGTGGCGATTGGACAATAGGAGATTGTACTTCTGGACCGGAGGCGATCGACATACGAGCGTCTGGCGTGGTGCTGCCGCTTCTTGGTCTGATATCAAGAAGCTTTGCACTGCCAGAGCTCAGTTGTCGCGCGTGACCTTTTCCATAAACGACCTGAGCTTGCCCGTTCCAATTAGGGTCGTGGATGTGGTCGCTCTCCGATTCGAGTTCTGATGCTGAGCCTTGAGGAGAGTCTGGGCTTTGCTCGAGTGGAGTAATGCCAGAATGAAGATCCGCTACAAGGCCTTCTCGAGATCTGGTGGCATCGTTGCGATACACCAGCCTTGGCTTTCTCCGGCTCGTGTCTCGGCGAAGAAGAGTACCCTCGTTCTTCTCCGAAGCCGGGGTATACTCGGCTTCCATTTCTTCGATGTCGTCCTCCGGGCTGGGCGTGAGGTGACGGACATACTCCTCATCAGGCATAGTCAAGTCTTCATATGAGGGATTCTCAGTATCTCTGCGCCTGGCAGAGCCGACACTGCTTCTCATATGGCTTGTGTTGCTCTTGCGCTTTGCAGGTCGACCAGTTAACCAAGAGCCTTCAGAGTCGATAGACGCGAGTGATGCGGACATGGCAAGACCTGAGTTTCTCTCGTCGGAGATGTTCGGCGATACTGATCGCGCGGGTCGACTGACCTCTGGAATGTCCATGCCAGCATTAGATGCCACGCCGGTGTTGCCACCAGTCCGTCTATTTCTTCTAGCTGCAGCCATGTTGGCAGCAGCGATGATGTCTGGCGAGTTGATGCGAGAATCAGGTGGCGAGGACGGCGACTCCGGTAAATCTTCGCGGAAGATACTATGGGTGCGCGCTGGAGTGCCAGACATCCTACGCGAGGTGTTACCCATAAGGTGAGCTGGTATTGGTTGTTTGGACATTGAGTCTCTAGATGTATTCGAGAATGAGGTCTTGGGCTGGATTGACGTCGACTGGTCAGGACTACGGTTGGTGCCTCGTCTGAATATACTAGCCCATGTGCCTGGCTTCTTGGAGGGCAACGTTTCCGAATGCTTGAGAGGGCTCGTGTTAATGGGTGGCAATTCAGGCGTAAATTCTCGGCGTAGTGGAGACATACTTCGTGGAAAACTTCCACGTACTGGAGATGTTGGAGGAGAGGTGCTAATGTGTGATAAACGACCTTGAGAGTAACGGACTTCATGCGCCGTGTGCAACGTGGGATCGTCGAACGGAGTTTCCAGCGGGGTGATAGCCAGCGCCTGAGGTGTATCTTCTCGTGGAGGACCAAGCTTGTAGGGATCACTGTAGGTCGAAGATGGCGAAGGGTCTCCGAAAGGACTACGGTCCAAGGTCCCGGAGTCTTGACGCACATCCAACGACTGGAGCGGCTGCCGTTTCTCATCTTCTCTGTCGGATGTGGGTGTAGGTGGCGCTTGACCAAGAGTGGAAGTCTGCTCGTCGGCATCTCGCTCCCTGAAAGCAGGATGAATGTCGGTAGGTGGCATTGGTGGTGCTTCGGCGGCGCGGCGGGCATCTCTCTCCACGCGTCTTCGGAGCTTCGCTTCAAGCTTCTCTTTATCGGTGAGCTTTTTCTTCTCTTTGCGTCGTGAATCGCGTTCAAGCAGCAGTCTCAAATCGGATGCATCTAGATCATCGGCAAGCTCAGCCACTCTCCGTTTGTCCTTCTTCTTCACCCCTTCTTTCAGAGCAGGCAATTTCTCCTTCTTTGAGCCGTTACGAGATGGACCATACGGTCCAGAGAAGCTATGGCTCTGTTGTAGTGAACTGGACAAGCGGACTTTGGGCCGAGGGCTCAGAAAACCGAACCCGTGGACCTCCCACGCCCGTTTCTCGGAAGTGCCAGACATGGAAGAGTGTATAGACTCCTGGAAGGGAAGCGAGACGTTTGACCCTCGGTTATCGTCGGTGTATTTCGAGCTGAACTGCCGCCGGGCCTTTTTATTTTCTCGGTTCAGCATATCGCCATGGCCAGAGAGTCGCTTTGGTATGGGGACAGGGCCAGTCATGGCTCTGATCTCCTCCTCGCGGATAGCTCGGTTGTGTGCCTCTTGCCTTTTGCTCAACCGTCTCTTCTGCGATCCATCCACTGGTTTGCCTTTCTTATCCCCATAATCTTCAGTAGGTTGCGCACCCATGGCTGCAAGGCGAGAAGCTGGTACTGAGCTTGAGTTGTAGGGTATGGCAGTGCGGTATATTCCAGATCTTCGGAGGTGCGGGCTCCGTTCCAGTCTGCGTGCTCCGGGGAGGGCAGTGATATCCTCTACGCTGTTTCTCGATCTATGGCGTCTAGGCTCTGGTCTGTTTTCGGCTTCAATTGCCTTGTCCGGTGAACGCCGTCTCTTTCGTATCGAGGACTCTTCGGGACTGCGAGGGGCAGAGCGGGGTGTGGCATTTTGAGGTTGGGCTGGAGCGAAGGGACCCTTGATATCTTTTTCTGGGTCTGCCGTGGGTTGCGTAGACTCATTTAGCCGCTTTGAGCGACCACGCGAGAAGGGCCATACCATGGCGGATATACGAGGTTTGGCCTGTCAGACAGGCGTGGCGAAGCGGAGCTCGCTACTCATGCGGAGGTAGGGCTATTTGATTGAAGATATCCATGTGAAACAGTAATGCGACCGGAAGGCCGGGGTGTACCTGGATTAATGCAGTCGGGGTGTGCAGGTGGAGACGTGCGACTGGAAATTGGTTCTGAAGACAGAGGAATGATTCGAGAAGGGCAATGGTGAGTTTCTGGGTTCTGCAGGAACAAAAAGGAGAACGACCAGGATCCGTCACGCGCCAAAAGCCAGCAGAGCCAGAGGCCCAGAGGTCGTCCAAAAGTGGGGCGCAGGGTGTGGCAGAGAACAGGAGGGAGCTGAAGAAGATTTCCTTTTTCGCGACCAAGGGACGGTTCTGCAGGTTCTGGACAGCTCTTCAAAAGGACGACGCTTCTGTGAGTGGCAATGATGTGCGGCGTGAGAGGCCGTGAGAGCGACGTGGGTGGCACTGGCCCGCCTCGCACGTGCACCGGGAAAAATAGCTCTTTTTTAGCCCTTTTTAGCTCTTGTTCGTGTGGGAGCGGGTGGCTGATGATCCTGAACTCCTATTCGTCGCGCCGCAAGTGACTTTTTTCTTTTCCACAGTTTGACTTTTGCTCGGTTCGTCTTCCTGGGTCGTGCTGGGTCTTCCTGCCTCTTCACCCAGGTCGAGGGGTCCGCGATTCATGGTTTCCGTGGTTCGGAACGATGCAAGCTGCACGCACTCTACGAGAATTGACGCCTTGTGCGTAGGACGCGAGCTGGGAGGCGTCGTGGACAACGGTACGAAGAGCGCTGTTCGCGGGAGCACAAAATGCCAAATCCTCGTGCTCTCATTGCTGCGATCTTGTGCTGCACTCCACCGGCTCTGCATGCAACTCCAGTGAGCGCAGACTCAATCGACGCCTGTCTGCCGTGCCGTCTCGAGCTGCATTTTCGTTCCTTGCAATTCGCGATGCCACGAATCTCTCCAAGGCTCCCGAGGTCGTCTCTCTCGATCCCAACCAAGGGGTCAATCCGGTTCCGCTGCTGGCCCCTGTCGTGCCATTCCGGCTTGACTCCCGAGAAGCCCCCCGGTCATTCTGTACCACATCGGCAAGGGGACGAGGGCGTGGTTTGGGAAGTCTGAGGGCATCCCGGACTGTCGTGGAAGCACATGTCGTTGGCGCCATGTTTCACACTGACAGCTGGGCCCCCAGACACCGTTGACGTCTGCCGTTATGGACAGGGATCCGTACTCTTCCCCGGCGGCTCGGGGCATCAATCAAGCCCTGCCATGCCCGTCCGTTTCCTGCTGTCAAGTGTCACCAAGGGGCATGCAATTTAATCGAAATCTGACATGCATCGGCGGCTCTGATTGGGACAGGACTTCTTGAGCAAGAGTTTTCACAACAGACCTGTCACATCCTAATCGTACCGTACAGTATAGACCAGCATCGATCGCGTGGTGCCGCGAATTGGGCCAGGTTGGCAAGCTGAGTAGCAACACGCCAGACGAGCTACTGCGACGACAGTGTACCATTCCACATTTGCAGTGCTGCCAATACTCGCTGTCAACGTTTCGTGCTCGTCGGCCATGCCGTGAAAGAGGCTCATGCTGAGCACTCGTACATTGTGATAGTAAGCTTCATGTGGGGCGACTTTCTACGATACATGGCCATATACTGACACCACTCCTTTCCCGCTGCACGGTAATCACATTGTTTCTTACGAAGCAGAGTTCAAATTGTTGCCTTGTTGTCTTGAAAGTCCGCTCCTTTGTCGAAAGAAGCAACCTCGCTGTCGATCATGAAGTCTCCCGATCTTCTCCGCATCACTCTTCGCGGTCGAGTTCCGAATAGCCGTCACCGTGTTGAACGGGCAGCACAAGGGCGTGACAACGACACAACATATACTCGAAAGATGAGTCTACGTCTACGATATCGTTGCTATCAAGATGGAAGGACTCCCGTCAGCCCTCACGCGTCAATTAAGCAAGGGCGAGCAACGCCTGGAGCAGCTACAACTGCACGAGACCAGTGCGCGACAGGAGGATGACTGGACAAACGATCCCCAAAACCCACATAATTGGACTTCACGCCGGAAGATATCCATGATCCTTTTAGTATCATGTATTGGCTATGTCTGCACAATGGGCAGCACCATCTATGCCCCAGGTCGACAGCAAGTGGCAGCACAGTTCGACGTCTCGGCAGAAGCATCTATATTACCAGTTTCGTTGTTCAATATTGGTATGGGCCTAGGACCTCTCATTGCATCACCACTTAGCGAGACATTCGGCCGGCGCGTTGTGTATCTTGTCGTCCTACCCATCTTCAGTCTCTTCGTCCTTGGTTGGGGCTTCTCAAATTCGCTATCATCTCTGATATTATGTCGTTTCTTTGCTGGAGTGTTCGCCAGTCCCAGTGTGGCCATCGCAGCAGCGACGATTGCGGACATGGTCCCTCCATCGAAGCGAGCCTTTCCCTTAATCCTTTACTACACCACTCCTACCTTGGGCGCTCTGTCGGGTCCGATCATTGGAGGATTCGTCGTTGCCAACAAGTCATGGCACTGGACGGCTTGGGTAACTCTTTTCATTGCAGTGCCCATATTCCTTCCTATTCTGTTCACTCGGGAGAGCTACAAGAAGGTTCTGCTTGCTCGGCGGAACCGCACAAGCTCACAAGCGACGTCCACTGATGCCGAAGGCGAGGAGAAGATCTCTCTTGGATCTCGAATCAATGTTTTCATCACTCAAAATCTGGGACGTCCGGCGGTAATGTTACTCACGGAACCCATTTGCTCGTTTCTCTGTCTTTACATGTCGTTTCAATTCGGTTTGCTCTATCTCTTTGTGGTGTCATCTCCCGGGATTTACGCAAAGACCTATGGATTCGACATCCAAGCACAGTCTCTTTCCTTCTTGGGCCTTCTGATAGGATGTGCTTTGGCGCCCTCTCTACTTATCTACATTGAGCTGTATCGATATCGACCGCGGCTTGCTTGCTCGCCGGACCATCATCTTGAGCCGGAAGCAAGACTGGACGGAGCTATGGTTGGATCCATCATGCTTCCAGTCGGTCTCTTCATGTTCGCCTTCACCGCCAGACCCGACATATCCTTCTACGTCCCCATGTTCGCTCAAGGCGTTGTCATGTTCGGATCCTTGACCGTTTATATCCCTGCGGGAATCTACATTGTTGAGACGTACGGAGCCAAGTATGGAGCCAGCGCAAGCGGAGCCAACAGCCTCTTGCGATATGCTCTAGCTTCGACCTTTCCCCTCTTCGCTCCGACCATGTTTGCGCAACTCGGCACCCAGAATGCAACCTGTGTGCTTGGAGGCTTCACAGTCCTCATGGCAGGCATCCCATGGGTGCTTAGGAGATGGGGTCCTCATCTCCGCAAGAGGAGCAAGTACCGAGTAGATGACTGAGCCTGCACCAATGGAATATATTTAGGGGGTAGCAAGGTAGACAAGAAGCCTGTTTTTGTTATCTCAACCCTGATTCACTAGTCTCGGTATCACAGTGTTGACGGTCTTGAAGTAAAAGGTGTACTGCATTATAATTCGCATACTTCCACCGGGATATCAATAGTTGAAAATATACCACTCCGAAATTCAGCATACAGCCCTCTAGGTTCAAACTAGGACTTCTCGACCTCATCACCGCTGCCGCTTGCCCTCTGGGTGGCAAGAGGGCTTTCACCCTGAATCACCTCCTTCTTAGCACCAGGGAATCCAGTGGGGCCAAACAGCTCCCACTCGCCGATCTGTTCATCGAAGAATTGGTCGAGATCCAGACCCCTGATCTCAGCATCCTCACTGACCCTCAGTCCGAGACCAGGGATGTACTTGAGGACGAGAAGGATGAGGCAGCTCACAGTGAAGCTGTAACCGGCAATGGCACCAATCTCGGCCAGCTGGTACGCAACCTGGATGCCGTTGCCGTTAATTGCACCTGGATAGGAGCTGACGCCATCGAGGTAAGAGATGGCCTCGTCGGCAAAGATACCAGTCAAAAAGGAGCCGACGATACCGCCAATGCCATGCAGCTTGAAGACCTCGAGTCCGTCGTCGATGCGGAGGAGCACGTTGACATTGTCGCAGAGTGCGCAGACAACAGCTGTGATGAAACCGATGACAGCAGCGAGCCAGACCGAAACGTAACCAGCAGCGGGGGTGATGCCAACCAGACCAGCGATGCAGCCTTCGCAAGCCCCAACGAGGGAGAAGCGACCCTTGTGGCGTACCATATCGACCGCGACCCAGCCGATGACACCAAAGGCGGCAGCAATGTTGGTATTGAAAGCAGCGTACATGGCACGGACAGAGGCATTGAGAGCACTACCACCGTTGAAGCCGAACCAACCAGCCCTGGCAAGCGTTAGCATCATCCCATCAAACCTCTTCCAGGATGACATACCAGATCAGAATCGTGCCCAAGAACACCAACGAAGCATTATGCGGCCTGCTCTTCTTCAACGCCGACCCAGGCTCCCTCCTCTTCCCCAGCACAAACGCATACGCCAGCGCCGCCCACCCCGAAGCCTGATGCACGGGACCACCACCAGCAAAATCAAACGAAGGCAAGTTATACAACCAACCCGCCGGATTCCACGTCCAACACGCAATGGGACAGTACACAATCGTCGCCCAAATAAACCCAAACACCAAACTCGGCACAATCTTTCCCCTCTCAAACGCGCCCCCAATGACAATCATCACCGTACAAGCGCAAAACATCAGCTGATAAAAACAAAACACAATATCCGGCAACACCGCGGAGCCCACACTGGGCGCCGCCCTGACATTCCGCATCCCAAAATTCGCCAAGTCACCGATGAACGGGTTCGCGGTGCGGGAGAAGGCCAGCGAGAAGCCCCAGAATATCCACTGGAAGCTGACCACGGCGGTCACGGCGAGAGAGAGGAAGAGCATGCTGAGACCCGACTTGCGCTTGGAGAGGCCGGCGTAGAAGAGCCCGAGGCCGGGCAGGATCAGGAAGACGATGTAGCCGCAGAAGATGATGTAGGCGTAGTTGAACTCGAGGCCGGTGAAGGGGAGGTTGACGTTGGTGGTGGTGGGGTCGCCGCCCGAGGGGTTGGCTTCGTCGAAGGTTGGGGCCGTGAAGGTCACGGGTGGGGTGGGGGTGGATTCGGCCATTGTGGTGGCGGGGTTGGGGGAGGGTGAAGGGGAGATCGTGTATGCAGGGGAGAGCGAGGGAGTGGGATGAGAGGTGGTTAAGTAGCCTTTGACCTACGGGAGATGAGGGTGGAGACGGCCACTCTATCGGGTTCATATCACTGTAAAACACGCGATTGCGAACGCAATTGGGAGAGCCTTTTGGGTTGGCGACGGTGCGCTAGGAGGCGCGGCATCGCTTGTTGATACGGGAAGGGAATGCCCAGCCGCTGCTGGAGGGGCAGAGCTTCATGCGAATAGTCATTTGCGAGTGTAGGGCGGGTGATAGGGTTGCCTCGTTTCGCTTGGGAAACGGCGGGTTGAGTGGAGGTGTGGCTTGGTGTTGAGTCGTTGGTAGCGGGTGGTGTTGCGGCGCCGATGCCGGGGATAATGGGATGAGCGATTGATGATTGCTGAGTGACATGTGAATATGCTTGTCTTTGAAGGGTGACATTGGCCTTGCTCTGCCCAAGCTGTTGCCATACAAAGCGCGATGCGCACATCTCTCCTTGCCCTCTACAGACCTTGTAGACATTAATCTGCGATCGTGGATTGCCTTCAAAACTCCATCTCGCCGTGCCGCTGGCTTCTTGGGTGTCTCAATTCCTCTTGATATTCCCCGAAACGGCCATGTTATCTTGAAGTGAAGCGGACGGTCGTCGAGAGAAAGATAAACAATCGAGCATTCTGATTGGTCCGAGATGGAATCGCTATCGCGCCAAGATTGGACGTTGCGGGTGGATTTCCTGGACCCTGACTCGTTTCCGACTTCACCCTCTCCACGTTCAGAGGACATCAATTATAGATCCCGCACGTGGTCAGTATGAGATTCGTAATCATGGAAAACAGTGAAGGGTCTTGGTCTGATAATCCGTATCGCGCGGCTTGAGTCTACATTCCATCCTTGACTTCGTTGCTGGATAGGGAAGCAGCATCCCAAGATATCAATTACCAGGTTTGCTTGAAACAGTGGTAGCTGGAGACTTCCCGTCATGCAATTCGCTTACACCAGCCGGGGCTGCGAGCTCATACCTAGCATACGAAGCTTCCAATTCTGCTTTGCCCGTGCCTTCGACCTCGTGCGGGTCTCTGAAGTGACTGCCGACCATTTCTTGAGGATGGTACGGTATATGAGGTTGCTGGTAGTGTGCGTGTGCAACGACATCCGGGCTGCTTGGTGAGCCTTTTGGTCTTTGTCTTCGTTTGAGAATGAAGGCCACAGCTGCCGCGATTGCCATGAGCGCAGAAGCGCTGCCAATAGCTATGCCTGCGATGGCGCCAGTGGTCAGTCTGGCAGGAGAGCTACTTGGTGCATTTCCTGCCTCAGGTGCGTTTGTACCGACTAGACGGAGGCCGCAGGTGTCGACAATACTTCCGTCTCGCGCGATCGGCACAATGTCTGAACTAGTGGTTGCATTGGCTGCCCAGAGGGTGAAAGTCCCGGCATCTTGGTTGACAAATACGTATGCCGAACTCAAGAAAGATCGCCCAATGATGGGTAGTAGCGTTTCCGTCTCAGCCGCCAGGGCATCGAGCATGACAACTTGCTTGGAGTAGTTGACGTTCATTGCACCAGTCTGGGCAATGGTGATGTCTGGCAGGACGAGCTGATCATTTGGGATGCGGATGTCGAGACTTTGGCCAGCGATTTCAATCTGAGCCGTCAGGTCTCCGTCGTACCTGTGACATTGTTAGTCTGAGTTGTCGTTGGGTGACTATTCCGATGCACGTACGGTGCGCCTCCCCTGCCGTCGTAAGCAACGCCCCAGAAGTTGATGCCCGTAGAGCGATCAACGAAGGTAGAGTCGAAGTTGGCGTCGATCCGCTGGAAGACTTCACCAGGCAAGCTCATCACCAGGGGGTAGTCGGGGATGAGACAAGCTCGAAAAGCGTCCCCTTCCCTGGCAAAAACACTGGTGTCTGTGCGATTGGGCCAGTTCAACGATATTCCAGTGACCGTGACCATCATTTGGGAGCGGCAGAGGGATACATCAGTCAGCGGTCCAGTAATGTTCCTTCCAGATGTCTTCGCTCGATCATAGCCGCCAAGTACTAAGGAGCCATCCATTTGACTCGCGGCAGTGACACCTGTCAAGCCGGAGAAGATACCATAAGACCGTGAGCTGATCTGTTCAGTTTTTCTCAAAGCCGACAGCAAGGTCGAATTACCACCCAGTCCGAGTATTGCTTGAGGTTCTGCCTGCTGCTGACCGATGTCGTCGCCAGGGACGCCAATTGGGAATCCACCCAAAGTGACGTTGGAGCTTAAGCCGAGATCGTCTGTCATGAACCTCATGAGTGACTGATTGGTGGCATTGAAGGTGCCTCGCAGACCACCCAGGACATCGTACGGGTCAGCGCCAGTGTCGAACACTGACCTTTCGGTCCGGGACGTGGATGCATCGATGTTGTACAAGCCGCCTCTGTAGGTTGTACATGCAGCTCCGGTTGTGTTCGATGGACAATAGGCTCCACTGGACTGGTAGGCATATGTATTATTCTTGGCCCTGGCAAATGTCAGATCCGATCAATGGGTCGTTCCAGGTGTACTTGCCATTGTGGCAAGAATGCCAATGTCTGTGGTGGTGTGCCGATACGGATGGGTAGTCCTCTTCTTACTTGGCCATTTGCGAGGCTGACGTTTGTGATTGGTATTGTGATAGGAGGGTCGCACGCGGCGCCTGCAACCAAAGGTAGCACAACCAAAAAAGCTATCAAGATCCTGTGAGCCTGAACGGACTCCGGACCAGAGTCCTTCATGCTGATTTCAACTCGACCCTGATTAGGTTATGCATCCACGGACCAGAGATGTCTATTGTCGTTCTGTGCCTCGTTTCCAGAAGGACGACGTCGATAGGGTGGAGGGATGTAGGAAAGAGTGTACTCATCCTATCGAGCTGAAGAGATCGTGCTCGCGTAGACCGGTCAAAGACTGTGCCGCAATTTGCAGCTTCAGCCTCAGCGGCTAAACCCTGCGCTGTGATTGGCATCGAGCATTAAGCTTGTTACAGCAACGGTACCGCCGTGGTCACCAGGAAATTGGTCCACGGGGGGTAGATTTCTCGAGAAATCTGTCGAAGCGAGTTGATGGTGAGAAGATACGAAGAGGTGACATCGCGTGGTGCACCGCAGAACACCGCCACCACCAAAATTTAGCGCTCGGCGGTGTCTATATCAGTCACCCACGGACCCCTTGAACGAAATGTCGATGTATCATAGAATGAAAATATATATTGGAGACGTGTATGATATGTATTGCTATAGATGATTAAGATCACAATCAGTCAGAGTCCTTCATCATGGAGAAAACAACAACATCGAGACCACCACTCCCCGAACTCCGCACAGAACGCCTGATTCTAAAGGTTGTCAATCCTGAACGAGATGCTGAAGACGTCTATGAATGGCACCAGAGTGCAGATACATTGAAGTGGACGTAAGTGCTCCTGCTTCGACAAAGTCTCTCTGAAGATGGTCGTGATCTTTAGAACGCCGCTAAAGACTCTCAAGAGGTCAGCCACCACGGACGCACGTGTCCGAAACGCTCGCAGCTCTCACAGTCCGCGCCGAGGAGCCCGATACCGTCACATATGTCATGCTGCTGCCACATCCACCGACAGCATCGCATCCTGCACCACTCAAATGCATAGGTCTGGTCATGGGAAACCGAGACGATCCGGAGATAGGCTACACCATGAACCCACTCTTCCACGGTAAAGGGTACATGACCGAAGCCCTGCAGGCCTTCCTACCATCGCATTTTGGATTCGTCCCCGAGAGCTTCGATTACTTACTGGCACTGACGGATGAAGAGCATAAGAAAAGTCATGCTGTACTGGGCCGAATGGGATTCAAACGTGGAAGTACCATCCCTGATGAGTATCACAGCATCGTCTTGGGGTGTGATAGGCCGAGTGTGTGTTGGTACTTACCTCGACCGGGAAGGGAAGTCCCGGAGTGGGTACTGAAAGGACAGCCAGAGCCTGGGACTCACGGGCTGTAGCACCTTGAAAGTCATCATGACCCTGCTTCGGAAGAGATCCGAGGTGTCATTGTCGATGATTAGGTGGGAAGAGAACTAGCCTCGGTGCGCCGACGTGCATGCCAGTCGAGACTGTTGCCGAAGAATCACACTCTGATCCTGCATGAGCTATGTCAAGCGACGAAGAATGCCTAACCAGGAGGGTTCGTGATTGAGCCCGAGGTTCAGGTCGAAAATACAAGCATTTTCTCGTCTGACTCCGAGTTGCCAAGATGGTAAACAAGTCAAAAGTGCGTTGAAGCTGCATGTGCCCTTGCATGCATCAGGATGACAGGCGCATGCCATGCATCATGCCGAGGTATTGCAGAGTGCCCGGTTACGCCTCGAGCTGATTCGGGACGGAACTGCATCAGATTCGTGCTAGGAGGCGTCTGAATAATAGTATTTCCATGCGTCAACCAGAGATGCGCACGAAACAGCGACTGTCAGAGGAGTGAGTCGAAGACCAGGCAGAGGGGGAGTCGCTGGTCGTTGGTAGTCGCGGTGATTCAGCATCGGGAAAGGTCAGAAATGGATCGGACATGCGCCGGACTCCGAAGGGTTCATCATCGAGCCGAGGGAGACGATCCGCAGGCATTGCTATCGATACAGGAGCGCTACGAGTGTCAGCCTTGACTGAAGGCATCGAAACGAGGAGGTAAAGAAGGAGAAGATGCGGAAGGTCAAATTCTATTGATGAAGCTGCAGGATCGGAGATGTGGCTTGAACCGACACCGACCACTCGAAGAAGCGCCCGTGCATGAACAAAAGGCAATTTTCGAAGTCCCTCAAGGCCCCATTTTCTCACCTTCACCTTGTCAAGGGAACCCGCCATCGGCTCCTCATCAGGGCCCATACCACTCGACCTATTCTCCGTAGTCACCCCGGGCCGCGACGCCTAGCCATCGCGCTTCCATCCATTACCACATCTGGCAGGACAGGCTCCTATCGAGTTTGCCATGCAATTCTCGCTGTATCTGCGGCGGCACAGGCAAACTCTAAGCCTAGAAGCAATCTATTTGCACGGCCTGATTCGACAAGATGCGGCACCCAGAGAATGCACCAGTCCTCTAGCCGCTTTGGCAAACGAGATTCACACGCACTGCCATCAAGCCACATCACTTCAAACCTGGGGCTGTAACATCACATCTCACTGACCTGGTAAGCTCGAGAGGATCTGTCGTGGATCGCCAGGAACATGACATGGAACGTGAAGATCAGCGGGTTTTCCTTTATCCGCCACCAACTGCCGTGTCACTTCTACAATGCTGTATACAGAAGCATTGGTAACGTCCTATGCGCGCGGGGATTCTCGACATGTCAATTCGCCGAGTCTTGAGTTTCAAGCACGAGCAGAGCCGGACTGACAATGACGCATGGTCCATCCAAGCGGCCTTAGCTGCAAACCAGAGCCAACCCTCTCTGGCGCCGCATGCCTCAGCTGTTCGCATCTGGCGCCCAATCACGGATTGACCATCTGCATCAAATTTTTCGTCCCTACGATGCCCATCGAGTTTGCTCAAGACTCGCCAGCAATTGCATCTCGAGCTGGCCCAGGGCTGGCTTGGCACCCTCGTATTTGTCGGTTCCATGGTCGAGCAATTTCAGCTTCGGCCCCGCCCCAGGTACAAACGACAAGACGGAGCCTACCTGGACGACATTACAACGACGGAGGTCCTAGAAGTAACGTCCAATGCGCAGTAGTTGTGCCACATATTGGATACAAAGACCGAGGGCGGATCATCAGACGCTTGGGCCTTGCGGCGGAGACTACTCCCACTGTCCGTCATTGGAGTGGCTGTCCCTTCCCTTACTCTCCAGCGACCTTTACTGTCGTGTACCAGTGTTCTTCTTTTCAAACCCCTTCCCTTCCCTTCCGTCCTCCTTCTCATTCGAGACATTTACGCCGACGGCAGTTGTAGCTTTACCGATGCGTTCTCCGAACGGTTTGCGTACAAGCTTTTCTGCCTTGCCCTAAATCTTTTCTCCCTGGAGATCGAACATCTTGTCATCACCCTCCGACGGGACCATTCACATCTTTTGCTTCAGGAAGCCACGTAATTCAAACTTTTCTTCATCAATCGGAACCCTGGTGATCGCCTACAAGGTTGTATATTGCCTGCATTCTCCGGCAACCTCTCCGCCCCTCGATATCTGATACCCCCCAATCTGTTCCCGCCAAAACCACGCGCCAGTAGCACTTACTCGTAAGTTCAGCTCTTTTAGTCCCCTTCCATCCCACTACTTTACCCCACCTGCTCTAGTCGAAAAGACGTCTTTCAGCTGAGGGCTGGACCCTACATGCGGTAATCGAGCTGGTCACCTGCCTGCTCCTACGTCCGCCACGTGAGACACCAGTGCTTGACACAATCCTGGCCATACAAGCCCACTCGATCAATCGCACGACATGGTCCAGAGCTGACGACCTCTGTTGGCAGATTCTCGGGCCACCTGGCAGTCACCAGTGAACAACACATTGGTCAAAGCGTACTTGAGGGGTGCCCATGCCGCACACTGCTAAGATCGGGAACTGGACTGCGGTGAAAGTTCTGTGTCCCGCACTCCTATTCGCGCCGCTCGCTTAACAACTTTCGCATCTCTTCACCAATACAGAATTACTCGCCTGAAATCGGACACTCAACGACGAAGTTCGGTACTCCATATTACCATTTCTGACACTTTGACTACTGTATCACCAAATTCTCATGGCCGCTTCAGGCTCCACTCGCGAACAGGACCATCACATTTCGGCACGGCTTGGGATACAAACTTTGCGACCCAACCAAAATCCAATATTCCAAGGCCTCCCTGATAAAGGTCCTCGCATAGTAAGGCTTCTGGCCTTCTATGTCTAGGTCCCACAAGTGGCTACCACATTTCCCCGAAGCATCGACAGAGACCCATGGTGCCGGTACCGCAACCAGAGACCAAGGGGATTCTCAGCCCGAGGGAAATACAGACAGGTCTGCCATCACCACCTCCCACACGACCATCAACCCTGTCCATGCCGTAGCTCACACCACCGACCTTACAACTCTTCCGGAGGCTCACGCCCGGCACGTCCCATCCCCAGCGTCGCAGGCGGACGAGTCGACCACAGGTCGGCCTGGACGCCGATCAAAGACACACACATTGACTGCGTGCAACAATTGCAAGCGTGCCCACTTGGGTTGCGATGTTGCACGACCATGTAGTCGATGTGTGCTGTCGGGTAAGCAAGTGAGTATGCGACCGGCAGATTCCAGTGCATGACGAGACTGATCAGTTCAGGACACATGCGCGGATGTGCCGCAGAAGAAAAGGGGGCGACCTCGACTCAGAGCAGACAGTAGCACAGGATCTCGCATGTCGAGGGTCGAGACCACCTTACCGACCGCTGCTCCAGAAGACCCCACGACACGTTACCATGCATTGGAACATCACACACGCTCTACAGGACACAGACGGGCAGATTCGATGCGCAGCCTACAGTCTACTGAGGGAAGTGCATCTTCTACAGCCCACGTATCACCGATCTCCTCTCGCGATCACATCGACCCTTTCTCAAGAATGTTGGGTCCAGCCAGGAGTCAGCAGCCGGTCGTACCCACTGCCTGGCTGGATCTGGATCTAAACATCATCAAGGCTGATGACAGCTTCACCAGAATCTTTGGCAATTACCAAGGCGTGATTGGCCGCCGACTCGCTGAGATAGGACTACCAAGTACTCCGGACCTATTTCAAACACTGCGCACAAAGATGAGAGATGAGCGCGAGAGTAAGGATCCTGCATATCTCCCCCCTATCGCCATTCCTGGGGAGGATCCATTGGGACCCATGGCGAACATTAATGTCGCAGAAGCAACCCGAGGGTTTGACCCTTTACACTACATGCTAAGCTACACTTTCGCCAGTGGCATGCAACAGACGTTAGCGACCAAATTCAACTTGGCTAGGACGTCTCGATACTTCATCATCATGAGTCTGCCGCCTTTAACACCAGACTTCTTCGCTGTCGTTGTTGGCCAAGCCACACGCGCGCAAGAAGCGTCAGTTCCCCCAGTGACTAACCCTCGCACCCCATTTCAGATCATGACTATGTTCTCAGATAGTCGAGTTGCAAACGTCCTCAGCACAGGAGCATCATCACCTTCGGACTCACCCATTGACGATTTGGACACTGATTTCTCTGCCCCACGAAAGTCCGAAGACACGCAAGCTCAAGCATCATCAAGCACATTTGATGAGCAGAACCCCGCCTTACATACTCCACAAATATCCCTCGCCCGGGTAGGAGGGCCCATCAAACCGGGACCCCTCTCTTCCGACAAGGGAAAGGCCCACGAGCCCTCATCGGCCGGCCCAAGCTCTGTGTCGACTCCACACTCTACAGCTGACCTGGACATCTATCGAACCGCCTCTAATGAATCGGCAATCTTCTCCGACGACGAGGGTGGTCCTGCGCCCCGGCCGAAACCGACACTCCACGACTTCCTCAACAAGCAATCTCAACCACATGCACCGGTAGATTGGCGACCACCAAGCAGCGGCAACACTTCTATACCCAGCAGAAAAGCATCTCAGCAGGGAGGACCCAGAGAATCGGACAAGAAAAGACGGATGGATATTAGCAGTCTTCTGCACCAGTGAGAGACATGGTGACGGGAAGTCGAGGACATCTTTTGGTGCTCAACGCACTACAGACTTTGGAACGAGCAGCGCTCGAATCCGGCGGCTGGACCACAGAGTGACGGCCCATATCACGGCCGAATCATGATGAGATAAGAGGAAAGAGGAAAAGCAACCTGTACCATACCTTGGCGCGAGCGGACGAGATTCAGCGTTGTCCACAGGTAGACTTAGTGAACGAGGAAGAGTCATCTGCCCATATCGCGAGAATGTATCCACATATGCCGGTACCCATGTCGACCATCCCGCAATCCGGAGGTGAGAGACTGTCTTCTTTGCCGATTTGATGTATGCACATTACATGTGACGCAATGTGGTGCCCATTTGTTCGGCGTCAGTCGCGGCGTCTACCATTTAGCAGTTGTATCTCATCCAGGAAAGAAAGTTTTATCGAGCAAGAACATGTTGCTCGGAATGTCAGTCTTCGCAATATAACCCCATGCTTCCCTTTGCCCACATTCTGATACCACTGGGAAGCATCGTTCAACAACCATTGGCCGATGCGCGAACCAGATCGCCGAGATGCCAAGTGATGACCGATCCTTTGCACAACTCGCGTCGCAAATGCAATAACTTCACATGGATTGTTTCGAGGGAGACTTTGATATCACTGACGAGGACGAGGAAGCTCGCTGCAACCTCGGTGCTGAACAGAACGGTTGGTCATGTCTCGCTCTGGCACGGCTCAAGCGATTCCCGGAACCGGTCACGCCCTTTGGACTCGTTTTCAGCCGCTGACCCCGCCAAACCTTTTTCTACTCGCCGCCTCCATCTTGGCCCAACATCCAAGACATTTTCGCCCTCATCGCACTTTTTCCTGCAACGGACGGGTTGTGTTTGCGTCTTAAAGTGCACCTGATATGAACGCCGTTGTCAATGACCGTTGCATCTGGTCGCAGCAGAGTCGATCGCGAGGGTAAGCCATGGCAGAAGTCAAGGTAAGAATGGCCCAAGTCTTGGTGGTGCCGCTAGCTCCATGCAAGATCGATAAGAAGCTGTAGCTCTGCCCCGCCACCGTGATCCTTCGATCGACCGCCCAGAAGAGTATCCTATAGCGTGCGAGCTAACCACGTTCCCTTTCATTCTCGAGCCTCTCTTTTCTCTTCCCTACCAGCACAGGTTGCATCCAGCGAGTCCGCTTTCTCTGTCTCCCGTCTGACGAATCGCCTGCTACTGCGCTGTCGAGATCGAGGTCGCCGTATTGTACAGCGCAAGTGCTGGCCACAGGAATAGTCTACCCCACCTTCGACCGCCAGCCGTGAAGTGTAGCAAAGATGGCTGCTTTGCGGTCCTCGCTACTGGCACTGGCCGCTCTCTACGCTCTCCCGGCATATGCGCAAGACCAAAACTTCACAGTATGGTCCTCCTTCATCTTTCTCCGCACAGGCGAGCGTACGCCGTCTCTGCTCACGAACCTCGCACCCACCTTGACCTCCCTCGGCGCTCAGCAGATGTACTCGGCCGGCCAATACTTCCGATCGCAGTACCTCGAGCAAGGCTCGGCTAATCGCATAGAAGAGCTGGACGATGAGTCGCCGCGGACAGATCAGGTCTACGCCCTCACACTCGACAGCCAGTTCACCTCGGCGAGCACGCAGTCCTTCCTGCTAGGCATGTGGCCACCAATCAACAATGCCTCGGCAGACACCGAGGGCATTCCGAACCAGCTTGTCAACGGCACTGTGATACAAAATCCAGCAGGCGGTGTGAACCTACCACGCATCTCGACCGCCGGCGTTCAGGACATTGACTCCCTCTACGTGGGCGGCGACATTGCCTGCCCAGGCTTCGGACGCTACGCAAGCAGCTCCATCTCGGCCGCCCGCCGCGAGCAGCTCATCCAACAATCCCAATCCACCTACGACTCCCTCGCACCCATCCTCGACCCAGTCCTCAACCGATCCCTACACACTATCGACTACGCCAAATCCATCTACGACTACGTTTTTTACCAAAACAACTACAACGCCACCATCTCCCAACGCCTCTCCACCGACTCCTCCCTCCTCGACCGCCTCCGCTACTACGCCGACGCCCAACAACTCACCTTCTACGCCAACCTCACCGCCCCCAGCCCCTACAACCGCCAACCAATGTGGGCCCGCCGGGGCTCCATCTCCACCATCGCAGGCTCCGGTCTCGCCGCGCGCATCTCCTCCCACTTCTACGCCCTGCAATACGCTCCCTCGGCCGCCTACCGCCTCTCCATCCTAGTCGGGGACTACGCGCCCCTCCTCTCCCTCATCTCCCTCACCAACCTCTCCCGCTACCCCTCCTTCTCCGGCCTCCCCCTTCCCGCCTCCGCCCTCGCCATCGAACTCATCTCCCCCCCTTCCGCCGCCGCCAACCTCACCGCAACCGGCCTCCCCCCGCCATCGCTGCTCTCCGTGCGCTTCCGCTTCCGCAACGGCACAGGCGTGACGGGCACCCAAACCTTCCCCGCATCAGGAGGCGACGCGGACACCTTCGCCGTGTTCGACCGCGGCAACGAGGACGTGAATATCCCTTTCAACGACTTCCTCGCCGCAATGAGCGATATCTCCATCTCGGACCCAGGGGACTGGTGTTACCAGTGCGCTGCCCAGACCTTGTTCTGCGCCGCGTGGAATAGTAGTAATGTCTTCTCCACAGCATCAGGGAGAGGGGGGACGAGGGTCATCACTCGGCAACAGGGACTTAGCAACGAAGCGGCAGGGGGGATTGGAGCTGTCGTCGCGCTGGGTGTGGCGGGGCTAGTGGCGTTGCTGCTATGGTTCGTCGTCGGCGTGAGGGCGCATAGGACCGAACCCCTTTGGGTGAGTCGCAAGAGGAGGAGTGAGCTGGGGGGCTTCAAGGGGAGTAGGAAGTTGGCGAGTGATGCGGATTTGGCGGCTGGGCAGCATGTGGCTAAGGATGGGACGGTGGTTGGTGCTGTGGTTGAGAAGAGAGAGAGGGATGGGGAGGGGCATGCGAGGGTGGGGAGTTGGGAGTTGAGGGATCAGAAGATGGGTGGCGCGCAGGAGGGACAGGCGCAGGGGAATGAGCTCGGGGATCAGAGGCCGTGGACGAGGCACGGACGGGTGGAGAGTGATGGGACGTTGGTGGAGAGGGATATGGGACGGTTGGGACTTGATGGTGCGGCGATGGGGTGGGGGAGTCGGGATGAGGGGGATCATGTTGGGATTAATGCTACGAGGGGAACGGAGCAGGGAAGGATGAGTGCGGATAGTGCGAGGGTGGATCCGTTTAGGGATCCTGAGGGGCCTGAGGTGAAGGGCGTGGAGAGGGTTTGATAGTGGCTTGATTAGGTTATGTGTATATGAATTTTCTTGTCATGTTCGTCAATATTCTGCTACTTGCGCGCCTTCAGATCGTCTCTCACTTGATTTGGCCTTTCGTCTGCGTCCAGCGAGCCCATTACCATGGACACTACACTACTTCGCTACCAAAGGGCCACCTCTGCCTCAGCTGCCGCCGGACAATGCGCCGGAGCCTGCTCATACAGCAGAGAGTTGTTTCTTCTCGCCACTCCACGACGACTCCCATCTGCGATACTCTGGCGTGGTCACAATCGCCTTGTGAAATGCCGTGAGCGGTGCGTCAGACCGCCTCCGAAAGGGCTACATATGTCTCTTTGATCGCGATGCCGTGTCTCGACATCGATGGATTACTGATGTTATCATCCCCATTTCTGGCTTCGCCTGCCTCAATTTTCATCCGAAATTGTTGTCGTCTCCCGAGTTCTCCGATGGCTCGGATACGACCGTCTCAGTATCGTCAGACACGAGCAATGCGGCATCCTCAGACACATCCGCATATGCGTCGGCTCCACCCTCCTGCTCCTCGGGGATGCCTTCCGAAGCTTCTTCTGCCAACTGCGGGTCCGTGACCTCGAGAGTCACACCATCCAGCTCCTTGGTCGACCCGGCACCATCCTCTTCAGCTTCGACCTTCTCTACTTCCCCGTTCTCCACAGCATCAAGCTCCGCTGACGACACATCACTCGGCGCATCCGACCCCTCGGGCGTGAACACCCTCGGCACCTCCATCTCCGGCGCCACATCCCTCCCAAACACCTCCTTGTAACACGTAAACGGACCAGGACAACTATCTCGGTCAGCTTCCCCCTCCCTTTCCTCGGGTCATACTCACTGCACCGCCTCCCTCCCAAAGATAATATGCCACAAATACTCAAACACCCTGCCCAGAATCTTATCCTCAATCACGCTCTCATTCATATACTGCAAATACCACTCATACTCCTCCCTCGGCCGCTTGAGCACCTGCTCTCTACTCACCGCAAACTGCGCGCAACATCCCACCGCCACTGTCTCGGGCACGTTGGTGTTGTTGAATAGCCCCCACCATACGGAGCGAAACTGCTGCTCCACTTCGGGGTACTCGATTTCCTTGCCTTGGGTGGCGTTGGGGAGGGACCAGTCGCGGTAAGGCTGGAGTTCGTCTGGGCAGCCGGGCTCCCAGTTGCAGCGGAGGTTGGCGTAGCCGTGGGTTTGCACGTAGGGGATCTGGAGCGAGGCGATGGAGAGTGGGTTGAGGTTGTCCGGGGCGTCGACGTGCCAGGATTGGCGGTGGGAGTGGGTGAAGACGATGGTGGAGGGGAGGGAGTCGTAGTGCTCGATTATGTAGGTGAGGTAGGCGTTGCCTTCGTGGCCTTTGTTGTGGGTGGTGTGGAGGGGGGCGGTGGGGTCGTCGACGACGTAGATGGCTTGTTGCCAGCTGGGAAAGGTTAGCTTGGGGAGCATGTGAAGGGGTGGGGAAGCGTACTCGGGGAGCTCGTTGGTGACCCAGCTTGAGTCTTCCTCTTTGAGCTTGCCAATGACGATTATCTTGTCGCCTGGTGGTGGTCGTGGTTGGGCTGGATCAGCGAGTGGAGGTTGTGCTACAGATGGACCTGGAGCCATCTGCATGTCGCCTGGCTGCAAGCCCGTCGGCGGATGGTCATGGTCATGGTAAATCACATGCTCCTGGACTAGTGGTTTCTGCGCCCTCCTCTCTGCCGCGGCAGCAATCCATGCACGCGCTCGGGTTCTGATGCTTTCTTTTTGAGTAGGCTGATGCTCTTCCTGGACAACCTCACGCTCCTCCTGGACAGGCTCAGGCAGGCTTGAAAAAGATTGTGTGTACAAAGTGATAAGAAACAATACAAAAAGAGTGACCAATACAAGAGGCCTTGGTCTTGCCTTGGAAAGCATGATACCGCCGCCAATGCTGCATTCAGCGATGGGACGGGAAGAAGACTCACATTTCGATCTACACAAGCCGTGCGACCGTTCTTGTATCGAAGAACAAAACATGTCCACCACGCCACGTTGTTTGCAGCGTAAGCCAAAGGGAGACAACGTTTGCACTAGTTTCAATGAGGGTCGAACGGCAGTTCCCCCCTTCAGGGAACTAGATCTGCGTGGACAGGGTTCTGCAGCGTATCGAAAGATACTGCGATGCTGATATCAGGTCTCTCTCCAAAGTCGATTCGTGCAGCAATGCCGATATAGCGTATGGCCATCTGTCTGGTCGATGCCTGATGGTTCTTGGGAAGAGGCGAATTGCCATCCAGACAACCTCGGAAGAAACAAGTCATGGTAAGCTTTTGTGATCGGTCCGAGCTCGGTGCCAAAACGGTCGAGATTTGGCCTAGCCGCGTGTTTTTTTCCATTCCCCCATCCTGCTCAGGGTGGAAGATATGCATCATGCGAAGGCTTCTCACACATGGCATTTCTGCACGGTGTTCAAGAGCGTGCGGTGAGCTCATGGAAGCATGACTTCCACGATTGCCAAAGCTGACTCTCTGGCCGTAAAGTAATGGTATTATATTATTTTTACCCCGCGCTTGAGGATGATCGTAACACCTGTGACGCAGTGGCTAGCGTGTCGTTCTTATACTTCTTCCTCGTACGAGGATTAGTATGGCGGGTATCCGCTCCTACAGGGAATGCGAAAGTCGAGAGTTCGACCCTCTCCAGTTCGTCAACTAATCCAAGATGTATCGGTGAAATTTGCTAACGTGAGTAGGGTGTAAAGGTTCCCAATATGTTACGAATTTTTTTGCTCTTTTTGCCGAATTTCACTGTTTTTCTGCACTCACGCGGTATCGGGGGGTCCCTCCAAAAAACATTCTACGCCGAGTGGAAACCCGATAGCAAAGTGATCCCAACCTTTTGCTAGCGCAAGTGTTTTAACGATTTCATGTGCTTTCTGCATCAATACCTATCAGCTTCGTCCCGAATGCTCAGATACAGCACTTTCCCACAACAAACATGGCGAGGGGAACCATGATCAGCCAGGACGTCCCCGAGACACGAGTCTTGATCATCATTACAGGTAATTGAAGCACGCTTTGCTCATTGTCCTTTATTCACATTGAAAGGTGGTACTATATGCATGCAAGAGTCTGAAGATGGGCTAGTGCCTGTAAGTCACCACTTCGTATCAATCAGCAAGGGATACTAACATCGAAGGTACCCGGCTTCTTGAAATCTGGTCTAGCACCAAGGCCATCTTTTAACGATGGATCATATCCAGAGCCCCTGCAAATCGTCATAGATGACAATGGGACCGCCAAGGCAGTACAGAGTCTGCGGACACCAAAAAGCTCATACCATCGTTGTGTTCGCTATTCTGTGCTGGAATTCAAGGAACTTCTCGACAGTAGCTCGATCAACGCCGCTGGTTGGGATGAAATCGCTCGGACTGTCTACCGGAACTACACGCTCTACGATGGCTTCGTAATTTTACACGGCACCGACAGCCTTGCCTATACATCCTCCGCGCTCAGCTTCATGCTACAGAACCTTGGCAAGCCGGTCATCTTGACAGGCTCCCAAGCACCTATGATGCAGCTGCAGAATGATGCTACAGACAATCTACTCTCCAGTCTGGTCATTGCCGGACATTTCATGATTCCCGAAGTGTGCTTGTTCTTCAACTTCAAGCTTTTCAGGGGTAATCGAGCAACGAAAGTCTCTGCAGATGACTTTAATGCTTTCAGCAGTCCGAACATGCCGCCGCTAGCGACGATCTCTAGCTTAAGGACAAATGTACAATGGCCGCTGGTGTATCGACCAACAACAGTACACCCTCTGAGCATTCAAACAGGACTCGACACTGCACATGTTGCCTGTCTGCGTGTGTTCCCTGGTATCAAGCCGGAGATGCTCGACGCCGTGCTCCGAGTAGATGGACTGCGAGGCTTAGTACTGGAGACCTTTGGAGCAGGCAATGCACCGGCTGGGCCTGACCAAGCGCTACTAAAGATCCTGGCAGATGCAGTGAAGCGTGGTATCGTGGTTGTGAATGTCACACAATGTCTGAGTGGTAGTGTCAGCGCTCTTTACGCACCTGCGACTGTACTCGGAAGGGCAGGCGTAGTGTTCGGTCTGGACATGACGACCGAAGCAGCTCTGACAAAGCTGTCCTACCTGTTGTCTCTACCGGATATCAGCCCGGCAGAGGTGGCGAAGCGAATGTCAACATCATTGCGAGGCGAGCTGACCGAAATTGGGCGAACACATTTTCACCACCCAGAAAGTCAGAGTGGCACCTCAACGCCAGAGATCAACAGTCTCATCGCTCTAGGATATAAGATCGCGGAAGGAGACCATCAAGGAGTCAAGGATGTTTTGCGGTATGACCAGAGATGGCTGCTGAATGATAAAGATCTGGCCGGCAACACTGCCTTGGTAAGTGTCCTGACGATTGTGTGAGAGCCACGCCTGACGTGCAATAGCATCTTGCCGCATCAGGACCGAACAGCGAGATCTTGAAAGACTTTCTGGTGCAGGGTGCATCTGTGCATTTGAGGAATCGGGATGGGTACACACCCCTCTATTTAGCGGCACAGAAAGGGTTGAAGGAGCATGTGCAGCTCCTTGTCCAAGCTGGAGCACATCTGCACGCGGAGGAGGTAGCCGATGCTGTAGCAGCAACGAAAGCTGCCGACGTGGCGACAGCAGAGGTCTGGAAGGCTGCAGGGATAGGAGCATGACGGCAAAGGACCAGGTTAAGCAACGGAGAAGCATAGCGGTCAAAATATAGACTTTATGTATGAGCATCTGATGAGATGTCACTGAAAGACCTCCGCCGCCTTGAACTCCGCTCCGCCCGGCAAATCCTCGGCCTCCGCCAGACATCTTCCTCCGCATCACTTCCGCCGTCACATGTTTGCTTCTGGTATTACTTTGTGCTACCATATTAGTCACCATGGCGGACCTCTCCGAAACTCAAGATGCAGACACCTCAAATCTCGACCGCGACCCTCAAGCCGATCTCGACGAGACCAAGGACGAATTCGAAGCCTCACTTGAAGCCGAGCTCAAACCCTCACAAGACGCAAGCGACACAGCCATGAACCTCGACGGTGACGGAGCGGACAATGCGCCCGATACAGACCTGCCGACAATAGAAGCGCGACTGCCAGCGAAGAAAGATGCCAGTCTGCGCGAATTCCTGAGAAAAATGGACGACTATGCGCCAATCGTTAGTCCTACTCCTCTTACCATGCCTTCACCACGCCGGCCCCCCATATGCCTCACCCACTAACACGTCCTCTAGATCCCCGACGCAGTAATCAACTACTACCTCACCCTCGCCGGCCTCCCCCCACCCCCCGCGACCCCCCCTCACCTCGCGCGCCTCCTCGCCCTCGCGACCCAAAAGTTCATCGCCGACATCGCCGCCGACGCCTACCAATACAGCCGCATACGCTCGACAAACACGACGTCTAACAATCCGCTCACAGGGCTGGGAGGCGCGGCAGGGTTTGGCATGATGGGAGGAGCTGCAGGGGCGGATGATACGAAGAAGGGCAAGGAGACGGGGAAGAATGCGCCGCTTGGGGGGCCGAGGGCGGGGTATGGTGGTGCGGGTGTGGGTGGGGGGACGGGAAGGACGGTGTTGACTATGGAGGATTTGGGGATGGCGGTGGGTGAGTATGGGGTTAATGTGAAGAGGGGGGATTTTTATAGGTGAGGGTGTGAGATGGGGGAGGTAGTGGGGAGCGAAAGGGCATTGATTGGCGTTCTGGGATGATGGGGCATAGATGGCGTTTAGGCTGGGTCTGGGTGACCTGCTGGGATTGGCATACGACGAGACAGAACTTGTGGACGAGGACAAGCAGTTATTCTGCAAGTGTCCCCTGCCATGAATGAAAGACGGGGGAATAGCCCAGCTTCAGAAATGAAAGCTGAAAATGATGCTTGAACTTTTACATTATGGTACATTGGGTATCTCGTGACCGCGTGTTCTACTTCTTCCGTACAGCATGATGCATGTGCTGTGCTCTGTGTATGCCTCGCAAAGCGTCCCTGATTGTCAAACACTACTTGTTCTTCGTCTGCTTGTACGTGAATCGCTTTCTCGTTCTATGCAGTCGTCAGCATCTTACCCCGTCCTCCAGGTAAGACTTGGTCCTTACTGTGCAAATTCTCCCAGCTTGTGTCCAACCATATCTTCTGTTATCCGCACATCATCGTATGATTTGCCGTTGTGTACTTGAAATATCATGCCCACGAAGTTGGGAAGGATTGTTGCGCCTCGTGCTTGAGTTCGGACAGGTGGTTGTCTTTCTCCTGCCTTGACGCGGACGATCGGAAGTCTTTGACATATGAGTTGCTATTTCATGATGGTTGTATACACCCTCGATCGTGGCTAGAGGGGCTTTGAGTAGTTCAGGTTACTTACGGGACAATGTTCGGCCCTGGTTGTGTTCGTCAGCTGCTGTTGATCGATGGGGTTGGGGAACCTACCTTTCCATACCGAGCGCGAGCCGAAAAGGGCTGCTGTGGGGCGCATGGTGAATATCGACCTAATATAGAGATCTTTCTGGACAATCAAGATGTTCTGTACTTCTTCAAGTCCGCGAAGGAACTCGTGCTAAGCCCGAAAAGATTAAAGTTTATCATCTGAGCCGCGCTAGACGCCAGAGTGACCTACCAAACGCGACCTCGGGAGCTCTCCGGTTTGCTGCAGTACGTCCAGGCAGCAGAGGGAGCGGGGATGCACATGTCAGGACAAACGATGACGCGAAGTAGTACCGAGCCGTGACATGTCTTCTTTGGATTGTCGTCTTTCACCGCCATCTTCCTCTCACACCTTCAATCACTTTCCTGATCGTGGTGCCACCCGATACTGAACAGTGGACGATCGTCAAGATGGTTCAATACTCTAGTAAGCTGAATGACACAGCAATTCAATTGCGTTGCTGACTTTGCCATAGCTTCGGATACTATACGTATCCTTGTCTCCACCGACAACCATGTTGGCTACCAGGAGCGCGACAGCGAGCGTGGCAACGACAGCACAAAGGCCTTCGAAGAGATCATGAACCTTGCCAAGGAGAGAGACGTCGACATGGTCCTCCTCGCTGGAGATCTCTTCCACGAGAACAAGCCATCCCGCAAGGCTATGCACGAAGTCATGAAGTCCCTACGCATGAACTGCTTTGGCGACAAGCCATGTGAGTTGCAGATGCTCAGCGACGCTGGCGAAGTCTTTCACGGTCCATTCAACCATGCCAACTACGAAGACGAGAATCTCAACGTTGCCATTCCGGTCTTCTCCATTCATGGCAACCACGACGATCCTTCCGGCGAAGGTCACTTTTCTGCTCTCGACATTCTCCAGATGGGTGGGCTGATCAACTACTATGGTCGTGTCCCCGAAGCCGACGCCATCGAAGTCAAGCCTGTCCTCTTACAGAAGGGACGCACCAAGCTTGCCCTCTATGGACTCAGCAACGTCCGCGACGAGCGTCTCTTCCGCACCTTTCGTGACGGCAAGGTCAAGTTCTTCCAGCCGGGCACACAGAAGTCGGATTGGTTCAACTTGATGAGTGTTCATCAGAACCACTACGCGCACACCGACACAAGCTACCTCCCTGAGCATTTCCTCCCTGGCTTTATAGACCTCGTGGTCTGGGGTCACGAGCACGAATGCTTGATTGATCCGAAGTTCAATCCAGACACTGGCTTCCACGTCATGCAGCCTGGTTCCTCTATCGCCACATCACTCTGCCTTGGTGAAGCTGTTCCCAAGCAGGTCACTATCCTCAGCATCACAGGCAAGGAATTCAAGACCGAGAATATTCGCCTCAAGAGTGTCCGCCCCTTCAACATGCGCGAGATCGTTCTCCAAGACGACAAGAACATGAAGGCAATCGCAAAGAAGTCCGAGAATCGTACCGCTGTCACCAAGTATCTCACCGCCATTGTCGACGAGATGATCGAGGAGGCACGCAACAGCTGGGTCGATCTACAAGAGGAGGTGCCGGAGGACGAGAAGGATTGGCCTAAGCCACTTATCCGTTTGCGTGTTGAGTACACTGCTCCGGAAGGCGGCAAGTTCGACTGTGAGAATCCACAACGCTTCTCCAACCGCTTCGTCGAAAGGGTTGCGAACAAGAACGATGTCGTCCAATTCTACCGCAAGAAGGCAAAGGCGACATCCAGGTCAGCCGCGAAGCCCGAGCAGCCGGACGAGGAGGTCCTGGCACAACTCTCCATCGACACTATCAAAGTCGACAAGCTCGTCAAAGAGTTCCTGTTGGCTCAGTCTCTTACCATCCTGCCACAGAACTCGTTCGGAGAGGCTGTCGACCTTTTCGTCGACAAGGATGACGTTCAGGCGGTCAAAAACTTTGTCACTGAGAGTCTGGAGAATCAGGTCAAGCACTTGCTCGATGACAACGAGAACTTGGACGACGAAGACATGGCTAATGCCATGGAGGAGTACAAGGCGAAGTTGGAGGGAATCTTCAAGGAGCACGCTGGCAAGTTTGCCAAGAACAAGACTGCGACGCGCAAGCCGGCAAATTGGGATTCCGATATGGACGGGCCTTTCGATGGAGGTTCTGTCAACGGCGCTACCAATGGTCACGATGACGAAGATGACTATGGCTCACCGACTCCGAAGCCTCGCAAGGGCAAGACTACTGCTAAGACAAGTGGCACAACTGCTCGCAAGACGGCTGCTGCGAAAAAGGCGGCTGCGAAGCCTGCCGCAAAGCCTGCAGCCAAGAAGACGACTGGACGTGGTAAGAAGGCTGTGGTCAGCGAAGATGAGGATGAGGATGAAGATGAGGATGTGGTCATGATTGATGATGACGAGGATGAAGAGCCAGAGGAGGACGAGGACGATGTTGAGGAGGAAGAAGAGAGCCAAGGACTCTTCGTAGGCACTGCGAAGAAGCCTGCTGCCCGTTCGACCAGAGCCGCCCCCAAGCGTGCTGCCTCTCCCAAGAAGACATCTCGTGCTGCAGCGACCAAGTCCAAGAGTCAGGCTTCTTCCAGCACACAGTCCAAGCTCAACTTTTCGCAGCCGGCTCGTCCTGCAAAAGCCGCCGCAAGCCGCAGGGTTCAGGAAATTGTAAGTCTCCAATGAAAAGCTTGCCATGATTCTACTGACATTCCGTGTCATCAGAGCGATGACGAGATCTCCGACGATGATGCCTTTGAGCCTGCACCTGCAACTTCTCGTTCAAGTCGTGGTCGTAGATAGATGGAGGTGGTGGGTGTGCATTTTCCTACAAGCACTTGCATGATACCCCTGCAGCATGGCGCATATGGCGGGATTTTTGACAGACAGCAAATGGGTCATGACTATGGGCAGACTTGTCATGGGCTCTGATATAGCTCAAAATACAGTGTTACGAGTATTGAGCTCTAATGGTCGATGGTGTGGTGTATCACTTTTGGGAAGGCGCCGTTGCCTCAGGTAAACTCCTCCTTCTGTTTCCTTCTGTCTTTATTCCTTGAAGCAAGCGCAGTCCCGACCGCTTGGTCTTTTCCAAAGGTCAAACAATCCATGCCCATTCTCTCTTCACCATAATCAACCCATCACAATCTTCCATTCGTTTCCCCCCCAATCTTCATTGCTCACGACCACCGACCATCTGTCACTCATTTGAGCCCGCTTGGATCAGCTAGAATCAATTCATCGGACCGGATAATATCCTCGCTTGTGCAGGACGCCATCGAATAGCGAATAGTAAGTCTCCTCCATCGTATACCAAAGTGGGGCATCTCTGACATGTGACAGTCATTCCACCTCTGCCGACCGACCGCGACATCACGATCGATCTCCACCCTGGGACTACAGTCTCCTGACGGCATTGAACGATGCCTCAGAAACCGGCCCGCCGAGCGTACTCTGCCGAAGAGCTACTTGCCCTGCGCAGGTCGGCCTCAGACGAGCCTGCCCTGACCATCCAGAAGAGAGCCGACGATGGAGTCATCCGAGGTACGTCGTCAGTCCCGACAGTATGGTCACCACGGACACCTTTCCTTGTAGAGCACGTGGCGGTGGCATTTCTCATAACCTCGATCGCACGACTTTTCTCCATCTCCTCCCACTTTTTACTATCGACCGCATACATGAGATGCCATGCCTTACGACATGTCTTCACCTGTATCTCCTTTCTCGCAAGCATTTGTACATCATTTGGACTACGCTCTTCGTCTAGTTGAGAGTCCACCTTCTCATTCCAGCCATTTCTCACGTCAAAATCACATTGAAGCCTGTTTCAGTGCGCTGACAGAGTTTGATGAAGACCATGTTCTACGCAACTCACGCCTCGCCGGCCCTCGATCGGCAAGCTCAGCTCTACCACATGACAACTTTCGCATCTCGAACGACCACGCACCGGTGTTCCCTGGTCCTGTTCTCAGCGAAATTGATCCAAACAACCAGCGCATTCGCATGAACGCCATCCCCACCGACTCGCCGTCAGCATCACTCAAGAAGAAGAAGGCAGAACAAATTCTCAAGCAACACGGCTCGCCTCCTGGTATCCGAGTCACCGCCGGTGGTCGTATCGTTCCCAGCGAGCAGTCGCCTCTCTGCAGCCCCCGCTACGGCTACAGCGCTGTCCAGAGAAACGGTGGTCTCATCAAATTCGCTCCTGGCTACCCTCCTCCGCCCAAATCCTTCTCCAACTATGCTCGCACTCTTCCGAACGGCTGGGTTCTTCAGGATCCGTCAGGTATCCTCGTCCAAGTCGTTGACGGTCGTCTGCTCGCCATCAGCGAAGTTGACGGCATTCCCCAGCTTTACATCACCGCGCCCAACTTGGATAACGCTGCGTGGGCCAAGTTCCACGAAGCTCAGGAGAAGTCCGCAGATCGCGCTCCGCCACCCAAGTCCGACACCTCAAGCAAAGCCGACTCCATGAAGGACACCTCTGTCCCATCCGTCGCCGATCAGCTTGTCGCTTTGGAGAAGCAATATCAGAAGCTGGAATCCGAACGCCGCAGTCTCGACAAGACGGAAGTCCTCAAGCGCAGTGAGCTCACCGGTGGCGCTTACAACCAGTTGGTTCAGAAGCGCCGCGAGTTGATTGAGCGCCAGGACGAGGTTCGCCGCAGCATCAAGGCTCTGAAGGAGAGTAAGTCTAGTGCTGAGGCGTCTGGTATCAACATGTCAACCAAGCGCTCTACCGAGACCGGATCCTCGCAATTCACAATGAATCCTGGCTTTCTGTTCCCAGGCCAGACTCCCCTCGATCCCAACATGTCCGGTGTACGAATGCCTATGATGATGCCTGCCGGTAATGATCAGGTCCCTATTCTGGTCCCTCACGGTTTCTACCCCGGTGGTGTCTCACCTTTCTTTCCCATGGGTAACTTCCTGCCAACGATGGGGCAAATGCCAGCTCAAGCTCTCAGCAATCCGCAACCGGCCTACCAGATGCCCGACATGAGCCATGCCCCTTATCTCCCTTTCTTCAACCCGGTCACAGCGCGTAGCTCCGAGAACGAAAAGGATGTCGGAGGACGTCCTGGTAGTGCTGGCCTCCGCTCTGGCCTGAACCCGATGAGCCCCGTCTACGAGCCCAGTGGAAGCAAGCCAACTTCTCCAGAGAAGAAGCATGTCACGCCTTTCACGCAAGACTTCAACAACTCAGTCATCATCACCGCGCAGCCTGCTCACCCCAGCAAGGATCGTCAGAATACTCCTGGCGTCAGGTCCACTCACAACTCGAGTGAGGCGAGCTATGCTACAGCCGATTTCTTCCCTCACAACCCTCGCGACCACTCTCTTCACAAGGAGACATATCCTGTGTCAAGTCGCAAAGGTAATGTCGCTGCCCACAGTTCCATCACCACGCTCCAGTCCAACTCGGAAGAAGCCATTGCTCAGCCAGAGATGGAACGCCACAATTCCAACTGGAACCCGACCATCCCTGACCAGGCTTTCCAAAGGATCCCGCGAGCCAGTCAAGAGCCTATCAGGTCGAAGCCTGTAAGTCAGCCTCAGAAGGTTTCCGGTCAGTCGCAGAAGTCGCTTCCACGTACAGCCACGCCTGTCAACAACGACTACGCTGACGGATATCGTGCCGGGCTTGTCCGTGCTGCTATCGGCAACGAGAGCCAGAGCAAGCAATGGTTCGACGGATACTGCAAAGGTCTTCTTGAGTCTGTTCATCCTGCACAGCCTACTCCGGTCGACAACAATCCCAACAAGCTTGTTGTCAGGCTTCCCAGCACTGGAAACTCTGGTCCACCTTCCACCAAGATGCAGAAGCTTGACTCCGCTTCCTATGCTGGCTCGATCCGCGCTCCCTCCAAGGTCGATCTTTCCGGCCTCAAGGATCTCGTCAACTCTCCAGCTAACGAGAATGCCATCTTGTCACCTGATCCAGAAGGCCCCCATGTTGACTCCATTCGAGGCAAGTCACTTGGTTCTTGGTCCAAGGAGAACAGCACTCGCGGTATGGAGGAGCCTGGCACCCAAGCCGGCAGCAAGATTGATAGCCAGGTCAACACTAAGGGTGCCGCCGACCAGGGCATCGTCACCAATGACTTCGCCCAGACTGGTGTAGAGCCTCCAGAGCTGACCAGCAGTCATCGAGCCTTCTCCGCTCAGGTCCAGCCCACGAGGGATATCTCGGGATCGTACTTTCAGCGCGCTTATGGTGCTCATCGAGTTCTTAGCTCGCCGATGGATTGGAAGTCGGCCAACTCGGTCGCTCAAGTGGCTGGTCTCGCTAATGGGTACTTTGCACAATTCGATGGTACGCTTAGCGATCTGGCAACATATTCAGAGCTATCCCCACTGACTCGTCACCCTTCTCAAACAGGTACTTCCTCCAAGCCAGCATCCAAGACTGCCCATGGCAATCACGGTCATCTCGAGAAGCTGGCCGCTACCAAGTTCAAGGAAGCGACCATGACTCAGGATGAGCCTGCTTCCCCAGGCAAGGCATCCAGCAACTCCTCGCCCAAGAAGACAGTTTCTCCAGCAAAGGCCAAGTTCGCTGCAATCGCCGGGAAGGCTGGTATCAAGGTCCGCACTGATCGCCCTCAGTCCAAGGAGAGCAATGATCTGGATCACCTGGTTCCTCGCGAGCGCCGTCCTTGGAGGTACGTCTGGAAGGGACGCAACACTGGCGAGTGAGTGCTTGGCTTTCTGTTGGGTCGAGACATGCCTTTTCCTCGCCTTCTCCTCGCCTTCTCCTCCACTCCTCTGGCCGTGCAGGATACACAGGCATCATTCTGGATGCACGACGACTTTGATCAAGTATGCTTCAACACAACATCAGTTCGGACAGCATCATCATCGACAGCATCGCATCGACAGTATCAACGGACCTATCCTCATCTGCAAGCAGCGCTACTTGACATGGACATTTCGTTCCGCTTCGACTTGGCCAAAACATCCTTCTATCATCATCGCCACTACTGTCGTTCTCGAAACTTCTGCCTCAGCACTTTGTCAGCATCAAATACGAACGAGGAATGATCGGAGCATTTTGTCTTGGTCGCCGCAGCGTAACGGGCTCGCGGGCACACGTGGTAATGAGGATGAGCGTGTGGTGCATTATTGCAGCTTTGTTATCCACAGATAGCAGTAGTTTTAACCCATATGAATATTTTGTTTCCATCATGAACTGTCTTTTGTCGTGAGATTTTGGCGTGAGATTTTGGCGTGAGTTATGATGCAAATGGTGCAAACAGAGCTTCGTCTTGGCGCGTTCATCACCATCTGCAGCCTGCAGCTTCACGATTCAGAGCTTCCATTCAATCTCCATCATCTCCCATCGACCTCACCCATCACAGCACTTCTTCTCTTCATCAAAGCAGCTATCTAGATTTTAGCACCCCTTAGAAGAAAGCTACCAGCACCGTCAAAAGCTTGCTCAAGCTATAGCATCTATACCCAGGACAGCTCATCTACAACCTCTCACCAAACACTCACACCTTCACCAAACAGAATGGTACTTTCCCTCCATCCCCCCCATTACCCCTCCCCATCTAACAACCCCAGTCTCTCCGCCTAGTACCCGCCCCCGTCCACCCGACCTCCACCCAACTCACCACCTCCGCCCCCTCGGCCCCCGGCGTCCCTGACCCCCTCCGCTCGCGCCTCGCCCTCACCGTCCCCGTCCCAGCAAAGGGCTCCTCGCTCACCACCCAACCCACCTCCACCTCGCAATCCCCCGCCTCCTCCCACCCGCTCGAAACCCGCCTCTCAGCCTGGCGCGCCACGACCGAATCGACCAAGATGAACATGCTGGCGCGACAGTACGGCATCGCGGAGCCGGTGCGCAGGAGGTTGGAGCTGCAGAGTTGTGCGAGTGGGGAGTGGCGGCCTGCCGTGTTGGGGGGGGAGGGGAGGGGGTTTGGGAGTGCGTGGGGGAGTGGGAGTGCGTGGACGGGGACCGGGGTGCATGCTGATATTTTGCTGGGTAGGGAGGCGGAAGTTGGTTGGGAGGATGTTTTTGTTGGGTGTCCGTTGAGGAAGGTGGTGGGGTTTCATGAGGAGATGGAGGGGAGGGTGGGGATGGGTGCTTGGTAGAAGTGCCCTGGTCGAAGGAGGCGAGAGGAAGGGCCGCTGGTTGGGAGATGGTAGGGTGGACAGACGAATATGGGGCTGGGCGAAAGGGATGAGATGAGTGAAGACTCGGTGTCGATGGAAGAGCATGTATCATATGGTCATGGCGTCGTGGGCCCCAGCCTGCAGGGTCTTGAGGGATTCGGTATAGAAGACGCTGTATCAACATGGTCACAAACACATTCTCTGCAAACAAGTGCAATGCTTGCACAAACATTCATGAGTCGATGCAATGGCAGAGATGTCCTCAGGATCGCTGACTTGATTCCGCTATCATCATCCGCTATGCAAATCTTCCCCATCACAAAAGACCGGGCCTGTCGCACCCTTCCATCTATCTCTACCCCTTGCAACCCCATTTACTGATACGCTAAAGTGTGACGCAGGAAAGTGCTGACTTGGGTATCTCCTCGCTCGCTTTGTACTAGGTATGTTGGTTCGGTCACTGGAATATCGCTCGCTAATTGGACGCATCGACGATATGTACGTGTCTACCGGAGGTGAAGGGCTTTCTTCGTGTTCTCGTATACGACGTAGGTCTGTGAACATCAGTCAGTGCTGACCAAAAACGTGAAACGGTGAGGAGAGACTTACGATTGACACTGCTGGGATGACCTTCAGCAGATTCGGAGTCAAACCCTTGAAGAGACCTCTGACGCCTTCACCCTTGATGGTTTGTCTCGTGACGTCCACTATGCCCGTGTAGGTCCTCGGATGCGCTGCGGTACCTTGAGTCTGCAGTCTGGTCCTGAGCAGATTGATGGGATAGACAGCGCTGGCACCGATCGCTCCGCTAAACCCTCCCATCAGAGCCAAGGTGAAGTTGCCAGGCAGAGCTTCTTCGTGAGAGCAGTTGAGACGTTGAGACTTCCGTGTCACCACGGCGCGCTTGAGATACTCAAAGGTGCCCAGATCAATGGCAGCGTACGGGAACATGCCCACCAGTCCCATGGTCAGACCGCGATAGAAAGCTCGAAGGCCGTCGCGTGCCCACATCTTCTTCGCAGTGGCGATGATGAGTGCGTTGCCATTTAGTCCACCTTTGACTGTCTCATTCTGCATGCGGAACTTGAGCGTGTCGAGCGGATACACGACTGCTTGTGAGATCATTCCTGCCACGCCTCCTGCCACGAACTGCGAGCCGGCGGAGATGCGCTTGGAATCTCCATGACCTTCTATCTTGGAGATGACGCGTTTCGATGCTTCGTATGAGCCGAACTTGACCGCTGATTCTGGCATAACCTTGATGATGTTGATGCCGTTGCCTGAGAATCATCAGCGGTATTTGATGAGCATGCAAGATGAGTGCGCACCTGCGAAGAGACTTCTAATTCCACCGGCCGCCCATAACTCACGACAAGCATTGATGAGAGTGCTCGCACCATGCTTTGTCGCCTGTATCGGCGCACCTTCCTTCACCTTTGTAATCGCAGAAGCGTTGTCGGTCTGAGCGATGAGGTAAACTTTTAATCGGTCGAGGGGGGCAGTCGTCGTACGAGACGCAACCCCTGATAACCCGCCGGCAAGAAAGTAGCCTGGATGAGGCACACAAGCAATCAGCACTGACCGAACATAACTTAGACGATCTTGCAAGTCGACATGCTGCTTTCGTAGGAGTACTGGGTGATGTGCTTCCTCCTCTTCCTGCGACATGACGAGCTGCTCGTCCTCCGCAAGTCCTTCTTCTTGTGCTAATGCTGCCACTCTGACTCTTTCTTGCTTCTCGTTCTCTTTTTCCGTGTCCACACCCGCCGCAACACCTGCTGCCTCGAGCACTTGAAGAGGTCCTGCCGGGACGAGTTCGCTCTGTCGCGGGCGGTGATAGTGATGTGGGGGAGTGGTGATTTGCAAAATGGCACCGAACAGATGGGTATTGAGGAAGGAAGTTGCGGTACCTAATCCTTGAATTGTCTCGTCGGCAAGACTGACGTCTCCTTCTGCATTGACCTTGACAGTTGATTGGTAGTATGAGAGGATAGCTCGCAGGCCGACGATGCGCGGGGGCATAAAGAGGAGAAAGTCTCTATGAGGATTTGGTCAATGTGAAGTTCTTGTTGAAAAGCATGTGAAGGTTCACCTCCATTCCCCGAAGCTTATCACTCCGTCATTGTTCTTGTCGACATCGTTGAAGAACCTTTCAAGACGACCATCTGGCACTGCGATCCCAGCGCGAGCAAATGCTGATTTGAGCTCAGCTTTGTCGACGTTGCCGCTGTTATCGTGATCGATTTTGCCAAAGAGTCCCCAAAGCAAAGTTTCGGTCTCATTGACGAATCTGCGAAACTCTGCACAGCGTGTCAGCGGAGTGATGAGCAGGCGTCGAGCTCTCTCACCTTCGAACTGTACTCGTCCATCGTGATTGATGTCTGCCGCATGCAGAACATCCATTATAAGATCGTCGGCATTTTGCAAAGGATGATCCAGCTCCTTGAGACCTCTTTTCAGAGCAACCACGTCCAAGGAGCCTTCGTTGCGAACATCCAGCTTCTCCCAGAGAGAGCGGATTCGTTTCTCCCTTTGCTCCTCGGACTCGTTGTCCATGGTCTAGCTAGTGTTGCTATCTCGGTTTCATGCTTGTCCAGGTGTGTCGTTGGGTCGCGTGTGGTGTTCGCTACGAAGGAGCTATAGGAGACCAGGAAACTCCTTGCTCCAAAGTGGTTGTGGGTGAGCTCCTCCAGGCAGAGTTCGAGAGGTCCCACGGAGCCCTGTCGAAAGCTTTGAAAGTTCGTAAGCAACACCACCGATCAATGGCTGCTCGATAAAGATGGTCGACACCTTTAGCTGTAAGAAGATTAATCGTGGGGTCTGACGTGCAAGTCTTGGCCGGTTGCCGGCGCCGACAGAGCCGCATCCGGATCACCTCAAGCTTGATTGGCCGGGATGGAAAGCACCACAACCATCCCAGGCATTGCTTGATTTGAGAAGACTGTGACAACGCAGCTCGCACAGCGCTTTTTGCTCGATCCATACCATTCTTGAGTGCTTCAACAAAATGTCGGAATCATCTTCGACAACGGTGCTTGCCTGTATCAAGTGTGATCACTGTGTTTGACATTTTGAGATATCCTCGGTGCCACACTCAGCGTAGCACGAGAGGCAATCATGGCAGCCAACTTCTGGGACTCGACGCAGTTCAAGTTCTGGACATTCGATAAGGACGAGTTGGTCGAGAAACGGCAAGCCATGTACGAGACTAACAGAGCCCTGCACACCAAATACGAGATGCCAGAGCGCCGTCATGTCAATATCTTCTTACAGCAGCGTAAGCCTATCCTGACCCCATTTCAACGCCCGCTCGGTATTTCATCGTGAGTGGACGCTGATTCGAAAGCAGAGATGGTCAAGCTCGGTCGTCGACTCAATTTGCGCCAGCAAGTGCTTGCTACAGCTCAGATCTATGTCCGTCGTTTCTATCTCAAAGTCGAGATACGCCGCACGAATCCTTACCTGGTCATGACCACCGCCATCTACCTTGCCTGCAAGACTGAAGAATGCCCCGTGCATATCAGGTTCATGCTGGGTGAAGCTGCTCGGCACTGGACGGAACTTGGCATCAGCGACAGCTCCAAGATTGGCGAATGCGAGTTTTACCTGATCAGCACGCTTCGCTCTCAGATGATTGTGCATCATCCATATCGAACAATCACAGATCTGGCACCAGATCTGAACATGAGTACGGAAGAGAGCAGTCTTGCAGCAAGCATCGTCAATGATCACTATAATACCGATCTACCTTTCCTGCATCCGCCTCACGTCATTGCTGTGACTGCTATATTCCTAGCAATAGTGCTACGGCCTACTCAGAGCGGTCTGCAGGCGCACAGCGCTGCTGCAGCCACAGCCGGTCAAGTCCAACAGGCAATCACGCAGGGCATGGGAGCGCTAGCTGGGGGAGGCGGAAAAGCACACCATGCAAAGATCATGAAGATGGTAGACTGGCTTGCCGAGACTGAAGTGGATCTTGAGGCTGTGATCAACTCGACGCAGGAGCTGATCAGCATGTATGAGTTGTGGGAGACCTACAGCGAGCGGCCAACCAAGGAAGCAATCAGCAAGTTCTTGAAGGACGGTGTGCACTAGGATGCAGCATGTCTTCAATCCGGCATGCAACTTGTCACGAGCGAGAACGACCCTACCACGGTCAGCTATGGTCGGTGGGTAAAGAAGGACAACCTGCTGGCGCCTCATATATACGCTCCATACCTTTACCAAGCAACACTTGCAGATATTGCAAGGCGCGGTTCAGCTTGGTGAAGACGGCTTCCGCAAGGGAAGATCGCCCGAACGATATTGAATTGGTCGATCCCGCATCATGAATGGACCATATGGAAAGGACATGGACAGTCATCCAAGCACACTTGAAGCACTTCAGTGGCAAGGAGGACATTTTCAGCCCAGTACTGCTGGATCGTGGGGACCATCATGGTCTGAGTAACCGAACGCGGTGGGTTGAAAGCTCATCGACGTCTTTAGCATTGTCGGCCAATTCAGACATGTTCATTTGCTCCTGCTTGATATTGACCACAACAGCACCTACCCCTCGACGCCATGCGAGCTTACCCTTGATTACGCACTCCGGAAGCTTGCATGAAAGGTGACCAGAGCTCCATACGTTTCAGCTGCCGCACTTTCGCAGAGCCAACCGTTACGTCTTGTCCGACAAACGTCGGCGCTAAGCGTTGACATTTCTCACAGTCAGCGCTTCATGTTGCTCAAGCGATGCTTCCTGTCTCTGCTGAGACGAGAGCTCGAGCACAACCGGCTGCATTGGAAGAAAGACACAACCAACGGTGTATGCAGAACGTCCGGAGGAAGCGTAGGCATGTCTGGACAGAAGGACGCGGGATGAAGTTGGACATGACCAGAGGACTGACCCACATGGATCCTGCAGGCACAAATTTGGGGCCGAGATTTGCATCTGCAGGCAGAACTGGCGGTCTGCGGTCTGCTCTCCAAATGGTCAAAAATAGCCGGCGTCTGTGCAGCATGGGTCTCCAGTTTTGATCATTCATGCAATGTGGCTCCGGCGCATGGTCCGATGGAGATTGGATAGAAGAGCAAAACAATGCAATGTATCTCTAGAGTATTGGCTGTGCTAGTTCGGCTGTGCTGGTGATTAATTCGAGAACTCGAGGACAGTCGAGTCCATCTCTGCCCTACGCTGAACAGCGGCTCGAATGACAGCGAAGCCGGTTTCACCTCTGGATTCTCTCTCTTCAAGCAAATGGAAGGGTCCAATTTCTCTGCGTGTCAGCTGAACGAAAACGTGAACCGTCATGGGCACACAATGTGGCAAGCTGTCCCAACTCAGACACATTCCACGTTCCTCCAAGACATGATCCCGCAACTCCATCTCTGTCCTACCCGACCATGTTTGCCATTCCATCGGACTTGCCCTATCCCGCCCTCTCAACAAACATGTGGTACTGCTCCGGAAGTACACAGCAGGCGTGGGCGGAGCCTTGTCAAGCCATCACTGATCGGCGGGACTCGACGGGTCTGGGAGGGCAGCGCTGTGACCGACTTGCGTCACAAGGAGCGGGCCAGTCAGGGCGATGCACGAATGGCTTTGGACGAGAGACGGATGGCTTTGGCACGGCCAATGACGAGCTCGACTGAGATCTGGCTAAACCTAACGCAGCTGGACGTTCCGCATAAGTTGGACTGGTCTGTGCGGGCCCGATGGGCATGGTCTTTCAGGACTCCCCCCGCCCTCCTTCAATTGCCAGCCTCAACCCTTCTCCGACCGTCTTGCTTCTCCAAAAGAACCCTTTGACGCTCCCACATCGCTCAACACCACACCGCTCTATCAACTCCATCTCTCGCATACGCTACCTCGACATTATTCCCATCTTCGCCAGACTCGATCGTCGGTTCCCATTAATCGCTTCTGCCTATTGAGCTTTGTTTTGATCAACGCATCCGGCTAGCTCCGACACCGCTACTTTCATCACTCTTCAGCTCTATCCCAACACAACACTACCGCAATCATGGCAAGCTTCTACCACCCAGGTCACTCGTATGGCAACAGCATTGGAGGCGGGCACAACCACAACCATCACGGTCGCTCTCGACGAGGACCAAGAGGTGTCTCCTCGTCGCACAATGCCCATCGTCAGCACAATCTCATCAAGCAGCAACAAAGAAGCCCCAAACAGCCAGCTGAGAACCCGGCATTTGCCGCCTATGTCAAGGATCTCGAGGCTGCGAGGAGCTTCGATATTGAGGACGATGAAGTTTTCTGCCCTGTCCACCTCTTGACCGAGGACGATGTATGACGAATTGACCCTATGTTGGCTTGCGACCTCGACTGACATTTCTCAGCTTCAGTCTATGCACTCCTCCTCTGCCTCCGATCGTTCCTCCTTATCCTCCGCTTCCCCGGAAGCGTCACCGATGCAGCAGCAGGTTCATCCTACCCCTTCTTTCATCGTCTCCGGACCTTCCGGACCCGCGAGCTACAACCATAATGCCTTCCACCACAACAACCGTGCTTCCCAGCAGCACACAAAAGTTTATCAACCTGTCGCTCAGCGTCACCGTCAGGCGATACCCATTGTTGACCCTTCCACTCGTTCAGTCGCCAGCCCGCCACCAAGTGTTTCGCCTGCCCGGCAGATGCAGCACCAGTACGCCCGTCGTTGGTAAAAGACGCAAGTTCGTCGCTCTCCAAGCTGCTGGTATCTGATGCTGCTCATCTGTTCGAGGTTTTTATTTAACATCATTTGGTTGCGGCGCTGGTGCCGACTGGACCTGTACGAAGGGTCGTTTACGACTTTTTCCGGCGCATGGTCTTTTCCACCACATTGTACAGATTCATGAATTTTCCTGGCCCAGGTCATGGCCACTTGATGATACCACAATGAGCGTTTTTTCTGGCGAATACAAAAAACATCATTCAAGCGATACCTCGAATCAGCAGCATCACGGCGTTTACGTCCAGCTTTTACTGGACATGAGCATTTTCAATACAGCGACATCAGATACCAGCAGTTTATGAGAGCGGCACAACTTTGCGAGCGTTCTTTATTGATACCAGCATGGACACGACTTGGGTAGTAGATGGGCGAAAGATATAAAAGATTTCTGGATTTTCCTCCTCTGGGCGGCTCTCGGCAATGATTGCGATACACCTCTCTCCATTTTCCACTTCACCTATGTTTATTTGGTTCCTACTCAACTTTTCCTCTCACGAAACACAACTGCTTTCTCTACTATCGCACGGCGCCAGAACGAACGGAAGGGAGTGTTGCGTACAAAACACAAAAGAACAGATCACGGGACGGGATGACGAAAGCGGTAACCCAACGGACGAATTGCAACGATGTTCCGAGTCTTTGCGGTCATGTCTACTGGGAACCGGCGAATGACGATGGTGTTGTGTGGGTCTTGTTTTCGGTTGCACATATCCCGCGTCGCGAGGTGTTATTGGGTCTGATCTATTAAACGTCTGGTCATGATATGCCGACGATGGGAGATGAGGGGTGGTAACAAGAACGCTTACGCTTTATGTAGCGGATGTAGCGATAGTGGATTACAGTATTGACAGCCCGAAGGCTTTTCACTCTCACCTGCTGTCCCCTGTCCTTCACGTCTTCCCTTGCCCTCGCCACCATCCTACTTCCTCCTCGTCCCCTGCTCCCTCAACACCTCCGCCCCCGACGTCTGTCCCTGCTCCTCCCCTCCCCTCCCCACCTCCCCCTCCCTTCCCCCCTCCTGCACCAACCTCGCCCTCCTCCCCTCCTCAAAATACTCGGGATAACTACTCCTATACCCCAACACCCACTCCCCGATCCACTTGCCCACCACCACCCCAAACCCCCAACTCACCCACCTCGCCAACCCCGCCGGCCCCGGAAACGCAAGACTAATCTCCGCATCATGCAACATGAGCACCAGCTGGGGCAGAGACGGACTCACGCCCTGCACGGTGCAGTCCTCGAGGTAGGAGTAGATGTTGCGGAAAAACCGCTCGGAGGCGCCGAGGATGGAGGCGCGGGTGGACGGGGAGAGATGGGATTGGTGGGGCGAGAGGAGGGTGGAGATTTCGATTATGCATGGCTCGGGGGAGGCGGGGTCGGCGCGGAAGGTGTGACGCGCCCCAGGGGGGATGCGGATGGGTTGGGGGGAGGAGGCGGAGAGGTGCATGGTTTTGTTTTCTAGTTGGAAGATGTACTGGCTGAGAGGGTGTTAGAAGGGGGTAGGGGCGGGGAGAGGGGGGAATTAGGGGGGAATAAAGCAGATAGGAGAGGGAGGAGGGCGAGGAGACTTGCCCTTGGCGGATGAAGAATTGCTCTTCCTGGTACCTGGGCTGGTTAGAAGAAGGACTGGAGAGGAGCGGTGGGAGCTGTACCAATGCCAATGGAAAGGAGGGATGAGGACGTTCTTGTCGTCTGGCACATCCTTGAAGTCTTGTGGTCGATGAGTGGTCTGAATCTCAAGCACGGATCTGCCATCTGGTGGTGTAACCCATTTGGTTGAGCGGGCTCCGTTCCATTGGGTCAGCTCGTCAATGTGAGCGGATGGCGTGCGTTTGATGTGGAAGCTAGAGGACATGTTGTGCGTTGCTGTTATGATGGAGAACGGAGGGGAGTGTTGCTCCACAGACACGATGAGATGGGGGACAGCAAACTTGTATATGTGCGAGCTTACCTCGTGCTCAGCTCAATGCGGAGCGGGCTTGCTGACCTCAGACGAGAGGCGGATCTGGCTTCACGAGGTGGCTGAGAAGCGATGAATGGCTTTACGGACAGAGCTAGATGTCCTGCCATTCAACATCATGGCATACTCCAGACAAAAAGCACGTGTTCCTGACTAAATGGCACTTGCCGAGGTCATCGAGGTCCAGATCTCATGTCGAGAGTTCAGAGTCAGTCAGTGCTCATTGCAAATCGAATGCTCTGATTGGCTGAGGCATTTCTGAGCTGCGATGACGTGGGAGAACAGTAAGGAGCTCGACATTCGTTCGTCCAGAGACAAGCGTCTTTATTCTCTCTGCCATTGCTTTCATTCACTCGACCAAATACTCTAACATTGAACACTGTGCCATACATAACCATACATAACCATACCAAGAGCCAATCTCGCCTTTCTCAGCACATTCAGATCCAATTGAGCTACCATGTCTCCTACTCTCCGCCTCATCACCCGCCGCACCATCGCCAGCTCTCCAGCGCGATCCTTCACCACCTACCGGCCTCTGTTCGCAGGCAAGGAATCAGCTCTACGTACGCCTTACCCTACCTCACCATTGTCATATACAGGAAGTACTGACTCGATGCAGACAGCGAAGGCCGCGCCGAAGAGGCCGAAGCCGCCAAGCAGGATCAATTGAAGAAGGCGCAGCAGACCGGCAAGGGCGAGTACAAGGACACTTTGGCCAGCGACAGCGAGAGCATCGTCAAGGCGGACAGGGGCGAGCACGGAAGCACCGCCGACACGATCAAGGAATTGCAGAAGGAGGGGGAGAAGTTGGCCAACAAGAAGTAATGCACCAGTAGCGGACCACGGACGGTGGTGATTCCAGGCAGGACCGGCCAGGACGGAGCAGAATTATGGAAGAGAAGAGACCGGGTTTGGCTTGTAGGAGGCATTAGCATAGCTGGCAGCACACAAGATCGACAGAAATAGGAAAGCAACAGATTCATGCATGTCTTCACGCTCCCATCCTCTCCTCTCAAGACCATGCTATGAGTGTGCGCAGATCATCCCATGAACAAATATTCATTCATATCTACAAATCCCCTTCATCGTAAAGAGTATCTCAAGCCATCGCTGCCACCCAAAGTCCCAAACGCCATCCCATTCGACCCACGCGTACCGGCGCTTTCCCCTCCACCTGTCACTTCTCCCCTCCCCTCCACCTCCTCTCCCTCTCCTCTTAAGGCAGACAGCTCAACCAGCAAGCGTCTGCAACCGCACCAATTTCTCCTCACACTTCGGCTCCAACAACCACCCCCCCTCCACCTCGTGATGTTTCGTCGCCACCAACTGCGCCACAAGCCAGAACTTGTAACTCGATTTGAAAAAGCCCGCTTTGGTCCAGGCGTCGCTGGACGTCGAGTTGCATGTTAGGATCCAGAGTTCGCGCCACCTCTGCAAGGCCTGGAGGGCGCGGGCTATGACGGGGTCGGAGGAGTCGGTCGTTGCGGACTGGGAGGCGGGGGCGGGGTGAGAGGTGGGGTGGGATGTGGGGCCTGGGCCGGAGACTGGGGGGGAGGAGAAGTGGGATGAGGTGACGGGGAAGGGAGGGGGTTTGAAGGGGGGGACGGAGGGGCCGAAGGGGGTGCGGAGTACGAGGTGGGCGGAGATGAAGGCGTAGAGGACTGAGGGGTTTAGCTTGGGATGGGGGAGTAGGGTGGGTCAGTGGCTTACCGTGGATCAGAAGGAACATGTCGAGTACTGTAAGACCTTCTCCTGATATGAGTCCTTGCGCGCTGGCATCGTCCTGGAAGAGTGCCTCGAAGCCTTGACGGAGGGTCAGGCCACGATTGAATCGGAACGCGGGCTCGGCGAACGGGTTCGGGCTGCTGAAGAGTAGCTCGTCGCAGGGGAGGTCGCATTCCATCTCGGCAAAGGATAGGCGGCAGGGGTAGTTGTGGAAGAATAAGAATGCACCATCGAGACTGTGGATGATGTTCATGGTTCTGACGCGACACTCCTTCTGGATCCATAAGTGCTGGTGGATTCGGTCTTCGGGCTGGTGTCGTATTTTGTGTAATGATGTGCTTCTTGCGACTCGGATGACTTCTGAGAATCGTGCCTCCATGCTTCGGTCTCGTGCCAGACGATTACCGGCCCAGTGCTGGACAACCACGTTGAGGTAAGCTGCTTGAAAGTGCTGGAACTGGAGCCAATCCATCGATTCTATCGATGCAGCAGTGTGGCTCATCATTGCTCGTTTGACTTCCATGTCAGGGCTAAAGACGTCTGTGCTGAAGACAAACATTTCTATGAGATCGAGGAGAGACTTTGCCGCAGAGAGTTCCCTCGTGTCGACCGAGTACATGGCGCCCATGAATACGACCGAGGCCAGTAGGGGAAGTGGCGTTGTCTCAATGTCGAAAGTGGCAATGTGAATGATTGGACAATTCGGGTGCCAGATCTTGCGATACATGGAGACGAATCGACGAACACGGCCTGGCGTGAGCAGAAAGTGGAGATCCGCATTCAATTCTTGTTGCCTGTGCAGATCCAGATTGAGCTTCGCCAAAGCAATCTGCAACGCCTCGATCAATGCTGCAACGTTGGGTGTTTGTGGTTCTGCATAGGCGGCGTAATCACACGAGTCTGGCGATGAGGTACTGTTGAACCCCCAGATAGATTCATGATTTGCTATGCCAGAGATCGAGTCTTGCCACTGCTGGTGGAAGGCGTCGAACGGGCCATCGAAGAAAGAGTTGAAGGAGGTACGATACGAGGCGAGGTCGGGCATGTTCCCCATGGTTGGATCAAAGAATTCTGGAGGATACATTGACATGAAATCCTGCTGAAAGGCCATGGGCTGTGCTGGCGGTATTTGCTTGAATGGTTGGGCTTTGATGGCAGGGCTGTTCTTCGCCGATTGGAGTCGGCCTGGGAAGTGCCAGTCTTCCATGAAGCCGTCTTGTCCGCCATTGAGAAGAAATTTAATCGAGCCCATGTCAGCGTGACGATCACTGGTAGGCGTAGGAGTGCCCTCAGACTTTGGCTGGACAGAAGAAGAGGAAGGATGCATGGGCGCTATCGGTACTGGAGTTGAGGCAGGCGATTGAGTCTTGTCGGGTCGTAGACATGGTGTTCCTCGCTTCTGACATGAGCTGCAGGGATTGTTGCCATCGCATCGCAACTTCATGGAGATGCACAATTCGCATGCATGACGTCGGCGGCCTTTCTGGTCTGTCTCTGGGATGGGTCTGTTGCCACGCTCAGGACAGTCGGAGTAGTGATTGCGGAGACTGTCACAACGTGCAAAGGCATCGTTGCAGAAACCGCAAACATAGGGCTTGAGTCCAGAATGTCGGAGCTGATGCCGCTTCAAATGATCAGTCCTCGTGAAGCCCTGTTGGCACACATCGCATCGAAAGCGAGGTGGAGGCTTCTCCGATTTGACCTGCATCGTCGACTATGCACACGGGGCAATGCCCTGTGCATGCGCGGTGGTATGTCGTCCAGAACCACGAAGCTTGATCATGACATGGTCCGGATTACCTCCAGGATAGCACGACGTCGTGGGTGGGACAGCGGATACAGGGCAGACTTCTCTCCCCGGACTTTTGGACAGAGTTGGATGGGGCAAGCAGAGTTTACGGCGGCGAAACTGGGGAATTGTCGACGGCACTGAGACTCCCGGAGATCCAGGCCCCTGCAAAGGCATTGAAAGCCACCCAACTGCCGGCGCACGGGGCGCTGAGACTCCATTGCTTGCGGCGGAGATGAGAGCGAGACGAACCGGAGCAGGACTTGGCAGCCACTTCTTGCAGCTTCACTGATTGTATTTCTCATCTCCGTGTTACCACATAATTCAATCTTTCAGATCCTCCAGTATGGTCAATCAGGCCCCATCGGACTCGTAGCTCAACATCTCCACGATGCCAGCCCTCAGCGAGGATTGTCCTGTTGCCACGATCCAATTGGGAAACCGCTGCAACGTCGTCCGAGATCGGCGTGCCTTGCATCACCGAGGCCTGGACCCTTGTCCCTGGATGTCTTCAGTTCCCTCATGAACACCACCAGGATGTGAGAGAAGGGACAGCGATCCTCGAGCGGAGGGCCATCTTGTCTTTCTGCTGTGAGACAAGCAAGTGGCTTCTCCCATGGCCTCTGACGATCCGCGGCAGGGTTTGTAACGTGCCTCTTCTTCGCTGATCAAGCACTACGTCGTCCACATGGCTGACATTGCGGCGTCTGCTTGCTGATCCTTCGATGCACGGCACAGCGAGTATCACATTTGACAGTAAACCGGCCACCTTGATTCTCCATGACGGAAGTTGGGGGCCCGCGGACTTGATATGTCTATACGATCTGCATCGCTAAACCGTTCACCATGGCTAGCAACGTTGACAGATCCACGAATCAAACCACCCCAAGCTCTGAGCCGCTAAACCGTCCAACACTTCTATCCACAATAAGCATAACCTATCCGTCGAGCTTGATCGTCCTTCCTCTTCCGCCTCCAACCTAGAGCCTAGACGGACTTCATCCCGTCCATCATCAAGCTGTACGGCCTCAACACCCCAGATCTGAGCGACAGACCGTTACAAGCCCAGCAATCCATGAAACATGCTACTGGCCACGGAGGGACGCTGATCCGTGACATTGTGTTTGCACTGTAGGTAACCAACCATCCTCTTCCACAGTTCTGGATAATCCAGGGACCAGGACTACTACTTCATGGAACTTGGCCTGTCTCTTCACACTACCTATCATCAACCACTTTCCTACTATAAATTTGAGGTCAGAAAGTATGCACTGTTCCAACTCGAACCAGTTCCCTCGGAATAAGCTACTGCGGCCCAGGTTGTTTGATCTGCTCACCAAGGCCCGTTCCACCGTTTACTGTTACCTTTCCGCACCTTATGCTGACCTCAAGCGTTCTTTTATAGGGCCAAGATCACCAATCTATGCACCTCTCACACGTGGTCGCCCAAACGCTTTCCTCTTGCAGCTTGCCACACCATACCATTTGCTCACTTGTCGATCCCCTCACTTGTCGATCCCGTCCATTGGACGGAATGTCATACCGTCAGGACCTACGCCGTTCAATGGCTGTACGCCACCCATTAAACTGTCTCGGCATGTCAGTCTATCGATCAGAGGATCAAACGGACGGCACGCGATGTATTCGTCACTCTTCTGCCCATCCTATATCTACCACGAATTCCTGGTCGATTTGGAGCCTCAGCAATCCTTGGGGTTCACAGGTGAACGCGGCACTCGTAATACTTTGTTAATTTCTTTGTACGACCTAATACCTCTACTTAATACAACTACCTAATACCTTACATTAATAACAGTAATACGAAATGAGGACTCAGCACTCTCTGCTGGCCGCCACGGCGTTCAGCGGAGTCGCCTTTGCTGCACCAGCCAAGCTCGAGAAGAAAGATTTCCTAGGAGTGGCAAAGACTCTGCTTGGTAACCAGGGTGGCGTTGCTGCTACTGCAGTCTCCAACATTCTCGGAGCTGCTTCCACAGCCGTCAGTCAGCAAGGTGGTGCTGTCAGCACCGCAGCCAGTCAAGCTCAACAGCCATGGGTCACTCTGTAAGTCTTCCCTCACACGTCTCGCTCCTCAATATACCTCACGCTAACGACATTAGCCCTGGCGGTCTGGGCAATGTGGTGAACACTGTCATTGGCAATGGAGGCTCTGTTCCTTCCGCTGCTCTCCCATCGACGGGTCTTCCGTCAGTGAGCGTGCCTGCAGTCTCCATACCCTCTGTCAGCACTCCGAGGGTCAGCGTCTCGAGCGTCGGCACCCCAAGCATTAGTATGCCCAGCGTTCAGCTCCCTACTGTATCTCCCCCGAGCATCAGCATCCCGAGCGTGAGCGTCAGCATTCCGTCCGTCCAGCTCCCGACCATCTCGCCCCCGAGCCTGAGCGCACCATCGGCCAGCATTCCGCAGATCAGCGTCCCGAGCATCAGTGTGCCCTCGGCTAGCGTCCCCAGCGTCAGCGTCCCTGCTGTCAGCGCTCCCCCTGCAGGCAATCCACTTCTCGGTCTGCCAGCGCTCAGCTTACCCGCCCTTTCGCTTCCGACCATCTCGATCAACTTGAACATCCCGAATGGACCGGCTGTCAGCGTCCCTGCAGTCTCGGTCCCTAGCGTTTCGGTCCCCAGCGTTTCGGTCCCCAGCGTTTCGGTCCCCAGCGTTTCGGTCCCCAGCGTCTCGGTTCCCAGCGTGTCAGTCCCAAGCGTATCAGTCCCTTCGGTCTCTCTGAGCGTTCCGACCAACACCCCATCGATCAGTCTGCCCACTGTCAGCATCCCTTCGATCACTCTTCCTAGCGGGGGCGTCCCCTCTGTCACTCCTCCCACTGGCGGAAGCAACCCTGGCAACGGCGGCAACGATGGCGGCGACAACGGAGGCCTCCTCGGTGGACTCTTGAAGATCCCCTCGCTCGTCTCCAGCCTCCTCCTGCCCACCTCCTCTCTCGCAGGCAACCTCCCAGCCGCCACAGGTCTTAACGGCGTCCTCCCCGGTGTTGCGAGCGGTGTTTCTTCCGTCCTCGGTGGCGTCACAGGTGTTGAGGTCCCCACTGGCAGCGTTCCCGCCGTCACTGGTGTTCCCACTGCCGGCAACCCCGTCGGCGGACTCGGCGGCATCGTCTCTGGTGTGGTTGGTGAGGTTTCTACTATCCTCGGTGGTTGGACTGGTGTCGGGCTCCCCACAGGCGCTGGTCTGCCAACTCTCAGCCTCCCTACCGCTTCCGGCCTTCCTACTGCTGGTCTTCCATCTGCAGGGAGCCCCGCTGGCGGACTCGGCGGCATCGTCTCTGGTGTGGTTGGTGAGGTTTCTACCATCCTCGGTGGCTGGACTGGCGTCGGGCTCCCCACAGGCGCTGGTCTGCCAACGCTCAGCCTCCCTACCGCTTCCGGCCTTCCTACTGCTGGTCTTCCATCTGCAGGGAGCCCCGCTGGCGGACTCGGCGGCATCGTCTCTGGTGTGGTTGGTGAGGTTTCTACCATCCTCGGTGGCTGGACTGGCGTCGGGCTCCCCACAGGCGCTGGTCTGCCAACGCTCAGCCTCCCTACCGCTTCCGGCCTTCCTACAGCTGGTCTTCCCTCTGCAGGCAGCCCCGCTGGCGGACTTGGCGAGATTGTCAACGGCGTAGGCGGTAAGGTCTCTAGCGTTCTTGGTGGCTTGACTGGCGTCGAGCTTCCCACTGGTGCTGGCCTGCCTACCCTCAGCCTCCCCACCGCTTCCGGTCTTCCTACCGCTGGTATCCCGACTACTGGTCTCCCCTCAGCAGGTCTGCCCTCTGCTGGCAGCCCTCTTGGTGGACTCGGCGGGATCGTCTCCGGCGTTGCTGGCCAGGTATCTAGCATTCTTGGTGGCGTGTCTGGAGTCGAACTCCCGACCGGCGCTGGTCTGCCGACTCTCAGCCTTCCTACCGCTTCCGGTCTCCCTACCGCCGGCCTTCCGTCTGCGGGCAGCCCTCTCGGTGGACTCGGTGGTATCGTGTCTGGCGTTGCCGGTCAGGTGTCTAGCATTCTTGGTGGTGTGTCTGGTGTAGAACTCCCGACCGGCGCTGGTCTGCCTACTCTCAGCCTCCCTACCGCTTCTGGTCTTCCCACTGCTGGTGTCCCTACGGCTGGCCTCCCGTCCGCAGGCAGCCCTCTCGGCGGACTCGGCGGTATTGTGTCTGGCGTTGCCGGTCAGGTTTCAAGCATCCTGGGTGGCGTCTCTGGCGTCGAACTCCCGACCGGCGCTGGTTTGCCTACCGGTGCTGACCTTCCTACTGATATCCCCACTCGCGGCCTCAACGGCATTGTTGGTGGGGTTGTCAGCAAGGTCTCCGACGTTGTCGGTGGTTTGACTGGCCTCGACCTGCCAACTGGCGCCAATTTGCCAGCTGTGTCCCTTCCCTCCGGCGGCGCTCTCCCCACTGGCGTTCCAACCGGCTCTCCGGTTGAGGGCGGTCTCGGACAGATTGTGTCCGGCGTTGGTTCCAAGGTCTCTGGTCTCCTCGGTGGCTTGGGCGGTGTCGCTCTCCCTACTGGACTTGACCTTCCCACCGGCCTCGACCTACCAACTGGCCTCAATCTGCCTACTGGTCTCAACTTGCCCACGGGCTTGAATCTGCCCACTGGCCTCAGTCTGCCCACTGGTGTCGATCTCCCCACCGCTACCGGACTTCCTACTGGCGGCGCCGGCAACGGCCTGCCTACTGGTGGTCTCGGAGGCCTTGGTGGACTTGTTTCCGGCGTTGCTGGCAAGGTTTCCGACCTTGCTGGCGGCCTCGGCGGCATTGCTCTTCCCACTGGGCTTGACCTTCCCACTGGGCTCAACCTCCCGACCGGCACTGGCCTCCCAACTGGCCTTACTCTCCCCACCGGTGGTCTAGGCAATGGTCTTCCCCTTGTTTCTGCCATCAGCGACATTGCCGAAGAGGCCGTTCCGACTGTCAGGGACCTGCTCGCCTCGGGTATTGCTGCCAAGGCTAGCGCTCTTTCCGAGATCGCTCCTGTCATCACTGGCCTCGCTGCTACGGTCATCGCTGAGAAGGAGTCTCTCGTCAGCTCTGTTGTTGGCGATCTCGTTTCCGAGGCTTTGCCCCAGGTCACTGGCGCTCTCGCCTCTGGCGTTGCTGCCAAGTCCGACCTGCTCGAGAGTGCCATCTCCCAGGCTCTTCCTCAGGTCACTGGTCTCGTCGCCTCTGCCATTGCCGCCAAGGGCGAGCTCGTCGGTAGCGCCGCGTCTGAGATCCTGCCTTCCGTTACTGGCCTCCTCCCCTCCGTCAGCGGGTTGCTCGCATCCGGCATTGCTGCTAAGCAGAGCTTGATCTCCCAGGCCCTTCCTGAAATTACTGGTCTCGCCGGCTCTATCATCTCTGCCAAGGAGGATCTCGTCAGCTCTCTTGTCAATGACGTTGTCTCCAGCGCCCTTCCTCAGGTCACCAGCCTCGTCGGCGAGGGTGTTGCCGCGAAGAAGGATCTCCTCGAGAGTGCTGTGTCCGAGCTGCTCCCCAGCATTACTGGCCTTGTCGCTTCTGGAATCGCTGCCAAGCAGAGCTTGATCTCCGAGGCCGTTCCCGCGATCACTGGTCTTGCCGCCTCCGTTCTTTCCGCCAAGCAGGAGCTTGTCAGCTCTATCGTCGGTAACGTTGTCTCCGAGGCAGTCCCATCTGTCACCGGTCTCGTTGGCTCAGGTCTTGCCCAGAAGCAGGAGCTCATTGACGATGCGCTCTCTGCGGCACTTCCTAAGATCACTGGTATCGTTGCTTCTGGCATTGCTGCCAAGGAGAGCCTCCTCTCCGAGGCTGTTCCTGAGATCACTGGTCTGGCTGCATCTGTCTTGTCAGCTAAGAAGGACATCATCAGCTCGCTTGTCGGCAATGTCGTCTCCGAGGCACTCCCATCCGTCACTGGTGTCGTTGCTACCGGTGTTGCGGATAAGAAGGACGCTCTCGACGGCTTGCTTTCTTCTGCCCTCCCTCAGATCACTGGCATCGTCGCATCCGCTGTCGCTGCCAAGGAGAGTCTGGGTTCCGAGCTCCTTCCGTCCGTCACTGGTCTCGTCGGTTCCGCTGTCGCCGCAAAGGAGAGTCTCGTCAGTGAGATCCTCTCTGGCGCTCTTCCTTCCGTCAGCAGCCTCCTCGCTTCCGGTGTCGCAGCCAAGGAGAGCATCGTCAACGAGGTCATCTCTGGAGCTCTTCCATCAGTCACCAGCCTTGTTGCCTCCGGCATCGCTGCCAAGGAGAGCTTCCTGAGCGGTGTCCTCTCTGGTCTCCTTCCAGTCGTCACTGCTGTTCCCAGTCTCGTCGCCAGCGTTGGTGATCAGGTTGCTAGCAACGTCGCCAACGTCATCTCCGCTCTCCCGCAGGTCACCAACATCGAGCTTGGTAACCCACTTGGCTCGCTGCCGGACCTTACTCTGACTCTCGATGCTGACCTTCCTGATGTCACCTTGCCATCTCTTGGTCTCATTCCAGAGATCACTGGCCAACTTCCTGATGTTGACATCAGCATCAACATTGGACGTCAAAATGCCGCTTCTCAGACGCCTCGTCCATTGTCCCCGACCACCGGAGCTCCTGGTGCTTCCACCACTGCTCCCGGCACTGGCCCGACATCAAGCCTTCCCGGCGTTCCCTCTAGCCAGATCCCGTCCTCCACTGGTGTCGTAGGATCAGTCACCTCCGCTGTCTCTAGCATTGCCAACCCTGGCTCTCAGTCGACCTCCAACATCATCGGCGGTGTCACTTCAGGTATCTCAAGCATTTTGGGGGGCGGTGGTCAGTCTTCTGGCTCGCCTAACACCACGCCGTCTGTACCAGGTGTCCAGCCCACCACGCCCTCCGTTCCAGGTGTCCAGCCAACTACTCCGTCAGTCCCAGGTGTCCAGCCAACTACGCCCTCCGGCCCAGGTGCTCAGTCCACCACACCCTCAATCCCAGGCGTCACTACGCCATCGGTCCCGGGCGTTCAGCCAACCACACCGTCTATCCCTGGCCTTCCAGTCACGTCTAGCTTGAGCCTGCCGCTTGGTACTCCCAGCTCGCTCATTTCGACCCCTGTGCCCATCACGACCTCGCTCGGCCCGATCGTCTCTGGTATCTCCAGCATCATCTCCGAGATCGAGAGCAGCATCAGCCAAGGTGGTACTCGTGGAAATGTTGGCCCGACTCGAAGCCGCACGACTGACAGTGTTGGTCTGCCCACTGACGGTCCTTCCGGTGCTATCTCCACTGGTGTAGTCCCAACTACCGCTGGTGGCGTCGGTGGCGGTGACGGTGGTCTTCCTACCTCAGCACCATCCGGCAGCCTTCCTTCCGGATCGGTTCCTTCTGGGTCTGGGTCCAACCCATCTGTGTCGCTCCCGTCTGGATCTCTCCCATCTGGCTCTGGCCCTTCGGGCTCTTTGCCTTCTGGTTCCCTTCCATCAGGCTCCGGCCCATCTGGCTCGCTTCCTTCTGGTTCCTTGCCATCCGGATCGGTCCCATCCGGATCCCTCCCGTCCGGTTCCATTCTCCCGACCACAAGCGAGTTCAGCTTCATCACTACCTCGCCTGGCTCTGGCTCCAACATCCCTCTCCCCACGACCTTCGAGACTACTTTGAGCGTTCCAAGCATCCGTGGTAACAACGGTGGTGGCCCAACCAGGTCACTCTCGGGCATCGTCGGCTCCGTCAGTTCATTCTTCTCTGGCATCAACCCGACCGCCATCCCAACCGGCGGCGTGAACCTCCCCAGCACCTCCCTCGGCAGCTACGGTACGTTCACTGGTACTGGTACTTCCGACGTCAACATCCCCACCGGCACTATCTCCTCTGGAGCTGCAGTCATCACCAGCGCCGCCGGCTCTGGCGCTAACGGTGGATCCAACGGCCTGCCTACTGGTATCGGCGGTGTCACCGACGGTCTTCCCTCCGGCAGCCTCGGTGTCTCTGGCTTGATCTCTTCTGGTCTCGCAGGCGCTACAGCTTCTCTCTCGACCGGTGGTATCCGCAACAACAATGGTGGACGTACATCTATCTTGCCAAGCGGTGCTTTACCCACTACTATTCCCGGCCTTGGTGGCATTGGCGGTGGCAATGTCGATGGCTCCTCTGATGGCTCTGATGGATCTGATTCTTCGGATGGTAGCGAAGGTGCTACTGGCAATGGATCTGACCAGACTATCGGTCCAGACGGTAGCACTGGTGGCTCTTCCAGCGATGGTGCTGATGGTTCTGATGGTGCTGACGGTGGTTCGTCTACTGGCGGCTCATCATCTGGTGGCTCATCGTCTGATGGCTCTTCATCTGGTGGCTCGTCTTCCGGCGGCTCATCTTCCAACGGAGGCTCCACTGGCGGATCCAGCGGCTCGTCCGATGGCTCTTCCGGCGGCGCTGCGGGTAAGGATGGCGACACGATCGATTGGTGCGGACAGACCTTGTACTGCAACGTCCGCAACTCTCCCTTCGCACCTGGCGACAGCGCTCTTCAAGCCAAGACCATCACCGTCACCAGCTATCTTCCAGCTCAGACTGTCTTCCACACCGTCACTACCGCCAGTCCGGTCATTCTCCCGACTGCTACGAGCGAGGTCATCCCTGGCGTGGAACGTAACTTCCGCGCATAAATCTCTCAATTTCTATATGTACTAGGGCGGGCGCCTTGCATAGCATGATCTATATGTAACACAACTGTAGTAATAATACTTAATCTCCTAATACACAATCATCGCATCACTTCTCCCCTGCCCCTTCCGACTGCGCCAACTTCTCAAACACCCCCAACCACCCCTCAACACCAATCCCACCCTGCACTCCCCGTCCATTAACCTCCACAAACGGCACCCCCCTCACCCCCTTCTCCACCGCCTCATCCATCAACCTCTCCACCTCCTCCCTCCCCTCATCACTCTCCAAAAACTCCCTCACGCCCCGCTCCTCCATCCCCACCTCCCCCGCAACCTCGACCAACGTCTCAACAAGACTTATATCCCTATTCTGGACAAAATACGCCCTATGCAACCCATCCACCACCTTGCCCTGCAGTTCCCCCCTCGCCCTCTCCCCCTGCCCCTCCACGTCCCCAGCCTTGAATCGCCCCAGGTACGCTCCCCCCGCGAACCACACCAACCTATGCGCGCGCAACGTATTCCCCACCGTCGCCCCCTCGCTCGACTCCGCAACGTCGAGCCCCGCTTGTTGCGCGACGGCTTTGACGCGGGCTTCGGCGGCTGCGGCGGTGGCGGGTGACCCGAGGCGACGGGCGAGGTAGGCTGACTTTGGCAGGCCGGGGGAGGGGAGGGAGGGGTCGAGTTGGAAGGGGAGGAAGGAGAGGGAAGAGGTTGTGGACGGGTGGGAGGCGGTGTAGATCTTGAGGGCGGTGCGGAGGGAGGAGAGGCCGGTGCGGCACCAGGGGCAGATGAGGTCGGTGGTGATGAGGAGGGGGAGGTGCATTGTTTTTGTTTCGGGGGGGTGGTGACTTTCGGTTTGAGGCAGTGTTGGGTGGGAGCCGGGGAGGGTAGGGTAGAGATATTTGCAATGGGATGGGAATACTCAAGTTGTTCGGAGACTTTACTGCGGCATGTGGCTGTCGATGTTGAGAGTGGTTGATTGCGTGAGCGTGGATTGGTAAGCGCGGAATTGCAGCGACGAGGGTCAAAGTCGGAAATTCATGCTGGGCGAAGTGAGATGTCGAGCCCTAATGATTGACTCCCATCTTGCACGATTTCCGCAGTCACAATTCTTGCAAGATCGAACAAGTTATTTTGCACGATCACGTGAAGAAGCAACCAGATGACGATCGGCTCGTGTTGAATTTCCGTCGGCTTGCGTTGATCCGAAGACGCGACTCCGCGGAGTCTTTTTTGCGGGGAGAGAAAAGGACGATCGAAGGTGGTGAAAACCCTGTCGTTCACAAACGAGGGGGAAGACCTGGGCTGTTCTTCCGATGCAAGGCACGTGAACCGCATCAAGGCGGCCGAGAAAAGATGTTCGAAGCTTGTGCAGCTGTCGCCCGGCTCCTCCAGACGCCTCAAAGTCTTGTCTGCGCCTTTGATGTCTTGGAAATGTCGACCTCTTCATTAACTTCGAAGCAGGTTCACGTCCTTGCTTTTAGACTGTCAACGACTCCTCTCGCTTCTGTCTTGTCCATGGCAGATCGCTGATTTATCCGCCCAAGCGAAGACTACATCTGGTCGGATCGTACAAGTAGCTTTCTCACTAGGCACGAGTGATATTGCTATTGCGGGGTGCTTCCCCATCCCCCACCGGGCATTACACCTTCAACTTCCCTTCCCAGGTCCGACCGTACCTGATCACCACTATACTTGCCAAAACTAGCTCGAGCTATGACGGACTGCACCATCACGAATTCGCGCGGCGTGAGGAGAAGTCGAGGGTGTGAGAGAGATGGACAGAAGTTTACTTCTTCGTGACCAGGGCTATTAAAGTGACGGTAGGTTCCTGCTGTCTGGTAGGTACGTCAACGTTCGAGTTGAGACAGGCTTCTACAATCATGTTGGGTGCCACGATGCTGCGAGCTTTACTGCTCGTCGGACTCGCGAGTCTGGCCTCGGCCAGAGCTATTGCTGCTACTCCAGGTCAGATGTGGATCAACAATGACAAGCGGGAAGAACTTCAAGATCTCGTGGTATGTCCTTCCTAGGACCATGACCTCTTCTCGTCTCACGCGTACAGACCTTTGACAACAGCTCCATCTTCGTCCGAGGTGAACGCGTCCTCTTCTTCTCCGGCGAGGTCCACCCCTACCGCCTCCCTGTGCCTGGGTTGTGGTTGGACTTGTTCCAAAAGATCAAGGCTCTTGGTTTCAACGGTGTTTCCTTCTACACATCATGGGCATCTCTCGAAGGCAAGCCTGGCGAGTTCATCGCCGAGGGCATCTTCAACTTCGACGACTTCTTCAAGGCCGCCAGTGATGCTGGTATCTACCTCTTGGCCGTAAGGAACCTTTGGGCATAAATCACTACGGTAGCTGACCACATGACAGCGTCCGGGTCCTTACATCAACGCCGAGGCGACAGGAGGTGGATTCCCTGGTTGGCTCCAAAGGAACCCTGGCATCTTGAGGACTCCCGATCCAGAGTACCTCAGTGCTACTGACAAGTACGATCGTCACTCCGCGACACAGACCTCAATCTAACACTTCCACAGCTACATCGCCAACATGGCAGGCATCATTGCCAAGGCTCAGATCACCAACGGCGGCCCTGTCATTCTATATCAGCCCGAGAATGAATATTCCCAGGCCGACTCTAACGTGGTCTTCCCCGACTCGGACTATTTTCAATACGTCATCGACCAGGCAAGAAATGCTGGTATCGTGGTGCCTTTGATCAGCAATGACAATGCTCCAAAGGGTCTCTTCTCCCCTGACGGTCAACAAGCAGCCAAGGTCGACATCTATGGCCACGACAATTATCCTCTCGGCTTCGACTGTGCCAGACCCGATGTCTGGCCAAACAACAACTTACCCACCAACTACCGCCAGTTGCACTTGCAGCAGGCTCCTAGCACGCCGTACTCGCTCGTCGAATACCAGGGTGGTGCCTTTGATCCATGGGGAGGCAATGGCTTCGACAAGTGTTTGTCCCTAGTCAATTACGAGTTCGAGCGTGTCTTTTACAAGAACATGTACGCCGCAGCTGTCACAATCTTCAACATCTACATGACCTTTGGCGGCACCAACTGGGGCAACCAGGGCCATCCCGGTGGATACACTTCGTACGACTATGGTGCTTCTATCGCAGAGGATCTTACTGTTGCTCGTGAGAAGTATTCCGAGATCAAGCTTCAAGCAAACTTCTTGCACGCTTCTCCGGCTTATCTTGTGGCCACTCCTCAGAACAACGGACGCAATATCGCCTCATTCGTAAACAACGCACAAATCAACATCATCCAGTCCACTACTGACACCACTAACTTCTACGTTGTCCGCCACTCTCAGTACAACAGTCTGAACACGACGCAGTACAAGCTCACTGTGCCGACCAGCCAGGGCAACGTCACTATCCCACAACTCGGCGGCGATCTCGTACTCACCCGTCGTGACTCCAAGTTCCACGTCACCGATTATGATGTTGGCGGAACAAACTTGTTGTACTCTTCTGCTGAGATCTTCACCTGGAAGAAGTATGAGGACAAGACTGTTCTTGTCGTGTACGGTGGTCCCAACGAGCTTCACGAATTCGCCGTCCAGACCAACAGCACTGTCGAGACTCTCGAAGGTGAAGGCTTGACCATCGAAAACAGGAACGGCAACTCTATTGTTCAATTCGGCGTGAGCCCGACCCGGAGAATCCTCCGTTATGGCGAGGACTTCTATGTCTACATTCTTGGTAAGTGAACATGCCCGCACCTCTATGCTGTCCTCTGACTGTGCTAGACCGCAACTCTGCTTATAACTTCTGGACCTTGGACTTGCCCACCGGTCTTTCTTCCGGTGATCCCAACGCTGGCATCAAGGCCGCAGCCATTGTCAAGGCCGGCTACCTCATGCGTACCGCCGCTGTGGACGGAAGCACTCTATCGCTAGTCGGTGACATCAACGCAACCACTACCATCGAAGTCATTGGTGGTGCTCCAAGACAGCTCCAGAGTCTCAACTTCAACGGCGAGGCAATCGATTTCGAGCAGGATGCCAGCAGTGGCGTCGTTACCGCCACTGTCACGTTCGAGGAACTAGCCATTGACGTTCCAGATCTGTCTACTGCGGACTGGAAGGCGATCGACTCCCTCCCAGAGATCCAAGACAACTACGACGACAGCCTCTGGACGGTCGCTGATCTTACATACTCCAACAACACGGCTCGCAACCTCACCACCCCAACCTCCCTCTACTCATCCGACTACGGCTACCACACCGGCCCACTGGTCTACCGCGGCCGCTTCACCGCCACCGGCAACGAGACTACCCTCACCCTACAAACTCAAGGCGGCTCCGCCTTTGGCAACTCCGTCTGGCTGGGCACCCAATTCCTCACCTCCTTCGCAGGCAACGACAAAACCTCCCTCGCCAACCAAACCATCCCCCTCCCTTCCCTCACCGCCGGGCAGACCTACACCATCATCGCCGTCATCGACGTCATGGGCCTCGACGAGAACTATAACCCAGGCGGCGATGAGATGAAAAACCCACGCGGCATCCTCGACTTCTCCCTCTCCGGCCGCTCCAAATCCGACATCACCTGGAAACTCACCGGCAACCTCGGCGGGGAATCCTACCGCGACCGCACCCGCGGCCCCCTCAACGAAGGCGGCCTCTTCTTCGAACGCCAAGGCCTGCACCTCCCGTCCGCGCCCCTGGACAGCTTCACCACCTCCTCCCCCCTCACCGGCCTGACCAAAGCAGGCGTCACCTTCTACCGCACCACCTTCCCCCTCTCCATCCCAGAGACATATCACGTCCCCCTGGCCCTCAGTTTCGGCAACGCAACCACCGACACCGGCGCAGGGGGCAAGAGCCGCGCATACCGCGCCCAGATCTACGTCAATGGGTACCAGTACGGCAAGTATGTGCATAATGTGGGGCCGCAGGATGTGTTCCCTGTGCCTCAGGGGATTTGGGATTATCAGGGGGAGAATACGTTGGGGGTGGCGCTGTGGGCGTTGGAGGGGGATGGGGCGGCGTTGAGTGATTTTAAGATTGTGGTGGGGGAGAGGGTGAGGAGTGGGTATGGGAGGTATGAGAATGCGCCGTTGGATGGGTGGGTCAAGAGGGAGGGGGCGTATTGAGGTGATTCCAGACGAGGAGGCCAGCTTGGAAGGGGAGAGGGGAAGAGGATGAGGTGGGGAAGAGCAGAAAGAAAGCAGTGAATGAAATGCCTGAAAGGGTTTGCTTGTATTCTGGTCTTGGTTGTGATATGTGACCTGTGCTGTTGCATCCTGTCATACTGTCTTTATATCTCGTCTATGATGTACTGTTGTCCGACCATTCCTTCTTCCACAACCACAACCATCCACCCCATCTGTCATTACCCCAGCTACCCACAATCCCAAACGGCGTCATGACCGCAGTCCAATCCCAATCGGTGTGTCCTCTTCCCTGGTAGTGTTTGCGCAGCTTCATGGTGCCGGATTTTATGCTGATAGCTCCTGATAATTCGAAACTTCCCACCGAATCCGAGCACGACCTAGCTGCCAGACCTATATAACTCTCAGTTCCCATCATGTCTCCGAGCTCAGCGTCGATCGTGAAATGAATGCTGTGCATCTTTGGATCAATGCGGACTGGGCCGGGCCGATGGGAGTAGTCGTAATAGCCTATCCACTCGCCGGAAGTAACAAATTCGGCCGATGTCATGATCTTGAGGTGGGCCGGCACAAATGCAGATGACGAAGGAGGTGCTATGTCGCCATGGTTTTGTATCTGGGTGGACTTTGGGGAAGGTTCGGCCTCGTAATTGAATCTGAAATAGGCGTTCAGGTCGCTGTTTTTTGGGAAGTGGAGCTTCTGCGTAAATGGTGACTCAATCTCAGCAAACTGCCAGAAAGGTATCTGGTCAAGCGTCGGTGGTGTTGCAGCACCAGGTGATACCATGCCTGTGCGAAACTTTGTCCTCAAATTGAAGGCGAATCTGGCAAGCGCAAGGTTTGCTTGAAGATGATGTATGAATTTGTGGCGGCCGTGATGTATTCTTAGACCCTTTGCCAATTGGTTGGAGACTTCAACCGACTGCGGCCAAAAGGAGAGTTCTGGACACCCATCTTCGGGCTGCTGCTCAGCTCGTCGAAGCAGTACGCACGTCGCGAATGTGACAGCGCGATGATTCAGGAGACCCGTATCAGTTGAATGATGAGCAAACCTGAGAAGCAGATCGAGCACGTGGACGCATTCTTCATGAATCTGATCAAACAGCGGGTGGCCAAGCATGGCGAGCTGTGGTAGGTAGTGCAAGCCGCGGAGAAGACGATATTGGACAAGATCGAGGCGTGTGTCATGATGAGTACCAGTGAATGCTTCGCCAGCAGCTGTCCTCGCTTCATTAGCGTAGACTGGCAAGTGGTTGTGGAGATCCCTGAGCAGCTCATCAGCAAGAGCCCAACGTGCCGCTGTTGCGGCATCAATGCCACTTGCGAATTCGGCGCGATCAGCCCAGAGACAAAGCGATGTCGATTTCTGTTCCCCACGACTCATCGAATGATGTCGAATGATCGCTAAATAGGTACCTTGAGCCGCACAGAGGTTGTGAAACTGAGCACAAACCTGGGAGAGCGCCAGGGCAGAACGCACCGAGCCCAGCTCGATGATCCGGACCTGCAGCTCAAGGGGAAGAACGAGAAGAGAAGCCGGCGCCATGAGGGGTAGCTGGTGTCCGCTAGGATGGTCGATGGGTTGAGGAGAGGTATCTGGAACTGCTGAGGACGCTTCAAGTGACCCTGCAACAACAAGACTGACGACTTACGACGGTATTGGTCAGTGTAAAGTACGAGTCACAAAGAAGAAAGAACTATTGTCCGCTAGAAAAGCTATGTTCAGTATACTTCAGCTGATGGTGTGGTACAACAAGAAGAAGAGGACAGGAGCTCAATGACTCCGACTGCTGCCTTGCCTGCGCCGCGGCAGGATCCTAACGCAACGAGAGGCTGATCCTCAGTGTGTTCAAAGGAGCACCCGATCAAACAAGATCGATTATAGACTGCGCGAAATCAATTGATTGCGATTTGAATGTCGGACAAGGTATCAAGAATGAGGTTGGGCGAAGAAAGGCTGCTGTCGCCACTGACTCGTGCCGCGGGGACGACTTCAAAATTTCCGACATACTGTACGCGCGGGCGGCATTCTATCGCATCTGAGATTGATCGCCTCACACGCGGCTGATAGGTCTCCTATCCTCCCACATTTTCTCCCTCAGCACTAGACTCGCCCATACTCTCGAACATCACATAAGATCCGCATGCGGCGCATGTTGTTGGAGGCTTGATCGGAGCTGGTCCTACAGGCGACTTTTTTGCGCCTCTGCGCGAGTCGCCCCAAGAACCGCGCCAGGATGGACGATCTCGCACAGCTTGAGCATCTGTCGCTCATATCAGCGATTTCCCGAGAGCTGCAGAACCATCTCTCAATATCAGATTCCACCATAGCCGAATATGTGGTCGATCAATACACCAAGAGTTCCTCGCCCATCGAATTCGCAGAGCAAATGACTGCCTTCGATTTCCCGGACTCACTCACGGAGAGTGTAAGCAGGCTGATCAAAACGATGCACCCGATGTACAAGAGCAACGGGAGCAACGGTAGCAGGGCGACAAAGGAAGAGAATGGCGATGCTCGGTCGAAGATGAGGGGACTGGCAATACCGGATCGAGACGTTGAGGATGCTTCAGAGAATGAAGGTAAAGGGACGATGGACGACACTTTCGCGCTGCTGGAGGGCTTGGCTCCAGGCAAACCGAAAGACACAAATGGGCGAAAGAGGAGCGCAAGTCCGGACCGGAGAGATGGTGGGAGGGAGAAAAAGCATCGCAAGCGATCCAGATCCAGGTCACGATCAAGAGATAGGAATGGAGGCAAGGATGACTATCTGTTCGAAGACGACCTCGGGCGGACGAGACCGTGGAGAGCGAATGGAAGGGACACCAATGGCAAAGATCGCGACCGGAAGGGTCGAGGGAGGGACAGGTACGAGCGCGCGCCAACTCCGGAACTGGATGATGAGGCTGTGGTATACAAGGTGTACGAAGGGCGAGTCACTGGAGTCAAGGATTTTGGCGTCTTTGTCAACCTCTATGGCGTGAAAGGCCGCGTAGATGGCCTGGTTCATGTCTCCGCAATGGCAGAGGGCAAGGTAAATCATCCCTCGGATCTGGTATCGCGTAATCAGGAAGTCCGAGTCAAGGTCATGAAGGTGCAAGACAAGCGCATCTCACTGTCTATGGCAGAGGTGGATCAGCAGACCGGCGAAGATCTTGCGCCTCATCGACGGATCAATGCTGCAGCGAGTGGCGCCAACGCATTTCAGCTTGGAGGTGAGCCCACGGGTATGGACCGCAATGGCAACTTCACTACTGGCGTACCGGTCGTAGATGGTCAAAATGGAGCTGGCCGAGGTGGTCGAAAGAAGAGGATGACATCTCCTGAGCGATGGGAAATACAGCAGCTCATAGCTTCTGGAGCATTGAAAGCTTCTGACTTTCCGGAACTGTACGAGGACCACCACAGGTCTGCTGATCGCATAGAGGAACTCGAAGAAGAAGACGTTGATATCGAAGTCCGAGAGGAAGAGCCGCCCTTCTTACAAGGACAGACGAAGCAGAGTCTAGAGCTAAGTCCTATCCGCGTGGTCAAGGCGCCTGATGGAAGTCTGAACCGAGCAGCGATGCAAGGCGATGTACTCGCAAAGGAGAGACGAGATCTACGAGCCGAAGAGATGCGGGACAAGGCTGCAAAGCAAGCCGGTGAAGTCGACCTTCAAGCGCAGTGGGCGGACCCCATGGTGCGCCCCGAGGATCGCAAATTTGCTGCCGATATACGTCAGCAGGCACAACGAGGTAACGAGGAGGAACCAGAATGGAAGAAGGTGTCCAAAGGAAAAGGCGTCAGCTTCGGCAAGAGGACGAGTCTAAGTATGAAAGAGCAGCGCGAGACTCTACCCGCCTTCAAGATGCGAAAGCAATTCCTGGATGCTGTGAACGAGTACCAGCTACTAATTGTTGTCGGCGACACCGGGTCCGGCAAAACCACTCAGCTCACGCAGTATCTGGCTGAAGGCGGATTTGCAAACACTGGCATGATCGGATGCACACAGCCAAGACGTGTCGCAGCCATGAGCGTGGCTCAGCGTGTTGCCGACGAGGTTGGATGCCGCTTGGGTGAGGAAGTTGGTTACACGATTCGTTTCGAGGACAAAAGCAACCAGGACACGAAGATCAAGTACATGACCGACGGTATCCTGCAGCGAGAAATTCTGCTCGACTCCACACTCAGCAAGTACTCGGTCATTATGCTGGACGAGGCTCACGAAAGGACAATCGCAACCGATGTGCTCTTTGGGCTGCTCAAAAAGACACTGAAGAAGCGACCCGATCTTAAGCTTATCGTTACTTCGGCCACGCTGGATGCCGACAAGTTCTCTGAATACTTCAATCAATGTCCGATTCTTACTATTCCTGGCCGCACGTTTCCGGTCGAGATCATGTACTCGAGAGAGCCAGAATCGGATTACCTAGACTCGGCACTCACGACAGCCATGCAGATTCATCTTACAGAGCCACCTGGAGATATCCTACTTTTCCTGACTGGTAAAGAGGAGATTGATACCTCGTGCGAGATCCTCCACGAGCGCATGAAAGCACTTGGACCGTCTGTACCAGAGCTTGAGATTCTGCCCATCTATGGTGCTTTGCCCTCCGAGATCGCTTCTCGCATCTTCGAACCGCCTCCACCAGGTGGACGGAAGATTGTCATCGCCACCAACATTGCTGAAACTTCAATCACGATTGATGGTATCTACTTCGTCATTGACCCTGGTTTCGTCAAGCAGACTGCGTACGACGCCAAGCTGGGCATGGATCGCTTGCAAGTCACGCCTATCTCACAGGCCCAAGCTAAGCAACGAGCCGGCAGAGCAGGACGGACAGGTCCAGGCAAGTGTTTCCGACTATACACTGAGACGGCTTACCAGACTGAGATGCTGCCTACCACGATTCCGGAGATTCAACGGCAGAACTTGTCGAACACTATTCTGATGTTGAAAGCAATGGGCATCAACGATCTGCTACACTTCGACTTCATGGATCCACCTCCAGTCAATACCATGCTTACCGCGTTGGAAGAGCTCTATGCGCTCTCGGCGCTCGATGAAGAAGGCCTGCTCACTCGCCTTGGTCGACGAATGGCCGACTTCCCCATGGAACCAGCACTTGCCAAATCACTAATCATGTCGATTGATCTAGGTTGCTCCGATGAGCTTCTGTCTATCGTTGCCATGATCTCTGCCACTCAATCTGTCTTCTACCGACCGAAAGATAAGCAGTCACAAGCCGACCAGAAGAAAGCAAAATTCCACGATCCCTCTGGTGACCACTTGACCTTGCTGAATGTCTACCAGGCATGGCTACGTCAGCGCAAGAGCGACGCCTGGTGTCAAGAGAACTTCATCGTTCCCCGGTCAATGAAGCGTGCAGAGGATGTGCGGAAACAGCTCGTCCAGATCTTAGAGCGACACAAGCTACGTATCGTCAGCTGCGGTCGAGACACCCTCCGTGTCCGGCAAGCGCTCTGCTCTGGCTTCTTCCGATCGAGTGCTCGCAAGGATCCGACGGAAGGCTACAAGACCCTCGTCGAGGGTACACCGGTGTACATGCATCCGAGCAGTGCTCTGTGGGGCAAAAACGCCGAGTACGTGGTGTATCACAGCTTGGTCGAGACCACAAGAGAGTACATGCATGTCGTCAGCGCTATTGAGCCGAAGTGGCTTGTCGAGCTGGCACCTACTTCCTTCAAGGTGGCAGGACGAGAGGGTGGGCTGAGTAAGAGGCAGAAGGCGGAACGCATCAAGCCGCTAGCGGGCAGAGGCGGTGATGGGGATGAGTGGCGTCTCAGTGCCCAGCGTAAGCAGGGAAGGAGCGGCGGCGGAACTTGGGGATAAGTCCAGCGCGCCGTCAGTACATATCTGGCTAGATAAGAGCGCAGATCGTGCAAGTGAAATGAGATACCGGCACTTGAGGGGTTTACCCGGGTGATAGTTTTGCGGCTCTTGCAATGACATGCATCCCACCAAACTTTGATCTGCGCACGGCCATCGTCGATTAATCAGCAACCAGGTCCTGAACAATGTTTCCGAGCAAAAGGATTGTTACATTTTCGACCGAACATAAGCGCCAATTCGCAGTATTGAATACATGTAAGCCACACCGTCAATGGTATTGTGCGTTGCCTCACTCGTCGTGCGGTGTCAATCACAGTACATATTACGCTCAAAGTACTGCAGCCAAGCAGGACCTCGAGCTGTGATGGACTCGACCAGAAAGGAGGGGTCCATCCCGCCCCACCTTTCACGTCATGATCGATCAAAAAATGAGAGCAGACGATGCGTTCCTGACCAAGCAACCTCGAGGGGTTTGGTGAGCTTTCTGCCCATCTCTGTCAAGTATAAGTATCTCACTTCCTCTCTGCCAGTCTCATACCAATCATACCCGTACCTTACCAATTCCTATACACACCCACAGAACATCCACAATGGCACCCTCCACCCAAAAACAATGGACCGTCCAAGGCAAAGGCAACTTTGACAACCTCAAATTCAACGAGTCCGCTCCCGTCCCGAAAGTAGGGGACAACGACGTCCTCGTGCGCTGTACGTCCCCTCCCTCCCTTTCCCCCCACCCATCCCCCCCTCCCTCCCCTCCCACTAACCCCCTCCCTCGATAGTCCACGGCGCCTCCCTCAACTACCGCGACCTCATCATCCCCAAAGGCCTGTACCCCTTCCCGCAACGCGATGGCGTAGTCCCCTGCTCCGACGGCGCCGGCATCGTCGACAGCGTCGGCCCAAAAGTCACCCAATTCGCGCCCGGCGACAAAGTCATCACGCTCTTCAACCAAGGCCACCTCTTCGGGCCCATCGACGCGCGTGGCATCGGCGGCGGCGTGGGCGGTGTCGTCGACGGGGCACTGCAGCAGTATGGGGTGTATGAGCAGCATGGGCTGGTGCATATGCCGAAGAATCTGAACTTTTTGGAGGGCGCGACGTTGTGTTGTGCGGGGTTGACGGCGTGGAATGCGCTTTATGGGGTTGATGGGAAGAGGCTCATGCCGGGCCAGTGGGTGTTGACGCAGGGGACGGGAGGGGTGAGTGTGTTTGCTGTGCAGGTGAGTGGTCGCCCCTCTCCTCAGGGGACTCCGCGATGGGAAGGATAGGGTGCTGATGAGGGATAGTTTGCCAAGGCCGCGGGCGCGAGGGTTATCGCGACGACATCTTCGCCCGAGAAGGCCGAGAGGTTGAAAAAGTTGGGCGCGGATCATGTGATTAACTACAAGGAGGATACCAATTGGGGGGAGACGGCGAAGAAACTCACTGGTGGTGTGGGCGTGGATCATATCCTTGAAGTCGGCGGACCGAATACGTTGAACAATTCGCTGAATGCGATCAAGATGGAGGGTGTGATCAGCATTATCGGGTTCCTGGGTGGGTTCAAGGCCGAGAGCCAGCCGACGATGCTGGATGCGTTGATGAAGCTGGCGCATGTCAGGGGGCTGTTGGTGGGCAGCAGGCAGCAGTTTGAGGATATGAACAGGGCGGTGGAGGCGAATGATATTCATCCTGTCGTGGATAAGAGTGTGTTCAAGTTGGAGAAAGCGAGGGATGCGTATGAGTATCAGGATGCGCAGAAGCATTTTGGTAAGGTTTGTATTGAGATTGATTAGATGACCATGGGAACAGATATTTGTATATAGATAGTGGAATGGCAACTTGTCCATCCTACGAGCGATCTTCTCGAGAGCAACAGTCCAGCTATACCCCTAGTATAGCATCATCTCCCCTTCATCATCTAGCAGCATGTCGTCACCATCTGGCAAACCTTCGACCATGCTAGACATCCCGACCGGCTCAGTAGCGATCCACCTCTGGGCCAGCACACTCCCTACTCGTGCCACCAGTCTCTCACCCAGTAATGGTCCCCATGCCCTGTTCCTCTCCTCGACACCCATCATAACAAATCTCGCCGTCCCAGAAATTTCCTGTCCGCCCGAAGCGACCACTACCGCCGCAGCGAAGGCGTTCAAGCCCGCTTCTCTAAGCCATACTTCCTGCACAGTCTCATCTCCCAGCCTGCTGGCCAATTCCGGTGTCAGAGCACCTCCTCTGCCAACCTGACATGTCTTCGCCACTGTCCACCGCGCCAACTCCATCTCGACCCCCGGCACAAAAACAACCTCGATGGTGCAGCTGAGATTGGCTCCCAGGTTCGTCAGACCATTCAATGTCGTAGCATCACTACCGTCAAGTCCGCGAGATCGTGCAGCGGTGTCGGAGGTGGAAGGAGGTAGACCTTCACTCACCAGCACGACGAGGTGTTCATACCGTGCATTTAGGGATAAGACCCGGCTGTGTACTGTGTTGTGCTGGCTTCTGGATCCAGGAAGCGGACGCTGCTTGATTTGCTGCAGGGTGGTGAGGATGATGCCTGTCGATGGCGTGGGAAGGAGATCGGCTTCTTGATGTGCGCTGAGATCTCGCTCGAGGAACATCGTGGCGGACAGGTGAGTGCGGATCAGGCTGGTCAGATTGCGAGATGAGAGGAGGGTGGTGGAGATGATGAGGTGGGAAGGAGCGGTGTTGAGGTTAATGAGTGGTCGAGGATGAGTGGGCAAGGGAGCGACCTCTGGAGAATGTGTTGGTTTCGTGACAGGGGGTACCATTCTTGGGGTTGGAGTTTTCGGGCGATTAGTGGGCTGGCGGATCTGGTTGCTGTGGGAAGGTACACGCTCGTCTGCATGACCTGTCTGAAGGTGGAAGAAGCTGTTCAGTCCGTTGTTCGCACCGAGAGAAGGTAGAGGCTGTTGCAGGGTCTGGAGAGCGCGTCTCCGAAGGGCATCAATGAGAAGCGGTGAATCTGGTTGCCGCCTCTTCTCCTGTACCAAGGTTGATATTTCCAATCCCTGAGGATCAAAGGGAGCGGGCTCCAGATCATCCTCGTCCTCGTAGGTATCGTCAAGGATACGCAGACCTTCTGGCTTCCAGAAAGAGCCATCTAGACTTAGTTCAGAGACGGTGAAAGATGCCATGTATTCACTCAGCCCAAGTTCTGGCATGTCATCCTTGATGACATCTTCTTGGCTGACATGCGGGACAGGTATCCATTGTAGATTTCGAGCCGCGCTGTTGTGGCTCCATTTCATCTCTGACGCATCCAATTTGATCAGGGCGGTGAGTGACAGTGGCGCTGGTCGGTCTGCCGTCACGCGATGATCACTTGTCTGCCGCTCCCAAGGAGCTATCGGACAGTATGGCGGCAGCGCCGGTATGAACATGCGTCTGGTAGTGTCTGCTTCCTGAAGTTGCTCGTTCTCGACAGCGTTGATAGCAGGCTGGGCAAGATCTACGAAGTCGTTGAAAACCTTCTCGAAGTCCACGGCAGAGTCAGAGACCTGACTGAGCTGAAGCGCTGGATCATCCTTGGACACCACTTCATCGAAGCGGACTTTCTTGAAAGGCGGGCTGGAGCTGCCGGCTGGTAGTAGTGGCGTGTCAAGTCTGAAATCTTCTGGTCGTGATCGTTTCAGGGGAGATAGTGGTGCGTATAGCTCAGCGTCGTCAGTGCTGGTAGGGAAATACGCCGACGTCAGGGCCGATTCGATCGGTTCGCCATTGAAGGGCAGAAGAGCTTCATCCGCATCGATTGTCTGTTCGACAGCTTTCAGTGCTAGGTCCGCAGGATCTTCTGGCGTGGAGGTGAAGGGGACATCATAATCGTTCTCGTCAAGCAAGGTGGGTGATAGCGGTGGAGACAGCGGTAGGATTGGCGACGCTATACGCAGGGTCGACCTGCGAACGTACCCAAAAGCAGTGTCGGGCAGAGCCGGCGCTACAGGCTTGATAGCATCCTTGAGGAATGCAAGAGTCGCATCGGTAATCTGCAGCTTCTCACTCGAAGCTCTTTTTGCTGTCTGATCCGCTACGCTCTTGTCCAAGAGTCGCCAATCGAGAGATTCCTTACGTGCCAAGGGTTCTTGTGGCAGGGATTTGGAGATCGATTTCAGGTCGATATGGCTCGAGTGGGCCTTGGTCGAGAACAGTTGAAGATCGAGCTTGTTGTCGGTTCGAAGGATTGGCTGTTCCAGCTTGAAGTCCCGACATCGCCGCAAATTTGGCTCATCGTCAAGGACGACTTCCAAACTGGACTTGACGATGTCTCGCAGAAAGGCCGCTGCGGAGCGTGGGATGGACAAACGTTCGATCGAGGGTATAGGTAGAACGTGGTGCTTCAAGATCTCAGGAAGCTTTCGATTGTCGAAGAGATGATAATGCACAAAGTCGAGGTCTACTGATGGGATAGCGAGCTGATCGAATACCGAGTCGGCCGTATAGTCCCGACTCAGCCCGCTATTACGAGCGTACTGCAATATAGATGGCTCGTTGTCATTCATGGTTCATAGAGACTCAGAGAATGTACTGCTTGCGGGATTGCGATGTTGTGATTGAGTGGTTGGTTCATCGGTCAAGTTTTGTTTGCATGTCTCTGGGGTATCATAATCTATAGAGCTGCTAGCAAAAGCCAACCCAGTCAGCAACCTGCCATGTCCACCTTCGTAAGATTTTTGTGCTTACATGGATGCCACACGTCTTCGCCATTTTTCAATTATTGTTACAAATGTGTTTCTGCGATCCATACCGGTCCAAGCAATCTCATCACCACCGTCTTCCCCGTCCGCGACCACGCCCTCCTCCGCCTTGCTGCTGTTGCAACATGGCCAATTGTTGAGGACTGTAGCCCTCGAGATTCTGCTGCGGTTGTGGTGTTCCTCCTCCAAAGCCCTGGTTGCCCTGGAACTGCTGTTGATTGTAACCCTGGTTGGAATTTTGATGCTGCATGTTCTGGCCGCCAAAGTTGCCGCCCATGCCACCCATACCAGGCATACCAGGCATACCCATCTGCTGCATTTGTTGCATGAATGATCCAAAGTCCATTTGACTTGGATCCATTCCCTGTGCCTGCATATTTGACATCATCTGGGTCATCATCTCTGGATTCATGTCCGGCATTCCTGGCATCGCGGGCATCGGTGGCATCGCTCCTCCGGATCCACCTCCAAACATGGCTTCGAATTGCTTATGCTCGTTCTTCAATCCCGATACCTGCTCCCTCATCTCCTTCTGCTTCATGCAGTATTGTACCCATGTGAACTCGTCAAAGCCGTAATTGAAGAAATCTGTTGGATCGGTTCCAGGCACCCGCCATGGTTTAGTCTCCATCGCAACGTCTGCGTCAAGATCGATTTCTGTGATTGGCTTGCCAGCTGGATCGTAGATGGGCGTATCGTCCAGCTTAATCGTCGAGCTTCTGTACTCGGGATATTTTGAGCCATCCTGAACTGCCAACTTGCCGCCAACAAAAGTGGTCTCGGACTTGACTGTTGTGGGCGCAGCGCCTCGGGTTGGTAATGCCTCTGGTGCTGAAGTTATCCGTACCGGTTCTTGCTTGACTCGCTTGAAGTCCTGTGAAGGTCTAATTGAACATTAGTGTTCGGCTTTGAAAGCAATGCACCTTACTTACTGCGCCGGCGCATCTTTCCGCTCGGTGATAATATCGATGTCCTGTCCTGTATGAGAGTCTTTCCCGAATCAGAGATCTTCTCGAACTCACGGATTCACTGTCGTCCTCTTCCTCCTCCTCATCGTCCATGTCCGCATCTCCTGGCTCCTCTAACTTCACAGCTGCGCTGTGCCCGTTCGTCTGCGAAATTGCCTCATTCGTCCCGCCATTTACTGCTTCGGTACCATAGATATCGTCTTCGTCGTCTTCCATGGTGTTGAATGTGTGTGCTATGTTTTGGAAGAAGGTCGAGGCATGAGCGCCGTGAGCTCTGCTTCGATATTCAAGGTGGTCAAAGCTCCTTGACGACGCGGTTTTCTTCTGCCCGCGTAATGAGCATCACAGCACTCAACTCACAATAAACATATCTTTCACGCCGAGACAAGACCTGTGCCTCCGCATCCGGTTACTCCCTTCAATCGAAGCAGTGCCGAAGCTATCAATCTCTACAAACTTGGACGGAGCGTAGCGTCACCAACTTCACCTGTTACTGTGATTCCGAAAATAAGGACCCTCTCTGCTTGATATAAACTGCACGACCACGACTCAAGATGGCCTTCGGCCGCTCTAATTCACTGAGCATCAATACTGGCGCAACGAATAGTCTATTGTGAGTTCCACGCACCCTCGTCTGGCTTGACTGTTGGACATCTGAAGAGCATCTTGAAACACTCGATCATCGATACTCCCACGATGTGCCTGATCAGTCGCTCGAGTCGTCTATGGGTGTCCTGTACTGATCAACTAGTAGCGCGTCACAACAAAACAACACATCCCAACCAGCACAGACGGCCGGGCTGTTCGGCAGTACCGCGAATGCGCCAAAGCCAGGAGGTCTGTTCGGCGCATCAACGACGGGGACGACAGGACAGACAGCCGGCGGGGGTCTCTTTGGCGCAAGTACACAGCAATCACAGGCGCCACAGGCTGGCGGTCTATTCGGCACAGCAGCACAGAACCAAAATCAGACACAACAGGCAGGTCAGACGGGCACATCATCATTATTCGGAGGGCTAGGACAGAACAATGCGCAAGCACAACCTGCGCAGAGCTCATCCTTGTTCGGTGGACTAGGCCAGTCGCAACAGCAGAACAAGCCATCCGGTCTCTTCGGCGGACTAGGACAGACCACAACACAACAACCCCAACAGACCTCAAGTCTCTTCGGCGGAGGTCTAGGACAAAGCCAGCAACAGAAGCCCACCGGTCTCTTCGGCAGCCTAGGCCAATCCACCCAGCAGCAACAACAACCACAACCCCAACCCACGACGCAAACCGCCCCCTCCCTCCTCTCCGCCAGCCTCTTCAACGCCCCCCTCCCCGCCCCCCTCGCCGGCTCCCTAACAATGGGCCAACCCACCTCCGTCCCCTCCACCACCCAACCCGGCGTGAAAATCGACATCACCTCCCTACGCCCAACAACCCGCTTCTCCGACCTCCACGACGACCTCAAGAAACAAATCGAAACCCTCGACTCGTTCATCAAACTCCAAGAATCCTACGCCGCACAATGCGAGGCCCTCCTCCCCTCTCACGGTCAGAACATCGCCTCTCTAGCGCCAGACGTGCAGCTTATCGAATCCAAACTCGACACTGTGGAGTTGGGGCTGGAGAACGACTCCGCCGACGTCCAGGCCGCGAAACAGACTCTCGAGGGGGATAAAGCGGATTTCTTCCGCGTGGTGCGCGTGATTGAGAATCTGCAGCTGCCGTCGCGGTTCCACTACGGGCCGTCGCTGGGCGGTGGGCGGCAGGGTCAGGGATCAGGTGGAGCAGGGGGTTTGGATGAGGAGTATGATGTGGATTTGCTGGGGTACTTCTCGCGCGAGGTGGGGGGAATGGATAAGGTTGCGGGGAGTTATGCTGGGGCGTTGGGCGAGGTGGAGGCGCATCTTGGGGTTGTGGAGAGGTCGGTGTTGGAGGCGGCGAGAGGGGGTGGGGAGGGGCAGGGGACCGTGGCGGAGTTGGCGCAGACGCTTAGAGGATTCGAGAAGGGGATTTTGGATGCCGCGGGACGGGTTGGGGAGGTGAGGGAGGGGGTGGGGAGGTTGGTGTTGGGGAGGTCGGGGTTCTAGGGCTCATAGACCAGGTGCATATGGATACCGACGTGAGCGCGGAGGTGGGCAAGCGATGCACTCACAGGCACATGCACAAAGAGTTGCAGTGTCTTTTTGAAGCAATAGATTCGTAGCGCTACCAGCGCTCATCTCATGATATGATACAAACATGCCTCGCGTCATTGCATTGCATCCCAGGGTATCGTGCTTCCCCTTTTCTTTCCTTCCAATAACTCCAGCCATGGATCCACCGTCTAGCGAATGGAGTATGGGGTATCGTGATCATCAAGCTCGTGAAGCCTCCGTAGCACGTCTCTGCGCGCTGTGTATTCGTTTCTTGTTTCCACCATGGTGTACCTGCCAATCGTCTCATGCGTGTGCGTGTGCGTGATCGTCATGGTCTTGGTCGTTCTCGTCGTGTCTTGTTCATCTCCAGTGAAATCGTGTGCGAGGTCGCACCGTCGAGGGTAGAGTCACCTAGCACTTTAGCCCTTCGCAGCGGTGCCAGAAGCCTTGTCCCTCGCCGGTGTTGAGCGTCACTGTCCCGCTCTCCATGACGGGGCCTTGTTCGACCATTGACAGGGGGCCGGCGGCATCGGTGGCCCTCTTTGCCTTGCGGGCTTTTGATCGTGTGGTTTGTGTCTTCGGTGCAGCTGAGCGGGCTTGGATATTGGCGACTTCGACCTTGGGACCGGCGGAGAGAGCATCTCGTACGTCTAGCTCGACGTAGCCTTTGGGGATGGCGTAGGCGAAAGCGTAGAGGGCTGCGTAGGCGAGGATGAGCAGGGGGGCGAGAGGAAGCATGGTTGTTTGAGTTTCAGGTGGTGAATCTGAGGGTCGAAGAGGAAAAACGTGATTTGTAGCTTGGCTCGGGAGGTAAGGTGTTGTTGGAGGATGTGGTGAGGATTCGTGTGAGGATGATCCTAGGATGATATGAAGGATTTCGGCCTATTGTTGGACTCTCCCGCGCAATTGTGGTCTGACGCAAAGCGACGATAGAACAATCGTACAGTTTGATTGTTCCCGCTGCTAATTACGTCGATCACGGGGGTACGACAGCTCAAGAGGCGGAGCGGCCGTTATAAATCTCTCTTCGTGAGACGGACGGGTATTTCGGCGATGGAGAGGGGAGCTTCTCTTTAAAGCCAGGAGGTCTGAGCTATTCTTGCAGGCGCGGGCCGGTGTGCAGGTCGGGTCCTGGGGGAAATTGGGCAGTCGCACGAATACTTTAGCAAAGTTGACAGATGGACTTGGGTCCTTGAAACGAGGTCACGCGGTTAGTGAGCGGAGTAGACATGGGCATTTGGAGGCTTTTTACATCGTCTGACGGTTCTGACCGCTCTGTGGTGCAGAGAGCTAGACTCCGGGTGGTCGCGGTTGCTTGTGACGGACCAGGTTTAGGTTTGGCGCTGGGTCTGGCGCGAAGAGCGTCATGTGGGCGCGTGCCAAAGGGCGTCATTCGATGTCGTTGCCCAAGCCTGCCTTCCACCCAAACTTGGTGAACGTTGTGGGGACACAGGGCATCTTTCAAGGGGCTCCAGGCCATGTGCATTGAGTCGTGCTGGCCATCGACCAATGGACGGCGGTGAACAGCATCAGACCGCCTACCATTCGCTGAACCTCAGAGCCTGGCATTGCGTTGCTACTCACGGACACGCTGAACAGTGGGCTGTATGGAGACAAGTTGCGTCAATGACAAAGTCGTCTGGTGCGATTGACGTTTGCCCAGCGTGGCAGGCAGACAAATTCCAGGACAGAGGATGGTCTGAGTTTGGGATCTTTGGAAGCACACGGATGTCAGTCCGCCGCGTACCGGTGTGAAGATCAGAAGATCATGAAGCCATCGCGCGGGTTTGCAGGCCAGAGCCGCAAGATTTGATCGCTTTTCTTTTGCCAACAGCGCGTGTTTCTGGCGTCCATCGGAGATTTGTCCTTGAACTCAAGGAAGGCGGCACAGAGCGTGTCGTGAGGCTGACTTCACGCGTCGGACCTTTCATCTTTGGCGTGGTCCACGAGATCAACCACGGTTCGAAAGGAGGGTGAGTTGACTCAGATCTCGTGAACATGTCACGACGTCACCACATCCTCGCCGGGACGCACTGTTTCGACATGATGCTTTGCCGTGGGATGTCATTTGCATTTCTCTTCGTGAATGTCAGCGCGCTCGCCCCGAAACACTTCCTCCGCGACCGCGGTTTCAGGTTGCCATGACTCTGATCATGGCGATTCGGTGGCCGGGATGAATTTCGACCATGTGCGTGTTCCTGACTGGGTGGCGCTGAAAGGCGAGGTGGCTTTGCGGGGAAGGTCATGTGTTCTTCTTTTCTGGATCAGATGGTTGGCAAGAGAACACTTGACCATCGCGGTCACTTTGACGACACGCGACATCTGCTCAGCAATCTTGACTTCCTGCTATGCTCGACCCTACCAGACCTTCGACAGACTTTGGAGTATTGCAGCTCCGTTGTGCAGTACTCCGTAGACAACAGCCAGAGCTCGACTTTGGAGCGATGTGGCTTTTTGCTACAGATGAGCGGTCAGGGTGGCAGCAATCTAGGCCTTGCACTGCATGTGCAGTCATTGCAGTGTGGCTGTCGATTTTTTTGCTTTTCTACGTGGCTCATCACCCTGGCGGTGTGACTACGCTACCACTCGATAGTGGGCTGCGAAAACGTTTCCCATCCGTGATGAAGGTATGCATCAGCCTGGATTGTTTGCGGCGCCCCTACGACATGGATCCTCGAATTCACCCCGATCCATCGTTACAGCTGAGGACACTTCTCGACGAAATGGTGAGAAAGGAAGATTTAATAAGAATCTCTCCACTGTGGCTGTAGAGTAGCTCAATTCTTGTTCCTCACACGTAAGACTAGCATTGACGAGAGACACTTTCTCGTGGTCCACGACTAGACCTCGTCGTCCACGCAGATGGAAAATAATTGTATTGTATCCCGTTTCGTTAGGTCTTCATCCCGGGTTACCTTGCATCCGGAGAATGCTTGTCACAGTCAAGGCTCCGTGCATACTGCATGACACTTCTCCTTGATGCGCCGTCGCTTACATATTCAGCGGCAGAGGAGCTTAGGCAGCTGTCACAGCTCTGGAAGACTTGCATGCAGGATACCCGCTCACGAAGACTTTGCCGAATTCCTGCATCCAATCACTAGACTTCCCGTCGTAATGGTCAATATTCGCCCGTTCCCCTGGAACACCCATACCCATGGCTCTGGCACCGTATGGCTTTCGTGTTATGGCCGATCACCAACCTCGACAGCTCGAACTGAGTCGTCAACACCGGTAGCGCTCTTGCATAGCCTGCTTTCGTCTCATCTGGCAGACTTTGCAACGGGCAAGCCTGTTTCAGCTTGTGGTAGTTCATGCTCACGACTAACAGTCCCCGAAGCTATTGAAAAATCTTGGTCCGCAGCGGGCCGTGTTGAACGAGACCCCTGTCGATATCTCTAAGCGAAGTTGACATGTCCACATTTCACATGTCTCCTGGAGGTCGTGACAGCTCTGACCCGCCTAGGGCATGATGCACTGTCGCATGCCCCCACATAGCTTTGGTATGGATGTCAACATCGGCAAGGAATGATATTGAAGCAGCCAACGCCAATGCAGACCCGGTGAAAGGGGAACTGGGGACGAGCTTCTCGACGGGGCAATGATCTACACGGAACCCGCCCACGGGCGATCCGGCTTTGTGGTTGCACAGACTGCCGTCAAGCCCTTTGTGAACTGGACGAGTCTCGGAGAAGTCTTGGACGCGTTCTCTTCCTGGAGGATTCGAGGCGAGCAAAGTGATTCTCATGCACACGTGTGAGGATGCGATGATCGCTGTCACTGTGTCACGCCCGACCGCTTTGACTCTGAGCAGTTCCCACAACGGTCCATGGGATACGGAAGATACAGCCACATGAAATCATGTATAGAACCATATACGTTACTATATCCAGGTAACAAGAATGCTCTCTGGGACACAGTGCACAGCGACGATGACTGGACCCATTCCAGCATGTCGGGACAGGACATTGCTCTGATCGCTTAAAACTGCGAGCGGTACACGGTAATATCACTAGTTTCTGTGCGCCTGCTCGAAGCTCGGAAAGAACTCGCGATACCAATTTGATGGTCTGCTCCTGGTCGCCTCGTCCATGAATCGGGGAGCTCTTTCTCGTCACGTTGGGCAGGGACGAATCAATCCAATAGGTCGATCATAGCCCAGCGTCAGTGCATTTGTCGATAATTATTCAGCTCTCCAGGGCTTTGTGAGCAGAAGCTTTACCGAACGACGGAAGATTGGGTCCGACTTGACTCGCTTGACAATGCATGGTTCGACCAACACATGCAATGTCCCAATTTGCTTGACCTATTCTCATCACTTCTGTAGACACAATAATACTCCTGCTCTCTCAAATCTTCGTCTTGACCTCAGACATCTTGTACATTGTGAGACTGGAACGTTGGGCGTACTCTGCTTTTACCGCCCAAATCCCCATTGTACGCGGAGAAATCACCGCAAACACTTACCAGAAGCCCTCACCTCTTTCGAACCTTGTTTCTCACTTACATTCCACGGAAAACATTTTCATCCGCATCTTCCGAGGTCCAGGAGATTGGATATCAAGCCATTGCCCACTAGATAAACAGGTCTGCACACTCCTGATCGAGCAAGACAGCTGAAATAGCTGGTCCGTGGCTTCCACATTTCGACGGCCAGAAGATCCAGACCCCGGGTTCAACTGAACGACCCAAACCACCGGGACTGCTAACACGGCTCATCGCATTCTCGCCCCTCTCCCTTCTGCACTGACGTCTGATCTGACAGACGACAAGATCCAGTCGATCTGCCTTCAATTCCAAATGGCAGATCTCTAGCTTTCGCACCGAGTCGAGAGACCTGCTGTGTCGGTGTCGGTCAGCAATGACACCCAAATCGCCGGAATCTCCACCGCCACTTGACGTGCCGACCCAACGGCACAGACGACACCTCGGAGCTTATCTACGAAAATTCGGCGCCGTCATTCGCAAGAAAGTGACCGACGGTGATCTTGCAAGCACTTCACAGGCAGAAAAGAACGATGTTCCATCGACAACAACCAATCCGGTCAGATCGTCAACCGACAATGCCTCTCGCCACTCCAAGCATGCCCCCTCCGTGGAAAACATGGATCGCTCATCGGTTGCCTCGGGGCGTCGATCAAGTGTTCGATCAGACCCGAGATCACTCGACTCACGAGGCTCTATCATGACCGGTATGAGCACTGTGTCGAACGTCGACAGATCAGCGGCCAGGCAAGAACGTGCACAATTTCTATTCGCCAAGTACGGACTGGCCATGAGTTCCGACTTTCCTCCTGAACGGAACCAAGCACTGAGATCTACGGCTGAGCCGCTGCAACGGATCCAGAAGCGCACTCGACTCCGTATGCATGCTACCTGCCATGAATGCAAGACGCCATTCGGAGCTGGATCCTTTTGTGTGAAATGCAAGCACAGGCGATGTCGACTATGTCCTCGGGCTGCTCCAAAGGGAGTACAACAATTGGTCGAGCATACAAAACGGCAACTGGAGAGTCTCATGGAACCACCAGGAGGTCTTGATATCAAAAAATTACATGTTAAAGAATCTCAATACGACTACTCTCAATCCTCACCGACAATCTCAGTCGACTCCGGCAGATCTACCCCTTCGCCAATCGCCAAACCAAGATCCAGGTACGACTCCAGAGTCGAGCCAGACCTACCAGACAGTCCTCGGACCATGGAATCTGTGCTAGCAGCCAGAGATCCTGTAATCCCTCGACCACTTTCGCTGCATATGAACGTGGACGCTGGAGCATTCGAATATCGATCACAACACACTCGAGACCTGTGCTACTCCCTAGAGATGGCGACAGCGAAGCTATGTGGTAGGTTCATGATAACATCCCGTACACATGATACCGGCACTAACTCTCTGTAGAACGTCAAGGCCTCGACCTTCAAAAACTACAACGACTCTTCCCACTATCCTTCAAAGTTGTACAAGCCCTCACGAGCAAACCACGACAACAGCGAGTCTTCCGCCTACCACGTTTCAAACTCAGAGTGCCATGTCCCGGATGTGGCCAACCACTACCCGGTAGGGCCGGAAGCTGTCAGATATGCATGAATGTTGGGTTCGGAGGAAGGCATGCATTACGCAGACCCCTGGCTGTCTGTTAACGATATGATTACGAGAATTACGAATGAGCCATAGACGACATTGGCAGCATACAGCGAGCGTCTACTATCATACACGGCCGCATGGGAAGACATTGGCAAGGCAAAAGAGCTGGGAGGCTGGTATCACGCTGCATTGATACGAGCATAATCATGAGAATTGAGATGATGATAAACAGGACGAAAATGGCTTATACGGATAGAGAGTCAATTGCTGATGTCGATTCACATCGAATGATCATCACTTCTACTTTGCCTGTTCGAATGTGATGTCTTAGGAATGTATTCTTGATGTACCTGAAGGTGACTATGCCGATCCGTTCATATCGTCACAATCTCCTTGCCCATCTTCCTCATCTAGCCATTATGGTCACCACTCCATATGTTCTTGTCCCGTTTGTCTCCAACAAGTACGCCTCCCTCTACCTCCCTGCAATCTATTCCCTCTCTTCCTCTTACCTCTTGACTCTTCCCTTACCCTTCCCCGTCTTCTTACCCTTCCCCATCTCCTTGCTATCCTATTCCTCGTCCTCCTCCACCTTCTCCTCCCCTTTGTCTCCTCTCTTATACCCCTCCTATAAGAGAAACCTCACTCCTCCCCCTTCAACCTCCCCTCAATCTCCACCACCTCCTCCGCATCCCCCACCTCTATGATGCGCTGCACTTCGGCCGTGTTCCTGACCAGCTCTTTGGCGCCCGCGTAAACCATCTTGAGTTCGGCGTTGCATGTCACGGGGAGGTAGTACAGCATGACGTAGGGGACGGAGAGGCGGCCTGATGCCTTTTCTTTTTGTTAGTGACGAACGAGAGAGTGGGGAAAGGGGGGATGGAAGGGGAGAAGTGGAAGGGCATGGAGCATCAGGAAGAGGATGGAGATGGGAGGGGGCATTGGGGGAGAGGGAGGGAAAGCACAGGGGGGAGGCAAAGGGAAGGGAGATGAAGAGATAACATACCATCGTTATCGGGTATGATAGCAGGATATACCGCGGTGAATGGTCGGGTAACTCATCTGCTAGCTCTTGGAGATTGGTGTAGGTGACATCGTCTTCGGCGTGGATTTCGTGGGTGGATTTGTTGATTAGGTCTTCTTGCGGGTGGAGTCAGATGTGGTCCTTCTAAAGGCATTGAGGTCCATGGTCATGGCTCGAAAGGAAGGGTAGTGGTGTTGCACGACGTACATATCCTCGCTTGAGGTGTGTTGGAGCGCGAGGTGGAGAGGCGGAACCTGCGCAGGGCGGCTTTGGTCTCGGGGGAGAAGGTGTAGAGACGGGCTTCCGCTGACTTTGAGAGTGGTTAGTCGCATATGTGCAAGCGTGTGAAGAGGTGTACCATCGTGTCGTTGCAGGGGAGTTGCGCCGGCGTGACTTTGGGGGATTGGTGTTTAGGGATCGTAGGATCCAAGGGCGAGACAATGGGTTGTACGGATAGCAATTTACAACACAATGCCTCGAGCGAGCAAATCGATAGCAAGCAATGATACTCGAGCAACCGAAAACAACCTCACCGTCAAGCTCACCACAGCCCCACCGGAACAAGCTCCGATCTCACGACCCCGCAATGATGAGCTCTACATCATAGATCCGACCATTCTACTCGATCACGTCCCTCATAAACCATCCTCTCCCATCCCTCCCCTTCACCCATCCCCCCTCCTCCCACCATCCTCCACAGAAACCCATGGTCTCCCGCCTCTCCCTCCTCACCCGCCAACTCACCCGCCCAAGCCCCCTCTCCCAATCCCTCAAAATGGCCACCACCTCTTCGGCGCGGCAACACCTCTCCTCCAAAATCCACACGGCCGCCTGCCTCATCATCGGCGACGAAGTCCTGAACGGCAAAACCCGCGACTCAAACTCGCACTACATGTCACAATGGTGCTTCAAACTCGGCATCGCACTGCGCCGGATCGAGATCATCGCCGACGACGCCAGCGAGATCTCCGAGGCAGTGACGCGCATGTCCTCCTCGTATGACTTTGTGGTTACTTCGGGCGGTATCGGGCCGACGCACGACGATATCACGTACGAGAGTATAGCCAAGGCGTTTGGGCTGGAACTCACTCTGCACGACGAGGCGTTTGCCAGGATGCGGAAATTGAGCAGGCCGCATCCTTCGCAGCCGGATTTTAGCTGGGAGAAGCCCAGCGCGGCGCTGGAGGCGAAGAAGAGGATGGTGATTTTGCCGTGGAATAAGGAGCTCAAGGATGAGGAGCAGGTCAAGTTTGTGGCTGAGGATTTGTGGGTGCCCGTGAGTGTGGTCAATGGGAATGTGCATATCTTGCCGGGGGTGCCGAGATTGTTTGAGAGGTTGTTGGATGGGCTTGGGGAGGGGGTGAGAGGGAGAGTGCAGGATCCGGATAAGGGGGTGTATAGGATATTGTTCAGTACGCCGTTGGCGGAGAGTGCGGTGGCGGGGTATTTGACGGAGTTGAGTAAGAAGGTGGAGAGCAAAGGGATCAAGGTCGGGAGTTATCCTAGATGGGGCAAGAGCAGGAATACAGTGACGCTGGTTGGGAGGGATGTGGATTATATGGAGGGATTGGTGAAGGAGGTAGAGGAGGGGGTAAAGGGGAGAAGGGTACAGAGAGAGGATGAGGATGATAGTGGCGGTAGTGATATGGATAGCTAGACTTGTGATGGGACTTGTGTCAGATAGATTGTAGATCAATGTAAATACTTGTCAATCATGCACTTGAGGAGCAAATTGCTTGGGGGACTTGCTTCCATTACTGTTGTCTGCGCAAGGGACACCACCACATCTTCCCTTGCCGACTACTATCTGTCTAATCGCTCGCTCTACACTACTACTACTACTCAGCACACTACAACATTGTTAAAGTGAATGCAGGTGAGCGGAGAAATGCTGTCAGAGCCGCCCAGAGCAGCGAGTGACACCTCCTGACCCAACATCCAAGTATTACTCCTGCAGGTCACATACCGTGCAGAATGGTCGCTGACCGTCGTACCGGCCGAGAGAAAATAAGGGAGCGATTGTGTTGCTGATCTTTTCCCGGTCCTCCACCATCTGATCCTTTCTCGCCGCCCCACCTCCACCACCGCGAGCCATGTGTGATTTGTTGCAACATCGAAAAGCAAATAGATGGGGGGAATCGCTGCAGTTGTAATGACAAGACAAAGGAAAAATCGAGACCGGGATGTGTCAAAGGTGTAGACAATGAAGAGGAATCGATCGAAACGAGGGCGTCAAGATGCGTCGAGATGAGCTTTTGGACCAGCAACAACGCCGTCCAATGCGGTCTTGAGGAATGCAAGAAGCTGTTGCTGCCAAAATGCTGGAGTGGCGGAGGAGGTCCTACATGACCGTGCACTTGCAGCAGCCAGCGTCTTGATCCGCATCTTGCACACCCATCTCTTTGCTGGGCTTGCCGTTCGCGCCACCCTGTGCACCACCTGGGCCGCCAGTGATTTCCCTGTTGTACTTGCGGATCTCTCGGACAATGTCATAGAATGCGTTCTCGACATTGATGCGCGACTTGGCGGAGGTCTCGATGAAGCGGCAGCCAAAGTCCCGGGCGAGCTTGCGGCCCTCTGATTAGTTGTCAGTAAATTGTATCCAGAAGAATGAATGAGTGCTTTTACCCTCAGTCGACACCTCACGCTCTCCCTCGAGATCGCACTTGTTGCCAACAACGATGATGGGGAAGTAGTCCTTATCCTTGACGCGGAGAATCTGCTGTTGGAAGACTCGGATTTCTTCGAATGACTGTCGCGAGGTGATGCTGTAGACGAGTAGGAAACCTTCGCCAGTTCGCATGTATTGCTCTCTCATGGCCGAGTATTCCTCTTGGCCAGCGGTATCGAGGACATCGAGAAGAGCGACCTCTTCATCAATGACGCACTGCTTGCGGTAAGAGTCTGGAGGTGTGTCAGTCCTTGATTCCCATTGTTCATGCTCTTGTTCTTGAACGCACCCTCGATGGTCGGATCATATTCGTCGACGAAGTGAGATTGGATCAGCTGGATGGTCAAGCAAGACTTTCCGACACCACCACCGCCGACAACGACCAACTTATACTCTCGGAGAAACTGTGACAAGATCAGTGTCCTGCTATATGGCGACAGACAAGCTGTGTGGACCGACCTTTGACGCCATGGTAACTGTATCGCAAGATGTCGATCCTGACCAGAGTTGGCAGAAGGATGGCGCTCAGGCTTTGGGGTATGTAGTGCGGTGCGCGGACAGAAAGGGAGAGGTTGGAAGGGTGTTTTGTTGCCCGGTAACGTCGTTTGTTCGTCAGGAAGAAGGATTGGAGGTAGTCACAACGCCTCGGCGTGAATCGCCTGTGCTGGAAGTGGGTGGGTTGGGTAGGACCGTAGGTGGACTGGCAGAGGGCAAACGTTTGTCGCTGTTGTCGGCGCTGGTGCGAGGCGCAACGGACTCTTCCCGGGCCAATGACGATGCGCGACGGTACAATTGATGGGCTTTGAGGTGACGAGCTCGGAATTTTGGGTTGGTGATGGAGTTGTGATGGAGGATAGCAGAGCTCTACTGGAAAGAAAGTAGGGCAGAGGATGACTTTAGGCCGGAGCAAGGTCCTCTCCAAAGTCACGGTCCACCAGGGCCGTGATCCACAGTTGTTCTTCTCTACTAGAGTGGAGGGACGGGAAGCATAGAAGGCTACCAAACATTCATCGTATCTGGAATCTGTCACGGGCGATATTGTGACCTGCAAGACGGGCGGCAGCAGTCTACAAGGGTGCAGTGGTCAACGATATCTGTCACTCTCGTCGTAGCACATGCACAGCAGAATATTCCCAATAATTCATGCAAAATCCATGGTGTCTAGTCTCGCTATTGGCCTGCAAAAGTCAATTCCACGTTTGTGGCTGCATCTGTAGCGAGTCGCCCGCCAAATGCCTGGCCCAGCCATCTGTCATCCCCGCCGAAAGATATGTGCCTGCTCAATAGACCAATACTGGCCCGACATGCCGCACGAATCGATGCTGTCCTCTTCCCGCTGAGATCCATCGACCTGCAGCAGCTCGGGGAGGAGGAACTTTCCATGGCCATCTCCTCCAGCTCCTCTCGGCGGCGCGCTTTTTTCTCCGTAACATCAGCGCCAGCAGCTGCAAGCTCTCTGCCAATCTCCCATGCTGCCGACCGAGCTCATGGCGATCGACAGTCCGGCAGCGTCAGACAGATTGTTTCGGTAGTCACCGGTCACCCTCACGAACAGCTGCAGCCTCACCACGTGTGGGCTATGGCTATTCTTCGCTGCGAGCAATTAGCCTTCCTAATCTGGCTAGTGATATCTTTCGCGTCCTCAAGCCACGACTAGAAGTGTACCATTCCACAAGACAGGTCGACAGCTCGTCATCTGCTGCCCGATATGTTAACTATTGTCAATTACCAGCATAGCAGCTGACCGTGCTACCAAGCTCAAAGCCCGACTGCCAGCCATTTGGCATCTGTCGGCCTTCTCCAGTCATAGATCCAACGGCTTCTCGTTGGGCTTGAGCGCACGATTTTGGATAGCTTGCGACTACTGCGCCGCAATATCCATTCGTAGAGAAGCTATCGAATCTTCCCTGTGTGTTCGATGTCTATCCGGTCTCACATAACGAACCTGTCTCGGATGTACACGAAGAGGCTAAAGCAAGAACCGTCATTGACAATGCCGGCATAGACAGGTAAGCTACAGGACTGATGCTACCTTTACCAAGCTAGTGTCACCAGTCGGGCACAGTATCACCCTTCCCGTGAAAAGGTCCGAATCCATGTCCTCGACAGCATATTGCAATGACCGCTTCCGGCAACTGAGCACATGTCAAATCGCCAACCCTCCGCAAAGCCAGAGCCTCGCACAGACTCTATAAATGTTCGCACCCGTTGGAACAGTCCCACTATCGGCTCCGCTTTGTCTCGCTCAACAACCCCGGATGAGCGACCGGCTGACGGCCATAGCTCCCTGTGGTACTATAGTCCCACATCCCACCTACTAGGTGAAAGCACACGTCACGTGCTAGATGGAGTAAGCAGAGGCAGGTTGCGACAGTTTGGCAGGAACAAATGCACGTCGACTCATTGCTGATATGATCTACTGAATGGCACTTCCGCTCAGTCCGCGACCAGGACCTACCAGCTGAATGCCTCGACAGCCAGCCTCACATCCTTACCATGCCGCCCGATTCTTGCCACTGCGTCCCTCACATCATCACAGAATGAAGGAGGTCCACACACCACAACCCCGACCCTTTCTCCATTGCCAATCTCCTCTGCCAGGATCGTGCCAAAGTCCCACCTCTCTCCTGCCGTCCTGAGCACCAACCCATCTTTGCCCAGACCGCTGAGCACTCCACTGCTCTTGACGTCCTCTACCAGCGGCATCGATTCCTGTCTGGCAGACCAGTAGAGCTTCGTCCTGGGATGAGCGACCACGAATCCAGCGATGCCCGTGATGCCAATGCCACCAGCGAATAGTAGAAGCCTATCGCAGTCCGTGACTCCGCCTGGAAGTGACAGGTTCTGGTTGTGGTATGGACCTTCCAGCAATGCCGTCAAGGTGCCCGCCACCAACGAAGCGGTAAGTCCTTTGTGCTTCCTGCAATACAGTCTGATGCCCACCACTTCTTTCTTGCTCGGCCTTGCAGCAGTGACAGACATCCTCGGCGCCTTCTCCACATCCCCCGTCTCCATTGGCGTAGCAGTCGACTCCGTATCCGACTCTCCCCTGTCCCTCTCTCTGGCAGCCAAAACCGGCACCACCGAGAAAGGATGACACTCCCAAGGAAACCTCTTCCTCAACCCGGGAAAGTAAGCATAAACATGCTGCCCAGGGCTAAACCTCCACCTCACCCCCTCAATATCCACCCTGACCACCCCATCCCCCACCTCCGTCAGCCTCGCCGTCTTCCTCCCCTCCCTCACAATCCTCACCACCCTGACCAAGCGATCAAAAAACCACACCGCAAACGCCGCATACAACCAATTCTGGTACCCCCACTTCCTCTTAAAACGCCAGTCAACATGATACCACGAGCCCACCAACACGAACAGGGCCAGCACAACATGCAGCACGAGAAAGACCTCATAGCTCGCCCTGCGAAACCACAGCGTCGAAAGCACACACATGCCCACCGCGAGGACGGTCGCGACGATCCCCCACTGCCAGTACGGCAAAGCAGCCTCGGACTCATACTTGCCCATGTGCTTATACAGCACCAGCTCCAGGATCGAATGCAATATGATCTGCAAAGTGAGCATTCGCGCCATCCACCTGTGCAACAACAAGTACGTCGCATGCGACCACGACGTCAACGCGAGGAGGAGGTTATTCCTGCCCGCGAAGAGGATGGTGAGGGGGAAGAGCGCAAAGGCCAGCACGCCGGTGCGGTTGGCGATGTAAGCGAGGACTTCGGATTTGGGGTCTGGGAAGTAGTAGTTGGGAAAGTGGGAGCTGTAGGGGAGGGCGGTGAGGAGGATGTTGAGGAGGAGGAATAGGAGGAGAAAGAGCGTCTGGCCCGTGGTGGGGGCGTTGCCGAGGAGGTTGGGGAGGGGGGAGACGGACTGCGGACAGTTAGTGGGGATATGGGCAGGGGGCCACGAAAGGGATATACTTACGTGTTTCTTGATCAGGGCTGGGGTGATGATGTAGGGACTGAGTTCGGCGGTGATGCGAGGGAAGAGGGGGAGGTAGAGGAGCCAGGTAAGGAGAATGGGTAGGCCGGCGCCAACAAGGAGGAGGGTGAGGCTGGTATGGGTTAGTGGGATTTGGGTTCGGGAGGGAGGTTTGACTTGCCCGAATTGAGAGTGCCATGTTTCTTGCTGTGCGAATGCTGCGAAGTTATTCTTGTAAGACAAATAATCGTCATCATCAATCAGTCCGGTGAAGGTCAAAGGCTCGGAGGTGTTGACCGTGCGGGTAGGCGGGTTTGAGATCTCGTGCAATGCCTCTGCCCACGTCCACTTGGCGGGAACGGTCGCATCGCTGCTGACTTCGGCGGCCCAGTACTTCTCGAGACGCCAGGCCTCGACGTCCTCGGGACCACAGCGTGATTCGATGCACCATGCCAAAGTAGTGAGAAACGAAGTGTCTTTGGCGAAGCAGTCCGGTCCAGTCGCAGGGTTTCCATGAGCGCCGGAAGGGGCATGGCTCTCATCGGTGCAGCTCAGGTGGATGGATTCGAGTGGCCCGCGGCATGAATATGCGCAGAGGGGTTTATACATCTCAATGCCCACGCCAATAAGGCCGTGGGCGGCGCCGAACAGGCCCAGCAGGGCGATTGATCGCATCGTGCTGAGAGAGAATGCTCTCGCGAATGATGGCAGGAGAAATGAATTGCCGACGAGACCCTGCAAGATTCGTACTCACTCTTGTACAGGCCCGCTGTTACCTGCGCATCGCCAGTTTGCTATATGACGCAAAAATCAGCCTTTCTGTGGCGTGTCAGGGCAGCGTTCAACATGCTCAGTCCGCCGTGAAGCGATTGGCCCCTAGCGGTGTCGTGATGGGAACAACGAGGAAGAAGCAGCAGGAGGTTGAAGAACGGCAGAAAGGGCAGCAAGAAACACGCTCAGTCTCCAAGTGACTGTCGAATCTAAGTTGCGCTCGCGCATACCTTATGGCTCGCCTGGGCATTGTTTCTGCACGAATTCGACATGTTTTCATTGGTCCCGCTGGGTAATCTTCTGCTCAAGGTTCGATGTCTCCGTGCAGCTAGGAAGATTTGCACCCCTGTACCGTACACCGTCGACATTGTTGTAGAGGCGGTGGCATGTGAGAGGGAAGGAGCGCAGCCAAAGGGGCTAGGAAGAGTCCGGTCTTTCCCGTGTCGGCTCCGGCTTAGCTTCGACTTATCGAATGAGTCGTTCAATCTCTCACCGGTGCGGGCCTCAAGTTTGGCCTGACGTGAAAAATTGCTAAGTCAGCGGCGCTAAACCCTTTTGGGAAGCGGCCCTCAAGTTGCCCTTTACTTAGCTGATTTTCACAATAGATAGTCACCCCTTAAGTAATATAAGCCTTTAGCGAGATTTTGTACCCTGTGCCATCACCGGGTCAAAAGCCATATGGCGCCTGTCGAATAGAGAGAGCCATTCGCGAAGCACAATTTTGAGACGAATGTCAATTGAGGTGGAGTCGGAGTCGAGGCCGAAGGTCAGCCCTTGAGCTCTTCCAAATTCCCTGATCGACGACATCGGGAAGACATTCCTGACGATCCGCATGCGGGCAAGCATTGACGAAACACCTCGAGCTGTTCATTGCTGTCTTCCTTCCATCCCTCAGACAACTCATCCGCTTGCGAGCAGGTCATTCCCGATGTTTTCCAGACTTTCAGCACATGTTCTCGATTCAGAGGCTGAGCTCAACGCTTCGACGTTTGTGACAGGCCATGCCATCGCGATCTTCAGGCACACACACGTGTTGCTTGCTTCAAGCCCGGCCCACCCGCATCCAAGTTCCAGCGACAAACGACGTCAGCATGCGGCATAGCAACAATATGCGCGAACGGCCAATGAATTGGCTTTTCGTAGTCAAGGCTGCTTGCGGACGCGCTACAAGATAAGGAAAATTTCTATTGTATTCATCATTGCACTCCTTCCCTGTATTCCTAATCCACAGACATACTTATTACACACTATGGGTGAAGAGAGCACACCAGAGAATTACACGTTGCTGCAAGGCTTCGAGTGGAATTGCCCAGCAGACGGCAAGCACTATGATCGTCTGAAAGCACAAATACCGTCCCTGAAGGAGATTGGCATTACTAGTCTATGGCTTCCGCCTGCCTGCAAAGCGTCAAGTCCAGAGGTACTACCGCGTCGCTTCGGATTGCAGACGACACTAACAGTCCTCGCAGGGCAACGGCTACGACATATACGACCTTTACGATCTCGGCGAGTTCGACCAGAAAGGATCCGTGCGGACGAAATGGGGTGACAAGGAAGCTCTCCTCGCGCTCTGCAAGACTGCGCGAGAAGCTGGTATCAACACATATCTCGACGCAGTCCTGAACCACAAAGCTGGCGCCGACAAGAAGGAGAAATGCCATGTCATTGAGGTTGACGCTGACAACCGGAACAAGGAGGTTTCAGACAGATACGAGATTAGCGCATGGCTGGGCTTTGACTTCCCAGGTCGCGGAGATAAGTACAGCAAGATGAAGTACCATTGGTATCACTTCTCCGGCACCGACTACGACGCTGGGAACAACCGAAACGCAATCTTCAAGATTGCAAGTGAAGGCAAGAGCTGGAGCGAAACAGTCAGTGATGAGTCAGGAAATGCCGACTTCCTCATGTTCGCGGATATTGACTACAGCCATGATGAGGTTCAAGAGGACGTAAAGAGGTGGGGAGCCTGGGTTGTCAAGGAGTTGGGGCTCAAGGGCTTCAGATTGGACGCCGTACAACACTTCAGCCAAAGGTTCACTAATGAGTGGATCGAGAGTGTCAACAAAGATGTCGGCGAGAAGTTGTTCTACGTTGGTGAATACTGGGATGGAGAAGCACAGAATTTGTGCAATTGGCTGGACGAGACAGAGCACAAAATGAGCTTGTATGACTCGCCCCTGCTCAACAAGTTCGCAAGCCTCAGCAAGGAAGAGAAGGGAGACCTGCGGAAGATATTCGATGGCAGCTTGGTCGCAGTCAAGCCAGTCAATGCCGTCACCGTGGTACAAAACCACGACACACAGAAGGGCCAGACGGTAGAAACACCCGTGGAAGGATGGATGAAGCCTCTCGCACACAGCTTGATTCTTCTCCGACAAGAAGGATACCCTTGCGTCTTCTACGGCGACCTCTATGGAATCAAAGGAGACAACGCAGAGCCCCCCAGTTGTGGCGACAAGCTGGCCGACATCATCGCCGCCAGGAAATACTATGCCTATGGCGATCAGAACGACTACTTTGACAATGCAAACTGCATCGGCTTTGTACGACGAGGCACCAAAGACAAACCAGATGGTCTCGCTTGTGTCATGTCCAATGCGGATCCGGGAGAGATCCAGATGCACGTTGGACCCGAGCACAAGGGCGAGGTCTGGACAGATATTCTTGGATGGCAACAGGACGAGGTCACCATCGACGATGAAGGCAATGGAGTGTTCAAGACTCCTGGTGTCAGCGTTTCTATCTGGGTGAAGAAGGATGCCCAGCATAGAGACAAGTTTCCTGTTAATTTTGATAGCGATATCTACAAGTCGTAAGATGCCTTGGCTCACACAGCGTTCGAATTTGTTCTACCAGCTTCGTATATAGACATTGCATATAGACAAAGATACTATTTAATTTTGTTGTCATTTGGCTTTGTATCTCGCGTCGTCGGCCTCTTCGGAAAGGCCGAACGAGTCCAGTCACGTGCCGCCTCAAACCCTAACCTTGCCCTCCACTTTCCCCCACCGTTTCACCCTCGGAGACAGTGGAGGAACAAAAGCATCGCAGACGTTCACCTGCATCTGGATTGAGGGTAAGTGCTAAGTGTAAATGCTCATCTCATTTGTCCAACCTAGCTTTCGATCATCCATTCAACATGTCTGCTGTGAACTATACCTTCGCTGACGAGCAGGCCTGGCGCAACCTCTCCTGGTCGTGGGCCACTTCGTATGATACAAAGGTATGTACCAGCCAGTCTTGTTGGCAATCCATTCATGTAGCTTAAGACTTAATCGTAACAGAACTGGACTCTCCTAGAATCCATCACCACGCCTCAAGTCCAGACCATCTACTCAGGCATCGATCCACGTCTTGGAGACAAGACTGTGTCAAAGGAGGAATACATCGGCCACTTCAGCTCGAAAGCCTCTCTTGGAGACGAAAGAAGTATCTCTCTCTCTTGTCATCCTTTCCCTCATCGGTCATCCCCTATAGACACCCCCTCAATGTCAGGACGTGCATCGCTACTTGTCTTTCCTGCATTCATTCCGGACTCGCTACGTGTACGCTGACATAGGACAGTCAAAACCCAACACATCCTCGGCGCCGTCAAATTCGAGATCACAGGTCCAGATACAGCGACTGGCAACTGGCAGGTCCAAGCCGCGCACTACCGCACATTCGCATCTGGAGAGGTCAAGGAGTGGACCTCTGCTTCGTATGTAGACCATTTGTATGAGAGGGTCGGTGGAGAGTGGAAGTTTGCAGGGCTGAGGCCGCACACGAAGCTTTGGGAGAGAGGCAGTGTAATGTCTGTGATCGGCGAGTTTGAGTAGACTGGTATTAAGCTTGCATATTGGGTATTAGAGGAACATAAATAGATCAAGAAAGAAGACCTCGTCGAATGCAAAGCGCTCACCCTCTTCTTGTCTCCTTCGATGAGCCTGGCCGTTTTGGTCGGTCCTTCCCAGGTGGCGGTCCAGGTCGACCCCAGTACCCATTGTGCTTCTCATCCATAGGCACCTCATCGAGACACTGTGGTTGCTCAAAGTCTTCCGCACTCCCAACAGGCCAGATGGGAAGGAAGCAGATCTCGTCGACAGTGCAACCTCTGCATCGCTTCCAGGTGGTCCAGCCGAGCCATTGTCTAAGGGTTTGCAGTATGCCAATTGCTTCCTCATAAGTCTCTGCTGTGCCGGCATTGTACAACTCCTGGCAGACGACATGTGACACCTCCTTGACCGCTTTGGCAGCCGTACCCAGCTCCCCACCCTCTCGCTCCACACCCGCAGGCCAGAACTGCCTCGCACACCGCTCGACCTCCTTCTCCTCATCCCTATGATCAGCATCAACAAACGGCCTCAACAACCCCATCACCTCCCCCTTCAACCCCTCCAACGACCTCGCCTTCCCAGCCGTCCAACTCTCGATCCTCCCCCCGTACCTCCCGACCACCATATCCACCACCGCCTGCCAATCCGTCCCCGCCCGTACCCCTCCCTCCTCTCCCCCTCCCTTCCCCCTCCGCATAACCATCTCCACCACCCTCCTCCCCACCTCCCCCCTCACCCCCTCATCCCCTACCACCCTCGCCCTCCCCTTCCCATCCCACTCCACCGCCCCCTCCACCGCGAAACTGCTCACCATGCCCTCGTAATCTACCGCCACCCTCCCGCCGCCAATCCCATCATACCTCGCCGCAACAGCCCTGTAGTACCCCATCCCCTGCTCCCCCCACGTGCGCGCCGGAACCTTGGCTATACTCTCCACTCGCAGATGCTGGGTGAAGTCGCATAGTATGACTTCGAAGCCGCCTTCCATGCGGAGGAAGCCGTCGATGCGGTTCTGCCACAGGGTGGAGGCGAGGGCGCAGAGGTCGGCGGCGCGGTGGGACTCGTCCATGGGGCCGGAGGGGGGGAGGGAGGGGGATGGGGAAGGGGACGGGGAAGGGGAGGGGGAAGGGGAGGGGAGCAGGGGGCGCAGGATGAGGTCTTGTGTGTCTAGTGTGCCGAGGGTGGATTTGGCGGCGGATTGGCCGTCGAGGTAGAGGAGGTGGAGGGTGTGGAGGGTGTGGTAGGTGTGGAGGTAGCCGGGGCCTGGGCCTGGGCGAGGAGAGGAAGGTGAGGAGGCGAGTGGTTGCTGGAGAGGTGGTGCTGGGCGGTGCGGAGGATGGATCCGTTGCTGTGGTTGGGTGGAATCGTCGTGCCAGAGAATAGTTTGTTGAGGGTTGACGTGGCCTTGATCGCCGGGACTGTCGAATGTTGGAGGGCGGGGAGGTCCGTCGTCTTTAGGAGGTGGTCGCCCGTGAGGTCTTGCGAAGATGAGGGCGTGCTCTGGCTCAAATGCGAGCCATTGGGTGCCGTTGATGCGGGTGGGGGAGGTGGTGCCGTGGTAGAACTCGGTGCCGGCAGGGACTGTGGCGAGGAAGAAGGACATGCCGTTGTGGTTCAGGGAGGAGCCCCATTGGCGCATGCTACTGTGAATGGCATTGAAGATGTGATTGGCGCTGGAATTAGTGCCTTGTGCTTCAGTGGTTACCACCGCTGTCGCCAGCAGGATAGTCCCTTGAGCCACGAGCATGATGATGTGTGGTCAAAAGGGTGAACTACAAGCTGGATAACATTTGACAGCACCTACAGATATACAGAGATCCCAATCAGATAAGGAATCACCTACCGCGTGTATGTTTCGCCAGCGCCGCGTAAGCCTGGCGTCGTGCCATATCAATTGCATCTCCGGTATCGCATTTCGGTATGCCGACAGCGGAGACGCATGTCAGAACCGTAGCGTGTTCGCAGGCAGTGGGCGAGGAGCTGTCTTTGACAGGTGTGGTGGGACAAAAATCTGCATCCTCCAGGGGAGCTGTCTGTGTATGTAGCTGTCACAGTCTCACAAACGCCTGGCTCACACGTGGGATCTTCGACCCGCGCAGGCAAGTGGTCGCAGCCCGGCTTTTCCTCTTTGGGGCCACCCGGTGCTCGGCGAGGGTAAAAGAGGCCCGTGAGTGACGGAGAGGCGCTCCTGAATCAGAGATCAAACGAGACGGCGTCGACAAGGCCCAACCAAGACCCAACCAGGGTGCCAGCGAAGGAGCGAGTCTTGCTCAAGATGCATCGTTCATGGCCAGGCGGGTGTAGGCCTTTTGACCGCCATTCGCTGCCTGCCATGACCAGCGCGGGTATCAGTGACAATGTAATCTAGACCTGTCATTTACAGGGTACAACAGCCGCGTGACTGAACTCTGCCATTTTCAATTAAAATAATGTTGTTGCCATGTCCCAGAAACACAAAACCCTTGCTCGTCTTTCCACGATTCGATCTCTGGTCGCTCTAGAGTCTACATTAAAGGTCGGACCGCGCCGGAATCTGTATGATTCATTGCGCCATCACCCACTCTTCCTTCTTGGGATCCTTGACCTGCATGGCTCCGCTGCCCCTCGGACCTCGATCTCCCATCAGATAAGATATTCTTCCCCTGCTCATCGTCAACTCAGCCCTGGTTTAATGAGGAGAGCCGTTTTCGACTGCTGAGCATGTTCTCTCGTCAACATGCCACGGATCCAAATGTCATCAGCGAGGCCTCACCTCTGATCCCTCGCGACGACGAGCGCGATTACCCCTTCCCCCGGAGGAGGCTGAGCGATCATGGTGAGCGTCGAGTTGAGACGTTTTCGGTATGGTGAATTGCGACAAGACGATGATACGTCGAGTGCTCATGTTACACAGGAGCGCGGCAGCGACTATGGCTCTGAACCAGGCTCGTCGTCAAAGTCGGTCTCATCGCCGGCGTCCAAGAGAGCCATCAACATAGTATATTTTGGGTATCGTCGGGCGCAATCTTGTCGGCGTGTTCGGAAGACTGACTTTGAACAGCGTACTCCTTCTCGGATCCATCAAATCTCTCGAGGAGCAGACGACATTTAATTTTCTGCCAGTCGCAACAAGTTCTTTCAAGGCGCATTCATTGCTTGCGACTGTCGCGGTCGTGCAATCAGTCACACTTGCAGTCATCAAGCCGCCAATCTCAAAGGTTGCAGATGTATTCGGTCGTCTGGAGGCGTTCGCCTTATCGATGCTGTTCTACATCATCGGCTATGTCATGCAAGCATCCGCAGATGATGCCGCCGCTTTCATCGTTGCCACCGCATTCTACGCTACTGGACAGACTGGCGTGCAGATATTGTCACAAATCGTCATCGCCGACATAAGCGACCTGCTCGACAGGACTATTCTGTCCAGTTTTCTGGATGTGCCTTTTATGCTCAGCGTCTGGATCGGACCGGTCATCGCCCAATTTATCCTCAAGAACCTGACTTGGAGATGGGGTTACGGCATCTGGGCCATCATTGTGCCCATCTCATTCATCCCATTGGCCACATCACTATTCTCACACCGCCGTGATGTGAAGCAAAGAGCTCAGTCGCCTAAGCCTCCGGCATTGAGCAGTCTTTCGCATCAGCTGGATCTTGTCGGTCTGATACTCCTGGGCGGTGCCATCACCTTCATCCTCATTCCACTCACACTCCACGCGCACGCCTTTGAAGAACGAAGCAAGACCATGACTGGAGCCTTTCTGGCGCTCGGACTGGCTTCTCTGCTAGGCTTGATTGTCTACGAGTGTAGCTCGAAGGTCGGACCAAATCCCATCTTACCGGCACATCTGTTCAAGAGCCGCACTGTTGTCGCCGGGGTGGCTTTGGCCTTCTTCTACTTCATGGCATTCTACCTGTCGGTACTACCATATTTCTACTCTTACCTACTGGTCGTCCACGATCAGTCTGTCTCCGCAGCAGGTCACATTACACAGATGTTCACCTTTTCATGTACGATAGCCGCTGTGGCCGTATCATTCTGGATCAAGCGAAGTCGCAGATATCGCTTCATCCTCATCTGCGGCTGCATCTTCTACAGCGCGGGCCTGATCTGGATGTGCTTCTTGAAAGAGGGCACGCCAGTGATGATGCTGGTAGGCTCGCAACTCACGCTTGGTGTCGGTGGTGGTCTAATCCATGGTCCTGCACAGCTTGGTGTGCAGGCTGCGGTCCGCCATCAAGATGTTGCAACCGCCACGGCCCTGTTCTTGACCTTTCTCGAGGTCGGCGGTGCAGGGGGTTCTGCCATCTCGGGGTCCATTTGGAGTGGTACTCTGTTATCAAAGCTTGAAGAGTATCTACCAGAAGAGACTGCCGAACACGCTGCCGCCATCTTCGGCGATGTCAATTTGGCCGCAACCAAATGGCCGATGGGTGACCCTACCCGCGACGCTATCAATCGCGCGTACCAGGAAACCATCAGGAAGATTCTCTACGTCGCTGTGTTTGTATCACTGGCCTTGCTACCACTGGCACTGATTATGAAGAATTACAAGTTGGACGAAATCGAGCAAGAGAGGGAGGTACCAGTCCTTCGGCACCAGCCGACTTACGAACAGCTCACTGTGAGTGAGATAGACGAGTCTGAGGCGTACAGCAGACGTTCCTCGACTTCCACAATCAGATGATTGGTTACGACGATATACTCTGTTTCGGAAATTAGGGCATTAGGGCTTGGGCATAGCGATTCAGGATTTATGACGACGACCACGAACTCTTTTTCGCATTTAGCGTAGACCATGACGAAGACAGCGACATGTAACCGGCCCTTTTCCATTTACCCCGAACTTTTGCCATGCTTTTGCCAGGACCTTTCGCACAAAGATGACCCGCCTCATCCTCTGTCGACTGCCGTTGCGAGGCGCCGGGGCACATTTTGCGGGGAAGAGTCAAGCTCGGTTCGAGGTTGCTCAGGAACTAAATGCTTATCCGCCTCTTGTTGACGCCCTGCAATTCCGGCACTTTGGATGGACCATGAAGCGATCAGCCATTTATTAGACTGCCTTGCCCTGGCCACGAATGCTTCGTGGTCAACGGTCAAAGGCTTAGCCATGTCTTCCCCATACTTCAACCCCAAGGCCTTGGGGCTGTTGCTACTCCAATCAGGCACAGCAGTGCTTGGCTATGCTACAGCAAATGCGAGCTGTTCTGGTCTAGCGACCTCGCTGCAGATCCCCGACGTTCAGGTCCTGGTGGCAGAGTCAGTCCCTGCAGGTACCAACCTGACCTTCCCGACAGTCCCAGCAGATTGCGGCCCGACAGCTCAGAGCCAGGTCACCCTTGTTGATATCTGCCGGGTTCGCATGCTGCTTACCACTGGACCGACTAGCAATGTCACGCTTGAGCACTGGCTGCCTGCCGATTGGAATGGACGATTCCTCGCCACCGGCAATGGAGGCACGAACGGCTGTATCGACTTCAATGCCATTAACTACGGCACTGTCAATGGATTCGCCGCCATTGGGACCAACAATGGTCACGATGGCTTTTCAGGTCTACCCTTCCTGAACAACCCAGGAGTCATCGAGGACTTTGTCTACAGAGCCTTGCATAGTTCTGCCTCCATCGGCAAGCAAGTCATCCAGACGTACTACACACAGCCTGCATGCAAGTCCTACTACTTGGGCTGCTCTACTGGAGGCAGACAAGGCTTCAAAGAGGCTCAGTCGTTCCCTGATGACTTTGACGGCATTGTGGCCGGCGCTCCCGCCATCGCATACAACGACTTGAACTACCAAAGCGGCAGCGTCTTCATCGCCACTGGGCCCCCTGGATCGCCAACGTTCCTGTCATCAGCACAATGGTCCGCAGTCGTCAACAGCTCCATCGCCCAGTGCGATCTCCTCGACAACGTAGCCGACGGAATCCTCGAAGACCCCGACCTCTGCCAACCACGATTCGAAGCTCTCCTCTGCGCTGCGAACCAGACCAAGTCAACCACCTGCCTGACCCCGACCCAAGTCCAGACAGCCCGCCGCATCTACAGCCCCATCTACGGCCCACAAGGCCAGCTCATCTTCCCCCGCATCCAACCCGGCGTCGGCTCCTTCCTCGTCTCCGGCACTCCCTTCCCCTACTCTACCGACTGGTGGCGCTACGTCGTCTACAACGACACCACCTGGGACCCCACCACCCTCGGGCTCGACGACTGGGTCGCCGAAACCGCCGTCAACCCCTTCAACATCCAGACCTTCCTCGGCGACCTCTCCGCCGTGCGCGACCGCGGCACCAAAGTCCTCCACTACCACGGCCTGCAAGACGGCCTCATCAGCTCCGAGAACTCACGCCGCTACTACGAAAACGTCCAGCGCACTATGGACGCTACCTACGAGGAACTAGACGACTTCTACCGCTACTTCCGCATCTCGGGCATGGGTCACTGCAGCGGTGGGTCGGGCGCGAGTGTCATTGGTAATGGCAAGACGAATACGTGGACGGATGACGCGGATGGGAACGTGTTGCAGGCGATGGTGAGGTGGGTTGAGGAGGGGGTGGCGCCGGAGACGATTGAGGGGGCGAAGTTCAAGACGGGTGGGAATGGGACGGAGGTTGAGTATACGAGGAGGCATTGTAGGTGGCCGAGGAGGAATGTGTGGGATGGTGAGGGGGATGTGGCGGATCCTGATAGTTGGAATTGCGAGTAGATGTTGAGTAGATATTGATGGCCGGTGTAGGCGAGATCTCATCACTGTTGGCGAATGCAAATCTAAACTGTGGTGTCGATAAATGTCAACGAGCTCGAGTTTTGCTCTTAGTGACCTTGTTCTGGCCCTTCAGTCGTGCCGATCGCCGTCGCGGTGGAGCCGAAAGCTTATTAAGTCTTTCCAAAAGCTCATCCCTTTCCCTCACCGCATCGTCTCGTTCTTTCTGCATTGCCTCCAATGCCTTCCCATCTAACTTCTTCTCCTCTCCGAGCCTCACGGCGTGCGAGGAAAGCAACCACAAAGACGAGCACTCCGTCCGCAAATCCAGCATGACCGGAGGGTCGACGTGGAACTGGCTTGTGATCTTGTAGATCCTACCCTCATGCTCCTTCTCCAGTCTCGTGTGCTCGGCCTCTTGCTCATCCAGGAAAGCACCGAGGATGCTCTCTCGAGTGCGCTCGGGATCTTGCTGATGGGCTTCGGCGAGGAATCTGTACAATCGCCGTAGGAATTGCTTGTCCCGGCGGATCTTGACCACTCGTCTGTTGTGGTCGAGTACTAGCTGCTTTTGTTCCGACCTGCTGAAGCCGCTACGTTCGAGTACGTGCTCTGTTGGGCGATATCGTTTCATGGCTTCTGGATCCTGTGAGGTGGGTTAGTCCTGGTGACACAAGACCCCGCTCGACTTGCCTCTGGGCCAGCTCCCCCCAGGTATGGAGGCGGACTTGGTGGTGGGCATGCGAGATGAGCACGTGTGGTGGCCATGATGCTTGGATCGTTGATGTGGAGGACTCTGAGAAGGAAGGGAAACCGGATGGGATGTCAGGCAAGCTCGTACATTGACAGCGCAAAGGTGCGAAGGGGTTGCTGCGTGTGGTGGGACAGAGCGCCTCTTCACGGGCTCGAGTTGTACGGCATCATGCCCGAGTCACACCGACCATATGCAATTGTCCGGTGTCACGGGCTGAGGAGCCATCACCCTGTGTGTGCTTTGCCAGCACGTGGGTAGACTCTTCGGCAATATTGATCAGTATCATATCGAGCCTTGCAGAGCATCCCTCATTCGAACCTGAGTGAACGACCTGAGAGATGCTATACAAGTTTCGACGTTCGCCTGACAGAAAGACCTCTGACTCACGTTGATCTCCACGCCGGGGTGAAGGATATGCATATGCGCAAGCTGTGAGAGATATGGACGGAGAAAGTGCCACCTTAGAGCCCACAAGTCAAATCCAATACTCGCCCCGTCGGGAAGTTGTGCCTCTGATGCTGTTGAACAGTGGAACCACTATTCGTCGGCGCGGTTTTCTGGCCGAAATGTTCACCCATGTTTAGTATAATCGAAGAACGTTCTAGTTATGTACGAATTCGCAGCTTGGTCCCGCTCGTCTTTGTGACTCTGTCTATGTTCTTGCTCTGAAGTCGTGCGGATCGACGTCGTCCATTTGCTTCCGGCCAGCGACCCACCGCCGATGACCGCTGCAATTTCCGCAGTTGCTTCAGAACTTCCTTTTCTCTCTCCACTGCCTTATCTCGTTCTCTTTCCAGATTCGCCACCGTCTTGTTTTCTCCGCCTTTTGCTTCAGCAATCTGTTCGACAAGTGTGGAGAATAGCCACAATGAAGAGCATGCTGGCTGGATATCCAACATGGACGGCACGGTCAAGTCTGGGTGGCCCATGATGTTGTACATTCTGGACTCATGTTCCTTCTGCAATCGAGCCCGTTCTTCATCCTGTTGTTCCAGAAAAGCGTTGATTACGCGATCGCGCTGGCGATCGGTCGACTCGGCAATGAAGTTGTACAGACGTTGGAGGAAGTGGTAGTCTCGACGGACTTTGACGACCTGTCTGTTATGACTGACGAGTAGCTGGTTTTGTTGCGCTCGACTGATACCGCTCCGCTCAAGAACGTATTGGATAGGACGATAATGTGCGAGCGCTTCTGGATCCTGAAAGCAGTGTCAGGCATGGTTGCACAGACCCCACTACCCTGTTCACTTACTTCTGGGCCGTCACCTCCAAAGTAAGGTGGAGGACTCGGTCGTGGGCAGACGAGATGGGCGCGAGTGTCGGCCATGATGCTCAATTTCTGATGTATACGGTAAGGCTCGAGGGGGCAAAGGGTTGAGAGTGCAGCGCGCTCCCACAAGGACAGCGCAGCGTGGCAGATCTCGCTCCTCGGGTGGTGGCACAGAGCGCTTCGAGCAAAATGATTGAACGAAATGATGCCAGCGAAATCTCGTACAAAATGCAGCTATCCGACATCACACTGGGCATCAGAGCTATAAATCATCTGGACTCACCACCATGGCCCTCTTTGCTCGGACAGTCAAATCCTTCATCCTCGAGGCTACCAATCTGAAAGAAATATTCATTCCATCATGAATGCTCCTATCAAGACACCAGCTCATGTGGATATCCACACCAACGTCAAAGACCTTATGGCGTATGCGAAAGCCTTGAGGGACATTGATCCCGACATAAGTGCAACCCTGGTCCCAATGGGCAAGCTTGCTCTACAATCCATCGATACCATTGCAAGGGGTGCGGCTGACAAGACGGTGGGGAATTTGCGAGTCGAAATTTTCAAAGTGGTTAGGCAGGATGTCAGGAGGCCATCGGTATCTACCATGAATCGTCCAGGAGCTCGTGCGACTGACGCCCGTAGGCAATGTCTCGCCAATATGTCTTGGGTATCAGACCCCAAAGACCAATGGCGTACAACATTGGCAGTGATCCAAGCTGTGATATCCGCCTCGAAGGAGACAGTGCCTTGGGTAGCTCCGATGGCAAATCTCGAGTACAGCTGTGGTTCCTACCTGGAGGCGGCCCCTGTTTTGTTTACAACATCTCTTGTAACAATCTGTACATCCATAATGTCGACAAGCCCGCTGAACGAGAGATGCTCTACCCTACACAGCTTCTGGACATCACATCGCCTGGCTGTTTCCACCTTTCTTTCGGGCCCGAACAAGAATGGCGACTGACAACATTTCCCGCGCCAAGGATAAATCAGATCACTCAGAGACTGCCTGGGCACTTCACGCCGTAACCGACGCCTGCCCCAACGGAAGCCCAGCTAGAGAAAGAGCCGACAGACATGGCGACCTCGGAGAAGGCGTCGACGAACGTAACGAGCTCGAAGGCCAACCCCGCAGAGAAAGCACCGATGAAAGGCCAGATTGGACAGTATCCAAGCAAATGGGAACGGGGATACCACGCGTGTCGAATGCACGATGAGGTGCTGTTCGTCAATGATCGGTCAGTCGTGCTGAAGAGGAAGCTTCCGTCTTTCCCGCATGTAATCAAGATGCCTCGTACTATGGATATGCGGTCGAACTTCCGCGGGGAGCTCAAGCTGCTCTCCAAATTGGACCATGTTTGCAAGCTCCACATCCGTCAACGATTATGATTGCTAATTCGATCAGGACAGCATCTGTAGGATCTTCCAGTCCGGCGATGGAATTCCGCCTCAACAACTCCATCTGGTACTGGTGCCGGGAAAGGATATGAGCTTATTCAAAGACGTCAACGGCTATTGCAGCCTGTCCGCGGTCCAGATCCTCTCTTTCTTCGAAGACATGTCCGGAGCTCTGGATTACTTGAAAAGCCAAGGCGTGGAGCACAATGATGTGAAGCCCTCGAACATCATGGTCTCAAACCACGCCTTTGTTCTCATCGATTTTGAGCTTGCTCGAGACGGCGAGACTCGAGCAAACGCTGTGCTCGCAGGGTCCCCGGCGTTTACGCCACCAGAAGTGTCACGAAAAGTCAGCCCGCTCAGCTTCCCCGGGAAGAGGGACGTGTACGCGTTCGGCATTACCTCTTACTGGGCCCTCGGACTCATGCCACTTCCGAGGAATGACATCTTCACCATTGCGGGATTCATTGCGCAAGATGGGGAGGATGGCGACAATCGGTTTGCTTGGGATACTACCGTGTCGAAGCTGCAAGCCCTGCTGCCGGACTCTTTCGATCTGGTTCGTCGGACCACAGCTCGTGACCCTGAGCAGCGAGTCAGTGCAGCTGATTTCTGCGAAGGTGTCAAGGAGATCACGGAGGAGATGATTGAAGAAGAGCTGGAAGCAGCTCACAAAAGGCAGAAACCGCGTCGGAAAGGATCGAAGAAGACTTGAGATCGGCGAAGGGGTCTGTCAGGTCAATGTTTTTGTATCTTTGTGTAGTGTTATTACCAAATCAGCACCTCCTTGGCTCATGAAGCCTGGAGGCTGCTTCCCCTTTGTCCATGGTTCTAGCTATTTTAGGTTCACTTCTTCAGATCAAATCTTGCCTTCTTCCATCTTGCTATCCTGGCAGACCTTCGTAATGTCACCTTCTCCAATGCGGTCGGAGCAATTGCTGTAGACACAATCTTGGAGAAGTCCAATTGCCCTTTCCTGCTCTCCGAGGCCCCCGAGCTTTCGGCCCTTTCCGGGGGCGGCGGGGTCTTGATCCCCCAAATCTCCTTCAATTTCGGCATCTTCGCGATCATTTTCGCTCGCCGTCTTTCATCTCTTTCCTTCATTCTTCCCTTGATGAACGGCAAAGCCACGCTGGACAGGCGCCATAGAGACGCGCAATCTGTACCATCCGTCAACCCCGAGATGTACCCTTCCTCACCACGGCCGTGGATCGCAATCGTCATCATACGACCCGCATGAGCACTTTCTAAGGCTCGACTCTCCTCCTTTAGACCAACTAGGAATTCCGTGATTCTTTCATGGAGTGGTCTCGTGGTGTCGGCCTTCAGGGCGTCTCTGAAGCGAAACATGAACTCGTGGTCGCGGTAGACGTTGATGGTGCGGCGGTTGTTCTCGCGGATTATCTTGTTGATCTCGACTTGACTGACGCCCATACTGACTATCTCGGCGCTGACCCCAGGACCTCTGTTATACTTCTGGCGGAAGCGTTGATGAGTCTGGGTGCGTCAATAATGGTCGTCGTGTCAGTATTGAGAACGGCAGACTCACGGTGGGTTCCTCGCCGGGCTGAGGTGCTGGGGACACGCTCGTTCTTGTGGGTTCGAAGCTTGCCATGGCTGGAATGTGCTGGCTTTTTCTGATGAGAAGTCCGTTGGAGATATGTCGACTGCTACAGATGTTCTTGAGCAGTCGATCAAGAGTCATCGTCGCTGGGGCCGGGCAATTCCATTGGAGTTAACGTTGCACAAACTCCAATGCACTCTTCCGACTCTGGTTTGCTGCACAGCTCGATGACTGGCTCGACATGAAGGACTTGTCCTACAGCAGAAAGAATCTTCTCAAGCTCGCGAGACCTGTCTTTCCTCCTTCTACTTACAATTTGCTCTTCCTCGAGTTTTCCAACGATATCGTCGCTCTTCTGCCAACAAGTCTGACGATACGATGTGTATGATAATATGTCAGCTCTCATTCAACCCCCACCAGTCATAAAGCTTATTGCTGATGACTTCCATACCGGGGTCCAAGCACTCTTGGATCGCCTGCCGGAAGCCAGGATATGTCTTTCGCCTATCGAATCCGGCCTGCAAAGCAGGATGGCGACTTGGACGGTCTCATCACTCAACAGCATGTGCGAGGCGATGAGGTTCCAATCAGCAAGATCCTTGGCTCATTGAAAGGTGCGAGTCTCGAGTTTCAGATCATTCACAAGCACTGATTCTGCCAGGTTCTATTCGCTCTCTGCGCTCGGCAGGAATCAGAGTGCTATACTGTCGATTCGAAAGAATAGTGCGGATTCCAGTTTCCAATTTCGCAACGACTTTGGCATGAATCCCCTAACGGGCGCTCACTGAATGCATCTGGCGCAGATCACTTTTGTGGTTCCCCCTTCAGGGCCGTGCTACATTCAATCTCAGGGACATCGAGGCTTAAGCATTCGCGTCGAAAAGCAGCGAAGAAGGCTTGAGGTCGGCGAGGGGGTTCTGTCAGGTCCATTTCATTGTATCTAGGTGTGAGATGATATAGTTACTATCAAATTGGCGCCTCGAGGGCTAAAAAGGCCGGAAGCTGCTTTCTGCTTTGTCAACATTCTCGCAGTCAGATCGCTGCTTCAGCCCGAGTCTATCCTTGATCCGTCGAGCAATCCTATCCGACCTTCGCAGAGCGATTTTCCTCTGCAACAGTGTGCCCGGTTCAATATCAACACTGACAATCTTCGAAAAATCCAAGTTCCTCTTCCTCTTCTTCTTCCGCTCGGAAGCCCCCATCCGTTCGGCAGTTTCCGGCCAACACTCCCCGAACTTCGGCATCGCAGCAATCAATTTCACTCGGTCCTTCTCGATGGCCTTCTCCCTCTTTCTTCTGAGCCACGGCTCCGTCAGACTCGACAACCTCCACAGACTTCCTAAATGGGATCCAGAGTCCAACATGGAGTCGTATCCTGGTTCTTTGATTCCTTGGGAGCTGATAAGGTACATGCGTTCTTTGTGGCCTTTTTCCATCGCATTGCTTTCTTCGCGTAGGCCGACGAGGAACTCGGTGATGCGTTCGTGCAGCGGTCTGGTAGAATCGGCTTTGACGGCTTCTTTCAGGCGGAAGATGAATTCGTGGTCGCGGTAAATGCTGACGGTGCGACGGTTGTTTTCGCGCACGAGCGTGTTCTGGTGGGCCTGAGTGATGCCGAGATCGATGAGCTGGTCGCGGTTGGGGGGCGACACGTTGTGCTTCATACGAAAGACCTCATCGTGCTAGAGGGATTAGAGAAGTTCAAAGCTGTCGTTGGAAGGGAATGTACGGGATGGTCTTGTTCGCGAGGAGGGACGCTAGACTGGCGTGGCTCGAGGTTTGCCATACTGAAAGATGCTCGACGGTGACACTACGTAGGCCGATCTTTGTGAGTCGTGCCGAAAATGAGGGCGTCGGTGTGTCAGTTACGGAAACTGAATTGGCAGGAGCGAGGAGGTCACCCCGCAGCAGGTTTGTTGGGTTCATGTTACACAGGCTTCAATGCATCTATCCGGAACTGATGTGGCTGCACAGAAGAACGACTGGCGGACTGAAGCGCTTGTACTTCAGCATGATGGCTACTAAATCTCGTGGGATGCCCATGTTCTGGGTTGATCGCTACCAGCTTCTTCTCGCTCAACATGCATCCACCTACGTACCCTCCCCCTGTGGTCCTTCTCAGACACCCAAACTTCAACGCCGGCGCTCAGGAGATACGTTCATTTGATCCTGCAGTACGAGTGTGCATGATGCCATTGAGCCCACAAGCCTTCAGCAGAGCAAATGTATGGACTCCAATTACTTCCGAACACCCCCACCACGGGGAATACCAAAACCTACGAGGACGAATGCAAGGCCTCTTAGTATGTTCTACCATTTGATCTTGCTCGGCTCTAACGCCACAAGCCCTTTCTAGCGCTACGCTCGCACCCAGAAGGCAAGTGCTACACTTTCGGATCTGGAGGAAAGTGCAGCATCAGCATGCCAAACCCGCCTGCCAGCGATCCCCTCATGTACACGGGCTGGATTCATCTGGTACAGATCAGCCTGCTGGTGCCGCTTTGGCCTCTTCCCTGCCTTATCCTGAGTCAAATTCCTGCCGGCTTTGATCTTTACAACTCTCAGGGGCAGAGAAGCATTCCTTCCGTGGAAATGCTAAAGTGGTACACTATATCGCCAGGTGACTACACACTGAAGTTTGGAGAGAACATCACTTGGCAACTGCATGTGCTGGCACCACTACCTTCTCTCCCGCTGCAGTCGCCTCCGCATCTGGTGATGACCAAGGAGGAACTTCAGCTTTGCGATGCTATCCGCTTGAGTCAGTCCGGCCTCTCTACCGATATTCAATGCGTTATACTCCGTGTGACTCAATTCTCGAAAATGGAACTAGGCGAGCTTGATGGCGACACAATGGCAGAGGCTGTGATGCGGACAGGAGGGGCCGTCATGTTCCGGAAATACGGTACTGTGAAAAAGATCAAATTTGCAGTCCGGGACGAGATAGAGATATTGAAGTCCTTGAATCATGTAAGTTGCATCTATTGAAGCCACACGACAACAGTATCTGACATTCACAGCCCAATATCGTCTCATGCTTCGACGGTCCCCAGCAGGACGATCCTTGGATCGAAGCTCCCGTTCTAGAGCTGGAGTACCTTAATGGCGTAAGTCTCGAAAGGTTCTCGAACTCTGGGGTTTCCACAATGTCATCGAATCTCGTGCTGCGGCTTCTTAGATCCATCCCTTCAGCGCTGGTGTACCTGGTCGACCAGGGTATCGAGCACAACGATATCAAAATCGAAAACATCGTCGTCTCTGCATCTGGCATCAAGCTCATCGACTTCGGTCTAGCACGCAAAGGGGCCGACAGAGAAGTCTGGCCAAGCGGTGTCTCACGTTACGTGGCACCAGAATCCCGAAAACCGAAGGAAGCATTGATTTACGGCGCCAGGGATGTGATGGCCTTCGGTGTTGTGATCTTCTGGGGGATCAGGTGGATCTTCGCGCCAACTGGGTATTCATTCAAGGTGGCCAAAGCCGTCGACCCTGGGAAGCACCAGGACAGGATGAACAAATGGATCATCAAATTGTCGAAGCGGAGCAAAACTCTGCCCAGCATGTTGGGCGAGCTGGTCAGGGTATACGAGGAGTTCCCTGAGCGTCGCATGCTCCCGGCCGAGTTGGAGGTAGCTGCAGCCAAGGTCGACGAGCAATCCATCGAGTGGGCTTTCGAAGCGGCCCCCTTGGTCCGGGCAATCGATGAGAGCTCGGGAGAGGACATGTCCCTGTCGTCTTCGGAGGACGAGGACTCGGAAGACGACGAGGACGATGGCGAGGTCGAGGAAGAGGCCAGAGGTGGACATGACAAGGCATGACCACAAGGGGTCTCATGTGCGACAATTCTGTACTATATTTATATATCACGAAGCGGATTGTACATCAACAGCCGCTTATATCATCAACACAACCCTCACACCCATCCCCCACACCAGCCCTCCCGCCCCTCCCTCACGACAAAGCCCTCAAATCCATCACCACCCTCCCCTCGGCCTCATCAATATCCTTCTGGATCGCCTCCTTGACGATCGCCCCACACATCTTCGCATACGGATTCGTCTTGACCGACAACTGCTGCGCGATCTTATTCCCATACCGCCCACCCTGGTAAAAGTCCCTACTCGCCAGACCCTCGATGTCCTGCGCCTCCATGTTAGTGATGTTCTCGCCAACGCCGAAGATGGGGAGGCCCTGCTTCCGCATATCCGCTACTTTGAGGAGGAGCAGGCCGCGGTGTGTGTGTGCGGAGGCGAGGAGGCGGCTTTGTAGGCCGGAGACAGGGGATTGTGGGGTGGAGGGGGAGGCGAGGTCGATGCCTTTCTGCAGGTCGAGGAGGATGGATTGGCTGGCTTCTGAGGTGGACTGGGTGAAGAGTTCAGCCATGGCGAGGGACATGCGGTTGATTTGGGCTCGGTCGATGTACGCGGGGGCGTAGTCTGGACGGCGCTGTATGAGTGCTGTTATGGCGGTGTGTGCGGAAGAGATCTGTTCGAGAGAAGGCTCAGGGACGTTGAGAGGCTTGAGGATAGCTGCTGATTCGCTTTTGAGTAGTCTGCAGTCTTCTGCTGATATGCCTGGGAGGTCGTCGACTTCATGGTTGATTTGAGCCGCTCCAGATGGGGAAGACTCGGGGTCAAAGAGAGCACCGAGTACTCGACTGTCTTTCGCGGAAAGTGCAGCCATGGTGTCACGAAAGCCGAATGATGTTCACGGATGTTTTTGATTCTAGATGCATATCATGGAAAGATCGAGCACGTGAGCGGCGAAGCATAACCAGGATGCGAAGTGAGGAACAAAGCGGCTTTCGACCGGGGCATCGGGTTTGTGGAACGGCTGGCGACCGAGATCTCGGGTCGCGGAGGACATTTTGGCGTCTTCAGCCTCAACAAGCCGCGCAAAGCCGAGCATCACGGATGTATCGCCTGATAACATGGAACCAGGCTATGGGTTTTGTCAGAGGTTGAATCCTACATATCTTCGCCTTGTCTGACATCCTTGTTCTTCATCTACCAACCAAACGTCCTCAAATTACCACTCTCGTGACGAACATCAAACACAATAACATCCACAATATGGCTCCGATAGCACTTTCGCCGCAACGGTCTCCGGATCTCCACCCTCAGACTGACCTGTCATCATATCGCGGCTATGACCACGTGCACTGGTACGTTGGCAACGCAAAGCAAGCAGCAGCTTTCTACGTGAATCGGATGGGCTTTGAGCGAGTAGCGTACAAAGGACTGGAGACTGGCTCTCGAGCAGTGGCCTCACACGTGGTCCGGAACGGCGATGTGACCTTCATTCTCACCTCTCCTCTTCGTGGCCTCAAAGACCTCCACAGATTCAGCCAAGAAGATCAAGAGCTCGTCAAAAGCATCCATGAGCACCTAGAGAAGCATGGAGACGCCGTGAAGGGTAAGAGAGTCCATCCATACTCTTTCCAGAAGTTTGCTGACAGGTCGTAGATGTCGCCTTCGAGGTCGATTCAGTGGATAGCCTCTATCAAGCCGCAGTGTCGAATGGCGCCAAGTCGATACGACATCCGACGGTATCGAAGGACAAGGATGGCTATGTCAAATCCGCAGTCATCCAGACATACGGCGACACTACCCACACCCTGATCGAGCGCAGCTCATATCGAGGAGCATTCTTACCAGGTTTTCGACTAGAGACGGCGATGGATCCAGTGAACAAGTACCTACCCAAAGTGACTCTCGAGGCAATCGACCATTGCGTTGGTAACCAGGACTGGGATGAGATGGATGATGTCTGCGATTGGTACGAGAAGGCGCTGGGCTTCCACCGCTTCTGGTCTGTCGATGACAAGGATATCTGCACAGAGTACTCGGCTCTCAAATCGGTGGTAATGGCATCGCCAAACGAGGTCGTCAAGATGCCCATCAACGAGCCGGCCAAGGGAAAGAAGCAATCGCAAATCGAAGAGTACGTCGACTTCTATGGCGGCGCAGGCGTCCAGCACATTGCCCTTCGAACGACCGACATCATCTCCGCCATCACGAACCTCAAAGCTCGTGGTGTCGAATTCATCAAGGTGCCAGAGACCTACTACGACTCGATGAAGAAAAGACTGCAAGCAGTCGGGCTCGAGTTGAACGAAGATTTCGAGACAATCAAGAGTCTCGATATCCTTATCGACTTTGACGAAGGTGGCTACCTTCTACAGCTTTTCACCAAGCATCTCATGGATCGTCCGACAGTGTTCATCGAGATCATCCAGCGCAACAACTTCTCAGGCTTTGGTGCAGGCAATTTCAAGTCCCTTTTCGAGGCAATAGAGCGCGAGCAGGAGCTCCGTGGTAACTTGGTATAGACAGATGCATAATGTAATGACCGTGACGACAAAGAAATCCTGCTGCCAGAGGCCATAATTTCCAGAGTTGTGATTGGTCGGTGCACAGTCAGCAGGTGGGCCGCGGCTATCCGCGCTTTCCGTGAACCGTCTTGCTCCGATCTGAACGCGGCTTTGTACAACCACACCCGACCGCTCTCCGGCTTCACATCGAGAACCACCGCGCTTTGGCGCTCACGCGTCGCAACATGCGCTTGAAAGCGTGCGTCGAGTCCACATGCTAGTATGATGATAGCTAATACGATGGCGCAGGAATATGGCCTGTGATCGATGCCGGCATGTCTATCAGACCAAACTTTCTATGAGGCAGAAACTGACTGGGGCAGGCGTATGAAGACAAAATGCGACGACGCCAGACCAGTCTGTGGCACATGTAAGCAACGTCGCAAGGAACATCAATGCACGTACTTTGGCGGCGGTGGGACGACCAGAGGCAGGCCTCGCAAGGATGCTGTCCTGCAAAGGCCATCTACTTTCATGGGCTTCGATCCGGCCGGGACACCTCGGGCCATCGGTGTCAGCTCAGGTCCTACAACGACACCGAAACCTCCTTCCACATCGGCACCGGTGGCTTCAGCGACCGAAGATCGGCACACGGCTGACAGCATAGAGCGTCTTGTCGAGGCTAAGATCCAGCAAATGCAAGTGATCAGAGACATTTGACTTTTGCGCACATCTAACAGCTCACAGGCTCGGAAGATCTCTGACTTCTCCGATTAACATCAGTGGTCGAGATGACTCGGTAGCGAGACAAACATCTCCTCCGCAGGTTGCCGCAAGTGTCGAGAGGCCTCCAGCGACGTCCGAAGAAGTGTGGGCAACGTACAGGCAAACCTGGTGAGCAGGTTCAGTCATGTCGGCAACCGTTTCTGACCAAGGTAGCCAGCTGCAGGAAGAGGACGAGGCCAAGTCGGATCTTACAGAAACCTACTCTCAACAGCTGCACTGCCAACCACTTCCCCTCCTTAATATCGACCTCTTGCGAGACACCCTAGACACATGCCCAGACTACCTCTTCTTTGCCGTGTATCTGGTCATCGGTTGCAGCATCGCCAGGTCGGATGACTATCCGCATGTCTCGTTCAAAGCGCTTGCACGGATGTTGACACAAGTGCTTTCTTCCATCGAAAGCCCGTCCCTGACTACCGTCCAAGCATATTGTCTACTTTCATGGACTTGGATCTACGGTTCGTTACGGCTCACTCAGGAAGCTGTTGTGCTAATACCATACAGTGGGCGATCGCACCGCTGCACAGACCAGCTTTACCAGCGCAAGCATCATCTTCGATGAGATCACAGACCGCAGTGTCAGGCGTCGGCATCGCCCGGACAGCGACGATGATCTGCTTCGCTGCTGTCAAAGTATCTTCATACTCAAATGCATGATGGTCAGAAAGAACTCAACCTTTGAGCGTCGCCCCGCGCTGCCTCCCCAGTTGGCACCGCCCAAGCCACCTGCTTTAATCGAGACAGAGAACGGCAATCCTCAGCCAGCGGATCTAGGACTCATGGCCTACACAGTCAACCTGTTCGGCATCTTCACTCGTGCTCTTGCGTTCGTGCAGTCTTTCGGTACTCCTGTGCAAGCGGAGCACTGGCATGCGGACTCGAATTATCATTCGATCATTCAGGATCTAAATAACTTCGAGACGACATTGTCCCAGGAACATAGAGTTAAAAGGCTTCGATTTGAGCAGCGCACGATTGAAGAGATCGACCATCAGCGTCTGTACTGGGCACCTTGGTTCATGATGCAGCTTCTGTTTCATGGCATCCAGGCGCTCATCAACCATCCACTCCTGCATTTGGTGGAGCAAAGACGGGAGGCTTGCTTTCGACCACCTTCCTTCAGTCAGCACACATCAGATCAAGCTCGACTTCACGCCGGCTGGATCATCCACTTGATCCGAGCGGCAGCGGCGAAGGACTTTGAGCTTCATGATCCTTTCCTGGCGTTCATAGCTGCCACCACCGCTACAGTGTATCTGTTTTGGACGTTCGACAAAGATAAGAAAGCCGCTGAGGATGCTCTGATCTCGTTCAGAACTTGTGTCGACTTTGTGCGGTCGAAAGCAGATGGCGAGTCACACTTGCGCTTCACAGTATGATCCAATGAGAACGGATAGACCCGAAAAGACTGACCATATTATAGCTGGCACGCCTGGAAATGCTCGAGCAGTCGGCAAGTCGCATGTCTGACGGCCGAGACCAACGTCCTAGACCAAGTGCAGCCATCGAGATTCTGCTGCCAATCTTTGAGTACTGTCGGACCGATCCTGTCGATCAGATTCTGGACGGCGACGGAGCTGTGCCACTCCCTATCACATCTGAGTTCCTGACCTCGCCACATGCGATCTCGGCAGGAGCTACTCCAAATCCAAATAATGGTGCACAGCAAGATACTGGAGCAATGGAAAGTGGATCGAGGGGTAACAGCATGATTGACGACAACACGAATTTCTTCACTGGAGGCGGCGAGTTTGGCAACATTAATATCTTCGACACCTCAGACATTCTGAACACGGCTCTGCTCGATGGGAGTCTGTGGCCTGGTCAGCTATGAGGTGATGAGGATATGTGACAGTCTAAATCACCTCGAACATGCCAGCCCAACAGATACTGCTCGTGGGTCTGCATGTATTTATACGAGTCATGGGACAGAGCATGACTACTAGATATAGTTACGTACGTGTATGATTAGAATGATCGACTTCTATCCAGCACTCAAACTATATCTGGGGCTACTTCTCTTCAGACTGACTGTTCGCAGGCTGTCGAATTATGTGCTTCACAATTACTCAAGCCTGGGGTTTTCTCGCTTTCGACGTGTCTTCCAGCTTAGACTCATGGACTACGTTGCAGACGAGCTCATCAGTGCTTTCTTCCTCGCAAATGAGGCTCTGATGTTTGGCGCCATCTCAACAGCCTGACGTACCGACCCGAGCGCAGTCTTTTTCGCAGCCATCAACAAGTCCTCCGGACTCATCCTATTCACGGCCTTCATGGCTGCAGCCTGCTTGATACGAATATCAAACATCTCTAAGCTCTCGCACTGCCAGATAATCTCTTCCACAGTAGCCTGGAGCAAATCTTTCTGCTCGTCCTCCGTACGAAGCAGCCCAAGATCGAACGGATGATGGCGTGGCAGTTCCTTCCAACCCAAAGCGAAGAGAAACGTGGGCATGAATGCATACGTGTCACGCTTCCCAGCGTGTAGAAGAGGGTCCACGGGGTCCAACACATCGAGCGCGACATAGGCCGCTGTGCCCGAGAAGCGAGGCCCCGTTCGACGTCCTCGAGTGGCGAGGCCAAAGTCGATGAGTTTGACTTGCGTGTCGTTGATGAGTATGTTCTCTGGCTTGACGTCGTTGTGCTCGACGCGTTGCTCGACGAGATAGCACAGGACTTCTGGGATGGCTTGGAGGAGGGCGAAGACTCGGTCGGCGGGGAGGTTGCAGAAGTTTTGGGAGTCGCGGTAGGCGGAGAGGTCTTTCTTCCCGAGGAACTCGGTGTAGAGGGCGGTGGAGACGGGGTCGATTGCTGGCCAGGGGGACATGAGCTGGACGATGTGCTTCTGTGAGGTATGTGTTAGTCTTCTCTAAACTGAGGGTCTATTATGGTATACTGACGTGCGATAGCTTCTTCAGCATCTTTCGTTCTTCCTGGATGTACTCTTTTGCCTTCGTGTTCCGGCCTTCCTTCTCGACAATGGTCCTGTCACCCTCTCGGAATACTCGGACGATAGCATTGGAATTGATCGCGATGATGGAATTGCTGACTCGAGGCCGATCAGAGCTGTCGGACTTCTCAACTGCTGCTGGGAAACCAGTCGTCGAGATTGTCCGAGGTGGAAGTGCAGGAAGTCCTGTTGATGGTCGATCTTGCTCTTCCGCCCCCTCCACTGCATCTTCTTCGGCCGACACAGACGACTGTCCTTGCTCATCAGATGTTGCTTGAGGTACTTGTAATGCTGGGGCCTCAGCAGTCGAATCATCCTTTGCAGACACTGTCGCGACATTGGCGTGAATGGTGGAGGCTTCGGAGCTGCCGGCAGATTGTGAAAGACCTCGAGTCGTCTGACCTTCTCTGACCGAGGATACTTCGTTCAAGGACCCTGACAGATGGCATTCTGTTCTTGCGAGAGCCATTGTGGTTGATGTTGAGAATCGGATGTGAAAGGCGTCGTGAAAGAATGTGCATGCATGGAAGCAATTCACGGAAAGACATAATGTTGTTTTGTCTCCTGTTACGCTTCCTTGTGGTCGATTCAACTTGTTCAGGCAATTCTTTGGGCAACATACGCGCCGGTGTCACCAAATAAGAGCCCTGCCTTAGTATGGCGAGTGCCGAAGTGGCGTTGAACTTGTACGACCCGAACACCGTAATTCTTCACACCCTCATCTCGTCTCGAAGAAACGCTCACATTATCCCCTCTAAGCCATCGGGCAAGCCAAGATGTCAGATACCAAGATCCATGCCATTCGGCACCCTTGGGAGGTCCCAGAAGTGACTCCAGAGCCCGACTTCTTCGATGACGACCGGCCTGTGGGTGACATCACCGTCACAATGCGAATATCTGGCTGACCATGGACAGGACCTTGCACGACCTACAACAAGACTGCTGCTGTCCAGGATGGGCATCGACAGAGCTCGTCAACAGCAACTCTCACTCACCCACAACCGTCGTGTCATCAAAATCCGCAGCGACGGCGAATTCCTTTACGAACTCCACAAATACATCGCCCGCCACCGATGCAAGAATACCGAGCGCCTCATCGGCCGCTACCTGATGCGACAAGAACAGCGAGACAAAGACCTAGAAGCACAGCACAAAGAAAGTATGGTTTCCGTCATGGTGCTAGGAGTGAGGGAGCCAAGTGGTCGGGTCTTCTTCAATGCTGCGTCGCATTGTCGGACGATGTGGTTCTTGTCGAAGCTGGCGGAGGATTTGTTGGAGGAGAAGAAGGCGGTGAGGGTGGCGGAGATGCATGCCACGATTAAAGAGGAGATTGCAAAGTTCAAAGCTGCGAAGGAGCCAAAGTTGCGGAGGTCGGCTCGGATCAAGGGGATGATGGAGCAGAATAAAGAGCAAGGGAAATAAAGACCAAAGTAGTACTGTCTGGTGGTATTGTCTATCAACATTGTACATGATGTATTAGCATGCAAGTCCAGGTTGGGAACCTGGCATACTCTTCTTTATCGTATAGCTTTGCAGAGATGCTACTCGCTGTCCTCAGAACGCCGACGCGGACCAAAGACCTCAGACTTCTCCAGATTCAAGGCTTTCCGGATCCTCGGTGCAGCCTTCATCGCTTCTTCGACAACGTCAAGTGTGCGGTCGCCCATGTGGTACACATCGCAGCAGATCTCGAAGGGTTTCGACCGTTTGGCAGGATCCATCAGCAAGGTCTTCGCGATGACGCGACAGCTGGGCGGTAAGCGACGACCGATCTTCTCGATAGTCGACGTGTAATCGTGAAGCCGTTGCTGTTCGATCACGTTCTTGTCGGCTGCCTCGGCAGCACGGAACTCATCGCCTTCTGGAAAGCGGATGATTCGGCAGGCGACGATCATAGTCACGCCCAATGCGTAGCTATCCCTGGCTCCGGGGTACATCATCGGATCCTGGTCGTCACGTGTCTCGGCAGGCATGTAAGCCGATGTCCCACACATCATTGCTCCAGTCTGAGGCCCAACTGTGGCACATCCAAAATCGATCAGGATAAGCTCACCCTTCGAGATCAGGATGTTGTCCGGCTTGATGTCATTGTGAGTGACATTCTGCTTGAAAAGCTCGAAAGCAACTTCAGGCATCTTTTCTAGCACCTTCGCGACCATCTTCTTCTCGAGAGGTACACACAATGGAAGCTGTGTCCGACCGATGTGGCCGCGGTCCCGTGCTCCCGACTGTGAGGTGCAAGAGCTCAATGAGTACGAGTGTAATCGTCCCAACTATAGACCGAAGTCATCCAGCTGCAAGTCGCGTCTTATGCGAGGGGTCATCTTCCTTGCACTGTCGAAAAGATGCATATCCACCTTGAAGACGTCGTAATATAACGTCAGTGGAGAGGACCTGGCATTCGGATCCATGAGCAGCATCTTTGTGACTGTATTGCAGCGTTCTGGAAGATGTGCCCCGATCGTCTGCAGCTTTCTTGTCCATCGGTTCCATTTGATCCGCTCCTCTTGGTCACCATTGGCTGTTTGTTTGGGTCGTATCGAAGTCGTGAGGCATAACAGTCTGATGGTATGAGGACTCCGTAGAATCGATGCCGTTCTGCCAATACCTTTGATGTATGGAGTGGCAGAAACCGTGTATGGCATCCGCTGGTTGGGGAAGGCCGAGAGGTATGTAAAGTGTAAATACTACTCAGGAGGAGGCTACCTCTCCTTGACATTGGAAGCAGACCCGATTAATGTCGTCCAGGTCCGTGGGGGCCTCGTCCGGGGTCTATACTTGTGTCGAGTACAGAAACATGCGTACAAAGATTGCTTGGCCATAGACAGCTCGATGGAGGTCGCACGACTTGACAAGATCAATTGTCTTTTCGGAGACTCGCATGTCTTGTGCGATCTCGGCATTGTTCATCTGCGCTCGATCACCGAATTGAGTGTGGGACGTCGGAGTAACTCTTCATGCGTGCCTTGCAAAGGTACGCAATTGCTGGTTCCTATTCGAATCGCACGCGGAGGTCACTGAGGTCACCGTGGGTTCACATGAAGCGGGAGAGTACTGTGCTTTGGATGTAGCAGGAGCCCATTGGAGAATGCTTTGAGGACTGGAGCTGCTCAAGGACCAATTCTACTTGGCTAGCCGGATCGAACTGTGTGGATGCTTTCGGGCACACAACACAGTGACAAATCCTGCTAGTGCAAATCGCTCTTGTCCAGGCCCAAGTCCCGTCTGATCCGTGGAGCGGCCGCCCATGCATCGTCGATGGCAGCTGCTCTCGACCGGTACACATCGGCACATAGACCGAGTGGGTCTGATCTCCGGCCTGGGTCAAGCACGAGAGCTCTGGTCATCGCGCGACAGCTTGTGGGCAGCATCTGGCCAATGTCTTGGAGCGAAGCTGCCCACTTCCGCCATTCTTTCCTCTCAAGCTGATTCCCATCTAACGCATCTTGTGGTTCAAACTCTCCCCCGAGAGGCAGCCGGATGACTCTGCCGATAACAACCATTGTTACTCCGAAAGACCAGACATCCCGAGCGCTGGCAAAGACAAGTGGTAGATCTTTGTCCAGACATTCCGGCGGCGCGTAGGCCGCGGTACCCGAGAAAGACTCAACCATTTCCGGTCCGACGATTGCACATCCGAAGTCAATGAGTTTCGGCCCTCCTGGTGTGATCAGAATGTTCTCGGGCTTGATGTCGGCATGACGGATGTCCTGTTTCCAGAGCTCGAAGATAACAAGTGGTATCTTCTCCAGCACTCCGAACGCATTTTTCCTAGTCAGCCTGACGAATTGGTCTTCCTCTACGAACGTGCTGATGTCGCGTGAACCTTCGAGGTATTCCAAGACAAGGAAGTCGCTGACCGGATCAGCTGGAGATGGCGAGAAGCTGCGAATGATGCTGTCCTGATCTGATCAGTGGCGAGAAGTGAATGCGATCGGGTATACTCACATGCGAAAAACGGGCTAAAACGTCCCTCTCACGACGGAGGGTGTTGAGAGCCTCTTCACCAAAAACGAACTTCACTACTCGTGTCCGTTTCCCAACCTTGACTTTCGCCACATAAGAATCACCAGCGTCATAGATAACATCCTGGTAGAGATTTCTAAGCAGCTTCTTCCCTTCCTCCACGTCGGTGATGTCCAAATCCTCCTGTGTGTCATGACGGACTTGACGGTGTACTGAGCGGTCCTCCTGTGTCTGGATACAATGATCGTCGCCCGATTGACTTGATGATGGAGATGGTAGGCGGTCATATTGGCTCGTCGTTGCACCAGGCTCACCTCTGGCGTTTTGGACGTCCGATACTTTAGGCAGTCGATCGTCTGCGACGCCGAGGGCTTGATCTGGTCGACGGTCGCGAGACTTGGAATTGAAGCTACTCGATGACTTACTCGAGGAAGCCATAGCTAATTGGATCAAAGATGCGAGTTTTGAAAGCGTGAGTAAGAGTTGTGGGGGTTCTGACGTTTGGAAATGATTGATGAGGAATCTGGTAGTATTCAGAGAAGAGCTGGAGGATGGCAACGTAGTCCATCGAGTCCGTCTTGAAGTACTCGGCCATGTTGATTTTGTGTCTTCATGGTTGGTGATCGATTTCAACACGATTGGTTGATCGTGGAGTTTCCGCAAGCGCTTGTACGACCTCAACTTCCGAACAGTATCACAGGGCTCCATGGTCCTGATAAGCACGACGCTGCCCCGCAGGTTCTATCTAGTGATATAATTCAATCTTGTACATACCCATTGCATCCGCAATGAGTTTTCGAATAGCTGGTTCCTCGTTGATGGTGCCACGGCCAAGTCCGGAGCCGAAAATCGGCTTGGTGAAGAAGGTTGGCAAGGTCTTCGCAGTATCAATCAAGTACTAATGCATATCAGCACCGCGGGAAAATGCCAAGGCGTCGGACACTGAGGGAGCGACTGGAAGCAGTGGGCGTCTCTAGGGACCGGCTTGACGAACTTGTTCTGGGCCACAACCGCAAAGTCGTCAAAAAGCAGCCTGATCGTCAGTTCGGCTGGCAGCTCATGGAATACCTGGAGGCTAGACATGGCAATCTCGAACAACTTGTCAATGACTATCTCATGGAAGAAGAGGAACGACAGGCAGAAGCAGAAAGAGCGCATGCCGACAGAATGCTGGTTGTCCCCACGTATGGCCATCGAGTTGCATCAGAATGCGGGAACTTGGACCAGCAGACTACCACGACTGCACTGTGGACCGTCTCGAAAGTAGCATATACCATGCTCGCTGAGAAAGAAGAAGCAGAAGCTCGCGAAGCCCGGGCGAGGCTGTACCCAGACGAGACTGCCGAACAAACGGCACAATTCCTTGCACCAGCGGCAAGGCTCGACGAACAAGCAAGGCTTCGCAGAGACAAAGCGCCGATCCGTCTGAGAAGGTCGATGAGGATAGCCCGGAGGCAGCTGAACAGGCCCTGAGGAGACGATAGGTCGTTACCAGAATAGCATAGATCGAGATAGAATTGAAAAGGAAATGAATCGAAGATTTGAATCAGTGCTCCCAAGCGAATGCCTCGCTGACCCATCCAGGATGGAGTTGATCAACCATGAGGTTTCATGGTTTCTCCAAGATCGAAACCCAGCACGGGCTCAAGATTTCTGTCTGCCGGAATACGTTCCGAGCACTCTCCTTTCTGGGGCTTCCTCCCGCGCACAGCGAATGCTGGTCAAGGTAATATCCTTGACGGCTTGGGACAACTGATCCGGGCTCATTCTGTCTTTGGCATGTAGGGCGAAAGCTTCCAGAATCGGAATCTTGAGCTTGTTCAGATGCTGAGCCTGCGAATAACCTTCAAGGACGAAGATTCTGAGCTTGTCCGCCTCTGTAGAATCTTTGGTGAGGATCTCAAGCTTGTACGGATATGGCTTGGTTGGCTTCCTCCACCCAAGTGCGAAGAGAAAAGTGTAGGCGAGGCAGAACACATCGCGGCGGCCCGGAAACTCGAGCGGATCCCCCTTGGCTAGGATATCTAGAGGAATGTATCCCACTGTCCCTCCGGTGAATGTAGCCTTTTGTCTGCCCTTTGTACTCAGACCGAAGTCGATCAGCTTCATTGTGGTAGGTGTCAGAAGGATGTTCTGGGGTTTAATGTCGTTATGCTGCACTTTGTGCTTGACCAGGTATCGAAGGGCATCCGACATGTCCCAGAACATGCTATGCACTCGCTCGACGGCAAGATTACAATAGCCATCGCTGTCGACGTGCTCAGAAAGATCTCCTCCTTCCAAGAATTCCAGTTTGAGGGTGTTGAGCTGCAGCTCGCGTGTCTTGAAAGGTTCTGCGAGCTTTACGATGTTTCTCTGGTCTCTTGTTCAGCGACTTTGGCCCATTTCAACATGGTCCACGTGCGAGACTCACATGCGACAGTAGCTTCAAGATCTCCTCCTCCCATCTGATATTGTCATGGCCGTGCCAGTCCTGCGCGGCTTTTTCCACAATCGTTCGGCCTTCAGATCTTCGGAGGTAGACAACATTGTTCGCGGACTTCCAGATCTGTTCATCTCCATCTTGCATATCCCTGAGGGCTTTTGATTCCGACCAGGTCTTAGGAGGGGCCTGCGCCTTCTGGCCAGCATCCTGATCTTCCTTGGTGTTTCCCGGCAGTCCCTCGTTGCTCGCTGGTAGTGAAGGAGTAGTCTCTTCGCTGCAAGCTGGATGCTCTGGCTGCTGCTCTGCCGACGAATCTTCAGGATCAGTGTTATCGGCCCCCGGTGTGAGAGCATGCCATCGCCTGTCAATGTCCTTGAAGGGGCGGCGTACAATGTCATCGGTGGTTTGAATGGGCTCTTGTCCGAATTCTCTCTCGGCGCCAAAGACATACAAGAGCCAGGTGAGATCTTGTCCAAAGGAGATATCATACTTCCCAGTCAGCAAGTTAAGCCAGTGTCCGGGATATGCAGTCACTTTGACGTCTTTCCTTGGCCGCAATGATCTTGCCTCAAAGTCATGCTTCGAGTTGTTCCGAATCTGAACCTTGTCACCACCACCAAAGATTGTCATTGTCGCGTGACGCGGACAGACTTGAAGATCATCATCTTGTGGGATGTCTGGTCGCTCGTGTAGGGTGGATTTGACAATTGCGGGAGCCGAAAGTAATCTTGTCCTGGTCGTCATGTGTACGGAACAAGATGAGTGACTGTGTGTGTTACGAGAGTCTTGTGGAGAGCCCGGTGGCGAGATTGACTTACGGTCCGTTCTCTGAGATCGCCTTTCGGAGCATGGCCGTGTATTACGGTGATGTCCAATGAGGCCAGTCCTAGCATGTGTTTTCGGGGAGTCGTCAACAGAGCCAACGCTTTCCTTGTAAGATCGGATGTTGCGATCATTGCCGCGACAATGCTGGGATCCTTCTGCCTAAGATTACGAGCTTCCTTGGAGGCTTGGAGTAACTCTGTGCGTATTTCGAAGGATGGCATCTTGGTGGTTGCTGCCGCTGAATGTCGACGATTGAGCGAAAGTTGCACGGAGTAGGGAGGGGAAGTCTGGAGTCCATGATCATTTTGACGAGATTCTGTGTAGCGTTGTACAATTGAGGTAGTACAGCCATGGCTAATCCAGTTAGAAGCGCCGATGGTGTATGTTGGATGAGTGGCTGTGGGATGCTCGCCACGTGATCAGTCTTGGTGGATTCCTTGTACGACCTGAGCGTCAGATGTTTGTGCCTCCCAGCTCGGTCTTCTCTGTACAAATCCTGCTGAACAAACACTCAGCACGCTCAACAAACTGATGGCGAATGTCACGATACCATCCCCGTGGGCAGTGCCTAGAGTGAGCCCAGAGCCAGTCACCTGCAATTTGCCGGTCACGGTAAGCAGAAAATCAATATAGTCCTCTGAACATCTCTGACGTACAATAGCCTCCAGGATGGCTCGATCGTCATCCTACGACCACATACCAGCTGGAGAAGCTCGGCATTAGCGACGAACGACGACGCCAGCTCTGTACGTTGCACAATCGACGGGTAGTAAAGGTTCGCAGCGATTCGCACTTCTGCTATCAGCTCTATCTCTACGTCAAACGTTTCCCGAGAACGAATTTGGAGCAAGTGATAGGGAAATTTCTGATGGAAACAGAAGAGGCTGACCGGAGGCGAGAGACTGCATTCGAAGACAGAATGCCAGATGTGCAAGTGTTCAGCTCTGGTCGGGCGGAGGCAGTCATCGGGGCTTCCGAGACCCAGTGCGAGGTGCTATGGAACATGTCGGAACACATGCATGCCATGCTGAAGACGGAGATCGAGAAGAGATGGGCAGCAGAGGCAGAAAATTTCGCGAAGAGGCTCGCTGAATTGGAAGCCCGGGATGCGAAAATCGCGAAGGAAGCAAAGAAAGCAGGGAAAGCAGCCCGTAGTCGTGAAGGACTGCGTCGATCTGCCCGCATCAGACAGAGAAAGAGTATGGAGAAGGCATAACTTGTAAGCTGAGGACGTTCGCAGGAATCGAAGACATTGAGGTGTTCAACACCAAGACGACTACGTCATCGAATTTTGTAGAAAATCACGTGATCATTGATCATCTGGCGACAGGTCTACCACTCTCAACCTCAACATCATATCACAATCCGAAGCTGACACCATGTCCCGAGCGAAGAGTCCCATCGAATATGCTTGCACGACTTCAATTGCATCCCATCAAAGATCCCGCCACACCTTCCGCCCTTGTGTCTTCCAGACCGTCCCTGTCTCACCATCTCTGAAATCCGAGACCTCCCTCCCCACTCTGCAACCGGTGACCGACCTGTCCATCCCAGCACATGGCATGTTTCAATCCTACCACGGTCATGGCCTGTCCATCTTGAGATCTAGACAATCAAGAACGTCACGACTCTGTTTGACATAGAACATGCGTCGAAAGGAAGAGGTTGGTTTCTCCCAAACATGTCTAGAGCGCCACGTGCTTCAGCGGAGTCGCAGGAGACGACTTGGGATCTTGGAAGTGTGATGAAGGGTGGACCTCGGCTGACGACTACGAGTCTATGAATGCGGCACTGATGCTGTAGGAATGGTGACCGAAGATCTGATGTGTGATTATGGATGATTATCTATTAGCAATTGAAGCATTAACGAAATCAAGTGGTATCTAGCATCTGTACAGCAATTTAGTGACGGGGGCTCTGCCTCCCTTTATCCCTCCCGCAAGCCAGCCGTGAGCATCTCTCATGAGAGCGCGAACAATCTATCCTTCCAGCCCAACCATGCCATGCAATTACATTCCCCTCTCCTCCCTCAATCAGAAGCAGAGGATCAACCTCATGCCTCCTCCACAGCCTTCACCACCTCTCCCCACCCCACCCCCCACCCTTCATAACCCCTCTCCACCGTAACAAACACCCCCTCGACCCCCTCCTCCTTCGCCCTCCTCACCACCTCCGCCTCCTCCCCCCTCCCTCTCGGACAAGAATGCACCATCACCGTACTCTTCCTCCTCACCTCCCTCCCGCCCTCAAACCCATCCAACCCCCTGTCCACCCACGCCCCATACCCATCCTCAAAACACGTCACCTTATCCGCAAACTCATAATACCTCTCGGCAACCGGACACCCAGGATTCGTCCAAACCAGGGCGCCCCTGCTCAAACTCCGCCGGATATAAGCGTGCAAACTGGACATATACCCCAAATGCCTCTCATGATGAGGCGCCTCATCGACAAAGATCCCGGAAATGTGGATGTCTACCGCGCCCTCGTCCAGATCCCTTCTCCGCTGGGCGCCCGCGAGCGTCACGCCGCTATCCATCGGCCGCAGCGGGGAGGACACCTTCATTGCCGACGCCGACGTGGGCGGGATCGTAGGCGACGGCGGGAGCGACTGCTTGTTCCAGCGCTCATACCGCCTGATATCCTCGAAGACGTCTTCGAGAGAACGTTCTGCCCATTTCACGTGGACGTACCCGAAGAGCGTGGCGTTGGGGTACGTGTTCAAACGCGTCACCTGGCGGACGTAGTTGGCGTCCGGGGTGTCGCCGCCGGGCCCGTTGGCGGGGTTGATGATAATGTCGAATTGGACGGTTGGGTGTTGGGAGAGGGCGGTGAAGAGGGGTTCCCAGGAGGTGGAGGTCGGGTAGATGTACAGCGGCACTTGGAGGCGGAGTTTGCGGCGGGGTTTGGGGGAGCGGGAGGTGCGGGAGGCCATGGAGGAGGAGGTGTCTGAGGGTGGGGAGAGGCGGGAGGTGGAGCTGGGGGATTTGGTGCGCAGGTTGTCGCGGGATTTGGTGCGGCGTTGGTAGGTGGGGGAGTAGAAGCCTGAGACGGTGGTGGTGGTTGTGGTTTTGGATTTGTAGCCTTGGGGCCCGTCGAAGGTGGATTGTTTGGTGGGCACCGGTGGGGGACAGCCGGAGAGGCGGTCGTGGAGGTCGCGGAAGAAGGCGCGGACAGGCATGGCTGGAAGTTGACCTCCGAGGAGAGTGATGTATGTATCCAGGGTTAATGGTCGGTGAAGCAGGGACGGGGCCACGTGTTGGGCGTCACTGGCGGGCGATCAGCGTCACTTTGCGGCAGGTACTAATAAGAAATACAGATGGCAAGTCCCAAGTGGCAGGCGACAGAAGTATATACAGAAACATGTCAAGCCGAGTTTATGGGAGAGAGAGCACGGGTCAGACGGTCCATGGTCAGAGGGGCAGGGCCAAAAGGCAAAGCTTGATCTCGGGTTTCGGATTCAATACAAGAACTGAGAAGGGGTAAGGATAGACAGTTCAGTGGAGCACGACCAGGAGCACGAGCGTCAGGAGCGTCAGGAGCATCAAGGAATGGGCCCGTGGTGCATGACAGTAGCCATGACACCAGACCGAGTAGAAGCAAAGTCAGACTGGACTGTTTGTGACAGTCTTCATCATTCTTTTCACAGTGCTCGAGCTCTGAAACGGTGCCGCTCTTGGGTTCGGCTGGCTTTGAAACGCACCCAAACAGAGGCCACCTCGTGTTTCTGCGTCGCTTTGGCTGCTCTCTGGCCCCCTCCATCTTTGCCCATCTTTGTCTCGCATCATTTACCCAGTGTTCACCCACGATGCATTTGTATTCCTCCCTCACGACGCCATGCAAATGCCACGCCGCGCCTCACACATGCTCCATCCATTCTTTCGTCTTCCCATTCCATGCCACGACGATCTACCGCATCTATCGAAAACCTCTCATCCTTCCTTGCCAGTCCCAAAAACTCCACCGCCTATCGCTTCCCTTCCTTCCCGCCCCTTGCCCTGCGCGACACATCTTCTCTCTTTTCGGTTCCCGTCTGTCCCAAAGTGTAAAGTTCGCGAGGAAAAATACGACATCCTTCTGACTTGTCTCCCGAACGAGATGATCACCATTTCCCTCTTTGCATTTCGCGATCTCATTCCGCTGGATTTGCTCGTCCACGTTTTCGCTCTTGGCCCTGCTTGTCGTGCTGTACCTTGCCCTCGCCCTATTATCCTGTCATTCTCACTACCTTGGGTACCGCAAGTTTGTCGTTTGTCACCGTAAGCAACATACTATTCTCGTCTTCCCAGTACCACTCGGTACGAAATGTGGTTCTCTCGTGTCCCTCCCGCTCCGAGCTTTCACCTTACAAAGCTGTTCCCAAATGCGTTGCCAACACCCCGTCCCGCGCATGCCTGCGCATCGTCATCTCACATCTCACCGCTCTCCTCTTCCTCTGCCCGCTCACCTTTGTGCATCCCGCGATCACAACATCACTTCCACCCGCACTGCTCCTTGCATGCGCGCTTGCTTGGTAAAGCATGTTGAGAAAGTCTACCCTCAAACCGTAAACCAAGCGGATCTCATTGCGGGACGGAAATAGACACGCGCCAGCATAGACTTTTTTTCCACGCCCGCTCCACGCTGACGATGGCTGACGCTCTCTCTTCCACGGGTGTCGTCCCGCAGATTGCCTGCAGGACGCGAACCGAACTCTTCGCGAACGTCATTTTGAGTGGTATTTGCATAATTCGTGTCCTACCTACGCTGCCGCCGGTGGGGGACATTCCGTTTGCTTAGGTAGGAGATGGGTCCTGGTATGGACTGCTTATTAGATTGTATAGTATGGGAGTGTACTCGAAGAACGCTCAGAGCCACCACGAGATAGACCACCAATTGTGATTCAGATGTGAAGTGTGAATATAATCAAATTACCCTCTCCGCTATGCACCTCCCCTAACAAAAGCGCGCACGTGTATTCCACGGCCATCCTCTTTTTGTGAAACTAAACCGCAACAGCAAAAGCGATAACTACATGGGATATCAAGCCTGTTCCTTTTCCTTTCCCCTCCCTTCTAGACCAACAGCAACACCACTACCACTACCAATACCACCCCCAAACCCATCTTCTACTTCTCCCCCCCACCAACCTCAATATACTCCCCCCTCTCCTCCTCGCCCTGCACCTGCTTCCTCTCCCTCTTCCCCCTCAACTTCCTCTCGTCAAAATCCTGCCATCGCGGCCGCACAGCCTGCTCTTCCTCCGCCGCGACATCATACGCATATAATCCATCGCCGCCGAACACGCCGCTCGCACCAGGGTGCGTCTTGCCCGTGAGACCCTTGCGCCGAGCCTCGGCCCACTTGCGCTGGATCCAGTACATCTGCTCGTGCTCGCGGAGGTAGCGCTTGCCGTGGAAGCTGCGGAGGACAACGTCGCGGAGCTTGAGGCCGAGGGCTTTGCGGTCTTCGACTTTTTCGTACATGCGCTTGGTGATCCAGGCTACGTCTTCGGGGGTGAAGGTTTCGGGGAGAGGAGGTGGCTTGACTTCGTCGTGGGTGTAGGCTGTCCAGGGACCAAGCATGGCGAGAAGCGAGATCTGGGCTCGAGCGAGGGCTTCGGGGTCGTTGGGTGGGACGACTTCGCCGTAGCGCTTGCTTGGGTCGTCGGGGTCGGTGAGGACCAGGGCGGTGGCGCCGACTTCGGTGGCCACGATGGGGATACCGGAGAGGGCTGCCTCGCCGATGGCCAAGGGGAGACCCTCGGACAGGGACGAGTTCATGAACAGCCAAGCGTCCTTGAGCACTTCCTTGGGGGAGCCGAAACCAGCAAGAGTGACCTTGCCAGACATGCCACGGGTGTTGATGAGGGTGGTGGTCTCGAGTGCGTACGAAGGTTGACGATCCTGAGCGCCATAGACGGTAAGACGATAATCGGTGAAGCCAAACTTGTTGATGATGACATCCGCGGCGAGCACAGCGTTCTTGACATCCTTGATGAACTGCACGTTGGACAACATGACTGTCGTCGGGAACTTGGTGCGGGTCTCCTTGACTGGCTGGAAGGCGTCCATGTTGCCAATACCATTGACGATAGGGTCGATCTTGCGGGCGAATTGCTTCTTGTTGACACGCATACCCTGGTCAGTACCGAGATCCATCTCCCAGTCGGGGTTGAAGACAGATGTGCAAGGAAGAATGATATCTGCGTGGGTGTAGGCCAAGTGGCAGGCGAGCTTGACACCGGACAGAAGCATACCCTGCACTGGGACTGGGAGTAGACACTGAGCTGGAGAGATGTTGAGACACATCTCACGCCAGAGGATGGCGTGATCCCAGATACCCCAAGTCGTGTTGCGGCGGTACTTGAGAAGGATACCATAAAGCGAAGAGATACCGTGGTGAGTAGTCTGGAACACCTTGGGGCAGTCCGCTGGGATCTCCACCGAGTAGATGAAGAAGTAGCAGATGTACAAGTTGAGCGCATCTCTGAAGTCAGTCATGCTCGGTGTTTCAATCTCCAGCATGTCCTTGATGTTGATGACATTCTCATCACCATAGTCGATGAGCCACGACTCGATCCATGCTTCCCAGACAGCTTCGTCCTTCCATGTCTTGTTGAAGTCGCGAGTCTCGAAATACCTGTTCATCTTGAGAATAACGTTGCTGTAAGTCACCAGATCCTCACGAGTGTAGCGGCGGGAACGAGCACCCTTGACGAAGCTCTTAAGAAGAGGAATGAAGATGTCCTTGATGTCCTGCTCAATGCGAGTATCACTGATGCGCTCGTCGATCTGAATCTGGAGAAGATTGTCAAGGAGGCCATGGTAAGGCGTCTTTCCGTCGAGACCCCACAAAGGCAGAACCTTGAGGGAGTTGATGTTGCGCTCGATCTGGTACCTAGGCACACCATAATCGTTGGCACCTTCGGCAAGACAGTGACCACGAATGGTGGTGTGGCCGTTGACCAAGTCGCGACGACAGTTCGAGACACCACCTGGATTGTCAGGCCAGCAGCCATTGTCAGAGAAGATGACCGAGGTGGAAGTAGCGGTGTCACGGTAGGTATCTTCGGGACGGGCGGTGAGACGAGTGGAGTCCTTTGCAAGACCCATCTCGAAGAGATCGGCGGCCTTGATGAGCAGAGGGCAAGTGGCAGAAGTTTCAAGACTTGGCTCGATGGCAGAGATGATCTGCTCCAGATTCTCATCAAGAGCATGAGCAGCGCGGAGCAAGTGACCGGCATCGCGAAGGTGCCAGTAACGCTTGAGAAGTGGCTCCTGGCGCAGAATCATCTCATCGAGGAAACAAGCAGAGACAGCGTCAAGATATGGTGGCTTGGCCCAGGACTTCCAGAGCATGGTGCGCAGTTGAGAGGTGGGCATGCTGCGATAGACAACCTTCTTATCGGTGGAGGACCATCGAGATGGCATCGCCTTGATGAGCTTGTGCGAGTTGCGAGAAGAGAGAGAGCTGCCAGATGAAGCGTCAGTCCGGCAAAGACGTTCGAGCCATGCAATGCGGTGATGAATCAAGAGATCCTCATCCTCAAAGCTGACGTTCTTGGGCTTCTTCATGAATCCAAATTCGTCACTGGTGATGTGATCTGGAGCACCCATGAAGGTCTCAGAGCCGTTCTTGCCCATGATAGTGGTCTCCATCTGTGGGTTCTGTGCATGCTTGTAGATCCATCTGACGTCAAAGGTCTGACCATCCTGAGTAAGGATGACACGCTGTACCTTTTCGGAAGGAGTCCAATTCTTGACATCCTCGGACCCAGCGCGAGGCTTGACGGACCAGAAGACAGACATGGTCATAGGGAAGGAGCTAGTGACACTGGTGATGTTGGCTTGAAGTACCTCGGAATTGCCCTTGGGACGCTTGGAGAAGACATATTCGAAGGAGAACTCGTGGTTGCCACGGAAAATGCGGCCAGATTTGATGCGACCATACTTGTCATACAAGCAGCGGTACTCGACTCCATTCTCGACAGTGGTCCTCGAAGCGGGCCATCTCTTGTGGGACAGCTGCTCATAGTGGTAGGTCGACACAGCACCGGAGGCCTCCTCACGACCGTGAAGTCTGTGGGAAGATCCGTAGTATGCACGAGCGAGAGGCTTCTTTCCACTGGGCTGTTGCTGAAGATCGCCGTCAAAGATGGAGACAACCAAATTCCTGGCGTTGGTCCGAGAGATGAAACCAGTGCGGACATAAAGTGCAGTTTCGACAAGGATGCGGTGACCTTCAAGAGTACGAGGAGCACCGTGACGGAGCAAGCTGAGGAAGCGGCCGTATGGCTTCTTCCCACCGATAACAAAAGTGTAGATCATCAAGTTCTTCATCCGCCAGCAGAGCTTCCAGCATTTGAGCAGAGTCCAGAGAATGATCTTGCGGAATGGGTTGGCTCGGAGTGAGTACCAAAGTTCCTTGGGAACATCAGGTCCAGCACCAGAGATGATTGCGACCCACTTCGCAACGTCATAGCAGCCTCGGACAATCGAGTTGCCAATCTTGACCAAGATGCTGACGCCCTTCTTCGAGCGTGGGAGAGCAGCACTGAGCTCTGGCTCAACTTCAGGGATTGAGACCATGGACGGGGTACGTGAAGCAATAGCAGGGCGTTCCTTCTGAACAGCAAGAATAGATCTAAGCTGGTTGATGGCAAGGCCAAGACCACTGTTGAAGCGCTCGACATTGACTCCATTGTCTACAAGCCATGCGCGGACGATCCAAGTTTGAGCGACTGGCATGCCGAGCACGCGGTAGACGATCATTTTGCGAACATCTTCGGGAAGAGCAGACCACTTGGTGTTGACGTCGATGTTGAGAGTGAGGTTCTTAAGCATCTCCCTGATCGCCCGGTGGGTGGTGTTGCACGAGATACCCTGTGGGCCAGCGTGCGAACCGCGAGAAGGTGGAGCAGACTTGAGCTGGACGACGCTGTCGATAGAGCTCTTGTTGCGGACATGTCCATAAGCAGCATCCTTGCGTTTCGGTGCACGCTGGAAGTAGCCAGTGAGCAGGAACGTGCCGACCGCAGCCGAGACAGTAGCAGTGTTGAGTGCAATGGCGTAGTCGTAGAAGAAGCCAGCGGTTGCGTCAAGGCTACGAAGGACGATACCAACGGTGAAACCAGCAACGCAGCAGAGGAGGACGGTCAGAACGTGGGCGCGCGCATCCTTTGTGAAGCAGCGGTTGAACTGGAATAAGAGCGCACCGGTGTATCCAGAGATGTAGGTGAAGAACAGGATTATGGCCTGCTTATCGATGACGAATCCCCAGAGAAGCAAGACGGTGGCACCAAGAGTCATGGAGAGCAGAGTGACGAGCTCGAGGAAAGCATTGCGGTAATGCTTGCGACGAACCTGAGCCTCGTTTTCCTTGACTCTATCAAAGTCGGCGATTTCAGCGATTCTCTCGTTGGACATCTGCGCCAGCTTGGGCCAGTACTTCTGAAGAACAATGTCGACAGAGACGGCGCCGAAGAGGAAGTACAGAAGACCAAAGCAAAGCGCATATTTCGACCTCTGGTCGTAGTAGAGACCAGCTTGAGGGAAGCGAGCACTCATGACGAGGGATACCCAACGATCCATGAGAGCACCGAGGAAGAGACCGACGTTTTGTCCAAGATCGTACTTTGAATAGCGGAAGGTGATGAAGGGACTGTGCTCGCGGAGACCGCGAACAAGTTGACGCTGGTTACCAAGAGCAAGCTCGAGCTGTACAAACCAAGTGGCAGTGTACATCTCAGGTAGCTCTTGTCCACCAGCCTCCTTCTCCAACAACCACATTGCGTATGGGTGACCGACAGCCATTTTCTTGACAAAGTCATCAGCGACCCTATAGAAGATCTTGACGTAGAGCGAACGGCTGTGGTATCGGCTGACTTCAGCCTTGAGGAGATCTCTGGCTTCCACTGCGAGGAGGTTGTCATCAGTGTCTTCGTCATCTTCATCGTCGTCTTCGTCGGCGACCTTGGCCTTGAACCAAGCAATGAGATCCTTCTCTTTGATGGTCGGCACCTTTGCCTGCCAAGTAGTCCACTCGTGGCAGAGATTGCGGAAAGAAACAATGAGGCAAAACAAGAAGAGGTAAATAACAAGCATGTAAATCAGAAGATCGTGGCCGTTAACAAATGTCGTTACAATTGGTGAGATTAAAAGGACTGGCATGCACTTCCACATGGCAATACGTCCAGATGTAAGCGGGCTTCCAGGCCTGTGCATGGTGGCGAAGATCCCGAGAACATTGAGGAAAGTGGTGAGTGCGTATAGATACAAGACGAAGATAAAACCAGCGAACCAGCTGTATTCGATGCCAAAGGCGATGAAGCCGCAGAATGCGACCACAGTCGTAAGCATGAAGGCGCCGGAGAATCGCTGGACAAAGAAGTGTGTCATGTTGTCGAAGGCATAGTTGAAGAGGTAGAAGCCGCCAGTGCTGCCCACCCATCCAGTGATACCGCCGGTCATGAGGAGGGAGGTCAGAATGGCATAATTTGCCATCTCACGGACTTCACGGTCCATGAAAGCTGTGAGGTAGAACCCACGACCAAGGAAGGTGAGAAGAACGACATCGAAAACGGCAGGGAAGCAAAAGATGGAAAGTGCTCCCAGCTTCTGCATCGTGTCATCGTCGGAGCCCTTCTTCTCCTTGTCGGGCTCGTTGAGCTTGTGACCAGGAATGTCGCCAGGCAATTCCTTCATTCTGCCGGCTTTGGCCATCGGGTCATAGCCTTCCTGCTTGTACTTGGGCGAGACGTTGGAGTAAGCCGTGAAGACATCCTTGCCGTTGAACGAGGATGTTGGAGGAGGATTTGCGTCCAGATACTGCCTATACTTCTCGTAGATAATTTCACCGAGGGTACGTGGAAGAACGCCAAAGTAAATCTGACATTGCGATCCCAACACCCACAGCTCCGCGAAGACACCGGCTTGATCGTGCTGCGACAAGAAGAGCGGGCAGCGATCTGTGGTCTCAAGGTACACATCCTCGAAAGCGTACTTGCGAAGAGCGCAGAAGAATACGAGCGAGAAAAGATCAGTCGTGGTATCGATCTTCTTGCCATCGACAGCAGTAGAGTAGACCTGAAGAAGGACTCCAAGTAGACGATTGAGAGTGGATCGGTTACACTCGAAAAGACACTGGCCAATCTTCTGATCAAGCAGATTGTAGAGGGTTAGAAGGTTGTTGACGTCTGGCAGAGCCTGAGCGCCCTTCTCTTTGAGGTCGTCAAGTCTCATCTGAAAGAGAGTCTTGAGCGAGATGGAACCGTCCAAGCACGCCTTGGAATGAATATCTGCCCAGGTACCACGACTTGACTTATCGACCAACAGCTTGAAGACGACCACCTTGATGGCTTCTGCAAGCGGGTGACGCAGAGAGGAGAGCTTGATCTGTTGTAGCAAATACAACATCTCGGACTCTGTAGATTCCTCAAGCTCCTTCTGGATGCTCTTGGGGATTTCGACACCGTACTCGTTGGTTTTGCCCTTAACGAAGTGCAATTCCTCGAGGAATCGTATCGATCGAGGAATGCCGTTGTGTGCGAGGAAGGTGTGCCAAATGGTTGAAGCGTCCATGGGATTCTTTTGCGAGAGGTAGATATCAACAACTGTGGAGCCGCCAAGCATGATCTCATCAGACAGGCCCCAGAAGTGGCCACCATTGTCCGGCAGCTGGAAACCGCTGTCAAGACCCTTGAAGACTCGGACCTTGCCCAGCTTGAGGCCGTCTCTGAGCTCACGCAGCAAGACAGGATGAGAAGTCAAATCCGCGATCTTGTTGAGCGCCTCGAGAGTGGCTGTGAGTTCGACAATGCTCACTTGGTGAAGCATGTTGAGGTCCTTGTAGTGGCGTTGCGACTTGATGATCTCGTCATATTGATCTCGGACAACTTCTTCACGCAAGTTGAAGCATCCGACTGGGCAAAGAGTGGCGCCGCAACTGGAGGTGTTCCAGAAGTCTGACAATCTTGGTGCCATGTGCGAGTAATCGAGCGCAGAAATTTCCTTGCTGCTGCGGTCGGTACTTGACCACATGTCCAGAGGCAAAGGTCTCGCGGTAAGCAGCTTGTCGGCGGAGGGAAGAATATCGTTAATCTTGTTGACTTCTATTTTGACCACATTCGAGTCCTTGGTTGGAGAGTACTCCACAGCGGCCTCTTTCGACCACTGCTTTTGCACCCAAACGACATCCATTTTCTTGAGATAGTCGAACCCGCTCAGAGGCATTTCCTTCTTCTGACGATCTGGGAGAGATGTCGAAGCAGGTCTTCCCTCCACCACGGCTCCGAAAAAGTCAGCAAGCTTGTATGCACGTCGCAGAACCGCTGCTGTTGGTTGTTGATTCCAGAGTTCAAGGAAACCAAGGAAGAAGCCTGGTCGGGTAGTTTGCTGACGCTTGACACGGGCAATCTGGTCTCGTAACCGGGCAGCCTTGAAGTAGTCTCTCCGCTGTCCATTGCGAAGAATATGTGCGTTCTGCAGAATGACACCGTCAATGTAATGGAAGTTTAGCGAATCCATCAGGAAAGCGTCAGTCTCGGCCATGAAGATGACTGGAATGCCATTCTTCTGCAGCAGCTGGAGAAGATAATTGATCGTCGTAGCCTTGTGCGTGTCATCGAATAAGAGCACCAAACCGTCGAATCCCTGATGGAGACAGGTTTCGCTCAGGGTTTCTGACAGCTCCTCGGGGTTGATAGGCGAATCACATTTGTCATGAGTGAAGCTTTGGTAGCCGAAGAACAAGCTTGAGGCTGAAGGCCGTGACGATCCACCCTTGCCTTCGTGAATAGATGTTGCGGCGGAGATGGGACGGGCAACGTGAGCTTCATTCGACATGAAATTGATAGGAGCAAATGAGTGACGGTTGGCGGAGGGCGACACTGGTGCTCGGAGAGGTCCAAGAGATTCGGTGTCTGACATTGAAGAGTCCCGCGAATGGTTCCTCGCGGCAAGAGTTGGCGTTGTGCTGCCATCTCCCCGCCGCCGAGGTGTCATGGCACCACGAGGAGTACGATCGCCCCTTGGAGATAAGGCGCCGCCAGGAGTGAAGTCACCGCGAGGAGTCATGGCACCTCCAGGAGTGAAATCACCTGGACTCCTTGGGGTCCAGTCGCCCTTCCACGATGGCGTATAGCTGCCATCCCAGTATTTTTGTGGCGAAGGACCAGTGATGGGCAAAATGCACAGACTTGAGTCCGGGGTCGAGGCCGGCATAGTGCCCGTGTGTGCAATCATGCGAAAAGTGGTCATAGTACTGAGAGGGCGAGAAGTCCTCGCACTGGGAGACTCCGCTCGCTGGTCCTTGCGGCGGATCTGAACGGCTTTCCATGTCTTCTTCGCTCCCCGAGCCAGCCGCGAGAAGAAGAGACTATAGATGCCAGGTTTGTCTTCGTCTTTACGATTAAAATGGTGTTGCAGGTAAAGGATGGAGATTCCGGCAAGTAAGAATCCGGATCCCACTATCACTAGTAGATATTGATACCAGTGTGTGAAGAGTTGGTCAGTTGGCAGAACTGCATTCCAGTAGATCTCGAACTGAGTAGTATTCGACACATCATATGGCTGAATGTCTGCCGGCTGAAAGAATGAGGCCATGGTGAACGAGTGTGCGTATGCGCGTGCCTGCAGGAGGCCGTAACGGTCACAACGTCACACGTGGTGGGGTTCAATACATTATAGCTAAGATGAAAGAATGGTCCGGGAGGAAATGAGAGTCGTCTGGCGTGTAGAGACTCTCAGTGTATCGCGTCGTCGTCTATGTCGCCGGTCGAAGAAGTGGTCGCAGGGTGGAGGGGGAGAAACAGTGCTCTCTGACGTTGTGTTGGAGAAAAGAAAAGTCAGTGTCGTATTTCCGGTCGATGAGTGAGCAGCGGGCGAGCCTGGCGGAAGGCAAGGGTAGCGCTGTGTGAGCCAGTTCGGGTCGTCGGTTACAAAAGAGGAAACGGACTAGCGGTACCTGAGGAGAGCGAGTCGGTGGCTAACTCACAGGGTCAAGGTGCACACAAGGGCCAAAAGTGACCGACGCAATGGTGCATGAGACGGCCGTTTACTTTCAGCAGGCGCCGCCGGTCGCAAATGCACGTGGCAAGTCTCAGAAGGGCAAGATGGATGGCCGCCATGATTGCTCGATGCAGGCTCGGCCGTTTCGTGTTCGGAACGGAGCGTTGGAGACGGTGTGGGCGACGGTTTGCTTTAGGCTCTGCTTAGGTTTACCAGTGGCGTGCACGGCGCAGGGGTGTGACCGTCGTCTCGGGTCCTATGGGATCGCTCCACCATTTCTCGGGCAGCAGGGATTGTTGAGGGTCATTGCAGCGGCCAAGACGAGTCAATCTATTCAAGTGTCTACAATCTACAGTGCGAACAGCAGATCTGGTGCGGATGCGGCTCGTCGACCGAGCTGGCCTTGCCCGAATCGAGAAGCGAAGCCATGTCTTGGACGTCTTCGTCTTATGGTCCTATACGTTGACGAAACGCTGGCACCACTGGAACCCGCTGAGCTGACCGATCAGTCGACAGCATGTATCGCGGTACCCATGTAGAGTGGAGAACAGAAGATGACTGTCATTTTGTTGAGCTGGCAGTCAGGCAAATTGTCCGGTAAAGGATCGCCAGGTCCCGACCGAAGGCGCAGTGCAGACAGTGCATGATTTGCGTGCGTGGAAAAATAGCAAAATAGCAATTAGAGACACGAGTAGGGTCAAGCCTCCCATGACGGGAAGCAGCAAACCATGTTTCTCGTCCATCTTCCTCCCGCAATATTGTTAGCTCCTTCAATTCGTCCCATGTGCTGCAAGCCTCGCAGAAGCACTGGACCATGCAGTATTGTGCCATCGCTCAGGCGTGCTGCCCCGGCCGTGGCGCCTGGCAATAGCAGGGAACTCTGCCACCAAAGGAAATTTGCAACCCTTTTTTTTCGCCGGCAAATGTTGCTCTATACCGCAAGCTGACTTTCATAATTTTCTTTGCTTCTGCCGTGCTTACCGACTTGACTCTCGTAAAGCAAGCATGACTTTGCATCTGGCAATTGGCACCAATCCCTGCACCCACGCCCCCATGAGTGCTCCTTGCTTCGATCAATTCGATCTGACCAGCCCTGACTCGTATCCTCTTAGCAGAAGCTTGTATGAGAATCGTGAAACAGCCCTGGACAATATCGCCATCATCACACTATAGTAGACGCTTGAAGTGGAATGTGCTGCGAGGAATCACCTCGGTAGCTGCAACAAACGAGTGTAGCAGAACACGAGGTTTCTCATGATTCCCATGCCTATCAGATCGACCTTGCAGAACGCCGCTCGCCTGTTCTCTTGTCGCTCCCCCGCGCCGGGCGAAGATCAACCGAGGGAGGGCTCACCTGCAAGCTGTACAGAATTGATTGGAAAGGATCATGGATGGACGGAAATACTATACCGCGCAGGAGTAGCCAGCAGTAGCGGACCTGACTTGACGAACCCCGCCATCGCCGCCGACGACGCAGACTTTGATTTCTTCCACTGTCCCCGACCCTGCATGCCCGTAGTCGCCGCCACAAAATGCACCATTTCCTGGAAAACCTGGAGGAGCAGCCCAGCGTACTCCACAGAACTCGAGGCAGCGACATCGAATAGCGGGGACGAACATTCTTCGCTCGCTTCCACACGTCAAGCAGGGCAAAGATGTGCAGCCCACGTACGCATGTACAGTATCCACTCGCTTCTCGCCGGGCATGAGCGCTTACAGCTCATCCGCAATATTCGTGAGAGTGAGCGTGAGAATTCAATATTGTCACGCAACAATGGCACCATGCCTGCCCTGCGCTGCCATGCCCTGCCTTCCCGAAGAGTGACTCCCACCACGAACGCATTCCCATCAGCATCACGAGATCCGTGGTCAGCGAGTGCTATTCTCAGCACCCGACCCATCGCAAAGGTAACGTCGCGCTTGACAATTACACAAACTTCGATCCTCGTAGTGCTAGGTGCCCACGCCCTCAGCCTCTTCATCTCAACAGGGCCAACAACCCACACCTAATTGAAGGTAAATGCTTGTACCCGTTCCGACAGGAGCAAAGATGAAGATCCTCGTCACGATGAGAAATCTCGTGTCCCAATTCCATTCCAACAAAATTCCCTCGCAGCCGACCGCAGACGGCGCACCACTAGCCCCGCCGCCCTCGCTGTTGGGTTTTGTCCAGTGCCACTCCTCCCACGCCGCGACTTGCCCCGTCCCAGAAGGGTAAACGAGGACAGCAGCGGTCACAGAAGAGGAAAGTCGTACAGATCACCGCATACATGCATGGAATTTTCCATCCGAGAGTGAGGGCCCTGCATCCAGGTCTGCATCTGCATGTCCATCTGGCGTTCGGTTCTTGACTTTTAGTGAATACCATGACGAACCGGTGCCAGACTCCGTACCGATGGGGGAGGTGATCTGCCTGCTGTACGGGTCTAGACGCAGGGTACAGTATTCGCGAGAATGAATGCATGATGCCACGACGTCCGGCTTGCTTCGCTTGTGAAACCTCTTCGGCGTCATGGTCTTTGAGCCTAAACTGTTGCGTGGTTTGCGATCCTGTCAGCGGACCATGTGTCTGGATCTGATGATGGCAGGTGGATCATGTCAACGGCTAGGCCAAGCTGTCTGAGGTAGCCGGAAGCTTCGTGGGAGGATCAAGGTTTGGGGAGTGTCACTATTGCGAGAGACAGGATGGGCAGCACGATGGATGCGAGCGTGTCACTATAATGGGAGACAGACGACACGTAGGATCATTGCATGTATAGCGAGAGACAGGGCACGATGGATGCAATGGTAGGTAATTGGTAAGACATTAGAGATTTTCTGGGGTGTGATCACTATGAGAGATGCCTGCCGATGATTCTTTGGAAGATGTTTCGGACCCTTGAGTGTGCTACCGATAATGATGCTTTTGTTGTTTGCCCCATGCCCGGTGTGCTATGCCGAAAAGACGGTGGTCGTTACGAGGAAAGAAAATGAGAGGCTCCATCTAGGAGGATGAGAAGTTTTCGTGAAAATAGGCCGTGATAGTGTCGTGATGCGTGGAAATTACTCCATCGTGATGCCCAAACCCTGGCTCTCCTGCTGTGCCATTTGGATGGCGTTCCAGCAATCCCGAGCGCATTGCTCCATGCTGAGCTCAGTCTTCCAGCCCAATTCCTCGGTCGCACGTTTTGTGCCGGCAACGCAGAAGCCAACGTCTCCAGGACGGCGATGCGTCATGTTCACCGGCAGTTTCACGCCAGACGCCTTCTCAAAGTAAGTCACAACCTCCGCAACGGTCGTGCCGTTGCCGGTGCCAAGGTTGTAAGACCTGAACGCTTCGGTGTTCTTGGGGCTGATGGCCGCGCCCATGGCAGCAATGTGACCCTTTGCGAGATCCATGACGTGGATGAAGTCGCGAACTGCAGTTCCGTCGCGGGTGTCCCAGTCAGAGCCAAAGACATTGAGTACCGGTCGTGCACCTGTCAGAACCTGGGCAATGACGGGGAAGAGGTTGGTTGGCACTTGACGAGGATCCTCGCGGAGAATACCAGATGGGTGGCAGCCGACTGGGTTGAAGTAGCGGAGTGCTGTGATACGCATGCTGGGATCTGAGCGAGCCATGTCTGCGAGGATTGCTTCGGCGAAGTACTTGGTCCTGCCGTATGGCGAAGTGAGTCCGGTCGCACCTGGAATGAGCTCCTCATCGTCGACAGTCTCCGGGAAGTGAACAAGATCGTGCTCCTTGAGTGGCTTACCGGCGTTTGCGCGAGTGCCGTAAACTGTGGCGGAAGAAGAAAAGACAAAGTTCTTGATGCCAAACTCCTGGAGGAGAGCCAGAAGATCTACAAGACCGCAGATGTTGTTCTGGTAGTACTGAAGAGGCTTAGAGATTGACTCCTCGACCGACTTGAATGCAGCAAAGTGAATGACACCAGCAATGCGGGAGGCTGGCTCGGCGTTCTCTCCACTTGGTCGCAGAGCGTAGCGAGACACGAGATGGCGCATCCATTGGCTTCGGTAGTCGAACTGATGGAGCTTGAGGACTGGAACCTGAAGACCTTGCTTGCTGCACCACTCCGATGCGAGCTGACGAACATTGTCGAGGACATTCTCAAACGAGTTGCTGAGGTCGTCTACTACGATGACATTGTAGCCCTCCTTGAGAAGCTCGAGAGTGGTGTGTGATCCGATGTAGCCGAGGCCTCCAATGACCATGACATGCTTGGAGCTGTTGCGGATGAAGTTGCGTCTGCTGGCATCAAGGGAGAAGAACCCATTGCTGTCCTCGTATACCGAGTTCTCCGGTGAGAACTCTGGGGAAGACGGTGGTGAGTTCAGTGCGGGTGACCAGAGTGGAGACCTGGGGGTGGGCGAGTTGGTGGCCGATGAGGCCTCTGAGGGCGAGTATGATTGAATGTGCATGTTGGCGGGCTTGCAGACTATTGACCGTTGAAGGTGATTGATATAAGCGAGGGAATCAACCTGGTTCTACGATCTCGGTGTGCAAGTAGGGAAAGACAGTATACCGTCGACGTTGTAGCTTGTTTGCCGTGAACGAGTCAACGGGTGGGAAGGGCCTTTATAGATGATCCACGGAGGCAACGGGCAGCGGGCCTGATGAGCTTGGTTTCTCAGCGGGACAATGTTCTAAATTGGCGAAGGGGACGGGAGAGTGACCACTGATCGGGAGCTAGAAGTGCGTCAAACTATGGTTTCGAGGAGAGCCAGGGCCAAGCGGTGGGTGGTGAGTTCAGGTTGCAGCGAGGACTCTGCCGGAATGGTAGGCATGAGGTAGGCAGGGAGCCAGACGATTCGTTCGGCAAGAGCATCTCTGCTAGTCCAGTGGTGACACTGCTCGGAGCTTGTCCTTGCCCTTTGCACGCAGGGTGAAAGCACGTTTCCTGTAGCGCCGATGAGAGCATCCAAGGGAGATCGACTGACGAGCCGGATGGTAATTTCCTCCAATCCTGCCTAAAGACGACCCGCCGGCGGAGCGATTTGGGAAGATGCACGAGCCAAACATTCGCCTGTAGTGGTGAGATGTAAGCCCGTGCTCGGCTGAGCTTGTCCAAGGTGGTGAGTCGCGCTTGCGGAAGGTGAGCACTGTGCCACCGCGACCACCCCTTTGCAGCCTTTGCTTGTCTGCAGGACAGGACACTGCCAGACTAGGGTTCAGGCGAAATTGACAGCTGGACTCCGTTCCACGTTTGTCTAAGCTGACCTCACGAGATATGCAGGACTTGCAGGAATTCCAATATTGCGATATTGCGTGCCTCGCCAGACGGTCAGCTCAGCATACCGCACGACACCGATGGAGCGCCCTTGCCGATCACCACGGCAAAAGGGGAAACACAGGAGCTCGTATTGGCATCATGGCTACTCAACATGAGGACAAGCGTGAGTGGTTTGAGGCGCAAGTGCAATTTGCAGAGCCCCGAGGCACCGGTTCTGCGTTACCTGGCCTGTTGCCGCTTCCAGACCATCTCGCATCGTGAAGCATGAGCAGGATGTGCGTCAAGGATCACGAAGATCGTGTTGAGCCCGCAAGCACGGTTCAAAGACATCATGGAGGGGCGTCTCCTCAAACAATAGACGACCTCACCTTGAGTGGTAGAGCCACGGGAGGCTCCCACAAAGTTACAGACACACAGGGCTGTCGCTCGTTTACCGGGCCGAGTGCCAAGGGCAGAGTCGGTGGTGCAGCAAAGACAGACAGGCCGCAACCCGCAAAAACCCTCCCGCGAGACGGGCAAGACATGGTCAAATCCACGTGTCGTCCAAATTGGGTATACGGCCAAGTCAATTGCAAATTGCGTCTGTCTCTTTCCGATCGCACATCATGTCTTGTTTCACACTCACGTCCAGCCACGCAACTCGTCTACAAGCTTCTCGCAAGTACACGGTCTGGCCACGAACTGTGTCAGTATACGCGAATGCTGGCAAAAGGATCGAACAACAAACGCCTACCTCCGGCGGGATCGCGAGGCTCGACGTTTACGAGTGCCGTCATGCTGCATAGTGTGGGTCAATAGAACGTCTATTCTGGGGTGCATTTCTGCAGGCAATTTTTTTTCTTCCGCCCGTCTCCTGCAGCCAAACAAGGAACATGGCAGGCCTCGGAACATCTTTGTCATTCAGCCGCAACCAAAATCCTGTGCGAAGACTCCTTCATTCAACCTTGCCAATAGCGCTTCGCTTCTGACCAGTAGCGGCTGACCAGCATGAGGATTGCCCCTGGTTGGGCTGGCTCTGAACCAGAGGTCGGGCCAAACTCAAAGCACGCACCTTCCGTGCCAAGGTAGACTCAATCGCGGCCAGAAAACCTTGGATCACTCCCGCATCTACGCGAGTCGTGGGAGCCCGAGAAGGATTCGTCGGGAACGCATGCTAACATTTGTGGGAACGAGAAGCCAAGACGACGGCGCACGGGTAGTGCACTTCGATCGATATTGCAGGGATTTCAATGCGGAGGACTCGCGCGCTAAGGACCCGCCGACGAAGATCATACCCCATGAATGATTTTTCGCTCACCGGCTATATCCAAGACTGTGATTCTCGCCCGTGGAAAAAGCTTGTCCTGTATCCACAATAATTTATGCATGGAATCTCACTGGGCAGGTCTATAGTAGCTGAACTCCGGAGATGCGGCGACCAATATACTGCTGCCAACATATGACCGACCCGCTACCAACTCGCTGGCACTGCCGAGTTTCAATAGTTTGGATGATCACAAGCTTGGTTGAGCTTCCAGATCACATCCATGTGGCGAGTCTGTGCTGCTAAGGCAGAGATCTCCGGCCCTCGTGGGCCTCGTGGGGTGAATGACACGATATGATGCCATGAAACTATTCATTAAATTTTGGTATGAACCGGATTGAGTGGTGGAGAAATCCCACCTCGGCCGCAGCGCCGCCAGATCGGTAGCTCTACGATGAAGACGAAGTGCCCAGAGTGGATGTCGTGGCCGTCGACCCGTCGCAGTACTCTACCCAGCCGTCCAGATTCATCTTCTTGATCACCGTGCTAAACCCCTCGCTGCCGGCTGATTTCCCACTCCGGGAACAAACGCCACTCACTGCCTCGGCCGAAACCGACGGTGCGTCGCTGGGGTACTCGATGTGGTAGACGGGCTTGCCGGCTTCCACAAAGGGCGAGAAGGTGGAGCATTCGCTGTACTGGGCGCATTGCTCGTTGACGGAGAAATGGGTAAATGACAGCACATCGTCAATGACGTCGCCGGCATTCTTCAGTCCGGTCGACATGTTGTATCGGTTGGCCTCGTCCGACAGGAATTGCATGAAGCCGACCGTGTCATTTGCGGTGAGCCCGAGGCCATTGTCGTTTTGCTGTGGAGTCAAAAGTCAGCACTTGTCCAGCTGCAAATCTCACGGGGTGGAGATCTTCATCTCAAATCGAATCGAGGGAAGGATGCCTTACAAATCCGTCGACATTGTCAGGGTCGATTGCATCACAGCCTTTGTCGCTCGCCAACTTGATTCTGGAAGCCATGATTTTCCGGACATTGTCGCTGTTGGTCTGGAGCCACACTTCGCCTGGCCAGCCATCGAGACCCTTTCCCTTGTCGCTGTCAGTGAATTGGCTCGAGTCTGGTCGATTGGGCTCGTAGGATCCAGCGGAAAAATAGCAGATGACTTTCTTGTTGAGAGAGTGGAGCTTGGTGATGGTGCTCTGATTGTTGGTGAATAGATCGATATCGAACACTTCGACATTTGGATCTGTTGTGGTTGCATCATCGGCAACAGTGATTGGGTTGAGGAGGACAATTTGCCACGAACTGTTCACCGCAGGTTGCCAGAACGTGCGGTTGGTAACGGTCCCGGTTGGTGATGGCGCTGATGGGGGACTGCTGCCTCCATTGTCGCTATCATCGTCGTCGCTGCCATTGTTCAGACCCAAGCCAAGGCCTACACCAAGGCCAATAGCGAGAGCAACCACAATGGTCACCGCAATGATGATCCAGAGCAGTCGACGAGAGCGTCTGGCGCGTGGGAATTTCTCCCCTTCCATCGGACCGAGTGGTTGTGAGGCTCTTGCCTCGGAGACGAAAGGGTTCTTCATGGGTGTATTTTGTTATTCGGGCGAGACTGAATTGTTGGTGACGATGACAAGACGCCGAGAAGTGATATTCACTCTCGTGCCGCGCTCAGCATCTCATTATGTTGTCAGCGACGCTATTCTGGACTCTCGACAGAGTTCGAGGGCTGGAGTGGCTCAGCACAAACACTTGCACAAGACTGAAACCCTCGATGCAGTTCGCAGCTGGTCGGCTCAAAACGGTCTAGGCCAATTCGTGTCGCGGGAAGCGGAAAGGCAGGCAAAAGGTTCATTCACATTCCGCGAGTTCACCTTGACCGTTTCTCGGTTTCTCATCGGAGAAAGACTCAGCCCGTTCTGACTTTGCTTCTGACATCAACGGGATTCTCACATCTCATTCTCTTGGTTGTTTCGATCCTACACGGCCGTTGAGCGTCGATAGTTCACGGCCACACCCTACGGCGCCACTCGGCTGGTCATCTGGCATTACGAGACCTGTCCGACCGACCACATTCCCGACCCGTCCAGGTGTCGCTGAGTCCTTGCATAGGACTCGTGATCGACCCATGGCGCCTTTGCATTGTCCACGCACTCCCGCATTCAACGAGCCAGCCAGTCATTCGCTCTTTTCGGCACATGGCTGCGAGGAATTGGGAAATGCTCTCAAGCCCCCCCAGGGCCAAGCTCCTGCGACCCTGCGTTGTGATCGCCTACGCTATCGTTTTAGCTCGGCGTGGCGCCACGCCCCCGTCCCACGCGCCGTCCCAACTGGCCAAACCCCGTCAGTTTCACTCTCCCTCGCTGTCGTTGACCTGTCGAGCCCCTTGACGCTGCCGCTGCGATTCCTGGAATGCTCTGTCACGTCGGCAACCCGGCTCGCAGAGACCTCGCACTGGCTCCAGGATGACCGACTCGTCATGCGTGTCAGCGTGCTTCGTATTCGATGTGCTCGACTTGGGCCTCCCTCGCTCCACAGGCATCCACAACCCTGCCCAGAGCGCCCACTTTGATCTCAAAACAGCGATCAAGACTTCGATATTGGTCCAGCTGCGGCTCGTCGTCCCCTACCTTTGGGCCTGCCGTCTTCAATTTGGGCTTAGTCAAGACCGGCGAGAACATCCGTGCTGTCTTTTTCTGTCCCATCCTTCGTAAACCTTCTCGCGTGGCGGTACCCGATACCAATTTTCACTCTGAAGGGCAACGCCTTTTTAATCTTAGACATCGCTTTACTAGAAACCTCGCTCTTCCACAACGCTCGAGCTTGAAACACGGCTTCCTTGGTACGTCGTCAGTGCCAAAATACACTTTCGCTTTTTTCTATAATACTTCAAGGGTAAGTTCCACCTCTCCTTGTCCCATCATCAGCTTCACAGTACGACAACAACCCGAGTCACTCGCTATACAATCATGGGTAACAGTATCTCATCCTCAATCCTTGCAGGTCTTGGAGTCGCCGCTCGCTCTTCCACTACTACAAGAGCACCCACAACCACCAGCAGACTTCCTACTTCGACCACTAGCGTAATTCCAACCACCACTAGACTTCCAACGACCACAACGTCGGTCGTTCCCAGCAGCATGACTTCCGTCAGCTCCTCCGTTGTCCCAAGCGCCACCGCTGTGCCGGTCACAGGTGGCTCAGTGGCCAACACCATCCTTGTCCTCGCAAAGGACACTGATGGATTGTACACTTCCACCTCTGGTCTCAATGGCTACGGTATCCCATTCCAGTCGATCATCGTTCCTCAGTCCGGTATTCAGCTCCCAGCGCTGAACTCCTCCGCCACTCAGGGTAACTTCGGTGGTATCATTGTCCACGCTGAGGTCTCCTACGACTTCGGCGGTGGCAACTGGTCCAGCGCTCTCACCCCTGCCCAATGGGCCGAGCTCTACAACTACCAAACCGCCTTCGGTGTCCGCATGGTCCGCCTTGACGTTTACCCTGGTCCCAACACTGATTCCGCTGTCATCTCTGGCGGCTGCTGCGGCGCTGGCGTCGAGCAGGAGTTCAGCTTCACCGATGTCTCTGCCTTCGCCTCTGCTCAGCTCAAGACTGGCGCCGGTGTCAGCTCCCAGGGTCTCTACCACTACCCAGCCTCCATCACGAACACCACCAGGACCAAGCAGATCGCTGCCTTTGGCCCTAGCTCTGACGGCACTTTCGGTAGCGCTTCCGTCGCTGCAGTCATCAACAACTTCGATGGACGCCAGCAAATGGCTTTCTTCACCTCCATGGCTACTCAGTGGAACTTGCTTTCCAACTACGCCCAGCACTCTTGGATTCACTGGATGACTCGTGGTCTCTTCGCCGGTCGCCGGAGGACTCTCCTCGGTACTCAGATCGATGATGTCCATCTTATCACTGATATCTACTACCCTGCCGGCAACCAGTACCGCGTCACCAAGGAGGATCTTGCTGCTCACATCCCATGGATGGCCGATATTAACAGCCGCCTTCCTGCTGGTTCCAACTACGTGGTCGAGCTTGGTCACAACGGCAACGGTGACATTGAGAACGCCACTGCTCAGAACGCTGGTGCCCGCGTTTGCGTCCCTACTGAGGCCATTGAGTACGACGAGCAGATCGACACCGCTCTTGAGTTCCAGAAGCCCCTTGGCTCCGGTACCAACATCTGGCCTGCCACTCCTACCACCTACGGCTGGAGCGAGGCCTGCGCCAACCTTGACCCTCTCGCTTTCTGGTTCAGGACTACCTCCAACCGTGATGCTTACATGCACTTGTCGCACACCTTCACCCATATGGCTCTCAACAACGCTACCTACTCTGACACCGCCAAGGAGATTCAGTTCAACATTGCATGGATGAAGCAGCTCACCATCTGGAACGCCGCCCGCTTCTCCGCCAACGGTCTCATTCCTCCTGCCATCACTGGTATGCACAACGGTGATGCCATCAAGGCTTGGATGGACAACGGTATCACTCAGGTTGTTGGTGACAACACCCGCCCCGTCCTCATGAACAGCGAGAACGAGTACTGGCCTCTCATCTCGAACGTTGCCAACAACGGTTATGATGGTCTTCTCATCATTCCTCGCTGGGCTACCACCATCTACTACAACTGCGACACTCCTATCTGCACCACCAACGAATGGATTGCCACATCTGGAGGTGCCGGTGACTTCACTGCTCTCCTCAACGATGCCCGCACTGTCAATGTCCGCCACTTGCTCGGTCTTCACCAAGATCCCTTCATGTTCCACCAGGCCAACATGCGCCACCACGACGCCGCCCAGACTACCATCGGCCCCGTCTCCGGTACCTTGTCTCTCCTCCAGATCTGGACTGAGACCATCACCCAGGAGCTCACCCGCCTGACCAACTGGGCCATTGTCACCCTCAAGCATGACGACATTGGAAAGGAGTTCCGCAACCGCATGACCCGTGACAAGTGCGGCTACAAGCTCAACTGGAACAAGTCGAACGATGGCAAGAGCTTCACCTCTGTCACCGTCACTGCCAACGGCAATACCTGCGGTGCCCCCATCCCAGTCACCTTCCCTGGTGATGCCTCAGGATCCGGCACCAAGGACAAGATCGGCAACGAGCCCCTCATCATGTGGGTCACCCTCAGTGGACAGCCAGTGACTCTCACTCTGTCGACTCCTCTGGCCATCTAAGCATCTTGTTCCACGGCGGCATTTGTTCTTCATTGCACATATATCACGACTGTCTCACGGCTCCACAATTTCCTAGTCATCACAAACAGGGGCAAGGGTTTTCTCAAAAAGTTTTCACATCTACCAAATAATGTCAAGAATGGTATAGCGGCTATCAAGTCGATCAGATTGAAGGGATTTTGGATACTGTATTAGCACATTGCACTCTTTACAACAGAACGTTTCCTGCTTCACTGCAGTGTATGCGCGAGCATCATCATCGGCGGAGCACATGACGGGCAGATACAGTAATCCATAATGATCAAAAAACAATATTCAATACAAACGTCTCTCATGCATTGTGACCTCTGTTCTTCTTCAGCACCTTCCTTGTTCTTTTGCCGATGACTTCATCTCAACGTCCTCGCATTCATTCCAACTCCTCCCATCAACGTCCGCCTTGCGTCTCCAACGTCCGGCAATTGCAAACAAAATCCAACGAGGAACGCCCGTTGAGCAAACGGTATTGACACGCAACGTCAACATGCATCAACGTCTACCTGTCTACACCCCAGGTGAGGGCACCTCCCCTCTCCCTCCCTTCATCTCTCCATCTCCTCCGAGCCCTTCACTGTCCTGTCCGTATATCCCCGACCATACTACCACCCATCCATCTGCCCACAACAAACATTCCTTCCAAACCACCCATGTCTCACCCAAACGCCACTCCCACATCTCTCTCTCCGTAACCTCGTCCCAACCCACTGGATACAGCGGGTGTTCCTGAACCTTGCCCTTCCCACCCATGTCTAGCCAAAAGCCAAGCATGACTCGCTACCCACCTTTCCTATCGGCAAAGGCTGCATGGCTACCCCTGCCACCCATGGGTACACGGGCGATAGTCCACGGCGCATGGCTCAGGTACGAGAGCTTAACATGTTTGAGCCGGCGATGGGCCATCGCTGAGAAGGTGGGTGGTTTCAGTAGGTAGGCGACGGGACGTGCTGCATACCGCGAACCAAAGCCGGGTGCAGGGTGGGAGGTGTGTTTACGCGGTAGTGCGAGAGATTTACTGATCGCGAATCACTGTCCTACTCTTCGTATCTCTGCCTCAAAGATCCCAGCGCTTTCGAAGCGCCGACGACGCAACCAGCAAGCAAGCCAGCCAGACCCGTGCGCACCTTGTTTCACCTTCCCGGCTCCCTGGCCCCGGCGAGGCGAATACGAGATCTCAAAACGATAGTTGCGGGCGTGGTTGTTTTGATTCTCACCACCTTTACAATTATTTCCTCGCCCGTCACCCGAGGCTTGTCATGTCGTCAGCATCATGCCAATACCGCGCCACGACAAAGTGACATCTGTGCTTCAGGTCCCCACGCGCTATCGTCGCACGAGGCCCACCAGGCCCACGCGGCTGCGAACTTGCGATCGTCAGGGGAGGACGTGGGCTGGGCGATCTGGCGCGGCAGGGTTGGTGCATGGGTGGGTACATGAGATAGAGATGGGCGATGGGGCTAGCAGGGGTGTACGACAGGACGATGCATCTTGCGCTGTGCCGTGTGGACATGACGGGCGAGGAGGTGCCGGGGCCGGACGAGGGGCCGCAGGGGGGTCAGGGCGGTGGGTGATGGGTGCTGAGCACTGGGCAGGGGGGTGGCACGGTGAGGATGGGATGGGAGATCTTCGTTTTGTCATGCGTGCTTGTGCATGTGCCGTGAGGAATATCCTGGCGAAAGCTCCAAGCGAGCTTCGGTTGTGTATGCAGGCCAACTCTGGGACGTCCTGCCCCTGCAGTGTGCGCTACGGTATTGTTCAAGTGGTGCATGTCGTCTGCATATCGCAAACGCAGGACGCTGCAGGTGTCATGCATCGGGGTGGGCGAACGCTTGTGACAGCGGCGATCAATGTCTGGACTCTGCCATGGGTCTGTAAGCGAGGAGGTGACCTTTGTGGGTTTGTCGGAGTGATTGTGGAGGGTCAAGAGGCTTGAGGAGGATTGACTATTGACAGGTCTCAGATTGTGACTTTGAGACGTTTGATATGGTGGTGATGAGTGTCTCAGGAGTATTGGCAAGCCTCACGGGTCATGTGATGGGAGGCAATCCTTCGACAGTGTGCATTTGTCAGTCATCGGACGAAAGTTGTCAAGCTTCACGTGTATTTGGATGGGAGGATGGTCTTCCCGCGCAGTGGTGATGTTGATCCAGTACGGCAAACAAGCTGCATATCAGTGCGGCAAATGTGACTTGTTGCTGTGGCGGTATCTCCGCCCAGATACTGCTACTTAGACATCATGGACGAGGAGCATACCATTACTTTGGTACTTTGCAAGTTTATATTCTACTGACACTACTAGAGCACAGGACGGGTGCAGGAAGGGTGTTCATGTCTTCTAGCACTATCCTGTGTCTAAATCAGAAACTCATATGTACTCTCTCTTGTGGTCATCAAAGTAGAGCATCCACTGTGTTTGCCATGACAGACTCGAGCCTCTACACCTTTCGGCTACGTCCTCTCTGCAACCCAGTGCCAACGTATGCTGTGTCCGAACGTGGTTTTGTCCCAGAGGTGGAATACCGATGTCCCTCGAAATCGAGACCAGTCCAAAGACTGTGATTCAAGAGGTCCATTCCGGCTGAGTCCAGCAGTGATTGGCAAGTGATGTTGTCACATCGAGACTCATTGTAGCGCCTTGGTATAGCTGGTATCGGTAGGTGTATGCTTGTTCTGAAAGGAGTTGCTGGAAGTCTTCAAAGGCTGTGGATCATATCATTGAGCCACCAGTGACCGAAGCCACCAATAGTCGGAGTCACGGCAAGTGCTACACCGCCGCTCATAGCGATGGAAATGCGAGGTCTCCACTCGTCTCGCTGCTACTGGCAGGATCACTGGACTGCTAAACGTGCTCTTCTATTACCAGTAGCGCTGGCCGGATATCGACGGTCTCTTCCAGGGGTCAGTGAAATGTCCCGACGGGTGATGATGCGGCTAGGTGGGCATGAGGGTTGGCAGGCTCTGGTAGTATTTTCGTCGTGGTGTTCCTCGTGATGAAGGACGGACGTACTTGTCATGGCGTTGGCATGTCAAAGCAGCTCCTTGTGTCCCTATGGCTGTGACGCTGTTGCTGCGTGAGTTTTTGTCTGTCCCAATCTCCATGAAGCATTTCATTCAAGTGTCCTGCTGGTGTGAACGACATGTCAAAGAAAGAGCACTTAGTACTCGCCACATGAGCGATTGTGCGTTCTCGCTGAAAGTTGACCGATTAGGTCCACTGCCATGTAGACTCCGCGAATTAATCGATGATGTACATGATGCTCCGATGTTGACCGAGCCTAGGCTACATGATGAGACCCTGTGGCTGTCGTGGGAATGACAAATAGTTAGATGCTCAGTGCCTGCCATACTCGCCAATTATTGACAGTGCAAGACGATTGAAAGGCCAGCAACTGGAAAGCGAGAGCTTGTTTGTGATACCGATCCATATATGCTACGCATTCTTGCATGCGATTTGCGGGAGTCGATGAAATAAAGAGGAAAGAGGACCTGATGAACACGTTGGTATGCCGTCGCTCCACCATGAAGACAGTAGCTTGGGAAGCTCCGAAAGACTTGCCCTGCTCGAGACACACAATACATGGATCTGGGATGAGTAAAAGCTGACGAGGACATACTAACGTATAATAGGAAGATACCACTGTGAAGCACGGGAGACCAATTCACTTTGGTCAAGATCCACCCACCTCTACGCCATCATATTGACATTTGTGAAGAGCTTCCGGAAAAAGATGAAGTGAAAGTCGCTTGTTTAAATACCGAAGCCTGCCCGCTCTCGAAATCAATCCGTCGTGTATATATAGTGAAAAGCTTCACAGATCGTCATCCGAATGTGAATAATACACGTCAGCAACACTACAGAAAGAGAAGACATCCTGACGACAGTTGATTTCTATATCGGAGGATCCAGTTGTGCCAAGACGAACTCCGACTGCGCCGCAGAGCCGCCTTCATCATCTGGGGAAAAACCACGCGAGCTGAATGCAGCTTCACATTGATTCACCTCACTCTCACCCCCCTTCGCCAACCTCTACTCTTCTCCGACCTCTCTCACGTCAATCGCTATGCTCAAGTACCTCAATCTACAGTGACGACATATCCAAGGACCTTTTCACCATGCCGCGCGACCAGTTTTTGCGACAAACTCTCGGAGTCAACTTCTTCTCGGACATTCGAAAGGTCGGCGCTATCATGATTCACACCAAGAGGATTACTGACCGATCACAGTCGCGCGTACTTGTCGTCGGCGCTGGAGGCATCGGATGTGAACTTCTGAAGAACCTGGTCACGACTGGCTTCGGCGAGATCGTTGTTGTCGATCTAGATACCATCGACCTCTCCAACCTCAATCGCCAGTTCTTGTTCCGTCACTCACATATCAAGAAGTCGAAGGCGCTCGTGAGTCCTATCTACAGAAGGGCGGTTATCCTAGCCCTGAATTACTGACCCGCGTCAAGGTTGCAAAGGAGACTGCCGGCAAATTCAACCCCACTGTACAGATCGAAGCGCACCATGCCAACATCAAGGACTCGAATTTCAACGTACAATGGTTCAAGAGCTTCGAGATCGTTTTCAATGCGCTAGACAATCTGGATGCGCGCCGCCATGTCAACAAGATGTGTGTCGCCGCTGATGTGCCCTTAATCGAGAGTGGCACTACAGGATTCAAAGGACAGGTGCAGCCAATCAAGCCTGGACTCACGCAATGCTACGATTGCACTCCAAAAGAGACCCCAAAATCCTTTCCCGTCTGCACCATCCGAAGCACGCCGAGCCAACCTATACACTGCATTGTGTGGGCGAAGAGTTATCTATTCACTGAGCTTTTCGGGACAAGCGAGGAGGAGGCCAACGAAGTTGACAACACGGAAGACGCGGACAACAAAGAGGAGATCGAGAACCTGCGCAAGGAGGCTGCTGCGCTGAAGAAGATAAGGGACAATCTGAACGGTGGACATGCATCACGCAATGTGTTTGAGAAGGTCTATCACGAGGACATCGACCGTCTCAGAAGCATGGAGGACATGTGGAAATCGCGAAGGCCGCCAGAGGCCATCAAGTGGGACGAGATCATCAATGAAGCAACCAGCACCTCACCGTCTGTTCTAGTCGAAGACCAGAGGGTCTGGAACCTTCCTGAGAATGTCGCCGTCTTCAATAGCAGTTTGATCAAGCTCAGCCAGAGGCTTGAACAGATGAAGGCTGCCAGCGTCGAGTTGCCCGATGCACCACCTCCGATCATCACCTTTGACAAGGACGACCGCGACGCTCTCGACTTCGTGGCCGCTGCTGCCAACCTCAGATCCATTGTCTTTGGCATTGAGACAAAGTCACAGTTTGACATCAAGCAAATGGCTGGGAACATTATTCCGGCTATCGCAACTACTAACGCTACCACAGCTGCTCTCTGCGTGCTTCAAGCATTCAAGGTCATGCAAAACAACTTCGATAAGGCGAAGATGGTGTTTTTGTCCAAGTCGCTGGATCGTGCTATAGATCAGGAGAAACTGGCCAAGCCTGATCCAGCATGCGCTGTATGCGGTTCTGCAAGAGCCACCCTGTCTATCGATCCAGAACGAGCGACGCTACAGGATCTCGTCGAAGGTGTCCTGCAGAACAAGCTTGGGTACAAGGACATGAGTGTGACTACTGAAGCTGGTGTTGTCTTCGACCCGGACCTGGATGACAATCTCCCCAAGAAGCTCAGCCAGCTTGATATCGGCAAGGACGCATTCGTCACTGTCATTGATGAGGATGATGATAGTCAACGAGTCAACCTGGTCCTCGCCATCGCCGAGACGTGAGCTCTCCCTCTTCCCCATATGCTTAATCTCTGCTAACAAAATCCAGTGAGCTGCCAGAGCCCTCCCCACCCGTCATACTCATGCCAGAGTCTCTTGACATCCCGAAGAAGAAGCCTGTCGTGACGATCCACGCCAATGGTGAGACGAATGGCTTGTCGGATCCTGCATCTGGCCAGAAGAGGAAGCGCGATGCAGAAGACGACGAGGTCCAGGTTGAGGCCGGGGCGCCGAAGCGCAGCAAAGTCGAGCAGACCAACGGATCATCCATCGAGATCAACGACGACGACGGTGCGATTGTTCTCGACTGAGGATGATGGTACCATCGAGACGACTTTCACTACATGTCGTCAGCACTTCCCTTTGTCACACACGATACCCGGACTTACAGTAGCGCTCAACCCGCCGTCGAGATTCAGTACGCAATTATGAGCATAGCCATTCTGAATGAGGAAGAGTACTGCATCGGCGACCTCGTCGGCGGTTCCAAAGCGCTTCAGAGGGATACGAGCAGCAGCCTGCTCACGAGCTTCAGGAGTCATAGCTAAAAAGACGATGTCAGCTGGGCGGAACTCTTGAGCGAATTTCGGATTCAAATGAATGTATATTAACGAGTCTATGGCAACATATAGACAGCGAGAGGCTAGAGCTCCAAGCGAAGCTCGCCCTGAGCATAGGAAAGGACATCCAATGCAAACAAGCAAAGAAATCAAGCTCAAACCGTGACTTACCATCTGTCATATCCGTCTGCACATACCCCGGCAGCACAGCATTCACCCTCACCCCCGACGGCCCCAACTCCGCCGCCAACGCCCTCGTGAACCCCACCACCCCCGCCTTACTCGCCGCGTACGCCGCTGACCCCATCCCGGCATGCGTCCCCAACAACGACGCGACATTGACAATCACGCCCCTGGCCACCTTGCTCACCTTGCTCACCTGTTCTCCCTGCCCCTCCCCCTTCCTTCCCCCCTGTCTCACCATCCTCCTCCCAGCCCACTTCGCCCCCCACAAACTCCCCATCAAATTCGTCCCGACAACCTGCTCGACCAACTCCTCGCTCGTGCGCAGGAACAGTGACTGGTGGCTCACCCCCGCAGAGTTGATCAGTATATCCACTCTTTCTTGCCGGGGGATATAGTCATCCAGATCTTTCCAGAAGTCGCGCGAGGAGATGTCCCCTGCTACTACGCGGTGGGGAGGGGAGGAGGACGGAGGGGAGGGGAGGGTGGAGAGGGCGGTGCTGAGGGTCGAGGGTGTGCGGGCTAAGAGGGTTAGATGGCACCCGTGTTGCGCCAGGAGGTGGGCCGTGGAGAGGCCGATGCCGCGGGAGGCGCCGGTTATGAGGGCGTGGAGGCCGGAGAGGGAAGGGGTGGAGGACGGGGAGGGGGATGGGGAGGTGTGGGTTTTGCGGTGGGAGAGGTGGGTTGGGCGGAGGAGGATGGGGCGGGGGACGACGTGGAGGAGGTGGGAGGTGGGGCGGAGGGGTGCTTGCATAATTAATGAGAGGTAGAATGGGGGGATGGAGCTTGGTGAGGACGAAGGTTGTCGTTGTCGTCGAGAGGAAAAAAGTGAAGATGGAGCTTGAGGTGAGGTTGCGGAAGCGGAGCTTGAGCTTCAAATTGCAATCTCAGCTTGGGTTGGGAACTTCACTTCCTGCATTGACAACCCTCTTAGCAACGACATTGCGGAGCTGGTTCAACACGAGATCTTAACCTAGGATGATGCAGCGATTGCGGATTATTGATCCTCATTGTGAGCCACGCTGGTCTTCTTAGCCTTTCTTGTCCTGCGGTTCTTTCCTGCTGTACAAGACCCTCTCGCCTCGGAGGCATCAGCAATTGCTCTCGGTCGCCCTGCAGCTCACTCATACTGCGCCCCTGCCTTCGCATAGAGATCATCGTCGATTCGGATGGTGAACTCGAGGGCTGCGCCTCTGATCCTAACATCGAGGAAGTACGTGAGCTTCACGCATCCGGTGCTTGGGATGGTCTGATATGCGTCTTCTGGGAACTCCCGATCCTCAAACTCTGGCTCCGAACTCGTGACGGTGCATAGACTTGTCATTTCGTCAAGTGTCGGGTTTTTTGCGTCCCCATCATATGTGAACAGCTTCTCCTGGACCGCGTAGGCCTCATTCCAGTCGTCGATGACTGCGCTGCTAAACAGGCGATAGAACTTGGTCTTCCAGGTCTCATCGTGCGGAATGTCCTCGCCTTTCCGGAACAGCCAGTCGGGGACTTTGGCACGGTAGCAATGTTCGTTCTCGTCCCACACCTTTTGTGATTCAGCATGTCTGCCGGCCTTCCACATCACCTCTTGAGCTAGAGCATACCCTCGCCGAGCCTTGCGGCATGTCACCATCCCTCCATGGAAAGCCTGGTATGCTGCTCCCTGGACGATCGCCATTGCGCCTTGCAGTGGTTGATGAACCACAAGCTCGGGCAAGTCGTCCTTGTCCGAATCCTCGGCGACGAATAGTCCGCCATCGCCACTGAATCGTTTGCGAAGCCCCGAATATACATATGGCCATTGACCCCCGCCACCGACAAGGAGAAGGTGTTGTGGTCCTTCCCCGGAAGCTAGAAGTGCAGCGCGTTCGTACTGACTCTCGATCAGCTCTGCAGCTTTGTCGATTGTTGGCTTGAAGATCGCGCAGACGTCTTCACAGGACAAGAAGATCCGGCCGTCTTTGATTCCCTTCTCTGGATCGTCGAAACGACTGTCGAGGCGGATCCATGAGCTCTTTCGATTCTCTTCGTCGCCATTTCCGTCTAAGGTGTCTTTGATCCTTTCCCACACCTCAAGAACGTCCTTCCAGATACTACCAGTCTGCTGCATCCTTGTAAATGTCTCTGGACCCATACGCCCCTGCAGGTGATCGGCGAAGCGTTGGTCAACGTTCATTCCTCCTTCTAGCGCACCATCCCCGACCGCGGCTTCGCTGAACTCCAGGTGCGGCGTAGTCTTCAGGACTTTGTACGTGATGACATCGATGGTTCCACCTCCAATGTCACAATTGATGAAGACGTCGTCTCGCTCCGGAGTGAATGCTTGGACTGCCCCGAGGATGAAGATGACAGCAGCTTCAGGTTCACTCACTATCGTGAGGTTGTTGCCCATCCCTGCTGCTACGGCAGCTCTCCGGGTCGCCTCTTTCGCTGCGTCGGACCAGATGGCTGGTACTGTCAGGATCCACTCCCATTTTGCATTTTCCAGGACCTTTTTCGTGAATTTGGCCTCTAGTGTCTTGCTTCTGGTGATGGCATTGTGTACCTGGCGGAGGAATATCGTGACTACTTCCTCCGGCGATTTGTCTGCTGCCCTGCACTTCTCTCGGATCATCTCATGGGTTTTGCCACCAGGTATCTCTTTGCTAGGATCAAGAGCTAGCTTGAAGAATTCAATACATTCTTCTCCACGCTCTAGCTGGTTGCCCCAGCGTATGACGTTGCCCCTAGCATCGAGTCTGATCTTGGTGGGGATTCGATTTGTCTTTCCTCCGGGCCAGCTGCATGTTGTCAGGTGTCTGTAGGTAGTAGTGGATGCTTGCAACTCACTCTTCGAATGTCCATATTTGGGCCGGTTGATCTTTCGAATACTCATGCAGTATTGCCACGCTGTATACGTCAGAGTGATTTAGAGAAGAGCATGTCGTAACAGCTCACCAGGTAGTGACATTGCCAAAGTCGACTGCGATGGCAAATCTCCTACGACTTGATCTGACTAGGCGTCCTTGATGAGTCCGCTTCGACATGGTAGTTGATTAAGTAGAAGAGAGCAGTAAGTGAGGTGCTGAATAGTAAGGATGAAGATGACTCTGATTGAGCGAGTCGGAAATGGCCCTCCAAGGGAAGTGGCTGTAAATGTCAGGGAGAGACGATGTAGGTCACTCTGTTTTAGCAGCTCTCATCTGTCCCCTAGACGGAGGTAAAGGTGAATCAGAAGCGTCAGGATAAGTCAGGCTGTCGTGAGTGGCAAGCCAATGAAACTGTATGGGTGGATCAGAAATGTAGGAGATGAGAAGTAATGCTCTGTTGATGAGCTGTACGAGCTGGTGTGAGTTGAGATAGAAAGACTGAAGCACAGATGAAGACTCGCTCGGTAGAGCTAAGCTGATAGCTGTAGGAGAAAGCGAGGTGTAGAAGACCTCGAGCTATATCAAGATACCTCCTGGATGAGTGAGACTGTTGTGCGGTAGATTGGCTAGAAATTTGGCTAATATATGTGAGTGCTTGTGTTTTCTGTAGTAAGTGATTGAGATGTCCTACATTGGACCAGTAAATGAGACCCGTACGGTTGTGTCTTATTTCTGAGGGCTTCAGAGCAGCGGTGATGAAGAATGAGGAGTGATTGAGCAAGCCTGGATACTGGTAGTATTCGTTCATCGATCAATGCAGAGTCTCGGGAAAGACTGCAAAGCCTAGAGTGGAAATAGTGTACATAGCACGCCGAACTAAATATGAAATGATCAAGGGGTCGACTAAGCCTAAGCGACGACTAATGCTATTGCTCAAGGTGAAGTGAGGGACATTATAGGGGAGGGGAATCTTAGAGAGAGTGAGGGGACTTGAACCAGAAACTATAGTGCAGGACGTGGACGCACAGCCGGAAAGGGCAATACAATCGGAGACGGGAAGGTGAAGTTTTGCAGTATGAGAGCCACAGAGAGGGGGAATTCCATATGTTACCGTGACAGTTCGTTCAGCGCGAGCAATCACCCAAATTCATGAAGTGAGCAGATGCCCCAGCCAGATGAGTAGCTCATCAGCCTCGCAGAAGAGGTACACGGAAACATCACATGTCACATGCAGCACCACCAGGGGCATGATAGGAGATATCGATATCATCTTCCACCCACTCCTCGACCTGCGCCTTCTCTACATCTTTGCTTCATTCCCTCTCCTTCTCTCCTGCTTCTCGGCTCCGATACGATCTGCGCATCTCAACGAACGCCTCGCACGTCACCTAATTGAGCCTCACTTACCATATCGCTTCACTTACCATCGCGCTTCACTTAGCACATCGCCTCATCTATTCATCGCAGCTCACCTACTTCACTTTACACATCAAATATACTGCATTAAGCGGACTCATCCGGCATCTTCGCAAGCGATGCAGTCGCACTCCCGATCTCGCAGATCCGCCATCAAGCAAGCGACCGAGATTCAGAAGGTCGTTGTGCAGCCCAAGAGGTTAAGCAGATCTGAGAAATTCAACCGCCGAAAGAAGTGGCTGGAAACAGCAGTGAGGAAAGGCGAAGTCGACGTCGTCTTCCACAGTGGAATTATGAACATCGTAAAACATCAGAACAATGCCGGCGACGGTTATGAAGACTATAGCAGCGACGACGAGATGGAGGACCAGGAAGAGGAAGGCGAAGCGGACGATCCGAACTTGAGTGAAGAGCAGAAGAAGATCAGGGGACAGCGGACCCAGATCGAGAAGCTTTCCGCTGACAATGAGGAGAGCAGGGAGGAAATCTTCCGGCTCACCACCGAGAATCAGGATCTTAAAGGCGAGCGCAACGTCGAGGATGTCCAGAAACTCGGGCAGTTGATGCAGACCCTGTTCCTGACTATCGAGAACTTCGCAGAGCTCCAGTCCGATCGTCTGAGCAATGGTCAGTTACGCTCAGGTGGGCGAGTCCGGAGGTAATGGCTGACGACAATAGGTATTGTTGAGAGGAAGAACAAGGGCAAAGATCTTACCAAGTATCGGTGGCTCAAGGATCAAATCCCACATTGGAACCTATCGAAGGACAGAGACTACCAGAAGTATGTTTTGATGGCCATTATCAGCATGAGCTTTGTGGCGCATCATTACGAATTCGGTCCTATGGGTCCTAGCTCGAAGAAGGGAGTCGAAACAGCCGATTTTCTCGAGCCATTCAAAGGTTTTCCGACGCGGCCATAGACCGTGCTGTTTGGCTGACCGTATCAGAATTGAAACAAAAACACCTATACAAGAGACTCATCAAGTCCGTTGAAGCCGCCCACCGTCACCTGCGACCCGATGGCGAGACGTCGCTGATGCGGGCTCGTATCAACGATCTCCGAAGCAGATTTGACGTTTGCTTGAAAGAGCTCACGGCCGTTGATGTCGCGAAGCATGTGAAAGACCTCAATGACATCGCCGAAAGAGCAGCGAGGTTGTCGGACGGAATCCATTTCAATCAGGCAACGTTCCGCTTGTGGCCGTACGGAGACAGCTTCACGGACTGGCACAGAACCAAGGACTACAATGAGGGTCTGCACAAAGGCCTGAAGGGACGTACCAACGAAAAGGACAATCGGATCCATGCCATCGTATTTCCCGGCTTGGTGAAGAATTTCGATGAGCAGGGCAATGAGGTAAGCAATCCTATGATAGACAGTATTCCGGCTGACAAGTGTTGATCAGACGGGTGAGGTCCTGTTCCAGGCCAGAGTTCTCTTCGAAGCTCCCCACGATACTGCACATAAGAACCAGTAAAGCGTCCAGATGAGCTCTGTCCTGGTAACACAGTTTTGAGGACGAACGGCTGATTCGGGACAAGCTGCTTGCGAGCATGGTCACCAGGATTACACGACGGGTGATTCTGGACGATGAGAATTGCAATTGCGAGCGAATCGTGACATAGGTCGATGGGTTTGCAGTGCAGAGTCGCATTCGGCAAGATTGGTGAGAGGCAAGTTGGCAGGCTGACTCAGCTGGGACAATTTTCGCGTCTGTCTTCAAGCAACAACGCTATAGACTACTTCTTCCTCATCCACCACATTCCGATGTGATGTGATAGAGCCAATAGCCGCATCCCGGGTCTATTTCATCATCGCTTCAAGATGGCCGAGCAGTTAGAATACGTGACTTTAGTCAGCAGTGACGGCTACGAATTCGTCGTCCAAAGATCCGCAGCTGTGATTTCCGGCGCCATCAAGAGGATGCTTGATCCGAACAGTGAGCTCAATCGGGAGCGTCAATTGTCATCATCACTCACGGTTGTCAGGCGGCTTCGCTGAATCCACCACTGGCACCTGCAAGTTCGAAAACATCAAGTATGCTTCCTTACCCGAATAGGGACAAGCAGTGACTGATTCGCCACAGCGCCATTGTCCTGGAAAAGGTCTGCGAGTACCTTTACTACCACGAAAAGCACAAAGATGCCAAAGACGTCCCAGACATGGATATCCCACCTGAGTTGTGCTTGGAGCTGTTGATGGCAGCGGATTACCTGAACGGTATGTGCTTCTTCGATTCATTCACAAGCTTCGACTGACACAGAACAGTTTAGCATGATACCCAGCATAGATACGACTGACGAACATGAAATGACATGATCACCGCTTGACACACGTTGCCCAGTGCTTCCTCATAATACAAAATTTCCTGCATCACGAGCATATCCGTCCGGTCTTTTCTCCATGACAGCGACGTCTATAGTTGATGCCATATCAGCATTCCATTAGATCAGAGTCTTGCTCGTACTTTCTTGGGACTTTGACTTTCTTACTTGGAGACATTCCCATCATCTTTTCTATGTACATACATGTATAGGGGTATCTTGCATAGTTCAACAACTTCTAATTACATGAATTCTCGATCAATCAACCATTACGTCCAAATGTTGTTGGCGAATGAAGCCCTGCCATCGTGAACAAGGCCCGCTTCATCTCTGCCACTTCAACTTTCCTCTTGTCCAACGACTGCACCGTCCTCCGAGCCCGTTCCACCTTCTCCAACAAGACCGGCGCAGTGACCGACTCTTCTCCAGACACCTGCTGCACCAGCCTCGCCTTGTCCTCCATCGCATCTATCCTCTTCTCCAACACCCTCCTCTCCACCTCCTTCAATATCAACACCACATTCCTCTCCCCAAACTCCTCCACATGCTCCACAAACAACTGAAACGGACACAACGCCCTCCCCTCCTTAACCAACTCACTCCTCCTCTGGTCCCCCCCAAAGAACCTCGTCCAATACGGACTCAACATCGGCGTGCTCACCACCTCCCCGCCATCGCCCCCATCCCTCCTCCCCCCCTCTCTATACCCCATCCTCCTCCCCCCCTCTTGCTCCTCCCCCGCATACCGCCCCCTAAACCCCTCCTCCCACTCATCCCACACCACCCTGCCAGCCAACACATTCTCCCCTCCCTCAACCCCATACGCAGGCGCAATCTCATACCGCACCCGCATCTGCCCCACCAATCCCTCATACACCCCCCTTGCCGCCTCCCTGAACACCGCGTCGATGAGCCCGTTCTGTCCCTCGTATGTACACAGCTCCACGCTCTTGAGCACCATCTCTTCCGCCAGCAACCGGAAAAGCGCGCGGAAAGGACGATTCGCGGTGTCGTAGTAGTACAGCGCTTTGGAAGCGATACTCACCCTGCGCATCCCTAACCGTGTCGCGGCCGGCAAGCAGGAGAGGAAATTCACCGCCGAAGCGCAGGAGGTGGAGAAGCGGAACGTGTTCTCGCCGAGGAAGAGGGCGGAGATAGTGGGGTGTTCGGAGCGCGCGAGGAGGAGGAGGGGCAGGTAAGCCGCCGGGGTGTGCGAGGAGAGGTGCACTGGTTGGGCGCCTGTGGTGTCGAGGAAGGTGCTGGGGGTGCTGGCGGGGCGTTCGGTGAGGATTAGTGGGTGCGGGTGGACCAGGAGGTGCGTGTAGATTTGGTGGCGGAGTTCGGGGGGGAGGCCGCGGAAGGGGAGGTGGTGGGAGGTGTTGGGGAGCATGGCTGGTGGTAGTATGGTGGGGGATTGGTGAGGAGAGGAGATGGGAGGGTTGTGGTAGGGGAGAGGGAAGTGTTATCGCTATCGGGGTGTTAGATGTGGGGACCGGTTGCGGAGGTGGGGATGACGTGAGTGCCATTTGGAGGACGACAACCATCGAGCCCTTCTTCATCCACTTCACCGCTCATACATTTGTAGATCTTCACATCATAACTTCATACGGAGACACTGTTCTACAACTTCCCTCTGTCCAAAAACCTCTTCGGCAGATCCACCCATCTGCTCCTCAGAAACTCCGCCACATTCTTCCCCAAGAAGTCATAACTCGAGCTGCAACTGACCCCTCTATCCAGATGATCTTTGAGCAAGAAATGCACCGCCCGCATGTTCTTCAACTCGAATCGATCAATCTTCTTCCCGTTGTACTCGTCCGCCAGCAAATCTACAATTCTCTCAGTGCTCAGCAGCGTCCTTAGCCAATCCCACTCGTCTTGTCTTCGGACCCAGAAGCCCACATTGCAATCTGAGCCCTTATCTCCTGAGCGGGCGTGGACGATCCAGCCTAATGGCCCTTGAATCGTTGGGCCGTAGTCTTTGGTGGACGGAGAAGATGTGACAGGCTGATCTGGCTGTTGAGAAGGGTAGGTTTTCGTCTGTGATGGAGGAGGTATCACTACCTCTTCCCCGTGCCAAAGATTAACAGTGTGTTGCACCTCAGATTGTGGTAGTAATGTGACGTAGTACTCGTAGATCGGCTTGGGTAGGGCCTGTCTCCAGTCCAGATGAGGCGTTGCTCCAGGGTAGCCTTCCATGATGGGGTCGATGATCGGTCGGAAGAAGTACTGCGGCATCAAGTACTCTTCCTTCTTCGTCTGCGCCAGGACCCGAAAGTCTACAGTCGCTGCGTTCTGATTGCGAGCATTGACCGCAGCTGTGCCATTCAATGTGAATTCCAGTCTGGTGAACAGATCCTGATAAGGCTTGAGTCCATGCCTGATCTGCGCCTCCATCATCTGCGCCTTCTCCTCGATATCCAAACCAGTCATGAACCAGTGTGCTTCCGCCTGATACCCTCCCTTGGCCGTCAACCCCACCTTCGTCGTGGGCGGCGGCAAATCCCCCTTCACCCCCCTCACCGCCACCCGATTCCTCCCCACATCCTCAAACCACATCTCATCCAACACCGCCGTGACATCCGAATTGTAATACCACGGCCCCTGAATCTCATACAACAGCTGACTAGTGCACGTATCCACACTCACCTCGCCCCCACCCCACAAACTCTTCGCAATCACCACCTCCCCCTTCTCCCCAATCTCCGCAATTGGATACCCAATATCCTCCCACATCTTGCTCTCCAACGCCTTGAAACCCGTAAAGTTGCCCCCGCAGACATAATTACTACACTCCACCAAATGCCCCGCGACGAACGCGTTCGCCAGCTCCGCAATCCTCTCCCGTCCCCAACCATGCCACCACGCCGCCGCGCCAATCACCGGACTCGCATCGCTCACCCTACCAGCGACAACGATATCCGCGCCCCTACGCAGCGCCTCCGCGATCCCAAGCCCACCAAGGTACGCCTGCGCATAGATCGGCTCGAACTTCCACTCCTCCAGCTTCTCGCCCGTACAGAGGTTCACGAACTCCTGTCCTTCATTGCGGCATTTCTTAACGGCATCCATCACCTCGTCGCCACTGACCCAGGCTACCTTGAGCTTCAACCCACGCTTCTTCACCAGCTTCCTGACTTCGAGGTAGAGTAGCTCCGTGTCGCTCGCGCCTGCGTTGACGGCGACTTTGATGCCGTGGCGCGCGATGTCGTCGAGGGCAGGGGAGAGGGATTCGAGGAAGGTGGGTTCGTAGGCTGGTGGGGCGGTGGTGGCGGCGGGAGAGGCAACGGGGGAGAAGGTCGAGGCTGTGCTGTCGTATTTGCTGGCGCCGCGGGCCGTCATGTTGGCTTCGGAGAGGAAGTCGCCGGTTATGATGTCGATGGGGTCGTCGGGGTGGTAGGCGGCGAAGGTGGCGAGGGCGTGGCGGCGGTCGGAGGCGGAGCCGGAGCATCCTTGAGAGGTTAGTGAGGGGAATGGAAGATGGGCACTTCGTCGATATCTTGTTGGTGTTGACGGGTACGAAATGAATAGATGAAGGAATGGGCCTTGCTCGGCATGACGTTGGAGGTAAACATCTGAGGGTTAGATGTCCGAGTCAATACCAACAGGGTCCTGGCAAATTGCCTGGTAGTACCTTTCTCCACTAAACTACCAGGCTGGAAACCAGGTGACTGTGGTGAGGTACATGAATTGCAGCCAAGTCATTTGAGCTTAAGGAGAAGTGCATGCTTACCTGCAATGCGAATAGGCCTCTTCTCAGGCATTATTGCGAGCTTGTCTGGACCATGGACATATAATAAAAGTGAAGTAGAAGTGAAAGCAAGGCAGTAAGATACATGCAATAGAGAAGCTTGCCCTGCCTCGGTGCTCCGCCTCGAGATGCGGAGATGCGGGGAAAGCTGGGGCAGCTGCTCACGAATCAATGGAATGCTCGGGGATCTCTTGCCGAAAAGTGATTGCCGGATCGACAGTGTTTACAAAGGACAACATAAGAGTCAAGGATGTCGAACATCGACCATAGACCAAGACTTGATCTATGCATAGTCAGCTCGTATCGCTTTTGGGACAGGAGGGCCACTTATAAAAAAGGACAACGCCACCGACCACTCGAAAGCAGTCAGCAGCAGTCAAGGTCATCCGCAGTCGGAGCCTCTTCTCCCCGCAGCCCCTTCGCCCCAGCACAACAGAGCAGTCCCGACAAGTCCCAAGAATCGCTGCAAAAGCCCCCAAAGCAAAACCATGTCAAGTAAGCAGAACAGCATCCTCGAGCCACAAAGCCTCTGCCATGATCTAAAACAAGTCAGAAGACGCTAGACCGTCCCCATCTCCAACCAGTCCAGCTACAAAGAAGCGACAGACAAGCCAAAGCTTTGATCCTCACTCGAGAGAGGTCCCGTCATTTCCGTAGTGATCCGAACAAGTCTTTGATGAAGCCGACCTGACGCCCCATCCCAGTCTCGCACATGGTATTGACCGTGCAGTCTCTCCACTGTAGTACTTGCTTGACAAGTAGATCCTGCCTCCAGAAACCTCCCGCAAACCCTCAGTCCAAGCCGAACTGTCAAATTGTCTGCTTAAGAAGAACCACCTGCCGATGACCCGAAACAGTACCTCCCACCACCCACAAAATCACCAAGTCCAATCGAATTGCAAGACACACCAATCTTCGTCGATCCAGACAGAGCACCCTCTCTGTTGTATAGCACTGCTCTCTGAGACTAGTCTTTGATTCCCGTGCCATGGACAAGCCAGGCGAAGGGCATTGAAGCGGACAAAGTACATCAGCAAAAACCGCTTTGCTCCATGCATTGTGAAGGGGAGCATATGCGCATGGAGAGTCGAGTCTCATGTCGCATGAGTGTTTCGGCGCTCACCGTCGACCTCGCATACGGGGATGCAGGGGAGATGATTTCCGCGACTGGTCAGATACTGCTTGTCGTTGGCTGATGCCGGAACAAGTGCTTGAGGTTGTGAGTGATGGATGAAGAGGTGGAGTAGAGGAAGCCCGGAGGCGATTGAGGAGGCGTGCGCAAGTCAGGAGTCATTCGCCAGCTATGATGAGAAAGGATGAACGACGTTCCGCTGAGCGGCGTCCAGTGCAGAACTTGAAGAGGGCCCACGACAACGACAAGATACCATGACAATCAGCAATGGCTGAACGACTTTACTGAAGCTTAAAGATGACCAATGTATATCGGCAGGTGGCAGCAGTTTGTATGGAAGAAGACGACCTTGCTAGATCCTTTTCAAGATCGTGCCGACAAGTGTCGTCCTCGAGTGAATGTGCCGCTCCTGCCAATCTGTTGGAAAGCCATCTCCAGCTCTAGTCATCCAGCCATCCGGTATTGCCATGACAACAAGCCGCCGGGTACACGTGAGTCCCTTCAAGATGCAAAGGAAGGCGGAGATGTCAACTGCCCACCATAGCTTTAGTGACGAATGTTACTCCCTTTGATCGACCGCAAAGACAACTCATTCAAGAAGTTCGACGCCCCTCACCTCTACTCTCTCCTCATCCCATCGCAGTAAACCAACAACGATCTAAAGACCAGAGTAATATGTCTGACCGACTCAGCGTGCGCGCCCCCCAGGGGATCTTAACGGAAACCCGACGCAGGACCGAGCCAGAACTGCCTTCATCTCGCGATTCAGGCACCAAACGCCCAACAATGCTTTCAGAGCCCGCATCAAGTGCCCCTACATGACGCAGTGACACAGTCGCAGACTCCTAGTGACAATGCCAGTGACTTCCTGCGAGAGCAGGACCGCGGGGCTAATGTAACCGATGGATATCTTAGGGTTAAGTTCCGGACGTCGAGCGCGGCACCGGACCTAGACAACACAAGGAGACAAGGACGTGGATCGTGCTGGGAGACCTGTCGGTGCTTCTTGGTTTGCTTCGGCCGGAGTGGTGACGCCTCGTAAGAGTTGCGGGTGGCAAGTCGACGTTCGTTACCGAGGGGAGAGTGTCGTGCTTGGTCTGTGAGGCTCGGTCGAGCCGAGAGAGTGGTGTCTGGGTCGTGGAAGATCGGTGCGACCGGCGATTCGAAATTGGATGGACTGCAGGTGTTCTGTGTAATGAGTGTGGTGGAAGATGTGTAGTTTGTTTGAGTGAAGCTTTGGGAAGCTCTCATGTAGGCAGGAGCACGCGTCGCGCGTCGACTTCGGCCAAAACTCGGCTCCAATTTTGGCCTGTCACTTAGCAGCACAGGGCAGTCAGGATAGATAGTAGAGACATGTCACAGAACCGAGCAGGGAAGAGGTTCATGAGCTGTATCGATTGAGTACTTTTGTTCGTCTGCTGAAATTCGCTGGATATCATGTTGATCCTTGCTCTTGCGCAAAGCTCTCCTTCTGCATTGCATGCATTTGAGCTCAATCAGGACCTGTCCCATTCTCGAGCTCGCTTCTCCATCGTACACTCGTCAAAAGGACTGCTCGGAGCGTCCCTTCAGTCATTGCGTCCCTGAGTGTTGCGTTATGCCCACGGCGCTGGAGCTGCGGCAGGTCTTCTGCTCCTCCCCTTATCTGTCGTTCGTAGCTTTCTTGTATCCCTCACGCCAATCAGTCTGACATTGCCGTGTCCCCATTCTTTGACGTCCTCGCCCCAGATATCCACAGTACGTTGTTGCATCTGATCAACACATTTCCGAGTGTGCCCTTGTTGTCCCCGCCAATGATCTCTGCCGCATCTGCCAATTGTATGTTCATGTACGAGTCGACTGATACAAGGCGTCCGTGGTACTCAGTCTCGCCCCATTTTAAGCGTACGACGATGTCTTTCTCGACCCTGGCGACTTGTCAGTATCGGGGCTAGGGGCTTTCGCATCAAAGGACAGCTTGGTCGCATTTTGGGCATTCTGCTGGTACGATGATCCGCTAGTATGATACAAAATGTACACTTACAACTCTTGCAGCATAGGCCGAGGGTTCTTCGGGGCGAGCGACATCTTGCAGGATCGACCGGAATTGGTGAGCGCGGAGCTGTTCGAGCTGTGTCCGCGGTGAAATTGCGACACCTAGAGCAAGAATAGATAGCTAGCTACAGCGCCAAGGTCCAGACGTCGTCCTCTGTGGAAGACAGAGCTGATGTTGAGAGAGGCAGTACGTTATGCTTGCGCAGCTCAAAGTGAAGTTTTGGAATGGACGGCTTCAAAAAGGTTTCTTGGCACCGACGTCGACTTGCGACCACATGAGAGTTGACAACCTGCTTCAGATTTTCCAGACCAACGTGCCTGCAGACCATTCTAATTGATTCTCGTTTGGTGATGTGAATCAAATTTTCTTTGGTAAGCTACCTATACATATGGAAAGTGTACCTGCACGGTCATGCTAGGTAGGTATCAAACAGAAGTAAAATCAAAAATCCTCGCCTGCTTTCCGAATAGTACATCTCCAACTCCACGGTCAACCTCCTCCTCTGCAGCATCTACGAGTCTTGAGACTTGACAGAGTAGCCCCGGGCTTGAACAGTGGTGGTGGTGACCACGTTGATGCCATCGGGACCGTTCTTGCTAAGCTCGACGACCTCGCCGTGTCCTCCAGTCTTCTCCTCATCATGGCCCATCATGGTGACGTTGCCACGCTCGGTGTCGGCGTTTGTCTTGCCTCTGCTTGCCTCTTGTCCGTATGTACGGGATCGGGTACCAGAGTTGGTGGAGCCGAAGTTGGGGAAGAGGCGGACGATGAGGGGCTTGAGGGCCGGAACTGTAGAATTGTTAGCAAGGAACAGCATATACTATAGTTTGAATGAAGACATACCAGAACTGCAGATGATGCCAACTGTGCACTCAATGATGGACCAGATACCAAGAATGATGTTCTCCCACGAGAAATCGGTGGCGCCGTTAGACTTGATGAACTGAGCGAGACGGAGGATGGAGACAATGATGACGAATCCACCGACGGCGAAGACAGCCATAAGCGCGATCTTCTGTCTCTTGGGGAGGTGGAGGTTGGTAAGCACTGGCATGGGAGACAAGATGACCATGAAATCAGTGATGATGTTCATGACTACAGATTGTTAGTGAAGATTCTACTTGGTAGGTTTCACGCTTACCAGTATTGCCAATGAAGATAGGCCAGGTGGCCATGCACTTTCCGGTGCCCTTGAGGTTCCAGAACGACTCAATAGGCCAGCAGATGAAGATGCATCCGAAGAAAGTCCAGAGCCCGTAGACAACCAATATGCCAATCATAACCTTGACCGCGACCTGGAACCGAGGGGTGACGAAGATACGCCTGTACTGGAAGAGCAGAGAGAACTTGGTGCATGTGAGGGCGCCGTTGTATGTCCATAGAGTAAGCCACAAGTACTTCAAGAAGTGGGACACTTCGTTCGGCGTGAGATCGGCTGCGTGATAGCCCAGACCGTACTTGTTCTCTGCAAAGACTATGTCAGCCGATTGATGCTAATGCGATCAACAATACTTACGCATAACGAAGGAACCTAGGACTGCGACCGAGAAACACCAAGCGAAAATGATAAAGATATCTTCTACGCCGAAATTCTTGGTGATGACCAAATGGGAGTACAGTCTTCCCATGACAGTGATTCCAGACAGCGCTATCATAATAGCACCGCATAGAATAAGGTCACCATCGCGCTTCACCGCAGTGCCGTGGTCGCGTGCAGACATCGTTGTGGTGTGGAAGACTGATGTGCTTCGTGAAGTTGTAGCAAAGTTTTGCGGCGGCAGTGACAGAAACGAGAACTCCGAGAGGCTTTGCGAGTAGTTATAACTTGATTCCACTTACACTGACAACAGGTTATAGTTCCGGCAAGTGGTTGACCGTATAACGGTGGCAAACAATGAGGAGGGTAGAACGGGTGGAGCGGTTCGCAGACCAGACGCTCGATTGGGGTAACGCAACAACGCCGTGACATCTTGCGGATAGATCGGCGCTGGGTGCTTCAGTAAGGCTTCGAATGCCTGCTGCACCGCGGAGGGTCATCTCAATGGCCGTTGAATCCCATCGGCCTGCCAGTCGTTCTAAAAGTCGAAGCGAATAAACGTCCAATGGGATGCATCCTTTCGCCACAAGTTCTAACAGTCAGCCTCGACGCTTGTGGCGATCGATGATAACGCTAGGTTATTGGGTCTTCAAGGGCGTTCGAGGTTGTTAGGGAGCCCTTGGGCAGAAGGTGGATGTGGGTCTTCGAGAAGTCCCACCTCCACCGGACAACGGTCAGGTGGAGTGAGGCTCATGTCAACTTTGACTTCTTCCTAATAACTCAAACTTCGTCGTCGTTGACATGGATCTTGATGTTGCCGCAGGCGGCTGTTCGATGGTGTTGAAAGTTTGTGCGGTTATGGAGGATTCCTACCTGAAGGAGAGAATATGGCTAGCGAAGACAGACGATGCAAGAGCAGACGATTCCTCACTAGACGAGGATCAATGGTTCGTCGGGTAACCTAGCTTCAATGCACATCCTTGACTTTACGAGAACACATTGGGGCCGTCTGTGGGAGGAGTCGTTGGCCTAGTCATGCTTCGAGAAGTATTCGTGCCTCAAGGAATATTGAGTCAGCCTTTCGACGGTGGGCCGTTGAACGTGTATTAAACTCTACAGCCAGGGCAAACGTCGTTGACGCCACTTTGGATCGCATCACAAATTCTGTCGGCTCGGAGTAGGTTCCGCCGAAGAGGAGAAGGAGTACCCGGGAGGTGTGGACAAGTTGGCTTCTCTTAATCTGAAGAAACGTAAGCAAGGGTTGCAGGAATGAGTGTACTGCCGTGTGTTGATGTTGAGTGGTCAGGGGCGGCATATGGGGTCGGAGCCGCAGCGTCATTGCGCAGACCCCTTTGACGGCCGCCCCAGAAGAGGTTTTCCCGATCCGCCACGTGACCTGGAATCCAGAAAAGCGCTCTTCCGAATTCAATTCCTCCATCATCTCTTCAGAACTTGCGCAAACGTGACGATGAACAAGCAGATTCTTCCAGAGCAACGTGCTCTGCTATCGCACAGACGTATCAGTGCGTATACTGTTATCCACCGACTACCTAGCATAAGTACCGCGATTTCCTGCTTGATTCTCACCGTATTCAGAGTGACCGTTTACTACTTCGTTGACTCGCAAGATGGACCCGCGAATACTCGCATCGAACTTTGAGTTCAAAACGATCGATGGACCAAAATATCCCCCACCGACAAGACCTCGGCATGGAGATACCTTTAACGCCATAGAATTGACTTCACCTTCCACGTTGAACCACGAGTCTTCAAGCGGTGCCGTTGACGATACCTCTTTTCAAGCAGGGCAACAAACACCTGCCGGATCCTCGGCTTGGAATACCAATGCATCTTCTGCCACACGTACTCCGAATGACATCGAGAGCAATAGTCCGAAGCACCAAGAGAATGCTGTTGGTATCGTCCCGAGCTTTTCCTGGCCACCAAAGAACAAGTACCGCGTGTTAGTGGCATGCCTCACTTACTTTGGGAATGGAATGCATGATTCCGGTATGCAAGCCCTTCGTATGTCTTCACTATCGAGTTGCTGACTGTTCTCCGTAAGCTCCCGGTGCCCTAATCCCCTACATGGAGAGAGGATACAATATTGGCTACGCAATCGTCTCGCTCATCTTTGTTGCGACCGCCGTTGGGTTTATCGCGACCGCATTCTCCAGCGATGTTGTCCATTCGAGATTGGGGCGATCGAAAACTCTCATGCTCTCTGAAATTATCCTTGCTGTTGGCTATTTGATAATAGTCTTCACACCACCGTTTGCTGCTGTGGTAGTCTCGTAAGTCGTCACATCCATTAATGGCAATATACTGTAGATCTAACGTTGACCTACCAGATTCTTCCTTCTCGGTCTCGGATACGCTTTCAATCTTGCCCTAAATAACGTCTTTGTGTCCAATCTTTCCGGATCTACGGTATTGCTTGGAGCTACACATGGGGCGTATGGAGTAGGTGCACTGATTGCCCCACTCATCTGTACGGCGATGGTATCCAACGGCATTCCATGGTCACGTTTCTACATCATCACGCTTGGGCTCCGGGTCATTACCTTCTTCTTCACCGGTTGGGCCAACCGAGGATATGAACAGGAGCCGACTAGCAAGTTTGCCGCATCTTTGGAGCTTCTGTCAAGTCAACAAGCAGAAGTGCCGAGAGAGCAGACCAAGCTGCATCTTCTGAAGCAAGCCCTGCGAAACAAGACCACTCTACTCGGCGCACTCTTCATTTTTGCCTACCAGGGCGCTGAGGTATCAATCAGCGGCTGGGTCATCTCCTACCTCATCACCGCCAGAAATGGCGATCCTGCTCAAGTAGGGTACGTCACCTCCGGCTTCTGGGGAGGCATCACTTTGGGGCGCTTCGTCCTCGTCTTCTTCGCTGGCCGAGTCGGAGAGAGGTTGTCGGTCTTCATTCTTGTGGCGGGATCCGTTGGGTTGCAACTCATCGTCTGGTTCGTACCAAACATCATCGGCAACGCTGTGGCGGTGGCGCTTCTCGGCTTGCTACTAGGTCCTGTATACCCCTGCTGTGCTACTATATTCGCACGACTGCTACCATCACGCATACAAGTCTCGAGTATCAGCTTCATCAGCTCGGCGGGCAGTAGCGGGGGTGCTGTTGCTCCATTCATGACTGGGTTGCTGGCACAGGCGGTGGGAACTTATGTGCTGCACCCTATTTGCATTGCGATGTTTGTGGTGATGCTTACTTGTTGGAAGCTGTTGCCGAAGACGACCAGGAAGGCTGAATGATTGACTTCGTAGACAGACGAGAGAATGAAAAATGCATGAATGACTGACACACTTGTGATAGAAAAAGCGGTACACTTCACCTGAGCTACCAGAACTTGACAATGGTACGCCTCCTGCTATGTAGCTAGTAATGCCTATAAATCTAGAATTATTGTAGATGGTACTACCAGTCATATCGTGACCATGTCAGATATGAAGGTTATAGAAGACGGCGTCTGATAGCACAAAACATAGATTAGCTGAACCAATTTGTCCCGGTCAGACTGAGTGATTGAATGAACGAATATGACCTGGATTCCCAGGGTCGACGCCTATTGACCTCAGCCACTCTGCACGTGATCAAAAAGTGCAAATACCACAAGCAGATGGGGATCTGATTATGCGCTCATAATGAAGCCACAGCACAGCCACATGACTCGTGTACCGACCCGCCCCCCCAAGAGTCTTGGGATGCTTGTCTCGACATTGGCAATTGCTTGTCACACAAAATATCAAAAAGCTCCGGAATGACTTTCAACTTCATGTTTCCCAAGGGATATACCTTCAGACGCGATGCAAAGAACTTTCTTTGTCACTGTCTCATCTGTGGCGAGCGATGATGTCGCGGAGAGTCAACCCAAATCTTGTTTTTGTAATTGATCGTCGGGTGTGGCTAAGTAAGTCAAAAAACAAGCCCCGTTGCTGCATGGTGACCTAGCACATTTCTCCGCGCCGTCACCTCCTCCTCACCCATCTTTCCTTGCATATTGTGACGAGGCTGTGCCCGCGAGATATTACAACTGATCATCAGCACGATTTTCTCACGACTTTGCCCACCGCACGCCTTCATGACATATTGAGGTTCACACACGCAAGCTCAGGCCGCGCAACAAGGAGCACAGCCACAGCGACCGGCAGACAACATCCCGATCATCGATTCGAGACCGACAGAATTACGCGAAGGTGGTTTCCAGCATCATTCCCTCGCGACATCACTCCATCATGCGTGAGTATATCGTTCTGCAGCTAGGCGTTGAGACTGATCGGACGCAGACACAATTCGCTCATCAGCGCGACGAGAGGCGTGGAAGTATTACGACGGAGACTCGAGAAATTACAACCCTTTCGCTCGGTCCACTCGAAGCGGACAACGACAGGCCAACGATGAGGAGGCGCTGAGGACGGTACGGACTGCCGATAGCATACCTTCACAGCTGGAGGCGGATCGCCGAGCAGAGACTCAACAACAATATCCACATCCTGATCGCGCGGGGACTGCACCAGCACCACAAGCGAACGGGCATGATCATCACCATCACCACACAAAACACGACCAACAAGCGGATGCGTCGACTCCACAGACGCTCGTAGGTAGCATGGGTGATATTGAGAAACGAGAGACACAAGCGACGGACCCTACCAATGCATCGACCAGTACAGATGCGACTGCAAGAGAGCGAGAGCAGGCAACGAGTCACTCATCGGACCAGCACAACGAGAAGCCCGGATTGCGAAAAAGAGTCATGGGAAAATTGCACAGAAGCAATACAGCGGATACTCATGAATCGGGAACGAGCGAAAGCAAGAAGAAGCGCAAGAAGCACATTCCTATTGTCACTCAACTCCGCGCTGTCTTTCTTGGATCGTGGATCAACATCCTGCTGCTAGCGGTCCCCGCAAGCTTTGCGGTGAACTATGCCCACCTCAGTGGAGTCGGTAAGTACTTTCCACGACCAGATGTTACAAACACCAGCTGATCAATCACAGTCAACTTCGTTGTGGCCTTCATTGCAATCATCCCACTAGCAGCAGGACTGAGCTTCGCCACGGAGGAACTAGCCATGTACGTCGGCGAAACCATCGGCGGCCTCCTGAACGCCTCCTTCGGCAACGCCACCGAACTAATTGTCTCCATCATCGCCCTCTCCCAAAAGAAGATCCTCATCGTCCAAACCTCGCTCATCGGATCCATGCTCAGCAACCTCCTCCTCGTCCTCGGCATGTGCTTTTTCGGCGGCGGCATCACCCGCATACGACAACACTTCAACATCACCGTCGCACAAACCGCCTGCTCCATGCTCGCCCTCTCCATCGGCTCCCTCATCATCCCCACCGCCTTCTCCCAATTCGGCGCCAACACGGACCAACAGCGCGCACAAGAAGGCGTGGCTCCCATCTCCCGCGGCACCTCGATCATCCTGTTGCTCGTCTACGGCTCCTACCTCTTCTTCCAGCTCAAGACGCACGCAGGGATGTACAACGAGCCCTCGAAGAAAGGCGAGAAATTCTCCTCCAGCAAGAAAGAAAAAGGCGCCGTCTTCCACGGCATGGCTCACATGGGCGCCGGCACGGCAGCCATGTCAGGCGGGCAGGTGAACCAGGAGAATCTCGTGCAGCGCCCCGACGACGACGAAGAAGAGGAGCCGACGCTCTCCGCCATCGGCGCATTGATCACCCTCGGCTTCTTCACTGTCCTCATCGCTTTTTGCTCCGAGTTCCTGGTGTCAGGCATCGACAGTTTGACATCCAAAGGCGTGTCTGAGGAGTTCGTCGGGTTGATCCTCCTGCCTATCGTGGGTAATGCGGCTGAGCACGCGACTGCTATTACGGTGGCGTGTAAGGACAAGATGGACCTGGCGATTGGTGTGGCGGTGGGGAGTAGTCAGCAGATTGCGCTGCTGGTGTTGCCGCTTATGGTGGTGATTGGGTGGTGTGGGTTGGGTGCGCCGGAGGAGATGACGTTGAACTTTGATGGGTTTCAGGTGGCGGTACTGTTTATTGCGGTTTTGTTGGTGAATTATTTGATTCAGGTATGTCTATTCATGATTGATGGGAGGAGCTATACTGACGTGAGAACAGGATGGAGAAAGTCATTGGCTCGAAGGCGTGTTGCTCATGTCGACTTATATCATTATCGCGGTCTCGGCTTTCTTCTACCCGGTGCAGCTCGAGCAGGGTGCTGAGTAGTTTTGGATTGACCCTGAATTGGTGAAGACTTTCATGTAATCAAGTAGCCTGAACCGGACGGGCGTCGAAGCATTTGTCTTCGTTTCTCGTATATAGTTGTCATTCAAGAGCTCGCTCTCTACTATCATCTCCGATCTTCGTGCCCTGCCTCAACTCCACACGCCATGCATCTTCAGCCTATTTCTCCCCTTCCTATCACGCAGACCCTGCAGCTTATGCACTTCAACACCTTAGTAACTCCTCCCAAACATGACCCACTTCTTAGCGTTTTGCCCGCACTCAGGGTTGACACACTTCGTCTCACCCTCAACCAGCCCCTCCGGCTGCTCAAACGGAATACACAGACTCTTCGCCCCCATACTCGGGGCTCGCACATCCACCTCCCCACCCTCCAGCGCCGCCTGCTGCCCAGCCGACAACTCCTTGATCTTATCCTCACACTCGCCCCCCAGACAGTGTGGGATGACGCATACATTCTTCCCGTTCAACGTAGGGACAAACTCCTTCCATTCCGTCACGATCTTGCGATGCGCCTTGTACTCCTCGTCCGCCTTGGTGAACATGTCCTTCTGGATCTGCTCCAGCAGGGCCGGGACCGCAGTGCCGAGCTCCGCGATGGGAATGCTGCCTTTCTCGCCCGTGTCACGGCGAGCAGTGGCGACGACGTGGTTGGCGCTGTCCTTGGGTCCGAACTCGATGCGGAGCGGGATGCCCTTGAGTTCGTAGTTGTTGAACTTCCAGCCGGGAGAGTACTCTTCGCGCATGTCTGTTTCGACGCGGACGTCCGCGGACCGGAGCACTTCGGCGAGAGCTTCGACTTCGCTGTAGAGTTTTTGGCGGTCTTCTGGAGTGGTTTTGGCGGTGATGCCGACGGGGATGAGGACGGCTTGGGTTTCGGCTACTCGCGGTGGGATGACGAGGCCTTTGTTGTCGGAGTGGGTGAGGACGGCGATGCCGATGCTGCGGGTGGTGAAGCCCCAGCTGTTTTGCCAGACGTGGAGCTTCTCCTTCTTCTCGCCTTCTTTGGCGCTCGGGTCTTCTACGGTGATGTCGAACATCTTGGCGAAGTGTTGGCCGAGCAAGTGGGCGGTGGCAGCTTGAATACCACGGCCGACAGCGCCGACGAAGCCTTCGACTGTGAGGGTGTAGTCGGCGCCGGGGAAGGTCTCGTTCTTGGTCTTAGTGCCCTTGACTACTGGTACCGCAAGGAGATCCTCGTAGCAGGCAGCGTAGACATTGGTCAGGATCTCCATGACCTCTTTTTCGGCCTCGGCCTTGGTGAGATGTGCAGTGTGACCTTCTTGCCAGAGGAACTCGCGTGACCGGAGAAAAGGCATTGGGTGCTTGAACTCCCAGCGGACGACGTTGTTCCACTGGTTGAGCTTGAGTGGCAGATCGCGATGTGATCGGATCTTCTTGGCGTAGTAGCTGTACATGGCTGTCTCCGAGGTAGGACGCACTGCCAGACGCTTCTCCAGCTTGTTCTTGCCTCCATGTGTGACCCATGCGACCTCGGCGGCGAAACCCTCGAGATGCTCCTCTTCGCGAGCGAGGTTGGCTTCCGAGATGAAGAGAGGGAAGTAGCAATTCTTCACACCCATCTTCTTGATTCTCTTGTTCATGAACTCTTGTATGCTCTCCCAAATACTCCAGGATGATGGAGCGTAGATGTAGCAGCCGGGAACGTCGGTGAAGTCGAGCATTTCTCCCTTCAGGATGACCTGCTGGTACCACTCGGAGAGGTCGTCCTCCTTTGCGACATCAATGCCTATCAGTGCAGCTCCCTCCATCTTCTTCTTTCCCCCTCCACCTCCACCTTGTTTTGTGGCTTGCTTCTGTTCTTTGCGCTCTGTGTCTAGTGATCAGAAAGAGACAATCCACAGAAGGGATTGATCTTACCTTTCGGCTCTTTCTTTGGCTTCTGCGGCTTTGCGCTTTCCACAGTACCGTCCTTCTTGACCTCTGGCATGTCTGAGGGCTCGGCCATATTTGCGGCGCTGTGGGTGATTAGAGATTTGGTGCCAGAGTCGATTGAGCCACTGATCTATCCTTAGACTCGTGGACTACAAAGCGAGAGGTTGTAGAAGTGTGCGGAAGAAGCGTATGTGTGTTTGTCGTGATTCACATCGTGACACACCGATGCTCGCGAACAATTTAGTGCGGGCGGACCCCGCGACACAGAGATCTTTTTGGTCAACCGTAGCACGAAGTCGCGCCGGTAGATCTTCGGAGCAACGCGTCTGCTCTCAAGAACTTTTGTCGCAGCTTGAGAAGCTCTGAAGCATAATCTTGCAACAGGAGCTACCACAACACAATATGGCCGGCATCTTCGAATCAGCGCGCAACAATGGCACCCTCTGTTCGTTTCTCATCTCGCGATAACTTTGACGCATGCTAATGCACCCTAGTCCTCGGCGGGCAGAAGATCAGCGGCACAGACGTGAGGGATGCCAATGTCTTAGCGACGACGAATATCGCGAATGTAGTGCGATCATCCTTTGGTCCTTCGGGACTGGATAAGATGATGGTGGACGACATTGGTGATGTGACGGTGACCAACGACGGGGCGACAATCCTTTCACTTCTGGACATTGAACACCCAGCCGGGAAGATTCTGGTAGATCTGGCACAGCAACAGGACAAAGAGGTCGGAGATGGTACGACTAGTGTGGTGCTGATCGCTGCGGAGCTCTTACGGAGAGGAAATGAGCTGATGAAGATGCGGATACACCCGACCACGATCATTACAGGCTACAGACTAGCACTACGAGAGGCCGTGAGATACATGAACGACAACATCAGCACAAAAGTGGAGACTTTAGGGAGGGAATCCTTGATTAATATCGCAAAGACTTCCATGTCAAGCAAAATCATCGGATCAGACTCGGATTTTTTCGCCAACATGGTTGTAGATGCGATGCAGTCGGTCAAGGATGTCAACAGCGGAGGCGATATCAAATATCCGGTCAAGGCTGTCAATGTGCTCAAGGCGCATGGAAAGAGTGCCACGGAGTCAGTGCTTGTCAAGGGATATGCACTCAATTGCACAGTTGCCAGCCAGGCGATGAAGACGCGGATACAGGACGCAAAGATTGCTTGTCTGGATATGAACCTGCAGAAAGAGCGCATGAAACTCGGAGTCCACATCACCATCGATGACCCAGCACAACTGGAGAAGATCCGAGAGCGAGAAGCGGGCATTGTGGAAGAGCGTGTGAAAATGATACTGAAGTCTGGGGCCAACGTAATCCTGACTACCAAGGGCATCGACGATCTCTGTCTGAAGCTTTTCATCGAAGCTGGTGCCATTGCCGTGCGTCGTTGCAAGAGAGAAGACTTGCGCCGGATCGCCAAAGCCACTGGAGCCACTCTCGTCTCCGCCCTCTCAGATCTAAATGGTGACGAGAAGTTCGAGGCTTCGAGCCTGGGTAGTGCTGAGGAGGTGGTGCAAGAACGCATCTCGGACGATGAATGTATCCTTGTGAAGGGCACCAAAGCACATTCCTCGGCCTCCATCATCCTACGCGGAGCCAACGAGTACTCTCTCGATGAGATGGAGCGCTCCGTCCACGACTCTCTCTCCGCTGTCAAGCGCACTCTGGAATCCGGCCGCATCGTACCTGGAGGTGGCGCTGTTGAGACCGCTCTTCACATCTACCTCGAAGAGTGGGCTACCTCGGTCGGATCTCGCGAACAGCTCGCCATTGGTGCCTTCGCCGCTTCTCTTCTTGTCATCCCCACCACCCTCGCCGTCAACGCCGCCAAAGACTCTGCTGAGCTGGTGGCTCAGCTACGTTCTCGGCACGCCCTGTCACAGCGTGTCCAGGCGCCAAGCAACGATCCACATGCTCCGGCAATTGCCGCCACCCAAGCAACCGAGGATGAGAAGGCGCTGGCGAAGAAGAAGAACTACAAGAACTACGGACTGGACCTGAGTAAAGGGAGAGTCGTGGACAGTCTCAAAATGGGTGTCATGGAACCGAGCATGAGCAAGGTGAAGCAGCTCAAGAGTGCGGTGGAGGCTTGTGTGGCGATTATGCGTATCGATACGTTCATCAAATTAGATCCGGAACAGAGGGGCGGTGGGGATGATGACGGGCATGGTCACTAGGAAATGTAATGTACAGGGACGTTGATACCCAAACAATCAAGAAGCGGAATGACATGTCTGGCACCCACCTGCGACTTCAAGTTGAACTGTGATGATTTTGCATTGCTTGTGATAGAATTGTCTATCACATTCTACTGTTTTGCCGCGCCTTGCCACAAGCATGCCCATTGGTCCCAGTGGGCTATACACTACTGGTAGTTCTATCTTCATTAAAACTACCACAGCTAATGTAGTGCCACGACTTGTTCATTCCACCCTTTGGCTGTGCTCTGTACCCTTGCTTACTCCCTCGGCGCAATCGGCTGCGGCCTCGGCACCGTATCCACATGAGCATTCGCCTTGACCAAGAACACATCGCCCGTCTTGAACGTCGGCTTTTTCGAGGTAACGAACAAAAAGTTCAACGGGAAGCCATAATCAAACGGCACCGCCGACTCGATATCCTCCATCTCCTCCTCGGTCAACTTGATCTTCAACGCCTCAATGTTCCCCTTGAGATGCTCCACCTTCCGCCCTCCCACGATGGGGAACACGTTCGGGGACTTGTGCATGACATACGCCAACGCCACGCTCGTGATGATTGTGCCCTTCTTCTTGGCAATCTCCTCCAGCTTCTTACTGATGGCGAGTTCCTTCTCGGAAGCCTCGCCCATCTTCCGCCCGTCCTGTGCCGCGCGCTGTTCCTCGGTCTTGAATTTGCCCCCGCCGAGAGCGGACCATGGAGCGAGTCCCATGCCTTCTGCCTCGCACATGGGGAGGATGTCCCTTTCGAAGTCCCGGTCGGCGGCGTTCCAGCGGCCTTGGTAGACGGAGAAGGGGCGCAAGCCGTGGTCGCGGGCGTATTGGTTGGCTTTGGAGACGATCCAGGCCGGGGTGTCGGAGACGCCGAGGTAGAGGACTTTGCCTTGTTGGACCATGGTGTTGAGGGATTGCATGATTTCTTCGATCGAGGTGGAGAAGTCCCACCAGTGGAGGTAGAGCTGGTGGGAAGGTCAGCGAGGTAGAAAGGAGGATAGAGAGGGATGTCTTACGAGGTCGATGTAGTCAGTCTTGAGCTTCTTGAGGGAAGCGTTCAAGCTGACATGTAGAGACTTGGTAGAATTACCCTGGAAATTGCTCTGGATCTTCTCTTTGCTTGCACTGGCGCCACGGAAGCCGGTGGTGAACTTGGTAGCGATGACCATCTCACTGCGGTTGCCTCGCTCTTCCATCCAGTCGCCAATCCACTGCTCTGACTCCTCATTCTGGTAGTTATTAGCCGTATCGATGAAATTGCCACCCTCATCGTAAAAGTAGTCGAGTATTTCGAAGGTTGTCTTCTTGTCGCATTCACTCATAAAGCCCTTCCATGCGTCTCCGAAATTCATTGCCCCAAGGCATAATGGTGAGACCCGGACACCGGCGGTAGGCGAGAGAAGGCGATGGTACCCTAGATTGCTCTTCGGGGCCGGTGCATCTTGGAAGAACGACATCTTGTATTCGCGACTGATGACGAGAACGAGAGGACAAGATTGGAGTAGAGATGAATAGAATGTACGGTGAGGGGTAAGAGGGGAGCTCAAGGTATGCTGCGTTGCTGGGGGTTTTGAAGCGGATGACTTAGCCTTTATACCTTAGCCCTTCCTCAGACCCCGCCAAGATCGATATTCCTTCACGGTGACGATTGTTGCCTGTCCATCTGCAACGATTTCCACTCAAGCGCCTGCAAGGTTTCTTCACGGATAGCCATCGTGGTAATGTCCGGAGGAGATGCTCGGCGTTAGGAGATAATGGCCGGACCTGCATGAAGCTATAGCTGTTGACTTGTGTGTGGGGAGAAAGAGATTGATTACTACCTGACCCACCAAAAGTTGGTGGACTGTAACTACATAAATACTTAACCTGTTAAACTGAGAGATAACTAAATTAATAGAACTCCTTAATAGTAACAGATTAAGACAAGAACTATCTAATTTAATTATAAATTAGTAAAGCTATTAAAGAGTACTTAGTTTAGCCTTAGGTAAACTAAATTAGAGTCCTTCTTAGCGCCCTTAGCCTATACCTTAGTTAATACACCTCTTTACTAAATAGCTATAAGGCTGTTATAGCTAGTTAGTAGATTACTAACTCGAGAGATAGCTATTATAAGAAGGCCTTATACCTTCTAGGTAGCAATAACTTAGTAAGGCTATTAGCTAGTATATTAGCTAATAGAGTTTATGTTATAGAGATAGGTCTAGTTTAGCTAACTTCTTGCCTTAGCTAGTGATAATAGATATTAACATAACGAAGATGTATATTAAGCTTCTCTATTAGATTAGTAATAAGGCTAATAGTCTACTAGTTGTTATACTAAATATGATTACGACTAGCAAGATAAGAGGTCAATTGCGTCTATTCGTTAAGATATCGAGAGTTAGAAAAGAAGAAGAGAAGCTAGTCTACAAAGCACACGAGATATCAAGGGCAGAGTAGCTAGAAGCCTAGGCTGCGAGCCGAGATCACGTGACCTCTTCGACCTAGATAGCGACTAAATCTAGCTTGTAATCCATCTCGCATTACTACCCTCCCTCTTAAGCGCGTTTGCCCTTAAACGCTTATAACATAGGTTAGTTAATCTAGCTTAGATAAGGCTTATTTATATAGAAGTCTAGGTAATTATATAGTATATTAGCTACTTCTTTAAGGTTGTTAATTAGATACTATATTAGGTCCTCTAGATAGCTCTTCTAGCTTACACGAGCAACTAGTCCATTTCGTAGCTTCTTTACGTTAACAACGTTATTAACTTTATACTTCTTCTTACCTTTAACCTCTATAGAAGAGAGCTCTTCGAAGGCTTAGCCTAGTAGAGAGTTATCGGAGTACTTAGTAAGGAGGTCGGCGTGAAACACAGAGTAAATCCGTTATAGAGTAATCGGCAGCTCGAGCTTATATAATAGTACTAAGCACTTCTTAAGAATCTTATATAGACTAACTCTTTTTAGTAGTAGCTTAGAGTTACTATAGAGTCGAAGGTTCTTCGTTAACAACTATACTCGGTCGCTAACCTCGAACTCTATAGGTAATTACTTTCTATTAGCTTGCTCTACTATATATAATTAAGCTCTTACGAGGTTCTCTTAAGCAATTTTATAGATGTCCTCTATCTATTTAGCTAGTACGCGGATAGTAGCCTCGTTTAGCTTTACTCGAGTTAAGCCTAGCTCCTTAGGAGGTTAGAAGCTTATCCTCGAGTTATACTCTCTCGTTACTTCGAATAGTAATAGTTTAGTACTTTCGGAGAGGTTAACGTTAGTAGAGAACTCGGCTATAGAGAGGATAAGAGGCTAATTAGTGTACTAGTAGGCGTAGGCGTAAATAACCTACTTAAAATCGTAGTTAGCAACCTCTAACTAGCCGTCTGTTTATAGGTGTATAGTAGTAGACAGCTTAGACGTAATCTTTAAGATTTAGTAGAGTCGCTTCTATATGTTACTTACGAATTAAGGTTCTCGATCTAAGGTAATAGTATCTAGCAATCTATATAGCTTCTAAACGTGCAAGAATAGTAGCTTAGTAGTCTTATAGGCTAATATACCTTTATCTCCGGAGAAATAGAGAATAAGGTAGTACTCCTTAGATAGGTAGTTAACTATGTAGAGTATAGCGTTATAGCTATTAACGAGTAGTAATCTAGTAACGAAATCTATAGTAATATACTACTAAGGCCTTTAAGGTATTAGGAGCGGCGATAGAAGGCTAGGGAGTAGGCCGTAGCGAGCCTTAGAGCGCTTATAGTTGTAGCAATTAGTAACGAATCTCTTAATAAGGCTATTGTACTTCGGGATGTAGAAAGTAGTCTTAATTATAGCTACTATCTTCGTAGCGCTAGTATAAGTGTAGTTCTTTAAGCTATGTACCTACTAAATTACCTTAGTAGCTAGAGATTCCGGCACGAATAGCTAGCTAGTAACCTATAGTATGCTCTTGTTGATCTTAACGTCTGTTAATAGTATCTATTTCCATTTAGGGAAGGCGCTAGTTATATAGTAAATGCCATATGCGGACTTAAATTCGCTATTACATAGGTTAGCTTTAGCTACCTTATCGAAAAGAGGCAAGGATTACTTATCTTCTAAGGCTAAAATAGGTACTATATAGATATCTAGCTTAGTAGCTAAGGTAGATAGCGGGTTAGGTAGCGAACTAGATTACGAACTAGATCGCGGACTAGATTTTAGTTCGGTAGCTAAACTAGATTTATTTAACCTTAGTTTAGCTTAAGCGGCTAATCTAGGTCGAATACGACCTAGATCTAGTTCGTTAATAATCTACTAATCGAGCACCTTTAATAGTAGTAACGTCTAATAGAGGTTAGAGTCTTCTTTAGAGTATAGTACGTCTCTATTCCTCCTAGTAAGGGCGTTAGCTTTGCTATTAGCTACTTTAGGCCTATATATAATCTTAAAGTTAAACTACATAAGGTAGAGGGCCTATCTAGTCTAACGACGTAATAGCTTTTAAGTCCTTATAAAGTACATTAGCGACTAATGATTAGTAAGAACTTAGATAGTCTTATTAGGCTAAGCGCTTATTAGCTTAGGGGCCTACTCCTCGAAGGCTTAAATAATAGCTAGAAGCTCCTTGTTATAGATAGCATAGTTATACTCGGCCTCGCTTATAGACTTACTAAAGAAGATAACGAGACGGAGTATATTAGAGTCGTTGTATTATAATAGAACGCTAGCGATAGTAGTGTCGGAAGTGTCTATTTCAAGCACGATTTGCTTTATATAGTCGAAGTGCGCGAGGACTAGTACGCTAGTAACGGTGTACTTTATGTAGTTAAAAGCGGTAGTGTATTTATCGTTCTAAAGCGTAGCGTCCTTCTTAAGCAAGTTATTTAACAGCTTAGCAATAGTGCTAAATCCCTTAATAAAGCAGCAATAATAGCTATAGAAGCTAACGAAGCTTCTTACCTAAGTAGTGTTACTAGGAGCTAGCTACTTCTAGGCCTTAACTACTTCTACCTTCTTAGGGTCTATCTAAATTCTATCTCGGCTAACAATAATGCCGAGATACTTTACTTCTGTTAGATAGAACTCGCTCTTCTTAATGTTAGTGTTAAGGCCGAGCTCGTAGAGCTGCTAGAGTACTAGCTTAATGTACTTAGCATACTCTCGGCAAGTACTATTAGTATAGATAAGAATATTGTTAAGATAGATCGACACGAAGCGTTCTAGTATATCGACAAAGTTGTAATTTATAAACCTCTACTATATAGCTAGGGCGTTAGTAAGGCTAAAGGGCATTACTAGCTACTTAAAGTTGCCTATTCGTATAGAGAACGTAGTAAGGTCTTTATAGTTAATAGAGTTATAGAGGCGGTAGAAGGCTTAACAAATGTCGATCTTGCTAAACTACTTAGCTTTACTAACGTAAGTAAGCGTTTCCTCGATAAGTAGTAGTAGGTAGATGTTACGCTTAGTAACCTCGTTTAGGCCGTAATAATCGACATAGAGACAGAGCTCTCTATTAGGCTTATAGACAAAGAGGATAGGCGACAAGTAGCTTATAGAGCTTAGAGTAATAAAGCTCTTATTAAGGTGTTCGCGAATAAACTACTCTACTATATCGAGCTCCTCTAGCGATAGGTAGTATAAGAGCTTAGTATGTAGTAGCTTAGCGCTGTCTCTTAGAATAATACAATTGTCGAAATCCGGACGATATATTAGAAGAGTGTTAGATTGCTCTTTAGAGAAGATGTCTATAAACTTACATAGTTCCGGTAGTAGAACTTCTATAGGGTCTAGTTCCAGTTCGGAGGCTAAGTAGTAGTAATCTTTAATATTCTTCACGGAGATTATAAATACCTTATAGCTATAGTACTTAGCTTAAGAGGCAAAGGTAGTAGCGCTAATAAAGGCTATTATATAATCGTTTACGTTACTTACGTAAGCAGGTACGTAAGAGAACTTATGCATTAACTAAGAGCTATAAGAGATTAGCTTAAACTCCTTCTAATCTAGCTTGAAGTTTAACCTAAGAGCTAGCGGCTAAGAGGGACTAATAGGTTCTAACTTAGTAGCTAAACTAGATTTTAGTTCGCGAGCTAAACTATAGCTAAACTAGATTTGTACTAGATTAATTCCTAGATCTAAGCCGGGCTTAGATCTAGAACCTAGCTCTTTAATTAGCTACGGGAGCTACTGCTTAACAACAGCTAGCGAGAGCTCTTCCTTGTATATAACCTAGCTAAGCTCGTAGTCGATGTTAGCCTTATTAGCCTTAAGCTATCTAAGGCTAAGGATAATGTCGAAGCAGCTAATGTCTATAATCCGGAAGGTTATAAGAGTGTTAAGCTTACTAGAGACGGTAGTAGTAAGGGAGATATTATAAGTAACTTACTCTATCGGAATACTATTATAGGCGTTAAGCTAGATAGAGTTAGCTAACGCTATAGAGTAGCCGAACCCCTTAAGCTTGTTAAGAACCTTATAGTTAGCTATAGCGCTAATAAGCGCGCTAGTATCGATAAAGGCTTAGAGAGTAATAGTATAGTCGCGATTATATAGGTCATAGATAGTAATAGAAGTTATAATAGCGGGGATATAGTAGCTAATAACGCTATTTAGTAACTATATAATTCCGGATCTATCTCGAATTACTCTTCTTCCGCTAGAGGATAGGACTCGTCCTCTAGCTAGTCGTTTCCCTAGCTAGATAGGTCGGCTAACTTATAGTCTATGTTGGGGTCGAACTAAGGCTAAACTAGATCTATATTATAAGCCGAGTTAGTATTAACGTAGCTATTTAACTCGGCTAGGTAGTTCTAGAGCTATTAGATCTTAGCGGCCTCTATAGCGCCGATAGTATATATAGAGCAAGTAGCGGCGTAGGTAGCCTTCTCTATAGCGCTAGCTATACACTTAGTAGAGATATAACTAGGCTTTCCGCAAGCGTAGTAGATAAGAGACTAAGGGGGGTAGAAAGGCTATAGAGTATCTCTAGCTATAGAGTAGAAGGTAGTAGAAGAAGTAGCAGAAGCGGAGGTAGAGTAAGGAGCGCGAGTTAGAACGCTAGTAGCGTAGCTTATAGCTAGTATAGAGCGTAGGGCCTAAGTGCGCTTAGTAATAAGGTTACTCTATTAAATGTTATAGTTAGTAGTACGAGCCTTAGCGATAAAGGCAGTAAGGTTATTAGTGTTAAAGTTAACAAGGATAGCGCGTAGTTTACTAGAGATCTTCTAGCGTAGCTAGTAGAGCTACTCGTCGTTAGCGATCTTAGCGTAGAGAGTATATCTATTAAACTCGCTAATAAAGAAGTTAAAAGAGCTATTATACTAGAAGAGGCTAGCGAACTAAGCGCGTGTAGTAGCCTTGCAGTTAGAGTCTTCGAAGCGCTAGACTAGTAGAGCTAGGCCTACGTTAACGTCGATAGTGTTATTGCCGGCAGAGTCTATAATAAGGGTGTATACTTCTCTAGTAAGACGGGAGTAGAGGTATACGAATTATACTAACTTAGTTAGGTAGTAGTCCGCGTTAGTACGTATCTTGTTCTTTATCTAATACTTAAAGACCTCGAACTGCTCCGGAGTGCTACTACTAAACATAGCAGAGTCCGGTATCTTCTCTAATAAGGTAATACCTCGTATAGAAGAAGCTAGTATAGCGTGCTCTATCTCGGCTCTTAATAGAGCTAGCTCGGTCTTAAGCTTGCTAACATCTACGAGGTAGCGTATAGCTTAGACAGTAAGGTTATTCGCTATATTATTAGCTATATCTAGCTCGGACTAAGTAGTATCTAACTAGTTATATAGGTTAAGAGCGTTAGAGCGTATAGAGTTATATACCTTAACCTACTTATCGTATATAGACTCGACAAAAGCGAAGGCCTTATATAGAGTACTTATACTATTAGTCTCTTATAGCCTCTTAAGGAGGTTAGTGTCGCTTAGGACAATAAGGTTATAATAGGCTAACTAGATTGCCTTATCGTTGTTGTCGGTAGAAGAGATTATCTTACTTAAGTAGCAATCATCGCTAGGGTTAGAGCGAGCTATGCTTAGCGAGGTTAGTTATAATTTGTAGTGTAAAAGTTAATACATAACAAAGAGAATATTAAAAATTTAGCTAGTAGCTTACTTCCTTTAAGAGTTATCTATAACTTAACTTATTATCTTCTTCTTTGTAATTGTAGTATTAACCTACGCAGCGGCAGCGAGGATCTATAGCAGTATACGCGGGAACTGTAGTTGTAATAGCTTCTTCTTCGATTCTTCGTAAGTGGTAGTTATTATAGATAGTATAAGTAGTAGAAGAACTAGATATTTCGATAGCTCTATTGCTCGATTATAGTGATTGCGAACTCTCGATATAGTAATCACGACTAGCAAGATAAGAGGTTAATTGCGTCTATTCGTTAAGATATCGAGAGTTAGAAAAGAAGAAGAGAAGCTAGTCTATAAAGTATACGAGATATCGAGGACAAAGCAGCTAGAAGCCTAGGCTACGAGCTAAGATCACGTAACCTCTTTAACCTAGATAGCGACTAAATCTAGCTTGTAATCTATCTCGCATCACTATACTAATATACTTTAGGGGATAGATAGAGGCTATAAGCCTTCTCTACTATATAGCTTATTTAGTAGTTTCTATAAGAGTAAGTAGTTTAGCCTCTATACTTAATGTTATAACTATAGGCTATTTAGTAGTCTTCTAGTTAATAGAGCCTTAGAACATCTTAAAGATATATCCTTAAAGACTCTTCCTTAAATAGTAACTTCTAAAGCTAGTATCTAATAAGGCTTAGAAGATTAGTAGTAGTATTAAACTATTAAAGTAGAGAGCTAGATCTCTAGTCTTATAGAGATACTAAATAACTCTATTTACTAGCCTTTAGTATGTTAGTAAAGAGTTTATTAGATACTCTAATAATCTAGAGGTAGTAAAGGCTATATTAGGCCTTATAATAACTATTATAAAGTTAATAGATTCTACCTTCTACTAATAGAGGTAGATCTCTTAAGGTAAAGCTTAGCCTTTATTAGACTAGAGTATCTCTACTAGCAATAGTGTCGACACTAGCCTTATTAGTTTAGTAATAAACTTAGTATATATCTACTATATATACTAGGCTTAGCTTAGCTATAGCCTCTTAGTTGCTCTATCTCTTATAACTTAGATAGCTAGAAACTAGCTTAGATCTCTAAGTACCTTTATCTTATACTTAGTATAGAGAGCTATAATAATAGTATTAGCCTTATACTTATGCTTATTAAGATATATAAGAGTAATGTTATCTATAAAGAAGAAGATTATTATCTTAGAGGTTAGCTAGAGATATAGAGCCTTAAGGGCCTAAGTAAATCTAAGGTTCCTTAGAGTAGTAGTAAATTCTATATACTAGAGAGCTAGAGCTTATTTAAGGCTATATAGAGCCTTATTAAGCAAGAGAATAGCCTCTAATAGAGTAATACTAGAATAGTTCTTCCTTAGCTCTTCTAGAATAAGCTTAAATCTAGAGGAGATTATATAGTAGATAATCTTATTAATAGAGCTATTAATATAGGCATTAACTATATCTATCTAAATAGCCTCTATATCCTTATAAGTAAGGATAGCTATAAGCATTCTAAAGACCTTAGTAGCTAGAGTTACTATATAGGTTTCTAACTCTATAGATTAGAGGTTATCTCTTATATAGAGCTTTACTTTATACTTTATAACCTCTTCTTTGTTATTGACTTTATATATAAATATCTATATTAATAGAACTAGCTTACTAGTTACTTAAGTAGTAAGTATAATAGTCTATATATACTTCTTATAGAGAGTAAGTAATTTAGCCTTTATAGTCTACTAGAATTACTTCTTATAAGGATAAGTCTTAAGTTTCTTTATATTAGTAGGTAGTAGAAGGAGATTATCTCTTAGTTCTAACTAAGGCTAAATTAGCCTTATTACTAGGTAAGTATTAAATGCTTAGTAATATCTATAGGCTATCTCTAGCTATGCTAGAGTAGTAATATATACTTATCTCCTTAGTTTCCTTGTTCTCCTTATAGTAAGGATATACTTAGGGAGTAAGTTAGCTAACCTTATAGTAATTCTCTAAGAGAGTTATTTATAATAAACTTTAGCTAACTCTTTAGCTTAAACTTCTATTCTATAATAATTAGTCTTAGCCTTAGCCTCTAGTAGAGGTAATAGCTATATAACTATAGAAGGTAAAGAAGCTAGAGTATTAAAGAATTATTCTAGTAGTATTACTTCCTAGATCTAAGCTAGGCTTAAATCTAGAGTTAGTAACTATAATAATACACTATAATTATCTAGCTCCTTAGTTAGCTAAACTAGATCCTAACCTAGATACTAAACTAGATTCTAAACTAGATATTATTATTTAGATTATACCTTAGGTACCTCTTTAGCTTAAGCTTTATACTCTTTAACCTCCTATAGAAGTCTTAGTAAATTAAGTAATCTAATAGACCTAGGCTATAGTTATTCTTCTAGCTTATAGAACTAAGTCTTATTAAACCTAATATCTCTTATTCTAAGAATCTTCTTTAAAGCTAGTATAAAGATCCTAAATATGTTAGTTAAGTTATAGCTAACTAGATATCTAATATAAGCCCTTAGAGTAAGCTTATTACTACTTATAATATACTTATTTAAGGTATAGGCCTTATATCTAAGTAGCCTAAGATAGAATATAGATAGAAGGCATTTATAAACTAGCTTAAAGAGAGTCTTCTAGTTAAGCTTCTTAAGAAGTGTTCTATTTATTAGATAGGCTACTAATCTATATAGTTTAGAGTGTAGTTCCTTTAGGAGATTAGTAAAGATAGTAATTACTCTTACTCTCCTTAATAGTATTACTCTAATTCTCTTACTATAACTATTCTATATAGAAGTATAGGAAGTAGATAGCTTATACTAAATACCTTTACTATTAAGGAAGATAGTAAATCTAAGGCTAAAGGTACTCTTATTGTCGCTTCTAATAAATCTAATCTTAAAGCTAAGATTAGTCTTAATATAGATAATTATCTTAATAGTAATTTTATTAAGCTTATATCTATAAGTATAACTAGTAACTAGATTATAGTTAGTTATCCTATAGGTAAAGTAACTTATATATCTTGCCTTATTAAAGCTAGTAAATCTATTAATAATAATATTAAAGATAGTTCTCTTAAAGAGCTTTATTATAGCAATTTTAGTATTAGAGCTCCTTAATATAAGCTACTAAGCATTAGATAGCTTATAAGTCTAATATAGAGACCTAAGATAGATTAGTTAAGCTAAGTTAGACTTAGTTAGAGTTAGTTTACTACTAACTATAATAGCTAGAAGGTAATTAATAGACTCTATACTTAGGTAGTCTATAACTTTATACTACAATTAATTAGTCCTTATAATAACTAAGGTAAATACTAATAGGTAAGGATCTTTATTACCTCTTAAGGCTATAGTAATAATATAGAGAGTCTTAGAGTTATCCTTAAGTATATATTAGTTATGTTTTAGTATAACTAAGAAGAGTACCTTTCCTTTATAACTAATCTCTATAGTCTAAGTGTTCTAATAGACTCTACTATTAATAAACCTCCTAAGGCTAACTAGATTAGTTATAATTAATAGCATATAGGCTATACAAGTAAGATAGATAGTTACTAGCTATCTCTTATAGATAGCTATAATATTAATAGTTCTCTAACTCTTAATCTTAAGTAAGGAGTTACTATAGAATAGCTTCTTATAAGGTTCTATAATTCTAGTAACCTTATATCTATCCTTTATAGTGTAATTATAGATATAATTAGTTACTCTAGAATCTAGTGTCTATAAGCTTAAGATGTTACTAGGAGCTAAGATAAATACTAAGTGTAACCTAATAGTTATAGCTATATTAATTAGCACTAGTAGGGATAACCCCTTCTAATAGTTAGCCTCCTTAGTAAGGATAGCTTTAACCTTATCCTTTAAGGCCTTATTATTAAGCCTTTACTTAACCTCCTTAAGAGTCTATTAGTTTAGTAACTACCTCTCTAGCCTAAGGTACTTATTTAGATAGTAATACTTACTCTACCTATACCTCTTTATATATATATATCTAGGCTCTCTATAAGAACTAGGCTTCTCTTCTTAAGAGTCCTTAGTAGCTATAGGGAATACTATAGCTCTCTTACTAGCCTTTGTAGTACTATATAGCTTATATAACTTATAGAACTATCTAAACTTAGTAATTAGTTTAAGTAGTGTTAGTAGAGTTAGTAAGTCTAGATTAATAAGATATTTATGTTATAGGTATTTTTAGAGACTTAGGCGTTAGACGCTAATTAGCTATAAGAATTTAGAGTCTAGCCGGCTTTAGATAGTCTATGTGTATAGGCTCTAACTTTAGTACGTACTACTAGAGGAACTTAATTTCCTTAAGTATTATTCGTACTATAGAATTAGAGCTATCCTTATACTACTCTAATAGATTATTATATATACTTACTAGTATTAATATAATCTACCTCTAATATAATAATACTTCCTTACTCTACTTAGGAAGTAGTTTAAGGATAGCTATTATAAGGACATAGTTAGGCTCTATAAGCAATAAAGAGAAATCTAGAACTCTAATAACTACTCCGGGAGAACTAATTATAGTAACTATATTACTAGAAGAATATATCTACGACGCTAAATAGCGTTATAATTATCTTCTATAAGAGCGAACTCTTAGGTAGATAAAGGAGTAAATTACTCTACTCGAGAAGGAAGTAAATCTAGACACTATTAACCTCTAAAGTAATATAGGTATAAGATTCTTAGCTATAAGCTATAAGCGCTATATATCTTAGGATATAAGACTCTCGCGAGCGAAGTATAGTATAAGACCGAAAGATTCTAAGGAATATAAAGAAAGGAGCCTAAGAGAATATAAGGAATTTGTTAGAAGCTATAAAATAGCTTTCTAACTTACCTCTAAGAACTTCTAGTTAGAGAATAAGAAGGTTATATAGGTAAGCTAGTATCTAGTAAGAGAACTATACGAAGCCTAGTACTTTTACCTAGAGTATAAGCTTATTATAAACCTCTATAGCTAAGAGTAGTTTAAGACCTACTTACTAGATATGCTCTCTAATTTAATTAACTACACCTTAGAAGTAATAACTACGTATACTACTATAGTATAGCTACCTAGCTAGAATATTTAGACTTTTGTAACCTACTTAGAGACTCTTAAGAACTAGCTATTCTCTTACTTAGAGAAGTATTATATATAATATCTCTTCTCTAAACTCTACTCTAAACTATAGTAAGTAATTACTAACTACTACTTAGTACCTCCTACTAGAGAAGCGCTTATTAACTTAGGAGTAACACTAGAGTATAATCTCTAGAGCACTAGTAAACTATAGACCTCTCGTAACTAGCCTATAGGTAGCTCTAGAAAGCTATAAAGAGAAGACTAGCTAAAAGAAGACTCTACTAAGAAGAACTCTTTCTTCTTCTATAAGGTAGAGATAGAGTACTACTTCTATAAAAGGAAGAAGCACTATACTAATAAATGCTAAAAGAAGGCTAAACTCTTAGATGTAAATAAAGAGCCTATTACTTAGGTTAGATAGGCCTAGGGAAAAGGCTAAGCCTCGTAGTTATCTCGGGAACTATAAGATGTCGAGCTATTAATATCTTACTAGAGATAAGGTATACCTATATTGTAATAGAAGCTACTAACGTCGACTACTAAGTAGGGGTTATTCTTAACCTATAGGCAGAGGTTAGCCTTATTAGCTAGTATATAGTAGTTAAAATAAACCTTAAATTAATCCTAAGTAACCTCCTATAGCTAGCCTAGGTAGGCTTAGAAAGGAAAGCTACTTATATAGCATACGAGATATAGGTAGTACTTACTAACGACTAAGATACTACCTATAGAGTTAAGACTATAGTCTATAGAGTAGACAAAGAAGGACCTAAGTTACTCCTAGATAACTCCTTCTTATAGAGGGAGAACATCTAACTTAACTATAGATAGTAAACCTAGGTATAGGGAATTAAGGATAATTTATATATCTAAATAGTTACTATCTAGTAGCTAGAGAAGAAAGAAGGTTATATCTATTTCTTAGGTATAGTTAGGAGCGACCTGGAATATAAGAGTATAGTTATATATATCTAGATCGTAGATGTCTCTTAGGAGTATTATATACTAGATGCCTTATTAGACTACCTAGATATATTTAACTTAGATATAGCTAAGATTCTACTAACTATAAAGAAGAGAGACTATTAGATTCTAATTATACTAGAAAAAGAGCTACCTTATAGCCCGCTTTATAACCTCTCCTTACGTAAGCTAGAGGTGCTATAAGTATACCTCGAAGACGCTCTAAAGAAAGGCTAGATCTACTATAGTATAAGCCTAGTAGAAGCCTCTATCCTGTTTATACTAAAGAAGAATAGCACTCTCCGCCTGTATATAGATTATAGAAGCTTTAATACTATTACTATTAAGGATCGTTACCTACTTCCCTTAGTAAGTAAGATACTAGATTACTTATTAGGTATATATTACTATATAACCTTAGATCTAAAGGATGCCTATAATAGAATCTATATTAGTCTAGGGGATAAATAGAAGACAGCCTTTAGAATACACTATAGACACTTTAAATATCTAGTTATACTCTTTAGGCTTACTAACGCCTCTACTACCTTCTAAGCTTATATTAACTAGACCCTAAGAGAGCTAGTAGACAATCTCTATATAGTATACCTTAATAATATTCTTATCTATACCTACAGCGAGGATCTAGAGATCTACTAGTAAGTAGTTAGTGTAGTTCTTAAACGCCTAAGATAGGTAGAGCTATATACTAACTTAGCTAAGTATACCTTTACTACTAAGGAGGTTTCCTTCTTAGGGTTTATTATAGACATACGAGGTATCTACGCTAATCTAGCAAGAGTAGTAACTATCTCTAGATAGTCTCGACTAACTAGTGTTAAGGAGCTTTAGTTATTCCTTAGCTTTACTAACTTCTATTATAGATTTATTTAGAATTATATAAAGCTAATAGCATCTATAATAGATCTCTTAAAGAAAGAGTATACTACCTTTATATAGCTAGACTTAGTAGAAGAGAGCTTTATTTAGCTTAAAGTCTACTTTATAGATATACTACTCCTATACTACTTCGACCTCTAGTGTCTAATATGCCTAGAGATAGATGTCTCTACCTTTATAGTAGCTAGTATCCTCTTATAGCTCTTTAAAGATAACAAATAGCACCTAGTAGCTTTTATCTCTAAGAAGCTACAAGAAGTAGAGTATAACTAGGAGGTTTATAACTAAGAACTATATATAATTATATATTACTTTAAGCAATAGTGCTACTATTTAGAGAGCACTTAATATATAGTATAGGTCCTTAGTGACTATAACAACCTACAAGGCATACGCGATATAAGTAAGCTAAACCTGTACTAGACAAGATAGACGTCCTATCTAGGAGTCTTTAATTTTAAAGTCTAGTATAGATCTAGCAAGTCTAATCTAGTAGATAGGCCCTTACGAAGAGTAGACTACTTTAAAGAGAACTACGTACTTATAAGGTTATTACTAACCTTATAGAACAAGCTTAACTTAGTAAGTAATCTTAGATTAAATCTAGTTACTACTAAAGTATAGGTAGTTAGTAGGTTTAGCTTCTATCCCGAGCATAGCTTAGAACTTATAGGTTAATAGCCTATAAGTTATAAACGCGGATCTAGCTAAACCGCTAGTGCTATAGAATATATACTATATGTGCTACGCTATATAGCTAGAGTACTAGTTACTAGCGAACTTATATTAGTAGAGGATACCTCTCTATTATAAACTATCTATATACTTTAGTAGAAGGACACTTTTATAGTTAAGTATGTAGCTAATTTAGAGTAGGAAGATTACACCCGAAGTAGTAAGAAGATACTAGTATAGCGTAAACGTAAAGATAGTACTCTAATATACAAGAGTAGGCTATATGTTTCTAATAAACCTAGCCTTAGACAAGAAATTCTATACTAATACTATAACTCTTATATAGCTAGCTACTATAGTATAGCTAGAATATATAATCTAATTAGTAGATACTACTACTAGCTATTATTAGATTAAGAAGTGTATAAGTATATAAAGTTATATAGTACTTACTAAAGGTTAAAAGCACTAAGGTATATACTATATAGTAAGCTCTCCTCCTTATCTGTCTCTACTAATATCTTTAAAGAAGTTACACTAGACTTTATTATAAAGTTACCTCCTATAATGTACAATAGTAGTACTTATAATACTATCCTTATAATCTATAATAGATTATTTAAGATAGCTATCTACATTATAGCTAAGGAGATATAGACTATAAAAGACTTTATAGATGTCTACTTTAAGTATATAATTTACAAATATAGTACATAAAAGAGTATTATATTAGACAGGGGATCTCTGTTTACTAGTTAATTCTAGATAGAGATTTACTACTAAATGTAGATAAAGCGTAGGTTAAGTATAGCTTTCTATCTATAAATAGACAGCTAAATAGAACACTAGAATTAGACTTTAGAGTACTACCTTCGAGTCTTTACTATAGAGAACTAGTCTAACTAGCTAAGTCTACTTTATATAGCTAAGTTTACTTATAACAACTCTATGTATATAGCTACTAAAGAGACACTATTCTATACTATGCTTAGTAAACACTCTATTCTCTACCTTCTACCTAAGGATAGGCAGCTAGAGGAGAAGGTACTAGTAGTAGTACAACAAGTATAGAATATATATATATTATAGATAACTCTATAAGAGCGCTTAAGTACTATAGTAGAGTATTAAATATAATACTATAACAGGAAGTATACTTCTATAAGGTTTAAACTAAGGGACTTAGTGTAGCTAAATATAAAGAACCTTAAGCTTAAAGCACTAAGTAGGAAACTTTTAAACAAGTTTATAGGCCCTTTCTGTGTAAAAGAAGTAATTAACTTATAGATATATTACTTATAGCTACTAAGTAACTATCGTATATACGATATATTCTATATATTACTACTAGAGCCTTTTTACCTAAGAGAAGAAGAGGAACTATCTAATATAAGAGCGCTAGAGTTAGTAGAGAACAGAGAATAAGTATAGTAAGTAGAAAAGATATTAGCTAAGTACACTACGTACATAGGAAAAAAGAAGTATCTACTTAAATAGGAAGGATATAATAAAACTAAAAGCTTCTAGATAAAGGAAGAGGACTTTAAAGAGATAGATAACTTATTAAGGAAGTTTAGGGAGAGTAGTAAGCGTAACTAGGAACAAGATAAGAATAAGTAGCTTAGCGTAGGCTAGTAGTTTACTCGTAGGAATACCGCTATAGACTTGTAATAAGTATCCTTAGTATTAGAGACTTTAACCTTATAACTTCACTAGGAGCATAAGGCTAAGGATCTAAAACTATCTATTGCTATCTATAGGCTCTATAGCCTAGTATCTTCGCGAGAATAACACTAGAAACACCTACGCTATACCTACTTAACTTCTCTAGAACATAAGCGACAAGCGTAGTAACTACTTATTCTTAATTATAACATCTAGATTATCCTAGCTATAATATTAGTAAGCGACTAACAAGCGACATAAGTGCAATTATACCTCGACCTGCTTATTATTATTATTCTCCTCCCTAAACCTACTAAACTTACTCTCCTTACTAGCCTCCTTACTACTCTCCTTACTAGATCTAGAACTAGAACTAGACCTAGATCTAGAGCTAGAATTAGAGCTATTATCCTATCTATAATGTTAGTATACGAGATAGATGCGAGATAGTAGCGAACTTACACTAGAGCTACTACTATTATTACTATCTCTATTACTACTACTACTATTACCCTTACTATCTCTACCCTCTCTACTACTACTACTACTATCTCTACTATCTCCTCTACCTCTACTATTGCTACTACTACTATAACTACTACTACTACTCTATTTATGATATTAGTATATAATATAACTAAGAGGTAGATACGAACTTACGCTACTATTGCCGCTACTAGTACTACCTCTACTAGGACTACTAGGCCTAAACATTAGATAAGGACTACTACTAGACTCTCTACTACTAAAGCCTAAGGGACTAGGCTATTATAGCTATTAGTATAATACTAAGCTACGAGACAAGTACGAACTTACGTAGCTAAACTACTAAATAGCTATCTATTTAAGGACATTAGTAATTCTCCTTTACTCTAATAGCTATAGTCTCTCTATGTTAGAGCTAGACTTAGGAACTTTTATAGGCATCTCTAAAGGATTACCTCTAAGCTCTACGATGTACCTATAATTCTCTAGCTATTAAGTTAAAGTATACTAGGCGCGCGCAAGCTTTAAGCCTATATACTAAATAAGAGAGTTAGTGCCTCTCCTGTTCCTAGGGAAAGTGCTAGTAGCTATAGCATTAAAGTAGATATTATAGAAAGTATATATATACTCTACACAACTATTAAAGCTAATCGGGACCTAAGAGTATTAGTAAGGTTATATATAAGTATCGCTTATAGGTATTCTTACTAGAGTATAGGAAGACCTATTACTATAAGTATAATAGTTATACCTCTTAAGGTTTAGCTTGTTATAGATAATGCTATACTTCGTAATATTATATATATAGTATATATAAGTTAGTATATAGAGCATAGTCGTGTCGTAGGTTACTCGCCTACTAAAAGCATATTTAGGAGTGTAATTAAGAGTAGTAGTAGAGATGTATATTAGCCTACTAAAGGCAACTATAATGCTAGACAAGGAAGGTATAGTATACGTAATAGGTGTTATTATAGAAGAAGAGAAGAGTAGGCATATTATAGAAATATATTTTAGCTATAATTATTGTTATTGTCCTACGCAACAAAGGAAATCCTAGTACTAAGGACCTAGGAGGCAAAAATCCTAAATAAAGCCTAAATAAAGTATATATTACCTACCTTTCTAGAAGCGATAAAGCTATAATAACCTTACTTATCGTATACGTCTTGCGCAAAAATCACTATATAGATATAAGTAGATAGAAGTAGTACTACTAGATACTCTTTTCCTATAGTTCCTACTAAGGTTTAATAGGTTTTTATTAAGGCTAGCTACTAGAGACATTAGCTAGAGGAGGAGGTAATGTTATAGGTATTTTTAGAGGCTTAGGCGTTAGGCGCTAATTAGCTATAAGGATTTAGAGTCTAGCTAGCTTCGGATAGCCTATACATATAGGCTCTAACTTTAGTATATACTACCGGAGGAACTTAATTTCCTTAAGTATTATTCGTACTACAGAATTAGAGCTATCCTTATACTACTCTAATAGATTATTATATATACTTACTAGTATTAATATAATCTACCTCTAATAATTTATTAGTAAATACTAGCTTAGTCTTTAAGATTAATAAGAGAAAGTCCCTCTAAGGCCTTAATCCTTAAGTCTCTAGAAGGTTATAATTCCTAGCCTTATCTATAACCTCTTTCTATTACTAAAGCTAGTAATCTATATTCTATAAGAAAGAGCTAGATAGCTACTTTCTCTAGAGAGCTTTAACCTTAAGCTAAATAGCTATATTAGATAGAGCAAATCTGTTCTTTAATACTCTAAGGATAGCCTATAGATAAGAGTCTTCTTCTAGCTAGATAATAGTAAGGACTTATAGTATAATTAATAACTAGATAAGGCTTATAAGATCTACTAAGGCCTTAAGCTACTTGTTATACTATACTTATTCCTCCTTATATATCTAGAAGAGTGCTAAGAAGTTAATGTTTACTACCTCTAGCTTTTAAGGCTTAGAGAGCCTCTCTAGTTTAGTAGTCTTCTAAGGGTTAATAAGGTTCTATATCTTAGTATTTAAAGCTCTTGTCTTAATAATATATAGCTAGCTAGCCTATTTAGCTAATATAGCAAGAATAATAAGTGTTCTAGCTATTAAGGTGTTAGTATCTATAGTTATTTATCTCTTTATTAACATCTAAATCCTATAGTTATAGATAAGGTAGTACTTAATAGGTTCTAATACTTAAAAAGCAAGATAATAGAGAGTAAACTAATAAATAAGATAGAGAAGCAACTAAATAAACTGCTTATGTAGGGGTAGTTATACTAGGCTTATAACTATTAACTTGTGTATAGGGAGAAAGAGATTAATTACTACCTAACCTACTAAAAGTTAGTAGACTATAACTATATAAATACTTAACCTATTAAACTAAGAGATAACTAAATTAATAGAACTCCTTAATAGTAACAGATTAAGACAAGAACTACCTAATTTGATCATAAATTAGTAAAGCTGTTAAAGAGTGCTTAGTTTAGCCTTGGGTGAACTGAATCAGGGTCCTTCTTGGCGCCCTCAGCCTATACCTCGGTTGACAATAGCCACCTTTCCACATTGGGAATACTCCTGCGAATCTGATCCTTGGCATTTTGGTGACCAATCCATCCGACTCTGCTTCCTCCCTCCATTTTCTCCATTGCAGGGCCGAGACTTTCTGGAACGCTGGGCTATATCACTGGAGCAGCCTCAGGTCTCACGCTTCCGAATCCATGGGTGAAGTCTCCGATGGATGCGCCTCCTGGACCGGTGGTAGATCAGCTAGGCAGCGGCGTGATGCTCAACAACAGATGCCATGGGGAGATTATTGATTTGAGGAGCTGTATGCTGGTAGTATCGGCCTGTCAGTAACTACCACTGTCTAGACAGCAGAGACTGTGTGCATATTAGCAGTCACATACTGGTAGTACTTGCATGCCATTAACTACCACGGGATAGACGGCAGAAACTGGTTAGATGTGGGCAGTTATATACTGGTAGTACGTGCCTGTCAATAACTACCACGGTACGGACGATAAAAATTGGTCGGATATGAGGAGCCCCATGCTGGTAGTACCGCCCTGTTGTTAACTACCACGGTATAGACGGCAGGAATAGCTCGGATGTGAGGCGTCACATGCTGGTAGTCGATAGAAATTGGTTGGCTGTGAGGAGTCACATGCTGGTAGTACGTGCCTTTCATTGAACTACCACGGAGGTTGTGAACTTTGCTCATTTGAAAATCCTGCGAGTGTTTTCTTTTTCTTGACCTCGATCTCAATATCAGACCATACAAGTTCCCACTAGTACTGGATACACTCACGACATTCAAATCACCGCCACGCAGTCACAACAATGTGCCGAAGGGTGTGGTTCCTGTGCCGATGTGCTCGTAAATTTGTTATGATTCACAGATTTTGCAAGAACGAGGAGTGCTATAGAGGAACTCACAGACCGACCTATCCACCTTTGCAGCCGGAGGCATGGTTGTGCAAGGTCTGCGAGACGGAAGAATTTGACGAAGCTCGCGGTATGTTCACACTGCTGTCCCTTCTTGCACTTGCAATATGACTAACATTGACAGCCACCGGAGCAGACAGCCCGACCGACGAGTCACCAGCCATGCCAACAAATGATCCAATCTCCAAGCTATTGGAGGTGATGAAAAGACGCATGTATCGCCACACAGATGCACTGGCCGTTCTCACTCACGATGTCAACGTTGATGCGCTCGACGATAGAGGCCTCCGCGGCGTTCTCACCTGGTTCGATCTCGTGTACCATGAACGACGCACGGAGCTCCGCGAATATCCCAGTCCCCCGGATTGGGCGCAAAAGACCACGCTGAGCATCACTCAGCTTGAGGAAGTGACCATGGCCCAGCATCCCGAGGTCAAAGACCTGCCCCTCAGCGGCGCAGGACTGCGCGCGTCGATCAGTCTAAACCAGAAACCCACCAAGAACTTGTCCGACGGCGAGAACTCAGATTCCGATGACGAACACTACATCTGATCTTCGGATGTGAATGGCATTCGATCCGGCGACTAGATTGGATGGATTGCCGGATTTGGCAGGAATCCAGGAGGGGTTCAGACGAATCATAGCATTAACGATAGCATGAATTAACGAGAGCCTCGACTTGTTGACCAGTCTTGCAGTAGCTGCGTTGTCGGGTGTCAAGGTCTGCCTTATTGGGCCGCACCGCAGCTTCGTCGGTCGTCAGGCACTCCATCGTTCTCCTCTGCGGCTCATCAACCTCTCTCCTGCGTACGACCTCCGAACCTGCATCAAGCCAGCAACAAACCTCCAGGACTTGCCACGAAGCATGCCACGAATACTAGCGTATTTACAATGCAGCTGTCCGCTAGACGTCACAGATCAGAGAGCAGCAAACGATTGGAGGAAGCCATAAATAGCCTGGCATTTCCAATTTCAATCCGCTTGTTCCACAGCATACTCATTTCACACTGCAGTATGTCTTGGGTTGTCAAAGAGTGGAGCATCCAGAAGGCTTGGCCAGGTCAAGAGGACATAAAAGGCATGTATCTCTGTATACACTCGTCTCATCCAAGTCGTGAACAGTCCCCGCTCCGACACTGTCTTCACGACCTTGAACCCTCACGCACTTGGTCTTCCCTCTTTCAAAGCCCAAATCTTCTTCTTCTCCCCGCCACATCTCTACTCCACCCAAAACCCCCATCACTACCCTCTGCCGCCCCCACCATGTGCCACAAACACTTCCTCACCTGCGCCTGCGGCCGCGCCGTCCTGGAGATCGAAGACCGCTGCAAGCCCAGCCTCGACGGACCCCCCTGCTACCTCGAGTCCATCGACGAAATCGTCTCCTCCCCATCCGGCATGCCCTGCACCCCCTGTCTCCTCCTCGGCTACAACTGGCTCGACATCTCCCACAACGAAGGCCGACTGCAGCTGCGCACCATCGCCACGGAGATGCCCATCGATCCGTCTGTTCCAAGAATCGTGCATGCTGGCGTCATGTCCGATGAGGAGCTGCCGTACTGTATTCCTCTGCCTGTGACGCCGGAGCCGGAGAGGGAGAGGGAGGCGTCGCCGGCTGGGGAGGTCCGGGAGCGAGTCGATGGTAGCATGGGAGGGAGGACACTGGATTCGGCAGTGGGTTTTCGGCTGGATAGTCCAGCACTGCGGGAGCTGGATGTTGTGCGGCCGGTTCTGTTGCCCAGTCCGACTTCGATGGGGAGTGGCGAGGGGTACACCACTCGTGAGTCGACGCCGGAATTGGTGGACGAAAGACCCTCCTTCTTTCGTCTGGGACGCCCCAATGTGCCCCGGTCGGTCAGTCCGGCTGGCTATCGCTGCGATCGGGATGTGGTGTCGCGGACGAGGGTGACGAACTGGCCGGAATGGACGGTGGAGGAGGCGCGGCAGAAAGGATTGGAGCTGCCGGGGTGTGAGGAGGGATGAGCGGGGCTTTGTGGTTGGGTTTGGGTGTCATGGGAGTTCTATGGGTGTCTCTGCTTTCTTGATTTTGCGTAGATACCCCGTATCGCTTTGTGGGCTGGAAGAATCAAAATGAGAAGCTGTCAAACCTATCTTGATCCAAGATCTGACATTGTTGAAGTGACTTGATCGATGTGCTTGCCTGTATTGACCTTGTATGAGCATGCTTGAATGGTGATGCACTTCCAGAACGAAGCCCCCTCTGGCGAATCTTCTGACGAATTCTATGCTTGCTGAAACTACCAGGACCGTCGCCACCAGAACTCAGAATGCCATAGTACCATACTTACCGACTGACATGACAAGTATTCAGCCGTCAAAAGGCCTGATCGAGGCCCCCAGAGGAGATCTTGGTGGGTATCCGCTTGACCCCCAACTTTCTCTGCTTCCCCGTGGAGGACACACGGAATCATTACAGGAAGAGAAAGCGTATCGGATGCTGGCACGTAGCTCGACAATGTCAAACCCTGTCGATGTGCTACCAACTGACTGACTCCATACCGGGCAAAAGCTTTGATCCGACACGGACGCGCTTCCAGCTCGCCTGAGTGACATGAGTTCTGCTAGCTCTCTGTGGTCGTACAGCACGACAGCCTTCGGATCTTCAATCTAGTCCATAGCTTGGAGAAGCTGAGACGAGCGGTGAGTGTGATAAACCAGAGCAGTCGACGGATTCCTGGTGTACGCGCTCGCTGCAGCTAGATAATCGCGAAGCACCTCCTCCATGTCAATCTGCGACCTTGAAAATCCTTCGTCATATCACAGAATAGACCAAGGAGAGTGCATTTACCTATTTTGGATGGTCACTGAGCGCGAGAGCGTTCCTTTTACTTGGCGAATATCAGAAATATCGAGGGAAGGACAGTAGACGCGTGGGGAGTAGGCCGATCGACTTCGCAGCAGGCCCCATGATAGTGGAAGCTGGTGTATCATTGGACGCCTCTGAGTAACCGCCAGCTTTCGACAGTGGACGGCTGACCGGCCATATGCATGAATCCTACCAGACTGCCGTGTCCGAGCATCGGTAGATGTTGCTTGTACCGTGGGGCCCCACACCATGCACGTGCCTTGCTACAAGGTCGCACATATGCGCGGCTGGGATTGACGCTGCGTTTAGCAGGCAGATCCTTCGTGCACTCACTTTGTGATCAATCCAGCCATTGTCGGGATTATTCGGAATCATCAAGGAGCGAGGATCGTGGTGTATTGCACTCGTCGTTTTCGTCCTGCAGAAGTAATTTCGCTTCCTGGACGTGTATGGTATCCTTGGATGAGCACGACATGATGGTGCTATTCTCGATGAGTATGGTGTTGCAGAATCCTAGAGGTCAAGGCGTAATGACAATTCCCATGTTTGCTGCAAGTGGGATTTGGATGCTCGGATATGAAACTGTACCACATTTGATAGCAATCATGCCTGGATGATTGGTATAGGACCATTGAAGCAGAGTGTGCAATTTGAGACAACTCTGGATAGTTTTTCCTTGGTCGACAGTTATCGTACCCCTCATCTTCCTCGTGGATTGAAGCGCCAGGATGAATACGACAGAGAGGGAGATAAAATGGGCCCCATGGACCGGAAGAGACTGCACAACTTCCATCTCAACCAGCTGCTGGACTCACCAAAGGTATCCATTCCATACCCTTCGTCGAAACGCCAGCAGTCAGTACCTCCCTCCCTCCCTCCTCTCTCCCGAACAATACACAGAGCAACCACAATGTGCGGTGGCCAACCTGTGTATTGTCAATGCGGCCGCCTACTCCCAAAGGCATTTGAAGCCTGTCCAGGCTTCGGTATGAACCCCCTGTGCCCAGAACCGAAGAATGCAAGCGACCTGGAGGATTCCATGACACATCCAGGTTGCGAGAGACACTTCTGTCGTGGTCCAGGGGGGGATGCCTTGGAAGAGGAGGACTTCGATGACTCGGGAGACGAGTTGGTCATCGACAGGCCGGTAGGAAGAGTGAGCACGACGATCCTGCTCAGGTAAGTATTTTTCCCTCAATCTTTGTCGTTTGCTGACATTTCTACAGATGGAAGGCTTGGGCCGACGACCGTCATCAACGGTCTTCTCGGTTGCGGCCCTCGACCACCGCCCGGCAAGCAGACCAAGCAACATCAGACCAGTCCAGCAGTCGATCAGGAAGAGGTGGACCTGATCGGGAGGCTGTTCAGATGAAGTAGAGGTGAGCTAGAGGTGCCGGTGAGGGTGCCGAGGCTCACGCTGGGCTGGTCTGGTCTTTGGTCTGAAGAGGTGGATCGGGCTGGGTCTGAGCAGAGTCGGATCAGATTGAGAAGTCGAAGAAAAAGCGGAAGAAGTGACTCAGGATGTGGACCCGGACTGTACATAGCGCTGTGAGATCGCAATCATGAACCTCTCTTCGAAACTCCTTGATGAATCCAATGCCCGCGCAGCGTCTGAGAATAGGGATGAGTGACTTGCTGGTATCCTTTCATGCCTGAATTGTTGTCAGGCTCGAGATGACCTGCGGCATGTGACGTTCGCCTGCCGCGTCTGACGCAGAGCGGGAGGAGATCTTTGCAGTCACGTGCAGGTGAGGCTATCCCGCAGGTGTGTCCACGTCTCCAAGACGCTACTGTACTTCAATACCATCCAAGAAGGAGTATACTCGATCCCATTGAGGCTTTTGAAGCACAGAGGATCATCAATGCCTGCTTACGGGCCGAAGAGATGTATTGACGTGGTTGTGGACCTTGCAGAAATAAAATGCAGGGTCATCACCCAGGGGTCTCTCTCCGCCCCGGTGGGACTCCGGATTGATCGACAGTAAGCGTGTATTGAATTCCGGACCCAGGGAAAAGGAGGGGTTGGTGCCGTGATGCATGCAAGTCGCTACTGCCATGACTAAGGTGATCATCGTGGACTGCACGCTTGCAACACGCCAAGTTGTACACCACGGAGAGGCGAAATGAGCTCTACACATACTATCAGATACAGTCTCCGTGATCTATGGATCTGCCCGAGTCATTATATGGCATGCTGGTTAGTATGCCAGAATCTTTGGGGAGTACATGCTGGAAAATTTGCTAGAGTACATGATGGAGTACATGATGGAGACATGATGGAGACATGATGGAGTACATGATGGAGTACATGATGGAGTACATGCAGGCTGGTATGCTAGATTTTCAAGGGAGTGACATGCTAGAGTATATGCTGGAGTACAGGCTAGAGCATGCGCTAGATTATGTGCTAGAGTATATGCTGGACTACATGCTAGCTGATATGACGGAACTAGCAGGGGAGTGCTCGGTGAATAGTAGGTTGGAATTGACAGAGGGATACATGCTAGAGTATCTGCTGGCTAGTATGCAAGAACTCTGAGGGGAACATATGCTAGAGTATGTACAAGGGCACATGCTGTAGCATCCAGTGGCTGTTCCTCAGTAGCACTTTCTTCTACACTGCCGGATCGTGAGGGCATGCTATCTGAGCTCGTTCTCAAAACTCATACTCACTGGACTAATATTCATAGTCCTTGACGCTTAGCCATACAATCTCCCTTCATGCCGGAAGGCCCCCGCTAGTCCTCCAATACACATTGTAGTTGACCTCTGAAGCATCATAAAAGGGACTGAGCTTGACCTGCTGACCAGCCGACGTGGCGGTGAACTCAAGAGTGCCATTTGATCTTTTGATGGAGTCGAGCTCGATGTCCGGCATGACGGTGAGCCTGGTATTTCCGTAGTCGCCGGACAAGATCACGGGTCCATATGCCACGGCCGCCATGCCTTGGTCATCATTGGCGGCGATCGTGCGAAGTGCGAGAGGAATGCGGATCTGAACGGTGTCTCCAGTCACCCAACCGCGCTCGATGCGAGCATAACTACCAGAAGTGATGGTAAGCCCTTCGACAGGTTGGTCGTTGACGGTGATATCGGCCCCCTTCGTCCAGGCTGGGATGCGGACGCTGATGGCAAAGTTGCCGGAGCCATCGATACGCAGACTTGAGGTGTCTGCCGCCGGATAGTCGGTGGTCTGAGTAACGGTCACATCTTTCTGAATCCAACGAAGTGTGGAAGGAGCAAAAAGATTGACAAAGAGGGTCGAATCATCGCGATAGTAGATGGAGTCGAAGAGCTTGGTGTTTGTCTCCACACCGGTCCCTTGACAGCACCAGAACGAAGTGTAGTCTGTGCTCCATGTGCCCCCTCCCCAGGCCGGACCTACTCCACGACGTCCACCAGGAGTCAATGGAGTGAAGTAGGTGATGTGACCGTGGTCGTTGTGCTTGTGCTGTTGACCGATCAGGTGGTTGATCAAGGCGTTCTCGTAGAAATCAAAGTATGCTGAGCTGCTAGGGTCGATACTGAATAATTCACGAGTGAGCTTCAGCATGTTGTATGTGTTGCATGCTTCAGCAGTGTCGTTGGTGAGATAACCAGCGATCGCGTTGGGTGGACGGAAGTGCTCTGCCTGGCTGTTACCACCAATGGCGTAGGTGTGAGCCTCTACCGTGAAACGCCAGCCATTGCGAGCGATGTCGAGATATCTTTGCTCGCCGGTAGCCTTGTACTCACGGGCAGCACCTATCCATTTCGGAACCTGAGTGTTTGCGTGAAGGCCATTGAGACGATCAGTATTGGCGGCGAGCGGGTCGAAGACGGCGGCGTGATCGAAACGTTGGGCGGCTACCAAGTACTTCCGGTCTCCAGTTTGGTAGTATACATCTGCCAAGACTTCGTTCATGCCGCCAAACTCTGTAGCCATCTGAGCTTGCATTTGAGCATAAGTCAGTCGCGAAGTCCGGAAGTCGACCCAATCGGACAGCTTGACTAAGACGTCTCGAGCTGTGGTGTCACCAACGTTACGCCAAACGTCGAGAAGACCTGCCATAGTCTTGTGAATGGCATAGTATGGCACGTTGCCATTACTAAGGGTCCTAGCTTCCAGCTTGTCGAATTCGGATTCCGGGAAGCCGGAGAGGTATCCTTCATTGTAGCCGGCGGCGGCATTATTGTCTTGTGCCTTTGCGAGCTCTTGCACGAAAGATACAGCTCGGTCACGACACACAGTGTCTCGTAATTGGGCATAGCACTGAGCCCAAGCTGTCAGGAAGTGACCTTGCGAGTGGGTACGGAATGGGAAGTCAGGTGCTTCCCAGCCTCCTAGTGGTTGCGCACCGTTTGTGGATAGCTTGTGGTTCATGCGGAAGTTGTATACCAGCCGGTCGAGCGATATCCATTTGAGATAAGTGAGGGTTCGATCTTGGTTCTCGAGCCATCTTCCGGTGCCTAGTGTAACTTGGCTGAGGTCGAATGGGTACGCAGAAACGCCGCCTTCTGGTGCTACTGGCGGGACTTGAGCGTTTGCAGATTGCCAAGGTATCAGAAGTAAGGCAAGGCAAATTTTTGCCACTTGAATGTCGAGCAACATGTTTGATCGAAGGAAGAATGGAGCGGAGGTACTGTAATCTGTGAAAACATACTTACTTGGATCATTTATATAGACGACGAGCACCTGGGAGAAGACGTAGCATATTGCCACCCACCGGAGCACCAAGCAGACAAAGATAGACCAATGGCACTTGTTGACAGGCGATCAATGCTAGCGCTGTCTGAAGCGGCAGGAAGAAGGAAGGTCAGTTCGAGAGTCACAATTTTGCCTCTGAAAACTGCGGAGAAGCAGAATGCGGGGGTCCTCTTGGCACGGCCTTGCTCCGGAAATGCGACACGTGACCGGCTCCCAAAGTTTGCCCGCTCATTTCTCGCTGATCACATTTTCCATCAGTATCACTCTCCTCGAAAGAGGAAATTCCAGGAAGTCATCAGACGCCGAACGGAAAGGACCATCAGGACTTTTGCCAAGTCCCTGCTATTCGCTCGCACGCTGATGCAGATGGCTACTGGGCGAAGATGGACAAGATAGCAAGCCCAGGCACTTGACCCAGACGCTGTCGCGATCTCATCGTCAATTAGACTCCCGGGGCATTTAGTCTTTCCATAGGGTGTTCGACCAATTCGAGGATTCTTCTCGTGATGACGACGACCTTTAATCAAATCTGACCCCCTGAACAGCATGGGCCTGCATAGGCGATGTGGGAAACTCACAGAACTCCAGGATCACAACGATGAGGTCTGGTACATTGTGTTCTCAACGAAAGGAACGTATCTCGCCACAGCATCGCGAGATGGCAATATCTATGTGTACAATAGCAAGACCCTCCAAGAGGTACACAGTTTCTACGAAGACGCCGGCAGCAAAGACGATCGCGGTATCACATATCTCTCATGGTCACCCGATGATAAATACCTCCTGTCATGCTCTATAGGCAACAAATTCACACTTTACGACATGGCCAATTTTGGCCGCCGAGTATCGACATACACGAGCTACCTATATCCTGTGACAGGTACCGAGATTTTCAGGTTGTCAGTCACACCTCAAAAAGGCAAGAATTATCTAACTACTCCAGCATCTGGTAGGAATGTTAGTGCAAATACTACCAGGTTCAACTAACAAAACTCAAACTCTGCCATTCGTGGCTAGGTTCTGGTAGTTATTGTACTATACGTCCTACCAGATTCCCGTTCTTCAGAAGCTGAGAACGTTTTGGGTAGTGACCGACAACCTAAAAATATCAATTTCGTACAGGACTTCTTAGATCACGAAAGAGGCACTGCAATCCTCTACCATTACATGCGCACCATTGCTACTCTACTGGTCCGCGGCTTCCAAGGCTGTGCAGGGGCCCGCTGAGTGTTCCTCTCTCTAGCCGGCCTCAATCAGCACTGAATGGTCGCAATCATGGTGCAAGTTGGGACAAATGGCTGAATCGCCTGGTCGTACATGAGGAGCCGATCAATTCACTCGAGTCATATGTTTATCGAGTGCTCCGCCATGAGATGCACACGCTCGTACTACTCCAACTGCTGTGCGTTGCGACGGGCGACAGACGCTTCATCGAAGTGCATGTGAAAGAAGTGGAGACTGTTCAACTCTCAAACAGTCCCTGCCCTGTTCCACGACGCCAACAAAAGTTCCCATTGGTAGGCCCCCACGGCACAAGACGGGAGAGTGTCTCGAGCAGGCTTGCACAGATTAATTTGTGCTACTTACTCACAGCTTCACTTTGTTCCATGTGCAGCTGATTGGACATTGGCAGTCGCTGGACTTCTTGTGCAGTCTCAGGGGTGGGTCAAAAAACTTGACCTTCGGATGTCTGCATACGATGACATATACGGAGGTGCATACTGTCAGGTCTGTGAGTAGCCCAGGATGCCATAAAGACCAGCCCTGCTTCTTCTTCTCGATCTATATTTCCAGCATTCTTGAATCCCTTCACACTGCAGTCCTACCATCTCCTCGACTCAGCCTCGTCTTTCTTGTCCTGCATCGCCATGTGTATCTCAAGGATATATATTTGCCGGTGCAAAGATTACAGGGAGCAATTCATTCGGGAGTGTCCGCTACGAAAGGATGGCCGGTGCGGCCAGGAGATTAACGCACCGATGATGCAGACTTCCTGGTGTCCCCATTGCGTGGCCATGAGAAACATGCAGACGTCGACCAGGGTACGGTCTCAGGCCCAGCTGAAAGCACCATGGTTGGAATGGAGGGCGGACTGCTCAGGGCATCTCGCCCCGCTGAACTTTCCAGCCTGGCCTAGTGCCATGGTTCCTGGAACTTCGCAGTATGCTCGAGTCTTGCCTGACTCGAGGCAAGAGCCACTCGTCCTCTTTTCCTCCATCCCAAAAGGCGAGGTCATCCCGCCGCTGAAGAAGATGGAGGATTGCAGAAAGCGATCAAGGGACGACTCACCGAAGCAGACAGCCGCCGTACCACTGCCACCTCCGAAGCGGATCTGCCCAAGCTCAAGAGCGACAATGCATTCCGGTACGACTGTTCAACATTTGAAACAGCCGCCAGTGGTAGTAAGTCTTCTGAACCTCGATGTTTCGGCAGCTTGCTAACACCCACAGCCTTCGTCAAGTTTCGTTGCGCCCAAACGGTTCGTACCGAAGGTCGCCTCTTCCACCGCGTCCTCCGCATCACCACGACTAGCGAGGGCACAAAGCCACGCTTCCTCTTCCTTCGAGACTTCTGACCTGCTCAGAATTGCTCCACGACCGGCACGTGTGCCAGTACAACCAAGCAGACAGGTCTTTCCCCCATCTCCAAGAGCTCCTGTGGCGGTCATGGTTGCGGCGACCAAGGAATCCGCTCCTGTCAAACCACCCGCTCCTGCCAGGATCGCCACTGCCACAGCAGATCCGGCCCAAGCTATGGAGCCCTCCCCGCGCAGGGTCTGGGTACCAAAGAGCTGTGACAGTTTCCTCTCCCAGCAACCAAGCAAGGAGTGTCTCAATTCGGGCACCGTGGCACCACTCGACGTCTTCAACCCCTTCCGGGTTGCTTGGATGAAGGTGCCCTCGCTCGCTCGGAAGCTGGAAGGGGAGATCCTGGATGGAGACGGGAGCGTGTGCTCGGACGGGACGCTGCTGGAGGCCGATTTGGAGGAGGTCGACTACCGCATAACCCACAGGGAGCTCGGAGACTACCTTGACGTCTTCAATGACCTGTGGGCGCCGAAGTCGGGGCAGCAGTGGCGGGCACAGTGGGCGGAGGCAGATCGGCTACTGGCAGACAGGGTCGTGATAGAAATAGAATGACAAAATTCAACGCTTGGCTGCAGTCCAGTTTGACAGAAGTGAAACCTGGTCATGTGATTTGAATCTCGAGTCATGTGACGTCAGCAGCTGAAGCTTCATGGTTTCCATTTTCCGATCGCAATTTGCCACTTGAGTCTGGCAACCTTAACCTCTGCAATCTCGACAGGTACAAATGCCCTTGGCCCCTCTTCACACCATTGCGGACACCACGGTACGCCCACTTGCTGCAGGCTCAAATGTGCCGCGGACCTACACAATGTAGAAATTCCGACCGGCCTTTCAAATCGTGCAATGATGATTCCTACCAGGAGATGGAAACGTCTGGACCGGCAAGTATCCTTCATCCGTTATCAGATTCAATCCGGCACGAGGTGGATCCGCTGCCATAGCACCTGTGCTGTGTAAAACGCAGTCTGAGGGTGTTTGCTGGTGCTCAAAAATGATTTGATCTTCTTAGAATACCACGCCAAATGGATCCCGTTCCTCGCCAGATCAAGCCTACTTTCGAGCATCTCAAAGGTCTGTACGATCCATCACGGCAGTCTGTGGTCTTGACCGGGTTCCTGCTGGTTGCAGCTCCGTCACGGCAATGAGAGGGTGGTAGCACAATAGTGGGATGTGAGCACAACATGACTCAGATGTTGGCTGGAGGTAGTGGATGCCTCTGACATCTTCATTTGCGGTATCCTGGTAGGACCATGACCACACATGCTACCAGCCTCCTGACAAGAGCTGAATGCCACGATACCCTAGAGAACGGGTTTGTGGCTACCCATGGCAGCGCAGGAGCCGAGTTCGAGACCATGGAAGCCCAACCCTTCCTGGCAATGATATCCAGGTCTTCCAGCATGGAACACTAAGATGCTTACTGCAGATGGTGTGCCCGATCTGTGTCTCCTGCATGATGGGTTTCACAGATTTGCTGGCAGGGAGGATCGTTCGGGCTGGGCATAATTCATCCTATCGTTTCGCAAATGCTTCACGATGTGGGAAGGCCGTCTGTCCATCATGGAGGATATATAATCCTACTCCATGTAAGGTGATTCAGGTTCAGAGTATGTCTATTCTTCCGCACATTTCTATCTTCGAAGACTATTCAGCACCACGCAGGAGTCACAAAGAAACATGTGCGTCCTTGCCCCGTTTCTGTGCGCCTCCTGCTCAACCCTGTACGAGTACCTCCTCGAGTGCTACCGAGGATTCGACAATCAGCTGAGCGAACACCTTCAGTTCTGCCAGCTGGAAGAAATCGGCCCTTGCGCCATCTGCCAAGCAGAACTGGCAGGTAAGATGCGGTTTACTTGGTATGACAGCAGAATAGCAGAAGAGCGACTCGAATGGCACTTCCAATGCAGAATTACAGCCCAACATGGAACCTTGTCGCAGCAACGACCCGATCTCCCTGAGACGTCTGTGGAGATCCGGAAGACGACAAGAGTCTTGTTGAAGTACGACGCACGAAGCAATGCTCCCACGCTACCACCTCTCATCGATCCCATGTGGGTCCCCAGAGTGGTTGAATCTCACAACGACCACGTGTGGAGCAAGGTAGAAGCTGCTGTGCAGGAGCAGAAGCTCATGGCGTCGTCTTCTCTGGTGAGTACTCGTTCACAATTGACCGTCCACCAAAGTTGACCATTCACAGCTGCCGGATGCCGAGCTCGCTTCAATGCTATTCAGCGACACCAGGTTACTGGAAGCGCACGTGGCGACTCAAGAAGGTACTGCAGTCACGACAACATCATCAACACGAGTACGTCCCTCCCTCCTCCCTCCAACTCCCCATCTGACCACCCTTCCAGCCTGACGAATCCTACCACACCTACTTCGAGAGCCCCTCCGCCTTCTCAACCCCCACACCGGCCCCCTCGACAACCCTCCCAACACCCGCTCCAAGCTCAAACCCAGACACCTACCTCCCCTCAAGCACCGACACATCCATCCTCTCCCAACACTGGCGAACCATCACCTCCCAGCCCAAACCAAGCCGACCATCATCAACCCACGCCTCAGCGCGCCGACGCGTCCGCTCCAGCCTCAAGAAGCGGCCGAAGACCATCCCGCCGTATCGCCCCGGCGTGGAAGCCGAATCGGCGATCTTGTCGAAACATTTCGCGCTGATGTGTCCGGATCGGGTGAAGGATGTGTACCCGCTTGAGGAGATGTGGGAGGAGATGAGTGGGGAGGGGCCAGGGGAGGGGAGCAGGAGGGGCGCGAGGCAGGAGAATTGGGTAGTTGATCGAATTGAGATTAGTGATTGATGAGCTGTTCGCTGTTCGCTGTGAGAATGTAGTGAGCCGTGAAGTGCCGTGTTTAGGAGGGCGCTAAGCGTCGGTAGTTGGGCATGCGTGTTCGCGCTGTGGCGTTCGGATGTCTGCATGCTGGACGCCTGATGGGTTTGATATCAAATCAAGAATTGGTGCCTGTGTAGCATCGCATGCATTCCTTCGTCTGGTTCCATGATGTTTGCTGGGGTGAGGCACCAATTATTTGAAGACACGCCCATACCGACATGGATCCTGGTATGGTCTTCTGCAAGACGGCTCATCACGAAAATACTACCAAGCCCACTAGCACGATGAAAGATCGTCATTGCGTGTCTGGAGTCATTTTGAAAGCTTCAAGGACGAGATCCGGTCTGGTAGGAGTGTGCCATGACAATCTACCAGCCTGCCCATAGCTACCACCGACGTGATCCAATTTGTTCCACACCAAAAACATCTTGCGACCCAGACACTCATACGCTTCTTAGTCTTTGTAGGCTAATAATTTGTGTACCATTACCCCTTACAAAGATTTCTTCCAAGACAACTACTACGAAACATAGTCTGGCTGGCGAGTTCAAGGATGCCGAGGCAAAGATCAAGTCTATCAAGTATGATCTGGCCAAGATGAAGGCGGAGAAACAGGCAGCGAAGATCACTTTCTGCGTGCTCCGTGGCGCCAGTTGACACGGCAGAAGGATCGAGAAAGGCACTGAGGGAAGCTTATCATACTGGCTACCTCCGGCCATCACGGATGGATGAAATCTCGATAGACGATATGTGAGACGAAACCACACGCGGCTGGTAGTTTCTCACGCTTGCATCCTACCAGTGCTAACGAAGAAAAGCCACATCAATTAGAATAGACGTTTCCTGTGATCCATCATAAGACCAATCCAGTTCTCGAAGATTAAGAGGACACGATCGCCCTCAGCTAGCTGATCTGCAGATGCGTGATGTGCCGCTTTTACTCCTGCATGAGCAAATGAGACTGATCCTGTACAACTGAGTAGCTTCATGAGGATATTGTGCCCTGCAGTAGCTGAGTTGATGGATCCACGGTGAAGCACTGTCATTCCGAACAGCCATGGAACGTGCAGCAAGCCCGTCGGGCTACTGCATGCTCGCTACGATACTACATGATGCGTGTACCGTGACAGCTGTCAAAGTGGCCGAGCATGACGAGAAACAATCCAGCATGTCATAGATTGTGATGGCCATGAGCAGACGAGTACATACTCCACCGACACCGAGAAGAACATAAAAGACATCAAAGAAACCACCAGAAATCAAACCAACCACCAGCATCCTTACCTCTTCCCCCCTCGGATCACACATTTTTGGCCCCCCCTCCAAAACCACAAGCACCCACCACCAAAAATGTGCCAAAAGATCCACCAATTCTACGCCTGCGCCCACACCCAAACACGCATCAACGCCTGCGACCGCGTCCTCCGAAAACGACGATGCCGCGCCCCTCCCAGCTCCCCCCTCTACATGGCACCCCAAGAACAAGGCTGCCCATCATGCCGCAACGACCCCTCGAGCACCTGGTACGACTTCAACGGGCCGAATACCTTTCGTCCGGCCGGGCTGGGGCAGACGCCACTTCAGCTGGACAGCAGGTCGGAGCGCTCGAGGGGCGACAGTCAGGGGCAGGGTTTGGGGTTGTTTGGGAGGGTGACGCAGCAGGTGAAGGGGCTGTACGAGCGGATGAAGGGGCAGGGGCAGAGGCTGTCGCCGAGACAGTCGAGGCAGAGGTTGGGTGGGACGAGGGAGAGGGCGACGGGGGCTGGGAGGGAGATTGTCAGGCCGACGATGGTGAGGAGGTGGACTTTTCCGTTTCGGGGTGTGTGATGGGGTTGGCCGGCAGGATGAGTGTAGATAGTGCTGGCGAAGGTACCGATGTACCTTGCGAAATGAATTGATGCGTGCAACCACACTTGAATTGTTTGATCTTGGCGAGACAGCTGGCGAGGTGTGAGGCGAGCCAGTAATTTGTGAGAGTTATTCTGGTAGGTAAGTGCAGGCGCGAGGTGAGGAGCGCGGCTATTGATAGCCGATGTATTACAAGCTTGAGCGCTTGTAGGAGGCGCTAGTCTATGCTGCCGATATGTTCTGGACGCCTGACTCGAGAGCTTCTTGTGCGGGAAGAGACCTGGTGATCAATACAATGTAGTGTAACCTTCGTATTCAGTCACACTTGATTGCTGATTTCCTTGGACGATGGTTTGTGGTAGTTCCGTTCAGTTTGCTGATCCTGGCGCATGCCGCCCTTGGCTGAGCTCGTTTTTGGCCCAGACTCCTGTCACTTCTATCAGTGGAGTCGATTGCGACAGATTGGTAGCACGTCGCTAGTCGTTGACAGGTGCAGAAGATCCTGGTAGTTTCTCCGTGTGGCAAGTCGGACTATCGAAGTCCATGCTGGTCTCCGGGCGCTTCATCGAAGCATGTCATTGAACATGGTAACCATCGTATCCTACCAGATATAAGAAGCAGCATGATCATCCGGGACGACCAGGACATCATCATCAACAGCATTTTTTCGAATTTCGACCAGAATATCCAAGCAGGTCACCCTCACACTTCTCCACATGCTGATACTGACACATGACAAGCACCATACCTTCGATTACCTCCTTCCAAAGTCAACCAACATCATCCCACCATGTGCTACCAGATTGCTTCGGAACGGATTTGCGGTCATGTAGAAGTCACACACCCGTCAATATGTCCTGGCCCTGCAACATTGTGCAAGTCAATCCTGGTCGAGTTCCGACGTCCAGCAAAGGAGGACAGATTGTGCTTCAAGTGCGATCCTCCGCTGGCGACTTGGAGAATGAAGGAGGTCCACTGGTATGGGTATCTGCGGGAGGATAGCTCTTCCATCTGGCGGCAAATCATCCAGGAGCTGCATGAGGATGCCACAATAGCCAAGGTGGAAGAGATATATGCAGCCCAAGAGAAGGAAGACAGACGAAGCCTGGGAAGAAGTCTGGAAAGGTTGGCAAGTCTGATCCGGGGACAACGAGACAAGACGAGGCTGTCCCGGGATCGAGCTATAGAGGTGGAACGCATTCTGATGTGGGATGAGGAACCGAGGAGGAAGATGACGATCAGCCGAGCCAGGCAACGGGTCGTGAAGAGGTTTATCGAGGGGTCAAGGCTGTGCTCGAAAGAGATCATGGGTTCGAGCAGCGTGACAGAATATGATCGGGCAGATTTCCGGCCAGTAGATCTTGGATTCCCTCAATGGAGATGATTTGCCACACATTATGAAGCAATGTTGTGGGTCTACTGCTCTCCTTTCCTTTTGATTGTCAGCGTCGGCCCCGATAGCGTTCCACATTAGTAAAGCAGGTTGCGAAGGCACTGTCGTGGTAGTTTGATCAGGTGAGTGGATCTCATGTATTCAATTTCTCTCTTCCCCTGTCGACAGAGCTTCCCCAAGAGAATCATCTTCTGTTTCGGCTGAATGGGTCTTCGGCATCAACGATCAGGAGCGAGGTGGATATCAGCTCGCAGCCACAATCTATGTGTGGCACAGCTGCGACAACCTTGAAAGCTCGGATGGCAGCCGAAAGATTGCTTGCATGATTGCGTCGAGGTTGTGACGACCGAATTGCCGGGAAAAAAGGGGTGATGGAGCTGGTGGGTCCAGGCAAAAGCAAAAGCCACATTCAAAACGAAGACGACGCCAAAAGAGCCCGCGCTCGATCGAAGACGTGCAGATATGCGGCAGCCCCGACACTCAAGACCAGGGCTACTGCAGACGATTTGAAATCTGCAAAGAAAGTTGGCTCCAATTCACGCCCCATGCGCCCCCGTCGCCGTCACGATGCGATGTTTATCTTGCAATCACACCGGAGGCATCCCTGCAAGCTCGCTGCACGCTTCCTACAATCTCATGGCTGGCTGATTGCCAATATCTGCGGACCGAGGCATGGCATGGCATTTTTTGGCAAATGGTCGTGGTGTAGACGTTGGTGTCTCGTGTTGTTCATCTAAAAGCAACCTCGGGCACTACTTGAGGATCGACAATGGTTCCCCCAAACCAGGTGAGCCGCTGACAGATGGGCGAGCGACAGAGAGACGATCAATCCGGGGAGGTACCAACGGATTTCGGTTGTAACTTGTCGGGCATGCCACGAGACGGCGATATGAAGAGAGTGGTAGTAAAAAGGAGATGAGCTGAGACGGACAAGGACTCCAAGGAGCAGACGCCACGCCCGCTATGCCACGCGATTGGCCGCTAGCTGTCAATCGAGGTTCGGCCCGGACAGGCAGTGGAGATTTTCAGCCGCCCAGGCTCGCTTGAGATACCGCTTCGATGCTGCCCGTACGTGATCTGCCAGGTATGAGACGGCCGACCCGCCGATTTAATCTCGACATATGCACGACCAGCACTCAAAATTCGCCCAAAGCAAACTCGGGCCAACACGCTGACGGCCTGTTTATCCCTGTTGGGCTATCAAACCTGCCGTACGAGGCCACTTGCAACCGAAGAGAGCGGCCATGCTGACTTCACCCACCGCTGCCCTGTCCGCTCGGTCCAGGTGCTCTACACATGAGATGAGTTGACCTGATAGACTTCTCTCCTTTTGCTCTGCATTGTCCGACCTTCATTCTCTCTTCATGACCGTTTTGCACTGTTGACCGCTTTGGCTGGTCCTCTCTGTGTTCGCTCAACGTCTCTGTCGACCATCACCAAACGGCCGACATGTCATTCCTTACCAGAGCTGCAGTTGCCTTTGCATTCTTCACACTCATTTCAGCACAGACGACGTGCTATTTCCCAGACAAGACCGTAGCCTCGACAGATATCCCGTGTAGCAGTAATGGACAAGCCACGCACTGCTGTCCTTCAGATTCGTTCTGTATGAGCAATGGGCTCTGTGCAGGAGGAGGTGTCTTGTCAAGAGCTTCATGCACGGATCAGACGTGGGGGGCAGAACAGTGCGCAAGAGTGTGCCGAGACAGTATGGCATATCAAACAGAGCACTTGACGCTTACTGATTTTTGTGCAGCAAACCCGGCGAGCAGGGTATCACTCACACCATGTGGAGGGCAGAGCTTCGCCTGCGGACTCAACACAACGTCATGCCAAACAGGCCAGGGCATCGTCACTTTCGACCGACCGAGCGCACTGGTCCTCAGACCGAATCAAGTAGCAGCATTGTTGGCAGCACAAGGAATTAATACTACCACACCTTCACCCTCACCAACACAGACCGCCTCCGAGGAGCCACTCTACGTTGATGGACAACGCATGTACCCTAGCTCGACCGTCCTCGCTCTTGGACTCGGCATGGGCTTCCCACTCGCGTTTCTGGTTATCGCAGTCATTGTCATGTATCGAAAGTTAAGAGCAAGGGCACCAAGGGATATGTACGACCCACCAGACCAACCTCCTGTACCCATGGTCGCTAGATCAGTCTCATCACGGCCTTCCACTTCTTCGATTGGTCGTTCACCAACCATCCACACCATGCACTCATCGCACACACTACACGAACCGGCCACTATGCCGAGATCATTCCTCGACCGCTATGCTCAAAAGGCTAAAGAAGATCCGGAAGTACACGAGATCGACATGGGTAATCCGAGATATGAGCTGGGACCCAATCACATTGGACGAAGTCCCTCTCGAGCTGAACTCAATGGATCGCAGCCGGTGGACGCCTGGAAAAAGGTCAGCAAAGAGCCGATAGGGTACTGAGAACAGTACCCATCACTTGACGATAATGAATCTGCATGGTACCTGGATGAATGTGCATGAACGGCTGGTTCCTGGTGGGCATGATCCAAGGATGTACAAACACTTCTATTGTATTAAAACCCTTTGGCTCTAGAAAGTCCAAGACAGACTGATAATCAGAGACGTATATATTACTATTCTCACATGATGTGCCCGCTTGTCGGGTCCAGCCACTGCAATCACTGTACCGAGATTTTCAGGTTGTCAGTCGCACCTTAATACCTACTCTGTTCCTAAAGAACATTAGTTCTGGTAGGACTTATAGTATAATAACTACCAGAACTAAGGTTTCAAGCACGACTAACAGACTTTGAGGTTTGCCACCCTGATCTGGTAGTATATGCATTATTATTCCTACCAGATACTAGAGCAGTTCGACAGTTGCGGCCTTTTTGAGGTGTGACTGACAACCTGAAAATCTCGGTAATGTCTTGAGGTTGCACGCAAAGAGTCGCCCCTTCCGCTTCCATTCTCCGCACCGAGGTGGAAGTGCAGATCAGATCTGGAGTGGACAGGCTTCATACACCAAAGAACACAACATTACATCCCACACATCATCTACTCTGAATCGAATATCAGAATCAATTGTACAGCATTCGACTACATGGCATCTCTACTATTATCCGCATCTCTCCTCGCCTGTATCGCTTCCTCTTTGCCCCTCAATTCCCCGCTTCTGCCTGCCTACGATTACATCAGTCAGTCGCGCTCACGCTCAGCTTGATTTGTGCTAATACGACGTAGTCGTCGGAGGTGGTGCATCAGGCCTCACTGTCGCAAACAGGCTATTAGAGGATCCATCAGTCACCGTACTTGTCATCGAAGCCGGCGAAGCTGATCAAGCTGAAGCATCAATCCGATCACCATTTCTTGCAGGTCAGAACATTGCTAGTCGATACGACTGGAACATCACAACAGCTCCGCAAACGTATCTCGACAGCAATCCTCGACGGATTCCGCAAGGCCGTGTACTTGGGGGTGGAACCACAATCGGAGGTCTGCTATGGGGTCGACCGAACAAAGGAGATCTCGATGACTGGGTGCGTCTGGGCAATCCTGGATAGGGCTGGGATGATCTTCTGCCGTATTTCAGAAAGGTATGACAAGTCATTGGTAACTTGAAAGCATCTCTGACAAGTCTCAGACCGAGGCCTACTCTGCCGGCTTGTCTCGTCGTCAAGAGGTAGCTGGACCGACAGCCCAGGAACTTGATGCATTTGGCTACAATGGACCGATGCAAGTCAGCTATCCCGCCTATGCTTACAACCAATCCTCTAGCATACTCGCGGGACTTAACGAGCTCGGCTTCCCAAGTATGGCAGACATGAGCTCAGGAGATATGTCCGGAGCGGCTGTTTTGCCTTTGACAGTAAACCCAACCACGAATGAGAGATCAGACGCACGTACTGCATACCTGGATCCATACCTTGACAGACCCAACCTCAATATTGTCACCGGTCAGACGGCGACCCGGTTACTTTTCGACAACTCGTCCAGTGTCACCACGCCTGCTTCCGCCTTCAATGGCAGTACAGCCATTGCCAGTATGCTTCCCCTTCAAAGTGGTATCCGACAACGATCAGAAGGGACTCAAAGTGCAGCTCCGATCGGCTCCTGGTCCTGGAAAAGAAGTCAGCGTAGCAATCTTCCTCACATCATCCGACGTCAGCAGCTCCCAGGCACATCTGTCCGCTCGGTTGGTCTGAGAATCAGCGGGGTTGAGGTAAGACCTTGCTACACCAGTCCATGGCTCAGAGCTGACAAGACGAAGCTAGCTACCGACGCTATCAGTGTGAGGCGAACTGTCAGTGCAACTCAAGAAGTCATCCTCGCTGCGGGCACGATCAAAACGCCTCAGCTATTGAAGCTGTCTGGTATTGGTCCCTCACAGGAGCTTCAAGCAAGGCAAATTACCAACAGAATCGATCTGGTCGGAGTAGGAGCCAACTTGCAAGATCACTATCTTTTGAGTCTGACATGTATGACGCTTCCTCGTTTGCAGCCTACATATCTGCTCACATCTACCAGATCCTTCTCGATCCTCCCGCTTCACCTCTGGCGGTATTGTCCGCAATTTGACGAACACAACGTCCTCGGTCGGTCCACAAGAAGCGATTGTCTTGCCACCTCTGGCTCAAGTGTCCAATCGCACAACACAGCTCACTGCGATCATCCAGTCTCAGACTATCGCCGAGTATCTGCTGTCCGGAACAGATACGACCATCATCACCGGCTTCCAAGCCCAACGCACGCTTCTTCTTGAAGCCTTCCTCAGCACCACAAGGTCGTCCTAGGAGATGATTGGATCAAATGAGGGCGGCTGGGCGATTGCGAATAGACGAGCGCTATCACGAGGAACTGTGACACTCGCATCCTCATCCCCGTTTGAAGCACCTAACGTTGATCCCCGCTACGGCGCCAATTCAGTCGACATCGAGCTTCTGGTCGAATCAGTTATGTTTGCAGAGAGATTGTTCATGACTGCTCCTTTCCGCGCTTCCAACGGCTCGGCGCCTCGCTCGATCATGTCATCATCGAACATGCAGACTATCATACAACTCGTTCGGGAGCGCGCTCAGACAGCATACAGTCTCGTCGGAACAGCCTCAATGTTACCTCGAACTCTTGGAGGTGTGGTCGACTCGCAACTTCTGGTGTACGGGACCACGAATCTCAGGGTGGTCGATGCGAGTGTCATGCCACTGATCCCAGCAAGCAATCTCCAAGCTGTTGTCTATGCCATCGGAGAGAAGGCAGCTGATCTGATCAGAGTGGCGCGGACTGGATCAGCAGTATTCCTGCAGAGCAGCCAGTCATCGAATCCAGCAGCATCATCGATCGCCAACTCGACAAGGCCAGGATCTTCTGGATCAAGATCCGTTTCGACAAGTACATCTGGTTCCGCAGCGCTATTGTCAAGCACGATCAATTCAGCCTCAGTCTTGTCGAATCTCTCCGGAGCACGGTCGAGCCTAGCAGACATCTTCAGCAATACCCTGCTTGGTCCCTCGGCTCCACAAACGACAGTACCGTCTACCACGACGCCGTCATCAGCCATTGCCACGACACCAGGATTGACCAACGTGCGGACAACCTCAAATGTACGTCCTCCAGCTTCGTCCGCTGCATCTACCCCTACAGCCCCGACCACGAGCTCGCCCCCTCAAGCTCAGAGGGCAACTGGAGTACTAATTTCTAGCGATGTGAGGTCCACAATACTGGCAACATTTGGCACTACCGGCACAGGCATGATCATGTTGAGACCAGGAAGCTCGCAGCCAGCAGCATCCTTGACCTTGTCAGATACTGCAGTCACACGTTCGACAATTCTCGGTACTTTTGGCACTACGGGCACCGGTATTGTGCTGGTCAATGTACCCGTGTCTCAAAGACCAACGAACACATCTCAAGCTAGCTCAACTGGGACGACTACTTCACAGTCAATCATGGCCCCGATGACCTCGTCAGCCTCACGGTCGGGCAACTCCAGCATTTTTAGCACGCTTGCAGTGAGGCCAACCTCCACTTTGGTCGACAATCTTGTCATTCGTACCGTGCCATCTGGCCTGCAGCTGCTCAACGACACCACACCAGGATGTACCACCAGGTGTCCCATGCCAGTATATGTCACAACCGTTTAGCGGACCGTCATGACATCTGTCTCGATCAGCACCATGTCACACTTGTCTCCTACGTTGACAGCTGGTAGTCTGGTTTTTCCGTGCACGACCTTGACCATCATCAGAACCAGTACTCTAAGTATCACTCAGCCTGGCTATACGACGCATCCCACGACAGTCCCCTACAGGGTCTCTACGGTGGTACTACCTCTGATACTGTACCTGTCCCAGCAGCCCGTACATCCGGCTTCCACGGTCGCATCGCCGATAGTCGGTACCACACCACATCCCGTGGCCATCACTCCTGCCGTGCAGACGGTCACGCCCTTGACAGCAACTTTGCACCCCGCGTCCATCAAGACTGTAGCGCCCGCTGTCTCCTACGCTGTTTCAACCTATCCAGGGGCGATGTCAACTACTTCTGGGATCCATTCCAGCATCAGTGGGTCAGGCTTGGTTACCACAATCACTTCATCACATCCTACAGGCGTGACGGTGTATGTGACGACGATCTACACCACCGCCTCAGCAACCGTTTCAGTCGCGATGAGTACCAATCCGTCATCCAGCAGTAGTCTCAATCCTGTTGGCGCAGCGTCAGCGACCACACTGACGAATCCTCCTTCGACCACTTCTTTCGACAGCATGTATGGGGCTTCGGTGTTTTCGGTCGCAATGGCAAGCGCAATGTCCTCGTTGTTCACACAGACGGTCACCACTACAGCATCAACATCGTCATCGACATCTTCACTGTCCTTGTCCACGTACTTGAGCACCGTCACGACTGTCGTGACCGTAGTGACTGGCTCTGGTACCGCTTCGACTTTGTGGCAATCTACATGCCCATGCTCGACGAGCACCAATCCTGCTGCTCCAGCTGGTGCAACTACTACTTCGACTCCGAATCCACCTGTCGCATCGACTGGGTCAAGTCCAGTCACCCCATCGGGAGCTCCGTCCGCCACCGCAGCGGTCAACTCGATCGCCTCATCCGCTGCAAATTCATTTGCGAGCAGTGCATCGTCAGCGGCATCCATGGCAGCATCCATGTATGGATCTTCGGCAACTTCGATGGCATCCTCGATGGCGTCGTCGTTCCAGTCAACGGCATCTCAGATCGCATCGTCTGCCGCCTCTAATTTCAGATCTTCGGCTTCCCAGATCGCCAGCTCTGCTGCATCGGTTCACGGGGCAACAGCCCCGGCAGTGGCGAGCTCTGCGATCTCGAGTCTTGGTACAGCAGCGGCAGCTCAAATGAGCAGCCACATTTCCAGTGCCTTGGCCCGCCCAAGTGTCACTACCACAACTGTTGCACCCTCGTCAGCATCAAGGCCTGGATCAACAGTCACATCGTCACCACCAGCTTCGACTTCCCGACCGGGTTCGACAGTCACCTCATCCCCAGCAGCCTCAACGAGGACGTCTTCGCCAGGTTTGACGACGATCACTTCGTCGCCAGCTGCGTCAACCAGGACAAGCAGTCCAAGTCTTTCGACACTGACCTCGACTGTATTGACAAATAATCAGAGAAGCACTTTGACCAGCATCGTGACACCAAGCACGAGTAGTAGACCGGGCAGCACGAGTACTCAGAGCCCGATCAATCGTACCTCTCCACCAGTTACAGGCGCTGCCACCAGCACGGTGGGTGTCGTTACCTCGACAGTCACGAGGGCAATGGCTGGGAAGGAGAAGCAACCGAATGAAGGTTTGATATACGTCGTGGCTTTGGCTGTCCTCGGAGTCTTGATGTGACGGTGAAGCCCGTTGTGACCGTGGAAAGGAGTGTTTCGGAGTGGAAGACTAGAATAATTCATCACATAATATCTTAATCGAGAATGGAATCGCTTTGAAGAGTACCCGACTTCTTGCCACCCGTACTTCCTCCTATAATTCCCACAGTTTTCTAATTTGATCATGATTTTCACTAAAAATGCTCTCGTTCACCTGTGCCGTACATGGTGCAAAGACGCCACAACGCCGAACAGCCAGCCCAACATCAAATTTTCATCAACAGCTGGCACTTTGCCATCTATATTTCCACGACAACACGCTCAATTCTAGGCATTGGCTTCATTCATCACCACCAGGCATGTATCGAATCTGATTGTAGTTGGACGACTTATTATAAATTGACAAAATGGCGCCCCAAATCCAATTCTCACGACCCACCACGCCGCGGGATCTCCTAAACACGGCGGTGCAGATAGCGAACAACCCTTGGCACACAGTTTGGCTGTGTCCGTTGTTGCTGTTGGGTGATGCGGTACTGACCGCTGGGGTGATTTGGAAGATACCTTGTGAGTTGATTTTGATGATTTCTGTTCCTTTTGCTTGTGGAGAGTTGGGCGAAGAGTTGGGTGGAGGTGTCTTGCAGGTGGAAGATGATGAGGAGGTTATGGTCCCCGGATGATTTCGAAAGAGAGATCGAGGACTTGTGGTCAACTGGTGTTGCCATGGACATCAATTGAGGATGCGTTCGGGAATGGACTATGGATTTCAATTGCTCTTAGGGGGTGCACGACACATCCACGACTTCCCTCCTCCGCTCCGGCAGCTCTGTCCTTACTACTCGGCTCGGTCCAGGATTCCTTCAACCACGTCTATCTAGACTATGTTTGCTCCAAACACTACTTCCCGAGCAGCAGCTCCCCTCTTCTCCCCTCCTCCCAAACCCTCACCCCCCCCCCCAACCACAAGTCATCTACCTCTCCCTCCCCTTCCTCCCTTCATTCCCTCCCTCCCCCCATGCCCCCCTTTAACCCTCTCTAACCCCATCCCAGACACCGAAATCGACTGGCAAGCCTACATGCAACAAATCTCCCTCTACCTCTCCGGCGAGCGCAACTACCTCAAAATCACCGGCCAAACCGGGCCCCTAGTCTACCCCGCCATGCACGTGCACATCTACCGGCTCCTCTCCCACCTCACCTCTTCCGGCACCGACATCCTCCTCGCCCAAACCCTGTTCGCTGTACTCTACCTCGCTACCCTCGCGTTGGTGATGCAGACTTATCGCCTTGCGCGCGTGCCGCCGTGGGTGTACCCGATGTTGGTACTGAGTAAGCGCCTGCACTCGGTGTACGTGCTGAGGTTGTTCAACGATTGCTTCGCGGTGTTCTTCCTGTGGGCCGGGATCTACCTGTTCCAGACTGGCCGATTCAGAGCAGGGGCACTGGCGTACTCGCTGGGTGTCGGGGTGAAGATGTCCCTCCTTCTTGCGTTGCCGGCGGTCGGGACGGTGTTGTATCTCGCGCAAGGAGCGGGTGGGGCGCTGGGGAGCGCGATGGTCATGGTGCAGTATCAGGTGCTCATGGCGTGGCCTTTTGTCGGGTTTGCGAGGGAGTATCTGGCGCGCGCGTTTGAGTTTGGGAGGAGGTTTGAGTGGAAGTGGACTGTCAATTGGCGGTGGGTGGGGAGGGGGGTGTTTGAGGATGAGAGGTTCGCGAGGGGGTTGATGGTGGGGCATGTGGTGGTGCTGGGGGGGTTTGTGGTGGAGAGGTGGTTGAGGGAGGCGGGGATAGGGGTGGGGGAGGTGCTGAGGAGTTTGGTTTATCCGGCGAGTGAGGCGAGGAGGAGGATCTTGAGGGGGAAGGTCACGCCTGAGTTTGTGCTTACGACGGTGCTCACGGCGAATGTCATTGGGATGTTGTTTGCGAGGAGTTTGCATTATCAGTTCTATAGCTGGTTGGCGTGGGGAACGCCGTATTTGCTTTGGAGGAGCGGGCAGAGTCCATTGGCGATCGTTGGAGTGTGGTTTGGGCAGGAGGTGGCGTGGAATATCTACCCTAGTACGAAGAACAGCTCAATGATGGTGGTGGTGTGGCTAGCGGCGCAGGTGTATGGCATCTGGGCGGCGCCGAAAGTGGAGGAGTTGTGGAAGCATCAGGAGCGGATCGCGAAAGGCGAGAAGGAGGAGCTGCAGAAGCTGCCGAAGAAGGAGGCGACTCCTGTGAAGACCAACGGCAGACAGGTCGTCAAAGACGACATTGATGCTGTACCTTCGTCGAGGGAGACTGCTTCGCCGGGAAAGAGGAGGACTCGGAAACGGTGAATGGCGTCTTCGGTCCCCCTAATACCTCGTGGTCCAAGACTCGGGTACATCGCTAGCAGCAGCCATCGTAACCCATAGCAAAGCTCCATGGTCGAGTTCCGTGCTCCAATCTGTGCGTAACCTCCCAAGTCGTCCGAGTAGACCTTCCCTGGACGCAGTCGAACCTCTCTCATCCTGCATATCATCATGATGAGTCCTTCGAGCATGCTTTTGCCAAGCTCCCTGCTATAGTGTATAAAGCATATCCATGACCCTCCACACTCTCACCCCTCATCCTCCCCCTCCGAGTCCGAAGGCGGCATCATCCCCACCCTCCCTTCCTCCTCACTATCACTCTCCTCCCACCCCCTCCTCCCCCCCTTGAACTCCGCCGGCCAATACCCCATCTTCATCCACCTCTTCTCATCCCTCACGATATTCACAATCTCCCCCGCAATCTTGTTCTCCCTATCCGCGAGCGTCGAGGTATCCACCACTACGTAAGAGCCGCGCTTGACCCAGATTGTGGAGCGGAACTTTTGGGCGAGTTCGACGAGGAGGCTGTCCGAGTCGGCAGCAGCGGGAGACGGAGGCGTGACGTGGTAGAGGTTGTTGCCGGCGCCGCGGAGGATGCGGCAGATTTGTTGCGAGGGGGGCAGGGTGGAGGGTGGGGTGAGGGTTTCTTCGGCTGCGGCGAGGATGTTGCGGCGGGGTTTCGGCATGCTGGAGGATCAGAGAGGTCGTCGGGTGGGGAGTATAGGCAATTGGCGAGGAAAGATCGTGGGTACGGCGCGAAGTCGAGGTTTGGTGAAATGGACATTAAAAAAAAGTCGAGGGTGACGTCTGGGGATGGCGTGGGGCACTCCGCCGGTGGGTGTCCAAGGGATCCTCGAGGGTCGAGAGGCGTGAATGGACTCGTCACTGCACTGATTTGACGAGCTGTCTCACATGCGACATGATACATTGTATAGCTGTGACCTTTCAAGATTCGAAGGGTTGCTATGAAAATCTAATGGACTGGTTAAAGTCAAGCGGAGCGAATCAGTGACAGCACAGAGTAACGATCCCACGCGAGTAAAGGTATTCGCAGCTATCGTACATGCGTATCTTCTCTATAGCTTGACGTCTTCGGGAGCTTGTCCCTACAATAGACTTTGAACGACTCGAGGCGTCCATGACTTCGCGTTCGTCGTTGGTATAGGATGATTTCATGAAGTCGTCCTCGATGCTTTTGATAGAGGAATCGCAAGGTAGAACTGTACATTTCAATGCCGATTGCTGACAATGAACCGCAATCACATATCTATCGCTCCTGAGATACCCTTCGCAGGCGCCTCGGGACTATGTTCTCTTCGTGCCGAGTCTCGTGCTGGACATCGACGAGTGAAATAACAGGTTGACACGAGCAGTATGCCATGCCACACGTAGCGAACCCTCTGCTGCGCGGCCGAGCCTGACCATAGTAATGGATATGCCGTTCGACTCGGTGTGCTAAAGTGCATAAGACTGAGCTTATGATAAGCCGGAGTGTTTGATGTCGTGTGAACCCTAATGGTAACGCGCATGGGACCTGCCTCTCAGGTCGACTCAGCAGGCAGCTTGCTTTACGCTGTGATGTCTTGAAGTATGAAAGTATGGACCGACGAAAGCATCGTTTGTGTTCCTACTGGCTTCATCTCCAAGATCCGCCGACCTACCTTGTATCGACCTCCAGACTGGTTTCCTCACATCTTCCGCCATCTTTCTCAGGCCGTGTCCGAGGCTGTATGGAGACTCACAATCGCAGCCCATCATGTCCAGACACACACAGGACGCAAGGTAGACTAGGGAGTGTAATCGAAGCTCGTCCGTCAGAGGTCACCTGGTATCACCGTTACCCTTGATGGATTCCCAACGCTGCGGCACGAATGATGCCATCGGGCAGATCTTCCATACAAGCTCCCAGGTCCAGCAGAGTTGGTTTTTGAGCTCTTGAAAGGGCAAGAAGGACCGAGGGCAGGCTCGGGCGAGACTAGCGGCGATTGATCCAGTACCCCACGCCTCCCACAAACTTTATCCCGTCATTGTTTATCATGATCTGCTGCCATGTAACGCGCTTTTCACCGCCTCTTTCAGTAGCAATGACCGTTTTGTGTGTATCGATAGTATGTCGGAGCTGAGCAGGAAGGAAGATGGATCCTGTGGTGGTGTAGGAAGCTTGATGGACTTCATAGTACTTGTAGCACAGACACTGCTTCGCTGCAAAAAATCGCGTAATGTAGTGTCCGTCCCGTAATTGGCCAGAGCTACCCCCAAAATACTTTGCCTCGCCAGTCTATCAAAGGCGCGTCTTGAACGACATGCTGAAAGTTCAGAGTCTGCTTGTCAAATCCTGCTTCCCTACCCTCCACAAGTTCGCTCATGCAGTAGCCCAGACCTTGTGCACTAGTGTCTGTGACTTGCAGTAGTGCATCCTCCTTATTTCGCCGCTCCGCATCACCACCTCCGACCTCGAACCCTCGACAACCACAGCCGATCTTTGGCTGTCAATCACAGCTGTGATAGCTGGGAAGAGGAGGATGCATAATCCTTGATCACAGAGACCTCCAGTGCGACAGACAACAGCATCTTCGGCCACAGAGAGCCATCAAAGAAGCCATGCTTTCATCCCTCCTCCGCCCTCGACGGCCTCGAAGGCGCGTCGATAGATCGCCTTTCTCTTCGCCCTTTACTGGGTCGCCGGAGAACGCTCGCCATGGTCAGCCAGACAGAGGAAGGCCTGTACACACAGATGAGGACGAGGATGATCAGCAAGAGGAATACGACGAGGACGATCAGACCTATGAAGAGCTTGACGAGGGATCTGAAGATAGCCAACCTCTGCTACCCATCTTCTCCGCCGCGCATCTTGGTAAGCAGGGAGGAAGTGATTGGAACTGACAGAGCTGACGCCGTGATAGATACCATACCTGTCTACACCATTACCCACGCCATCAGGATGCTGATCATCCAGAAATGCGAGACCACCCTCTCGTGGGACCAGCTAAGAGCGCCTCAGGTCTCCCAGTTCTTAGTCAAGCCCATCCAGACGCAGATTCGCGCCAACCACTTCAATCGCGCGACTCTGACAGCTTTGATTGCGAATTGCTTGCAGTTCAAGAAGGAGTCGGAGATAAACCCAGGCAATGCAGGTGTGAGCAAGACCCGAGCGATACTGTCTGAGCTGCTGGCGATGAGGCTCCTCCGCGAGTATTCAACTAGAGAGCTCATCGACGCGCTAAGCTACGACTTTGATCCGCTACAGGGCATGGACGACCCTCAAGAATCCAAAGCGAAGAGAGTGGCGAAACCAAGGTCGGCCAGGATATCGACAGTCGAGATTGCCATCAGAGCCACGGCTAAGAGCTTCCTTGCACATCCGCTTGTGGTGCAGCAGCTCGAGGCTATCTGGGCTGGCAGTATCGTCTTCCATTCAGCTGCAGATAACCTTCATCGGAAGCCCCCAAAGATGCACCAGTCTCGACTTCCCAAGCAAAGAGGATATGGTACGATCCGAGATCAATCGCCACTCTCGCCAGGGACAAGACCATATGGCCACAACCAGCAGTCAGCAGCACCTCAGACCAACGAGGAGTACGTACGCAGATCCGTCACCCTCTACGACCCTCGAGATGCGTCCCTTTTCAAGCTGTCTCGGCTCAGGGTACCTCGGTACCGCCAGCTCTTTACGACCCTGTCCTTCGCTGTCATGCTAGTACTATACCTGGCAGTCCTGATCGAGCGGTCGTTGAATATCACAACCCTTGAGATCATATTCTGGATCTACAGCACAGGATACATGCTTGATGAGATTGTTGGCTTCACAGAACAAGGCTTTGGACTCTACCTACTCAGCGTGTGGAACGCCTTTGACCTTGGCATCCTGCTCATGTTGGTCATCTACTACGTCTTGAGGATATATGGCAACCTCATACCCAGTGAAGACAGTCAGGAAATTGCGAATATGGCATACGACGTGCTTGCCTCGACAGCAGTGCTCTTGTTCCCTCGAGCATTCAGCGTCTTGGATCACTATCGATACTTCTCACAATTGCTCATCGCCTTTCGACTCATGGCGCAAGACATGTTTGCCATTCTCATCCTGGTCGTCATCAGCTGTAGTGGTTTCTTCGTCGCGTTCACAACGGCCTACAGCAAGAACGACGAGCGTGGAACTCATGTTGCATATGCAATCTTTCAGATAGTGATGGGCTTCTCGCCTGCGGCATGGTCGGCTTGGGATCGCTATAACACGCTTGGTCGAATTGTGATGGGATTCTTCCTGATCGTCTGTCACTTCATGATCGTGACGATCCTGATCACTGTTCTGACTAATTCGTTCATGGCCATTGTCAGGAACGCTGAGGAGGAGCATCAGTTCTTGTTTGCCGTGAATACCATCTCCATGGTAAAGTCCGATGCTCTGTTCTCCTACATTGCTCCGACGAATGTGCTGAGCTGGGCTGTCTCGCCACTCCGCTTTATCATGCCGTTCCGACGGTTCGTCAAGCTCAATCGGACCATCATCAAGATCACACACTTTCCGATACTGTTCTCGATCTTTGCATACGAGCGGGTCATCCTCTCCAGGATTGCTTATGTCCCGGAAGATCTTGTCGATAGGAATCAACCTGTGCGAGCGAAGCCAGTGGCCTTTGGACGCCAGCAAGGCTTCACCTCAAGGGTACGTCGCCTACGTGAGCCATCGGTGGTGTCATTCAGGAAAGAGCAAGCTCTGGATGAAGTGTTTCGGCGACCGTTCAAAGGAGAGACCGTTCGAACAACAACAAGAGAGATGGACCCCGATCGTCGAAAGTCAAGCAATGTTGTGGACCACTGGATGCAGAACGTCGGCCAGGAAGGTGGTGCCAGTCCGCCGATGGAGCAACCTCGCTCGGTGTTGGATCGTCTAGAGAACCGTCGTCCAGGCTTCCGGCGAGCAATGACATCCGACAGGATCAGGACCCGTCGAGACTATTCTACGGCGACCCGATCTGTCATGTCAGACCCTGATGAGCGTTCCATACTGGCAGCCAGACGGCCTAAGATGATCGAGGAAGAGACTGATCCTGATCTATCCTTTGAAAGTGTCCCTCAGGAGACGGATGCTGAGGATGGAGATGATGAGCTCATGACCCACGACGAGGCAGACATCATGACAGTAGAGAAGTCATCGCTCGCTCCAGATCGGACTCCTGACCAGAATGATAAGGATGACAAGGAGAATGCTCCGTTGTCACAGTCCCCAGACGATTACTTTGTCACACCGACTGCTTCGAGGCCTACCGAGCAAGCTCTCCCGGATGCCAGGACCAGGGAAGGCACTGGTCAATCTGGCGGCAAGCCCAAGCGGTATCACGATCGGACAGTGTCTACCAACACCATCTTGTTCCAGCCCACTGCTTCTAGGACATCGTCGTCGTCCTCAGCAGCGGCCCCTGTCGGTCGTAATGCTCGACCTAGCACTGCAAAGTCTGGAGTGCCGGCTGCAGAGCCGTCAGGATATCGTACACCTCGTCAACAACCTGCAGCTATCCCACCGGCATCTCGTGCTCGCCCGATTGTTCCACCACGTGGTTCGCAGCCTCAACCACAGAAGGGCAATGGTCTCGCAGGCTTCAACTTTGCTCAGCCGGGTTTTGGCCAGCGCCGGCCACAACGCGAACCCAGCTTCAATACCCTAGCTCTTGATCTTGCTTCTGACTTTGGTGACAATCGTTTCAATGCTGCTGTTGATGTCGGCGGTATCTCAGGTATGCCAGCTTCGTTCTCCGAGCAAATGCTGCGCGAGAGAGAAACCGCACGTCGTCTTCGCGATGAGGATCGTCGTCGCTCAGAGGCTGAAGAGCGTGGTGTCGTCCAACGACTCGTCCTCAACAGGATGAACACGTTGGAGGAAGGCTTCCGCGAGGTCATCAGCGCTGTTAGGGAGCTGCGTGAACGCGAGACAAGGTCAGGGCCGGGGTCAGGCACCGTCACCAGCGCAGGTAGTTCGACTGCTGACACAAAGATTGACGCGCGCCTCACGGGCGGCAGAGACACAGGCGCACCGCGGACGCCTGGCGGCAAGGTGAAGGACAAGGCGCTCCGCAGTCCGAAGAAGGTCAAGCGCCCCACATTGGGGGCTGGGCTGTCGTCGATGACAGTAGTACAGTCGTCGAGCCAGGGAGGACAAGGAGGTCAGCCTGCAGGAGTCCAGGGAGCGGGCCGGTCGACGTCGATTCCTGAAGATGCAGCGACGCACTCCAGCGACAATAGAGGTGGTCAGAGACAGGTAGATAGCAGAGGTGATGCAGCGGAGTACACTGGTGATGGGTCTGGACCTTTGACGGCAGTAGAAAGGCGAGACATGGCACCTGGGGCCCTTGGAGATGGCGCTGTAGATGGATTGGCTGACGCACAGACTCAGCAAGCTCAAATTCAGACTTCACAGCAAGCAGGACAATCATCACAGCAACCAACCCAGCAGCAAACTAATCCATCAACCTCCAAGGGCAAAGAGCGGGAAGATAACAGTCCCAACAGCGTCAAAAGCATGGTCGAAACTCTCGAACAGAAAGGCAAGCTCCACGTCAACGCGGCAGTCCAGGACCAGCAGCGGAGTCTGTCGCGCAGCTCCAGCCTAGGCCACGGACAAGCTGGCCAGCGAAATGTCAGCGGTTCTGGATCTCTACCAGGATCAACCGGCAGCTCTGGTGGAGCAGGCAGCGTCGTCGGCTCGCAGAGTTACGCAGCTATTGCGGCAGAAGGTCAAGAGGCGGCGGGATCATCACAACAAAGGCAGACTGTGGGCAGCAGAAGGTCTAGACCGCTCAGCGAAGGCGCAGATAGGAACAGGGAGAGTGTTATCTATGTTGGCAAGAGTGACCTGGCTCCTGGAAGGAGAGTGGACAGCGGTGGGAGCAGTAGGACAGCGTTTGGCAGAGGCAGCGACGAGGGGGCGCCGGAGAAATAGGGAAGAGATAGCAGGCGATTCAGCGAGGGACATCATTGATGGCTGAAGAGGAGCAGGAGCGGGAGCAGGGAATACATTGAGGACTCTATCTAAAGGTCTGCAAGACTTGGACAAGAGTGCTTTGTATGAGCAGGTCGGACAGCAGGTCGGACAGCAGTATGAGCAAGAGATCAGGGGCATGAAAATATCGATGACAACGACGGAGCGATCAGGGCAAGCATAATCAGCAGCGAAGACAGACTGCTTGAACCAGACAAGCAAGACATGGACAACCACAAACAACACAGAGGATCGGACAGGAGGTGTAAATACTGTACTTAGATTGCTTCACTCTGCTTTGCTGCGATGGCTTTGGGATATTTCGGTTTGCTGCACACTCACAAGGGACAGTCACTTCAGCAAGGCGTCACGGAGCGGACATCGGGCACAAACGAGCATTTGCTTTTTCTTTTTGCTGGTTGGCTTTCGCGCCAGCAACGATATACGACAGATGAATTGTACCAGACTGTATATCTAACTACCACTACTTGGGGTTCTGGAAGAAGAGGTGTTGTTGTGGTGGTGACTGTGGCAGTGGCGTGGGTGGCCTGTAAGTCTCATACTCTGATTTCTTCATCGCCATCTTGTTCTTCTTAATCTTGCCATCCACATTCTGTTTTTCTTCTCCGTCTCCTCCTTCTATTCTTCTTCTCCGTCTCCCCCCTCTGTTCTTCTTGATCTTCCCGTCCTCTTCCTGTCCCTATACCTCCTTCGGTCCATCAAGGTCGACCGAGATGCCGCACTGCCTCGTAGCGCGTTTGGCTCGTCTTGTCCACCCGACCCTACTCTACCAGCCGAACCCTGAACCAGCGCTATTCGCAAACACCAGCAACAACCAACCGCTGCTCTGGGATACATAATAGCGGCGGCCAACACCCAGTCCTGCTCCTCTGTAGTCCTCGGCGGGGCCAGCCAATATGTGGCGACGCGCTTCCCTTCCGCCTCTGTGGAGACTGGTTGGGCTGCTCGACACTCTGGTTGTGTTCGCCAGCGGCGCCACCACAATAAAGCGGGCGAGGAGTAGCGGGCCCAGACCTTGAGTGTGCCGGTCGCGTGACAGTGTGGGCAGAGGGCAGAGGTGTTGGTCGCCGCGGTGGTCTCCCAGCAGCGATGTGGGCGTCTTGACATGGATTCAACAAACCGGCCCAGTACGGGGGGGGCGTAATGAGGTCCAGGTTTGCATCCATGCCTGGCCGGGCCAGGGAGAGACCATAATATTCCTTGCCGGAGGACCATAATATTCCTTGCCGGAGTACCATAATATTCCTTGCCGGAAGCGCGAGCCAGTTGGTGGAGTGCCTCGGTGACACCGCCCATCTGAGGGGCGAAGGCGCCAACGACCGATTGCAAACCGAGGGTAGCTGTACTACTTGTATCGCTACCCAACTACCAGACCGAGACCACTCTGTATCTGTGTGATGGACAGCCGAGCAATCGAAGAGCAGGCCGCGGCGCGAAGGCGGCGCTGTTGATCGGGATGGCGACGCCAGCTTCTGGTCATACAAGACCAAGATCGTCCTTCCAGCTTGATGAAGGGAGAGGCGACATGGAGACGCCTGCCGTATTTGACAAGAGGCCGAGCAGCAGCGGCGATTTGATCGGACAAGGGCGCCCAGGAGCGATAGGTAGTGAGTTGGGCGGCAGATACTGCGTGTATCACCGCCCAGCTCTTTCCATGCAGCCATGCGTCGCTGTCGGGCGTGGTGGTAGACTCGAAGCCTTGCTGGGATGCAAAGCTCGAATTGGACTGTCCCGCGGCCGGTCTAGGGTCGCTGCTTTCCTCGCTGACTGCTGATCGATTGGGCTGTTGTTGTCGACTACTGCCTTGGCGAACATTGATAGTGTCGAGAGGAGGCAGAGCCGTTCGAACAACAGTTGAGCGTGAGATACTACTTGTATCTCCACCCAGCCATCTCCATCCAGCCATAAGAGAACATGGTCGGCTGGTCCGTCGTCGGTGGCCCAATGGGTTGAGTTTGTAGAGCGGAAATCTAGTCCGATGATTTCCGCAGCAATGCCAGCTCCAGACATACAAGACCAAGATCGTCAATCCAGCTGGGTTGAAAGCGACGCTCTGGAGGCGCCGGTCGTATTGGACAAGGGTCCGAAGCAACAGCAGCGTTCTGATCGGAGAAGGGCGCCCAGGAGCGATTGGTAGTGAGTCGGACGGATGATACTGCTTGTATCTCAACCCAACTATCTCCATCCAGCCATCGGAGAGTGGTGGGCTGGTAGGTCGTCGGCGGCCCAGTAGGAGGAGGCTGCGGAGCGGAAGCCTCGTCTGATGATCTCCGCAGCAATGTCAGCCCCAGATATACAAGACCAAGATCGTCATTCCAGCTTCATGAGGGGCTGCCTTGAAGGCGCCGACCGTATTGGACAAAGGACCGAAGCAGCAGCGGCGTTCTGACCGGGGAGGGGCGCCCAGGACCGATGGAAAGTTTGGTGAGCGGAAGATACTACTTGTATCTCCGCCCAACAGCCAGCGACTGAAGTCGATCGAGCGGTTGCAGGCGGCACAATCGAATGGCGATGTGAAGCGACGCGATTGGGGTGTTGCAGGCCCTTGAAGACAACTCTGATGGTTGTAAGAGACCTGCTGACTCCAGCCTTCTCAGATGAAAGGTGGCTTGCTCCAGCTTGATGACGGAGACGTCGGAAACAGCAAGCCAACCCGGGCTAAGGCGAGTGAGAGTCGTTGTTGTCTCGTCTCGCCAACCACCCAAGACTCCGCTGGAGTGGCTCCGCTTCGGACCCCGCCACCTCCTCCTCTCGGGCGAAGGTCGACCCTCCCCACCACCTCGCTACTGGGTCGAGTCTGACCTCGCCGCTCCACACTCGGCCCGCCCCAGCCAGCGAGGACACATTCGGAATGTCCAGCGCTGGAGTAGCTGGGGCGTGGGGTGCCGCCGACGACCAATAATAAGGATGTCGTGGCGTCGACGGCATGGACCCATAATAAGGATGTCGTGGCGTCGACGGCATGGACCCATAATAAGGATGTCGTGACCCAGACGGGGCAGACCAGTAATAAGGATGTCGTGGAACCCAGAAAGCGCAGACCAGTCATCCCACCACCTACACAAACACACTTCAGTTCCTCTCCTGTCCTCATCACAAATTCCGCAGAATCGAGCGATGATCCTTGTCCCCCAGCACCGCTTGCAGGAGGGCTTGTAGTGTCCTGACTCCAGACAATGCAGGCAGTAGATTGCCACCATGCGGTCGTCGGAGCAGGATGTGCAGGTGACCTTGAGGGTGCCGGCAACTCCAGTACATGTCGAGTCCGTCTTCGGCTCGTATTCCAGCTTGGACGAGGACGATGCCTTGGCCACGGTAGAAGTGGAAGAACACCGGACCAGGAGATAGAGGCTCGTAGTGCGCCTGCAGCTCTCGACATCGACCGGAGCCATAGTTGCGCTGGGGAGAGCGGTGGCGAGGCGAGGTATGTGGTTCAAACCTGCGAGACCACAACGACTGCATCATGCCAATTCCCTTCCCCCCACCATATTTCAGCCTGTGCGGCTTGTGTCCAGGCTACTGTGATAGATTGTTGGACCGATACCTCCAAATGGACGGGATGACTCCTCACGACAGAGCTGGTGTGTTGGTATCCAGCGATACCATCCCAGATCGATATGAGACAAATGAGCTGAGTCGTCTCGGAGCCAAGTTCTGAGGATGAGCGCGGGAATTAAGGATAGACTCGGTCATGACATCTTCAGGTGGTGATTCAGGCGATACGTTAGGTGGTCGTTCGTGTGGTCGCGGGGATGGCGTAGTCGTCACTGGTTCGACTTCTACACGAAGCATAGTTCGGAGACTATGCTTATGACGAACCGCCACTTACCTTTACCTCGGGCGTATCGTCGATGCCGGCTAATAGGAGAGAACTCGTTGGCTGGGACCGTGTCATCGTGGTCGTGTGGGGTGCTCGCTGGGTGTTCAGCGCTGAATCTACTCAGTCGCTGGTTCCTCGGCGGCCTTGCAGATTCAACCGGGACGGGTGGTGTAGTTGACCGAGATCGGCGTGACGTTATTGCATGAGCATAGCATCATCGGAGACTACGCTGAGGCGACTTCGCCGCTGATTTCTCGGTTGTCTGGTATCATTATCTGCGACGGGCGGTGTGACTGATCTGGATCGACGACCTGACTGAGGAGAGTCGTTATCGAAGCCGGAGACTCGAACCGGGTCGAGTCCTTCGTCAACGTGTGCACCCCTCTCTCTGATCGTGGCGTCGCTGGTATTTGATATACCAGATTCGCCAAGATGGCGACAACAGAAGACACGATTTTGTGGCTCGTTGTAGCTACAAGGGAGAGAGAGACGACTCAGCCAACCGTGCCTTGAAGAAGACATGCTTGGTTCCACCAACCGGCAACCAAGAATATTTTGTTCCAGATCCAGGCGAGGATATGGTTCATACGGGCGCCTGCCACTCATGCGTTGAGAAGGACCTTCCGGAAGGCCGACAATGGACAAGTGCCATGTCAGCTTTCCCCCCAGCTCAGATGAGCTCCCGGCCGAGAAGTAATCCAGCATACAGTCGCTCGATTCAGAGCTGGCAGATGTGGTGGTGGTGTAGAGGCTCCTCAAAGCCTACCAGACTCTGGATCGAAGACAGTCGTATGCATCCGGCGATGAGCGGAAACCAGCAGGCAGGCGCCAGGAATATGTTGTTCCAGATCCGACAGAGGATATGGTGCATGCCTGCACTGCTCCTCACACGCTGGGATATAACGCAGAACGCCGACAATGTGCGAGCGCTATGCCACTTCTCATCCTCGGATGAGCTCCCAGCGGAGGAGTGGACCAGCATACCGAGATTTTGAGATTGTCAGTCACACCCCGAAATGTACTTGGTTTCTAACGTAAGTTTCCTGGTAGGACTTGTAGTGTAATTACTACCAGAATCTCGCCTTTGAGTACAACAGAGCCTAGCCTTTGAGTACGAATGACAACGCTGAGATCTGCTGATTGCCCCTGGTAGTATTTGCACCAACAGTCCTACCAGATGCCAGAGTAATTCGACGATTCTTGCCTTATTTGAGGTGTGACTGACAATCTAAAATTCTCGGTACTGTAGCTCGATCCGGGCTCGCGACGCAACGATAAGTGATTGGAGTTGATCGGATTCCGGATCGCTGGCCATTGTATGTATCCAGCCTCGTCCGAGGAGCAGCAGGCAGACGGCAGGCGTATTTTGTTCCAGATCCAGAAAGCACGGATTTGGGAGATATCTGGTCGCTCCAGAGCAATCGCTTCCAGCACTCTCGTTCCGAGACTGTAGTATCAATCAAAGGCCGGATCGCGCATAGTGTTGCTGTTGGGCTGGTGCAAATGCCCTGCAACCAAATGACGCGCAAAAACCGGCAGACAGGCGCCCAAGCATATTTTGTTCCAGATCCGGATCAGAATATGGTTCAGGCGCCTGGGACTACTGCTTTTGGAGGCCGATCCATGCCGCCGACAATAGACAAGTGCCATGTCAGCAGCAGCAGATGAGCTCCCGGCAGAGGAGCGGACCAGTATGCATTCGCCGATGGACCCAAGTTCCAGAGAAAGCAGGCAGGCGCCGGTCGTATTTTGTTCCAGATCCGAGATAGGATGTGGTTTGGCTTGGTCAGCCAGGCCAGACATTGAAATGTAGTCCTCCGTGCCAGACATTGAATGGTAGTCTTCTGTGTGACACCGATAGAACCAATGTCGGCCACCGCGGTTGAGATGCCCGCAGAGGAGCGAAGCAGCATACTGCTTGATCGCCCAGCGATCTCGTTGGACTGGATCTCTTGGGTCGCCAGAAGCTGTGCCGCCACTTCGTCGATTATGGCGAGGACTTTTGCCTCGAGATACTGCCGGAAGATCCTGAGAGGTCGTCCAGGGTGTGGGTCGAAGCAGGTCGTATGCCTCCAGCGGCGGCCGGCGTAAAGTTCGTGTATTGTGGAAGGTGTTGCGGAAGGTGAAGGCGAGAGCGGCGGCGATGTGTTGGATCGCGTTGCTCGATACGAGAGGCTGCGATGCATGCGAGGATTGCCCTTCTTGACGACTGGTTTGATATGGGAATACTGGAAAGCCACCCACTGCATTCACCTCAACCTTTTCATCTTTGACCTCCACAACCTTTGACCCTTCCACCATATTCATCTTCTCCACCATATCGATCTTCTTCGCTAAAATACATGTCTTCCACACCATATTCATCTTCTCCACCGATTCCTCCCAGCAGCAACACCACCACAACCGCATCTTCCGATCATACAGCCCTATCATCAATCATAATGGCGTCTCTGGAAGGCAGGTACCAGATACTCTCTGTATCTGCTGCCGCTGCTGCCCTCCAGAAGTACAACTCTGCATCGTCGTCTGATACTGTGGTGGAATCGGACCAGCCGACACAGAGCATAAGCCTCGATGACCGAAACAGGACTGGATCGCTGCTTCCCTTGCAGCCGCCGCAGCAATTGCAGGCCAAATTCGGGACGGGAACTTCCGCTCGAGCCAGCTAGTCGTTGCGGGTACAGTGCTCCCGCCACCAAATAGGCGACAATTGATGGCCAGGAGGATCCAGTCCCAAGTCTGGGACTGGACGCTGAGAGCCAGAGATGATGATGTTCTTCATATCCCTGACAACTCCAGCGTTGAAGTGCTCGCCATAGCGGCAGGCAGGCAATACACCCAGCCCACCCACCGCCACAGAGAATGGCAGGTTCGGCCCGCGAGCGAAGCAATGTGATGCGACCTACTACTTTTGACAGCGTAGCACAGGTCCATGTCGCTCGGGACCGAGACCAGCAATAAAGGGTCGTAGACCGTAAGAAACGTTGGTCCAGGCGCGAGATGGAGGGCGCGGGACGATGGAGCAGGCGTTATTTTTCCGACCAGCGTGAAGTTGCTGGGAGATTCTCCAGAAAGCGTGGTCTGAAGGCGACTGAATACCATAGCCAGTGAGGTAAGGATCGCGAGACGCCGGTACTGTGCTGCAGATGAGTCTGGTGGTGGTAGGCGCCAGACAGTAAGATGGTACCCCGGAGACGGAGGCCCAGTAGAAATGTCGGTAGGAGCCATGAGCCGCTACCGACAGTGGCCTTGTCTGGCCGAGTATTGAGGATACTGGAGGACAGAAGAAGGCGTATGAAGGTGGTTGGGAAGGTCAGAGGCGGCTGAAGTGGTGAAGCCGCCTGTTGGGATGAGGAAATGGCCTACCTGGCGGAGGTAGACCGTTGTCGCTGTCTTCATATCCGGAGAGAGGGATATGAAGGTGGTTGGGAAGGCGGAGAGCGTAGGATAGCGATCAGAGCGAGGACGTTCGACCTTCTGGGAGAGTGAAGGAAGAGTACGACCACACTCCGCACTATTCTGGCGCAAGAGGTATAAGATACGTTTGTTGGGTAAGAATGTTGATGAGAATCACTGGCAAATTACGGAGGTTTGGCTTTTAAACGAGGCTATCAGGGGGATAAAGAGCACATCGGCCAAGGTCAGCACATCGGGTCGAGTCAACACACCGAGAGACTGCAGCAAACAGGTTTCTTGCTTGCAAGATTGGCATCCAAGCCTCCTGTGACCAATATCTGTCGCCACTTCTGGCATGTCAACCTATCATTTTGACCGACAGAGTAGTGGGAAGCTTCTCAGGTCATACTTGATGAGCTGGCAGCTATCACAGGGTACTACCATGACGACGAGCTCGGATCTGATGCTCGAAAGCATGCATGTTACCGCTAAGCGAGGCCAGACGGGCTGAGTCATGGGTTTCGTTCCGATCGGACACGACCACCTATCACGAGCAGCTTCGGACTATCAAATGCACATGGAACGCCTGAACATGCTACTTCCCGTGCCAGAGAGACTCCAAGAAGTTACTGGCTGGGAGACGAATTCACTGATCCTTTCGTTGTCGAATGACTCCGGCTTGAGTACAGTCCAGCCACGGCACAAGCGTGACATATCAAACATCTTCGAACATCACAGTATCACGAAACAAGGCTTGATTAAACATTACACATTGCCATCACTATGAAAAGACTTTTGAACGCCTCTGATCGATCCCGAAGAGCCTCTGGAGTTCCCCATGAAATCAAACTGTAACCCAGAATCAGAGCCCTATGTAGACGGAGTCCTGTTGCTCCTCCGTGAGAATGTGAATGGGGAACTCGCGGACCTTGCTGTAACTCCTTGCTCATGTGGGCATCCACCAGGGACGCGTCTCACTGAGCTATGCTAAAAGTACAAACGCCTCAACGCCGAACGCCGGGGGGAGGGGGCTCTGATTCTTCTGCATCATGGACAAAGGAAATGGTTGTGTCTTTGTGTTCTCTTCTTGGTAAAGTGAGAGAGGCACCGCTCATACTCTTTGTCTCTCTTGCCAATCTTATCTTGTGAAACAAAGGAAAGTCGGGCCATTCTGTCTTCCAGTCGCGAGTGACCCCTCAGTATGGAGCATCCTTCTGCGAGAGGACCAGCTCCGAACAAGCCCAGCGATCGTTGTTCTCGATACGGCTGAAGTACCTCTTTTGAACCTCCTCGCGAGGAACGGCACCAAGTGACTTGGACCGCCCGTGACCTGGAAGGACGCGCCTGTTGGTGACAGCCTCTTCGATCAATGCTGCGGTGATTTTGGCTGCCTTCTTGGCCAGCTTTGCCTTGTGGATCTCTTCGCGTCTAGATTTGTCAGCTGCAAGGCGCTTCTCAATGTCTGCGTTGAATGCTTGGAGAACTGACTGTTTGAGCCCTGTCTCAGAGTCGATTGGATCCTCCTCGATCGGGGTGAGTGCTTCGGATCTGGTTGATGCTGTGGGAACGCTGCTCTGAACAGATGAGGCGACCATTGGATACACAGGCCCAGCCACGGTGTGGGAGGTCTGAAGTGAGGCGTCGGTGAAGTACTGTAGACCAGGGGGCTGAGCGTAGTGTAGGAGAGATTCCTCGTAGATCTTCCTGTGATAGTCATGATACTCTTCTACGAGCCTCTCGATGGCGCTCTGCATCGCTTGCTCGAGTTTCCCCAGCGCCACCTCCTTCTTGCGCTGCTTGTCCTCGCGACTTGGCCGAAGGTAACCGTTGTGGTACGCTTCCCTGAGAGCCCTTCGTGACCCCTCCGGTCTACTGCCTAGTGGCATGTTCCGCAGTGCGCAGTAAGTTATCTTTGCGGCCCGTTTCTCCGCCTTCATCTTGGCCAGATCATATTTGATACACTTGATCTTGGCCTCGAGATCCTTGATCTCACCGGCTAGGCTGTCCATCGCAGTGGTCATTTTGGAAGAACAGTTGCCGTGCTCGTGTGGGTATGCGTGAAAACTGAAGCTTCGAAGTGTCGCAACCGCTTGCAGGATGAAGTCTTGATCGGAATGAAGTTGTAAGTCTGCGAAGACCAAGAAGCGTATGAGTGTCTGTGTCGCGAGATACTTCTGATGTGAAACGAATTCGAGCACGTCGTCGGTGGTAACTGTAGGAATACTGGTTGGGTCGAGGAGGTTTTGGTCTTGAAACTGGTCAGACCACCATGGGGTATCTTATGATCAGGAAGAATTACCTTGACGACCACGACCCCTGTTCCGTGACAATGACATGGTGCTTGTAGGACAAAGGATGGTGTGGGATGTTCTTCGAGTTCAAAGGGGGGATCAAAGGATAAAATCTTTGTCTTGTCTATGAGACTCAAAGAAACGCGTGAAAGTGAACAAAGGTCTTGAAAGTATGAAGAAGATAATGAGAGAGCGTGAGCCTTTTGTAGTGTTGAAACAAGTCTGCGAAAGCCAGGTGATTGCGCGAGCTGAGGGGCTACTATCAGCCAGTATCAGCGAACGAGCCTGTGCCGCACGTACTACCACATGAAATGGGCATCAAGACATGAGCAAGGCCATGGCAACATCATCGAGCAAGTCGTTCCCGATCGCTCCCATAGTATCTTCACACCAAATTAACTGCAAGTGTCCTCCCTGAGCCCCGATAACCAGCCCTTCGTCACAGATTTGTCGTACTGCAGGCCATTCTGACAGTCTCGCTTGCCTTCGAGTCCACTCGTCGCTCCATGTGCGCCCGCCCGCACTTCGTTCGGACTCCTCAACCAATCCATTTGGCCCACGAGTCCTCCGCTAATCAGATATTGAAACCTCCATGAGCAGCCGCGTCGACGAATCGCCATAGACCCGCCTCCGCGGCAGCGCTACGCACGGTCTCGGTCTCATGCAGTGTTACGGGTCTATTGATTTCAGCGTAGCGCGCATCCTTCGACTTGGCATCAGCCCCTTCATGCTCGCACAGAGCGCCTGCAGTAGCTAGCCGGCCTCTTTTTGGCTTGCCAACATGGGCGCGTGGGTGATACTGTTCCATCACATGTATCATAAGATCCTTTGAAATGTTCTCGGCCAGCCATCGGACGATCAATTTGCCTTCTTCCTCTTTCCCTGGCATCACAAGGTGACGAACACATACTCCACTTTTGGCGATGCCGTCTGCAGTGAAACACAGGTCTCCCACCTGATCATGCATGGCTTTGATGCTTTCTTGCGCAACTTCACGGTAATCGACGGCCTTGAGGAGTCGCTTGGATGACTCGGGATGCCAAAGCTTGAAGTCTGGTAGGTAAATATCGACCAGACCATCCATCAGCTTGATGGACTCAAGCGAGTCGTAGCTACTCGTGTTGTAGATGATTGGGATTCGCAATCCGAGTTCCTTCGCGTGCAGGATGGCCAACGCACACTGCGGCACGACGTGCTCGGGCGTCACCAGGTTAATGTTGTGTACACCTCCCAGGTCTTGTAGCTTGATGAACCACTCGGCTAGCTGCTCTGGCGTGACATCGAATCCTGATTTCTGGTGGGATATGTCATGGTTCTGGCAGAATGTGCAGCGAAGGCTGCAGCCGCTGAAGAAGACCGACCCCGATCCGTTGTGACCTTGGAAGAATGGTTCCTCACCTGAATATTGTCAATGCACGTATTCCTACAGGGGTATGAGATCCTCGTAATCGTCACACTGTACGGAAGACAAGCATACCGAAGTGAGGCGCAATTGTGTTCACAGTAGCGTCCGAGCCTATCAAGCAGTAGCCTCTCGCCTCGAAGCGATTGACGTTGCATTTTCGTGGACACAAGTTGCATTTACTCAAATGAGCATATGCTTGCGAGCGCTTCTGTGCTTCTTGATATGAGGACAGCAGCTGATAGCGAGGTGTGTAAGTGTCCAGTAGGAACGGAGGAGCCAAGTGCAATCTACGATACCACGATCGTCCCAGGGAAGTACCAGTACGTCTCAGTGCAAATTCTGTGCATCTCGGCAGCATTTTCGTGGCTATGCAATTGCCAGTGTGTCGCCGCAGTGCCGGCCTTTCCAGTGCCCACCTCGAAAAGGAGCTGGGACACCTTTCCCTCGAGATCTCAAGAGAAGATGGCGGCAGGAGCGGCTGTCTGGTAGTTTTCAACTCGTGGAAATCGAATGCCACACCTGCCCATTGGTCATCTGACTAGCTCAGACGCTGTTGCAAGTGAGCCTCCGTGATGTTTTCAGAGGCGATCCTCTGGCATTCAAGCCATCGCTTGCTCTCCCAACGTGACAAAGGGTCTAATTTTGCGCGTGTCCGAGAGTCTGATGTGAGGTAAGTCCATCATGAATTCCTGTCATGTCGGTAGACGAAGTGAGGTGGCTGATTGATTGATTGATTGATTATTTCCTACAATACCCAAGCCGGCTAAAGGCCGGCTTATGAAGGCTAGGTCAAAATATCTCGCCACCAATCAGAAACCACTAAATTGACCAAATTCCGTGCGTATGTTGAATATCGCTCCCACAAACAAACAAAAGAAACAAAATGAGAAGAGTAAGTACTTTCAGTAGACAGGGTAACCCCTGTCTACCTTAGTGACCATGCCTGTTGTAAGGCACCTCTATAACCCCCTCTGCCTTCCCATCGCCGCCACCGTCGCCACCGCCGTCCTTGGTTCTGCCTGACCCCTCCCCCCCCTTATACCCTACCCCCCCCCTCTTCTATCTCTGTTCCACCTTCCCAAGATCCTTTAGGTAGCCCGCGGCCTGAAGCTCCTCGAACGGCATGTCCGGGAGTTTAGACATCGCGTGTAGCCACATGCAGGATTGTTGAAGGCATTCGTTCTCCTTGCCCTTCCAATTCGTCACTACCCATAATCCGCGCACGCTTTCGTTCCCGTCCTTCATGTATTTCAGTAGTTGTTGTTGTGTGCCGATTAGCACATCCCGCGGTCGTACGCCCCGAACCCATTTTTTGGTTGCTCTTTGATCGTTGTCCCATATAACAAGCTGCCTGCCTTTTGCCGACTTGATGGTGGCAAAGGCATAGCAGTGCCAGGGGTCGGCGTCCCATTGCTTACGGCCGACCCAGGAGAAGATCCAGGTAGAACAGATCCTAAGCCAGATGTTGCGTCCGCCGCCTCGCGGCGCGCGGCAGGCTTCTTCAAGTGTTGCTCTTTGATTCCAGTCAGGGATCGCATTCCTCCAGTTCGCCCTCCTAGTCGCGTCCCGGTAGCTGATGACATTGGGATAGACCCACGGCCTGTCCTGCGCCGGCGGGTCGCTCATCAAGCTTGTAAGGAAGCGGTGGAAATGCGGGGCGAGTATGGAGGGGTCGGTTGGTAGGGGGGGTAGTAACCCCCCCCCTGGGGCGACGACGAGGTGTCCGGCTGCCCCTATCTCTCTTGCTCGGCCTTCAAGGACGTGTACGGTGTACCGCCGTACCCATTCCTGATGGTCCAGCTCGATAGGGGGGGCGTGCTTTGGCCTCTTTGCTACCACAGGGGGGGGTCCTCCTGCCAAGTCCGATATCTCGGCTTGCCTGCGGTCGATTTGGCTGGAATCGCCTGGGATACCTGCTTTGCGTGTTGTTTGAGCGCCTGCGCGTTTCTTTGGTTTACCAGAACCAGATTTTGGCCGAGGGGTGGCCATTGAAATTGCTGGTGACAGGGGGCTACTTCGTGCTTCAGATGGTGTTCCCGTCCGATTTACTGCAGTAAACCCCCCTCTCTGGTTCGCCTTTTGCGTCAGGCGCCTGTGGAAGTTCGGTGCGGTGCCGCCGATGGATTTGCGTGCTGTTTGCTTTGTTCTGGCCATCCTTGGTGCTGGGGTGGGTGTAGCCTCCCCTCCCAGCTCAGGGCTGCCTTCTGTGGTTTCGGGGATTGATGGTGTCGATTTCTGAGTGTCTATACGTGTGGAGGGGCGTGTGTTCATTCGTGTGTCGGTCAATGATGATCCAGTTTCGATGTGTGGAGAGAGGGAAGGCAGGTTAGAGAGGGAAGTTGTCAGGGCTTGATCCCTAGCGCCGAGAGATAAGATAATCTCTCGGCGCCGGGGCGCGAGACTCCTGTTCTGTTTGCATGGTCTGCACCAGCGTAGTATTTCCTCTTGGACGTGCCGTCTTTCCATTCATATATGGAAATCTAACCGGCCGGTCTGAGATTTTCCATATGTAAACGGAAAAGCCCGCCGACGCCAAGCCGAAATACTACGCCACTCCGGTGATCCATATCCGTCGTCATGTTACTTTATACACACTGTGCAGAGCTAGTGTTCGTGTCGATGTATGCCGTCTATTCTCGGAGCGCCGCAGCTGTTACTGCGTCGACGTCCTTGAATTGCCCGAGGCGGCGTGTCGCGATCAAGAAGTTTGCCGTTCTTCGTATGCTTTGCGGGATAGTAAGGAGGTTTTTCATGTCGGTAGAGTGTGGCCCTTGCCGAAGGTACTGCTGCCGGAGGTCCTCGAACTCCGGGCATTCGGTGAGTAGGTGCCTTGCTGTGTCATTTGCTTCCCTGCAGTTAGGACATGTCTTCGCGTCTTCGAGTTGGAGCGTCCAAAGGAAATGTCGAAGGCCGATCTTCTCTGTCCGTGCCTGTACTATTACCGACGACTCTGCCTTTCGAAGGCCCCTATGGAGTTTTAGTATCTCCGCCGTCGGCTGTTCTGTCCATTTTCTTGTTAGTGCGCCGGCAACGCCCGTCATCCACTCTCCTCTCCAGGTGTCCCTTAGGAGCTGGACAATAGTCCTCTTAATGCCCGCGACGCTGCTCTGAAACTTCGCCGAGATAGAATTAGAAGGGGGGTGGTTTGGTGGTCGGATAGAAAGTGTCGTGGCCTGCTTTGCGAGTTCGTCCACCTCTTCATTTCCGTCGATGCCGATGTGGGCCGGGATCCAGTGTAGGCTAACCGTGCGTCCTTGAGAATGGAGCTTGTCGACAAGCTCTATAATCGTGCGGAGGATCCATTGAGATGGGCCGGGGTGTGGGTCTCGTACTTGCTTTAGCGCGCTCTGGTTGTCAGTGAAGACGCGGTAGACGTTAGCTGAGTGCTCGAGGGGGTGTTCGGCGATGTCCTCTAGTGCTATAGCGATAGCAGCTAGCTCCCCCCCGTACACTGTGGCCCGGAGGCTAGAGCCGAGGCCCTGTCGGAGATGTTTTACCTGCGCGCGGTAGCGAATGACCGCTGCCGCTCCGATTCTGCCGTTCATTCCCGATCCGTCAGTGTATACCACCGCTGCCCCTTCGTCGGCGGCGCGTTGCGTAAGCCAATTGTGGTGTTCCGTAGCCCTCTCCTTGTTGTCCTCGATCGTGACTACCGGCGCGTCCCACCAAGGTGCCGCTACAAAGGGCAGGAGCGTCTCGATTGGCGGCGTAAGGTGGCCGTCGATCCCTTCTTCCCGTCGTCTTGCCGCGACCATTCCTTTCCACCTGCACTCGAGTTGCTCTAGCGGACTCCAATGCTTGTTGCTGCGTGTGCGCGTAGGTCTTTCGCTCCGCGCTAGCTGGATCACCGGGTGGTTGTCTATCCGTAGGTACGCTTCAAGTCCTAGCTTATCGAGGAGTTGTTTTACCGGTAGGACAAACATCTCGACGTTAAGCGCAGACCTTGCCGTTCTGCGGAAGGCCCCCGTAACCGCTACTAGCGCCTCGGCCTGGACCTTTGCGAGTCGGTTTTCTATGGTCGTGTGCCGTCCAATATTCCCGTGCTTATTCGTCGGGGTATACCAGATCGAACTCGCGTATGTGAGTTGGGGCACAATCGCTGCTTGGTAGAGCCGTCGGAGGTCTAGTGTTTGGAATCCCCATGTCGAGCCTGCGAGGGACCGTAGTCCGTTAATCCTCCGTTCCGCCGACGCAACTGCTTTCTCGACGTGAGGTTTGTACGTAAGCGCCGAGTCAATTAGGACGCCAAGCACTCTCGTCGTTTTCGATGGTTGAATGACTAGATCTTGGATGACAAGGGGTGCGGAGGTGTCGGTGTCGGTCCTTGTGAAGTGCATAACTGCAAACTTTTCCGGCGCGAATACGGAGGAGTAGTGCTTTGCCCAAGGCGAGAGATGGTCGGTGTAGAGTCTAGAGAGTTTAGTGCAGTTCTCGGCCGCTGTTGGCCCTTGTATTATAGCTAGCGTGTCGTCGATGTACGCCTGTCCTTTCGCCATCCTTGAGGAATTAGTAATAAGGTCGAGGAGGGCGGAATTATAGAAGAGGTAAAGGATAGGCGAGATTGGCGAGCCTTGCGGTATGCCCGTTGGTGTCGTAAAGCTCTCTGATGTGTATTCCGGCAACCGTATAATCGTGCTTCTATCGGACAGCCATGATTCGATCCATCGTACTACCGGTTCGGGGATGCGGTGACGGCGGAGCTCGTAGAGCATTCTCGGCTTGTTAGAGTTGTCGAATGCGCCGGAGATGTCTGTGCAAAGTAGTGTAGCTACTGGGTTGTGCGGGTCTTTGAAAGCTGCGTGTATCCGTTCGAGGAGGAGATGAAGCGCATGTTCCGTGCCGTTCTTGCGTCGCCCTCCGATGTGTGTTCGTGGCAATAATTGGTGCGTTTCAACCCAGTAGGAGAGGCGGGTCGCCATGACGAGTTCCATTACCTTGCTTAGCGTCTTTAGAAGAGCTATTGGTCGGTATGCCTTCGGGACGGTATAGTCGCTTTTGCCGGGCTTGCGGAGTGCTACTGTTAGCGATTCCTTCCAGATCTCTGGGTGATATCCTGATGTTAAACACCAGTTTATCACCCTTGTTAGCAACGGGGCGATAAGTTCCTTCGCCCACTGGATAGCCCTATGTGGAATACCGTCTGTACCGGGTGCTTTGTCGGGTTTAGTCTTAGCGATAGCGCGAAGCACCTCTCGAAGTGTGACAGGCTCGAGAGGTATTCGGGGGGGGTGTGTTGCGTCGTCGGTCCATTCGCCGGCGTCAGGGGGGGTCGGGAAGAAGCTCTCCTTTAACATCCTCGCCTTCGCCTCCGGCTCCTCCGCTGTCTCCCCCCTTGTGTTGTAGAGCGTCGGTGTAAAGCCCCCTGCCCTTTGCCCCCTCGTTCTTACCCACCGGTTTAGCTTCCAAATCGCATCTATGTCCTCCGTGCACTGCTGGATCGCCTGCCGGTGAAGCTTGGTTAGCTCACGCTTTATCTCCTTCGTCTTTCTGTTTCGTGCAAATCTATAGTCTTCCCAATCGTCCGGGTCCCTTGTCCATTGCCAGCGTCGGCGGAGCCGTTCTACACGCCGTATGATCTCCTTGCACTCCGGAGTGAATCCTGGCCTTGTAAAGGGCGTGATTCTCGTTTCCGGAACTGTGTTTTCCGCCGCCGTCTGGAACGCCTCCTCGACTCTTTGTAAGAGTGATTCGACGTCTGGCGGCCCGATCCGGCGCCAATACTCTTCGGGGGGTGGCAAATGTTTCTGCAGCTCCTTAAGAAACTCTTCCGGCTTTGCCTTCTTCCAGCTACGCTGTTTGCGGACGGCCGGAGGAGGGAGCTGCAGGCGGAGAGTAGTGAGAATCGGTCGGTGGTCTACGTCTTGATCTGCGTCGTCGTAAACGGCGCAGCTTTCGAGTCTCTGTAGGGTGGGTTGCGTGCTTATTGCGAGGTCGATTGTCGTGAATTTGTCTCCCTCATTCCACGTGACTGTGCCGCGTTGGACAAGGTTCTCCATCATGTGGCTGTCTATTAGTTCCTTTGTGCGCCGGCCGGCCGGATCGGTAATAATGCCGTCTCCTCCCCATGCTGTGTGGTGCGCGTTAAAGTCCCCGACCGCAAGGTGTTCTGTGGCAAAGTTGAGATGTTGGTCGAGTTCTTCGAGAGAGCGGTAGCTATTGCCGTGACGGTACACATTGTGGATCCAGATGGAGTTGTCCTCGCCACCCTCTACAAAACGTATCTGTAGCGATTGCACCCCGTCTGTCCTGTTGTATACCGTCCAGCTCGCCGCCGGGATTGATTTGTGTACAAACAGGCATACCATTGGCTTATCTACCGGGGGGAGAATCATTTCGTAGTGTCCGGGCTGCGGGTGGTGCGTAGTTATAGAATCCCCGTATGGATTGAGCCATGGTTCCTGGACGGCGATGACTGAGTAGTGTAGGTTCCGTGGGTTCCTGAACAGCCCAGCCATCGCCGTGCGCGACTTCCTCATGTTGTACTGTAGTATGGTAAGGTGCGATTGTTCCGTCATTAGGACGAGACGGGAGTGGGGCTGTCTGTAGGTGTTGGTACCTGCGTCGGCGCAGATCGAGTGTTGTGGTTGTTCGTGGCTGATCTTCGGGACGTACTATCGGCTGTGGATGATGAGCAAACCGAGCTCTCTTCTTCTGTTGATGTCTGTAGGTTAGCCCGTTTCCGTTGGCGGAGCGATTTAGTCGAGACGGTGTCTGCCGATACGGCCTTTCCAAGGCTTTGCGCCGGACGCTTGTCTCCTGCTCTTGCTCCCGTTGGTGCGCCTACGGTAAGCCGCGGGTCTTCGATGTCCATACAGTCTTCCCATACCTCCACCTCCTCCCTAGGTTGTGTCGCCGCCAGCTTACGGTTAGCAGATATCTCGACAAGTGCTGCCCGTCTCTTTCCTACGGTGACCTTGTCCGGCGCTCGCGTCTTTTGCACCCTATTTGCATGTAATCGCACAGGGATCTTCGGAACCGCTACCTTTGCCGTTTTTGGTCTTGCGGTTAGGCGTGGCTCCTCCGGTTCACTAGATCCGTCCATGAGCTCGATTGGTGCCGTCGGCTCCGCCCCCGTGCCGATTGACGGCGATGTTGGCGCGGGGGAGGGGGGGGGGTGATTCGAGGGGGAGGGGCGGGTAGGCCAAAAGGGGAGGGAGTTAGCTTTCTGCCTCTGTATGCGCGCCACCTCTTTCTGTCTGTCTGGGCAACTCGGGTGCCAGGAGACGTGTTCGCCCTTGCAGGAGGAGCACTTAACTTGGCCTTCCTTCGGGCAAGTAGGGCCTTCGCTGTGTGCCTCTCCGCAGGTGCCGCAAAGCTGTAGTTCCTCTGTGCATGATGTGCTTATGTGGCCGTAGTTCCAGCATCGGAAGCACTGTCGGAGTCGGCAGTCACGGTCGTACCGGACTGTTGGGAGACACTCTCCCTTCCACCTCAATTGCCGTTGGATAAGCGCATTTGCCATCTCCGGGGTCTCGCACTCAATGACGATAGACCCGCGTAGTTGGCCCTTCTTTGGCTGCTTAAGCCATCCTGCGAACTTGACCTTTAGGCCCGGAACGTTTGTAGCATTGGCTTGTTCGATGTCTCTTCTCATACGTGCCTGCGAATTGAAGTGGCCATCTGCGACGGCGTAGCCGTGAGATACTACTCCGTATGTGTTGACGTGTATTCTCGCGGCCTCCCCTGCTACCGCCGTCCACCTCGTGTCCTTCTCGGCGCGGTTCTTCTCCTCTACCGTCTCCATAACCAGCTCGATATCTCCAGATTTCAATTGGCGCGCCGCTGCAACCCGCGGCGGCTCGTGCTCTTTGTCGGTAGAGCCAATAGTCTGATTGATAGCGCTTTGGAGCGTCGTCTTCCAGTCCTCGGCTTTACGTCTTGTAATCTTCATAGGGGGGGTCGGTTTTGGCATCTTGATGATTAGGCGCCTCTCTGCCGGTCGAGAGGTCTCTATCCTCTGTCCGGACGGCGCTAGGTAGGTGCTCGGGGGGGTAGCGGCAGACAGGTTAGACCCGAGCGCTTCCGCGTAGGTAGGCGTGTTCCCATTCCACTTTGCGACAGCCCTGTAGTGCGTAGTGCCACTGCCGCTATCGCGATAGGACGTTCCTTTATCAGGACGTACACTCTTGACCACGGCGGCGACTTCCTTTACCTTGGCGCCGGTTTCCTGGGATGCTACAACGAGCTGATCGAGCTTTGTGTTCATTGACTGGAGGTTAGGTCCAGCTATTATCTTGTTTAGGAGGTCGGTGATGTTGTTCAGAAGGCTTATGTGCTTAACCGGTGGCATTGACTTCTTGTGAGACTCCAACAGAGCCGTAACTGATGCAATGGTAGTCTTGAGGATGGATGCGTGCTCGTATGTAGAAGGTGCAGAATCTGTCATTTTTGGCCAAGACGGGCCTGCCGTCGGCGGCGACGACGGCGCCATGGTCAATCCGGTATCAAATGATGCGAATGATCGAGGCGCGTCGAATGCCGATAAAATGACGCGTGTGGCGATAATATTCGTGGAGTTATTTCGAAAATAAGATTTGAGCAAAAAGTGGTGTTTTTTTTTTGAAGTGAGGTGGCGTTGCCGCAAATTCGGGTGGCAAATTTTGGCTTGGCAACAAGACGGCGGCACGCTCAGGACAAATCGAACGGAACACATCACAAAAATTACCAGAAACGCAGTCATATCTTCCTTCACATAGATATGAATGCTTCAGACCTGGAAGTACGAAAGCGGGTACTACCAGAAACACAGCACCTCAGCCAGGTATATTGATTATAGAGACTGCGCCTGGTAGTTGTGGCAAAGCTCCCATCATTTTCGATGGTCGACCATTCATTCTACCGACCACAAGCGTAGCGTAACTAAATACCATCAGTGGTACCCTGCAGGCACATCAAGCTTCTGGTGCGTATCGAACTTTGCCTCTGTCTGGTCACGGAAACTCTCATGGACCTAGTACTGATGAAACCGAAGTTCCTCCAAAGTGTATTGTATTGTCTGGAAGATTGCAGACAATGAAGCACATATAGGCACATATACACTCCAAAGTGGAAAGGCGGACATGCGTTCAGTAATAGATTTCTTCGTCAATCGCACGCAAGTACCTTCCTTCAACTTGTTTGCCTGGCAGCCCCAGCCTTTTACAGCATACCATTTCGTTATTTACGCCAGCATATTGATGGTGATGAAATCATGCTGCCCGAGCTCTCCGAGCCTCTATAATGTAGTGTCCGAGTACAATGATCCTCCACCAAGCTGCCCCTTGAATAGAATGCCGGCTGGCTCCGAGGTGTTCGAGGCGCCGTGTGCTTTCTATATCGTCGTGATGATCCCGCATTGCTTACACCCCTCCGCCTGCTTGGAATTAGATTCTTGATTAGCATCGAGCAGGTCTCCTACTGACCTGATCTCGACGGGGTGACGTAGAAGCTTTCACGTCTCTTCTTTTCTTCCTCTGCTGAATTACGAACGCGGACTGCCACGTATGACGACACGACAGCTGCAAGACTGAAAACCGCTGCATTACGTCTCCTGTATGTTGTTAGTACCGTATAGAGCAGCGTGTCTTCGAGGCTCACGTGATGTAATGGGACAAAGCCATATTGAATGGCGTTGTTGCCGAACGACGGAATGCCTCTCCGAATGTGACCAGCGTTCTGATTTCGGACGGAGCAGTTGTAGTAGTCGCTGCGGACGACTTTGATGTATCTCAATACACTCAAGCAGCCGTTTATGAGGGGACCTCAAAGAAGAGATGGACTGATTCATGCAGGACAATGGCGACTGCCGAACTAGGGAGGCTTGTACGTGCCAAACCGCCAAAACAACTGACTTCCGAACTTTTGCACTTCGAAAAAACGAGTTTTTATATATTTACTCGGCCTATAGACGTCGTAGAAAGTTTTCGTAAGTATCTACGAGTAGCTTATACTACGCTCTATAAATAAGTATATATTATATATAAGTATTATTATCGTAGCTGTCGCAAAAGCTAGTTGTCTGTTACAGCGTATACTCTAGAGAGTTATATCTTAGCGTCGAAAACTACGTGCACGGGCCACCGCACAGACCAGACGGGTCATCCCGCGCGCCAAGACTATTAGAAAAGCGTCCGTACGTAACAACTAAAAACGCTAAGATTGTATCTTTAAAATACAATTAGCTTTTGCGACAGCTACGGCAATATTAATTATATATACTACATATGTACTTATAGAACGTAGTATAAGCTATCTATAGATATTTACGAAAACTTTCTACGACGTCTATAGGCTAAGTTATTCAGCGTTGAAGTTAGTATGTAAATCGAGGATCGTTTTTCAAAAGTTCAAAGTTCGAAAGTCATTTGTTTTGGCGGTTTGGCACGAACAAGCTGCCGTCCGAACCCCTCTTCCCCACTCTTTCCCCAGATTCGATGGCAGGAGCTCCCGCAGCGTATGCACGGACCGCATTTCTACTCATGACGCAGCGCAATGGAAGTCGCCGATTCGCCGACAATCAGCTTCAGGTTCCCTCCGCAAGCGATCCTGTCTTCTTCGTATACATCCACGACATATATCCCGCCAGCTTCACAACGCGCTCATATTCTGTGAGGCTACTCTCGATCTACACTCAACACACACCCCTGCCTTTTGCCGGAGAATCGCATTAGGAAAGGAATTCAAACTCTCGAGAAGCAGCATCGGATACCATACCACCCACCAACAACCAGCCCACTGATCTCCAATGGCTTCCTCTTCAACACCTGCAACGCCCCTTCTGTATTCGTGTATCGCCTACAAGAGCACAATATTGAGCGAGCATACCGCCTCAGCGGCGAGTGCGACATCTGGTCTAGCGAGCGTGGTGCTACCAAAAATCGATCACTCCACAAGCGAAAAGAGAACCTATGTACACGGCCAGAACAATATTCACTATATCGCCGATGCTTCTCCTGCCTCCTCAGAAGATGGCGCCTTATCCGCTCCAGGGCTCACCTACCTGGTGGTGGCACCCGCAAGCCTTGGCCGGAGAATACCTTTCGGATACTTGATCCAGAGCAAGAATGACTTTCTCAAGAAGTTCCCACCTACGACCACAAATTTCTCTTCATTACCTGCTTACGGCGCCGCATCCTTCAATACAGAGATGAAGAAGCTGATGGTGGATTATGGCACATCGAAAGCGGGACAAGAAGACGCCTTCCGGAACGTGCAGAGGGAGATGGATGATGTGCGCGGGATAATGACAGAGAATATTGAGAGAGTTCTAGAAAGAGGCGAGCGAATCGATCTACTCGTGGACAAGACGGACAGGCTTGGAGGCACTGCGCGAGACTTCCGCATGCGCTCGTCACAATTGAGGAGGAGGATGTGGTGGAAGAACGTTAAGCTCATGGTGATGATCATAGTCGTCTGCATCTTCCTTCTATATCTGTTTATCGGTTTCGGTTGCGGGTTACCAGGTCAGTACACTACCACTAGCACTTCGAGCCCTTCACTGACATACCACAGCTTGGTCCAGGTGTATCAGTCACTAGGTAGCTCCACAAATACCTCAACCCTTACCCGCATTCTCAGTCTCAATCTTTTCCATTCTCTGAGCCATGATGATCACACAAAATTGGCAGCCGGATGATATACGCATCCGCTGACGGTTGCTCGCATATTGTGCCATGCGCGCGTCTCGAAACCCGACATCTACAGGCCTATCATCATATGATTACTATCATATGCTCTTCAGAATCTCTGTCTAACAGTTTAAATCAGCAATATATCTTCAACGAATCTCGAATCTTCGTAAGTTTCTTCTCATCACTTGTTATCTTCACAATCATTGTTCTGACATATCATATTAGCTTCATCATGTCTTCAGTCACCTCAGAAATGTTCGAGCTTGACATCGACATGGCCACCAGTGCAAAGATCTCTAGATATCATCATGCATGCAAGCTCTGGTAATTACTACAATGACAGAACTACCAGAACGAACATCCAGAAAAGCCATAGCAAGGACCAAATATCCATTCTGGTAGTTTCAACCTGCCAAAAATTACCAGGACAAACACTCGAAAAGGCCATACAAGGGAGCAATTGTTCATTCTGGTAGTTTCAACCTGTCAAAAATTACCAGGACAAACACTCAAAACGCCATAGATGGGGGCGAATATACACTCTGGTAGTTTCAAGCTGCCAAAAATTACCAGCAATTATCGTCACGAGAACCATGAAAGGTGGGAAGATCAGACTGCCAAGCCCACCACGAACAACGTACTGACCCTGGCTACAAGTGCTGCTATGGATATCGGTATGCATCTCACCACGAATGTTGTCAAACTACTCGCACAAGCGATGTCCCATCGTTTACCACATATGCTTCCCCAAGCACAATCGCTGCGATCAGGCCGCCCCTTTTTCACTCTCTCCAAGCGCAATGTCTGCCAATATCTGGTCGTGGTATGGTATACTTGCTGTAGAATCACCGCTGGAGAGGCCCGAAAGTACGCACAATCATACAACTCCGAGCAAAGCCTTCGCCACCCGCACGTGACTCATAAATGAGCCGCCATTAAGCGGGCAGAATTGTCTATAAAAGTTTCTTTCTTGTCTCTCATCACCCTCCGATCAACACACCACTCCCTCTCCTCCCCCCGTGTTCCTCCGTGCCTCCCCCCGTGCCCGCCGTGATTACCCTTTTCGGACACCAGCAAAATTTTGACATAGTCAAATTTCAGTAAGTTTCCATGGATTTTGACCAAGTCCGCAAGTTCTGACATTGACATGCTATCTTACTGACATTTCAGATCGTCATCCGAAGATTCACCATGTCGTCAGTCACATCAGCCATGTTCGAGCTTGACATCGACATGAGCGCCACAAAGGTCCCAGATTTGGGACATTCGATACTCAACAAGCCAGCAAAGAAGACTGGCAATGAAGTGATCATGTCAACAGAAGATCACTTGGGCATCTTGAGAGAAGCAGCAGATCAGCTCGAAGAGTCTGGTCAGATCAGCAATGTCACAATCAAGCAAGAGCCTGCTGATGATGATGACGACGATGTTATTTGTCTTGGAGACTCGATCATCGACCTTACGCATTTCCCCGAGGACAGGACAGTCATCATACCCGATGATGACGACGAAGAGATCGTTATCATCGGTGCTAAGGCTGACATGCTACCTCGTGCCAAGAAGCGCAATGCCAACGAAATGGCAGATACCGACAATGAGCCTGAGCATGCTCGAAAGAAGTCGAAGAAGAGCAAAGCAAGAAGCCATGGCAACAAGATTGACCTGGCTAATGCACCATCAGTACAGAAGCTCATGACGACAAGTCTCTTTTCCGAGATCGCAAATCTCGATGATGTGCCAGACATGCCCGACTTTGATGAGCAAGCCATTCGACCAGGTAACTCAGACCAGTTGTTTGCACATCTCGGCAATTCTGTCAATCAGCTCGAAGCGACCAAAGATGCCAGAATGCTCAACAGGGCTTGCAACATCTTCGGCAGAGGACACATCAGCAGAGCAGACAATGGCGAATGGCTTGTCAAGGGCATGAAGTCTACTCTGAAGAATCATCAGGTTCTTGGTACAGCTTTCATGATCTCAAAAGAGAGAGAAGCTCGCGAGGGCAAGTCACCAGTACCCCAGGGTGGTATTTTGGCTGATCAGATGGGCCTTGGGAAAACCCTTATGTCCTTGGGCTTGATCTGTCGTGGTAAGGCAAGAGACTTCGACAGGCAATCAATCGGTCTTGGCGGCAAAACAACGTTGGTCATTGTCACTGCATCTCTGGTGAGTCAGTGGTATGAAGAGATCGGTATTCATTGCAATACGAACGACACTAGGTCAGGCATTGGTACGTATACGATATATCGAAGCCGCGAGTGGCGAGATCGGCACCACCCCATCCGAGAGCTGGCAAAGAACGACATCATCATCACCACTTACGAAGAAGTTGCGAAGAGCTTTCCATTCGGGGAGCCGCCCGAAGAGTTGACAGACCAAGACGAGCGACAGAAATGGTGGGATGAGCACTTTCAACAGCATAAGGGACACCTTCATCGCATGAACTTCCGTCGAGTCATCATCGATGAAGCGCATCTGATCCGCAACCCCGATACTATAAAAAGCAGAGCTGTCCGTGTGCTGGTCAGCAAGTATCGCTGGTGTCTGACCGGGACGCCTTTCCACAATGGTGTTCAAGATATCTGGTCACTGCTGGACTTCATCAATGTGCCTGACCTCGAGTCGTACGACATGTTCAAGGCGAAATACCTGAAAGCCAACGAGCAAGCTACCACCAGCCTCAACGCCATACTGGGCAAATGTATGCTCAGGAGAAGCCACGCAGATCGCCTATTCGGCGCAAGATTGGTGTCACTTCCGCAGGCAAACCAAGTGCAGCTTGTCTGCCATTTCAATCCAGTCGAAAGAGAGATCTACGACATCATCGAAGCGGCTTTCAAACGCAGAATGCAGCAATCGATGAAGACCCATGGCTTGATGTTCATCCGAAATAACAGCTGGTTTGCCATGATCACCAGACTTCGACAGCTCACAGCTCATCCGTTGCTCATACAGAGCACCATGCTAGACTTGCTCGAGCGTAAAGATCTCCGCAAGCTCAGAGCTGCCATCAATCAGCACAGCGTGATGCTGCAGGACAAAAAAGAGGGCAAAGCACTCATGCTCAAGATCAAGCTCATACTACGGGACTCGTACAAGGTCAAGAAACCGAAGAGGAAAAACAACGTTGACAGCGCCACAGCTGCCCCATCAGCCATGGACAGCAATGGTGCTGGTACTACCTTGCGAGAGGAGAATCTTGGCTCTCATTACGGGCAAAGGTCTAATTTCCACAAGATGATAGACCATCTTCAGGAAGACCATGAGATACTCCGCCGTGCAGCACTCGGCCTCTGTGAATACTGCAAACGCGACGCTATCGAACCACAGATCACCGAATGCTGCCATGTGTATTGCCGCCCTTGCCTAGACGAGCTTCAAGTCGACGCTGCTCAAGACGGCCTCGATCGCGCCACCTGCGTTTTCCCGAAGTGCAAGGCGCAGTACAACTTCGTGGTCCCGTTCGACGACGAAGAATTCACCAAATTGGTCACCCTCAAGAAGACGGTCCGCAAAACTACTGGCGGTCGAGTTAAGAAGACCGACCTGCCAGCTGGCATTGTCAGTTGGATGGAGAAAGGCATCCTGGTTCCCTCTGCAAAGACCAAAGCTGTCAAGACCCAGATCGTCGAATGGTTTGAGCAGTTCCCCAACTCAAAGATCATCATCTACACACAGTGGACTACCATGATTAAGATCCTCGCCAACATGTGCGACATTGAAGAATGGAAATGCGTCCGCTTCTTCGGCGCCATGACACCAGAAGCCAGGACCAGAGCCATCAACCGCTTCGAGACAGAGGACGACCTGAAGATCATGATCTGCAGTCTACAATGCGGTGGCCTTGGATTAAATCTTACGGCTGCGTCAAAAGTTATTGTCGTTGACGCCTGGTGGAATAATGCCGTCGAAGAGCAAGCCTTCGCGAGATGCTACCGCATCAAACAAACCCAGGAGACACACCTTCTGCAGCTCTCGGTGCACAACACGATTGACGACAGGATAGCGGAGGTCAAGGACAGAAAGCAATTGCAGATCGATGCGTTCTCCAACGAGAGGACTTTGAGGCAGCTCAGTCAGAGAGAGATCATGAGTCTCTTCGGGGAGGTCTTTGAGGACGACGAGGGCAATATGACGTACTTCATGGAAGGCGAGGACGACGAGGGCGAGAGCGACGAAGAAGACGACAGGATCATGGAGGTTGATGAGGACGAGGTTGAAGGGGCTGAAGATGTTGAGGGGTAGGGGCTGTAGCGGGGTTCTGGTAGGATGTGAGGTTTGAATTAGGTCGAGATGGGTGCTACTCAAGGTGCAGGGAGATCAGCTCGGTGGCTCAGATTGCTCAGTATCGCCAGCGACGTAGCGTACAATATCAGAATGCCAGTGTACTCTATGTAAAACATGACAGCTACCTCGTGAACTGTTCCGGCCCGATTGTTTGGGATGATGGTGCACTGCATCCAGACATGTCAGATGAAGGTGTTCTCGAGCAGTCAATCGGTCCGATTCTTCCACAGCGATGTTGTACGGCGACACCTACGACTGACATGGTGACCACATGAAAATCAGATGGGTCAATTCGCTATGCATTCGGTCAGTAGGACGTCTAGGCTCGTCAACGGAGCTCGCAGTCGTGCAGATGCTCGCTTCGAGTATGAACTTCCGCAGACCGTCTACCTTCATCCGCAAGTCGGCTTTCCCGCACTGTTCCCCCGGTCTCGTCCCCGACAAGTACCCGATCCAACAGCCGAAAGAGGTCAATCACGATTGTAGTCGTCGACTCGGACCGTCCACGGCGTGGCCGAACGGTATCCACAGGTGCAGAAGCGACAGAATGCTGTGGGGACGACGGAGCCCGGCTCTTTTCAAACGTCCGGCAGGCCATGAACGATGTCGGTAGTGTCGGTGGTCGGGAAGTACTATATGCAGGGATGATGCCATGACAAGTGAGTAATGAATAGGATATTCCCCGGGCGGGAAGAATAGCGCCGAGAAGAACACCTACTGTATTTGGATCCATATTTAGAATCTTGGATGTAGGCACAGATCATGAAAGCGCATTAGGATTGCAGGAATCTGCTCGGCTTGCAGACAGCACTGACCAGAGCTGCGCGACTGCATGTGCGCAGCAGCGAAGCAGTCCATGACGAGCACCTCGAGATGGTGGCATTCATGACCGACCGCGAAAAGACAACCACATTAGCAGCGCTTGGCAGCAGCCTCTGGTAGGCGACGCGATGTTGGGCATGTTCTGGTCATTGGAGGTTGACGTCTCCAACCTCCACCGGGTACTTCCGAGTGTCTCCACGGCTTCTCTGTCTGAATCGAATGCCGTTGGAAAGATGTCTCTTCGAAGGTGTCTTTGCCTCGGCCTGCTCTGCGATTGGAATCGTTGAGGAGATGAAGTACTGTACCTTTGTCGCACGCCATGATTTGCTTTGATGTTTGACTTGTATTGAGATCGCGATGTATCTTCAGCCACCTCCTCCACCTGAGACAGCAAGCAGGGTCTTGTAAGCGAGTCATTGATGCCCAAGTGGATGATCGTCAATGATTGCGCGTACTCTGTATAGCGATACGGGAAGGCCGAAGGCAGCAAGTACACGACCAGGGGTGGGGCTCGACAGCATCCAGTGCAATCAAGCGAGATTGGAAACCACGGTCTTCTGTGGATCTTCCATGATGTTCAGGATCTTCCCATCGAGACTGCATGATCCTCAAAGAGCGAGGACTGTACCAGAGAACGAGGGTAGCAGATCAGCTTGCTTCCCCAGACCACATGACGATGCCAATTCGATTGCAATCCAATACCATGGATGATGTTTGATAAACGAGGGAGGACGATCAATGGACACCACAAAGGACATTGGGAAGATCGCTGATTGGTCGACCAGAGTTGCAGAATGAGTGAGTTTTCGACCAATCCGCGGCGGCTTTGAGGCGCCCGGTCTCAATTGGGAAATCATAGCCAGCAGAACCGTGCAACCAGCGGTGTCGGGCTTTGATCAGAAGCCGACAAGGTAGCGGTGGTGAGACGCCGGGCGGACGGGGCGGTGGCGGGCGTCGGTCACCTTCACCCGAAATGGATACCACTTGCTTCCTCGCAATTGTGTTGTCTAAGACGCGTTCTGTAAATACATGACACATTTTCTGCACTCTCGGACATCTCGTGCTATTCTCGGCGACAGTGACAGCCTCCTGTCTCAATCTCTTGTGAGCCTGCTATTCTTGCGTGAACGGGATTAGATCTAAACTCTTTTTTTCTGGGCGGTTTCCTCCACCTCCCTCCTTCCTTCCAAGACATTTCGTCTGCTTTGCTCCCTGATTCGCGTTTCGTCTGTGCCTCGACGGCATCGGCGCCCCATCCGCACGACTCCCGGCATCAGGCGGTGCATCCGAAAGTTGGTTCGGCCATGATTCGCGACAAACTCTGCTGGTGCCTCACAGGTAGCTCTGCCCGGTTGGGAGATGAGCATGACTCGCACAGACCTCATGTCGCAGCTATTCCGCGCTTTGAAATCACACTGCTCATTTTAACCATGCCTTTAATGGGGAAGTGTCAACCACGCGATGTGGCTTGAGTGCTCCCTTGGTCCTCCGGTAAGCTATCGCTCTCATTGACCTTTTCCGATCCTTGAAGCTCGAGTCTTGATCTTGTTGGGATGAGACACTGATGGCACAGTGACCTTGCACGTACCACAGGGATGTACAGTATCGTCTCCAAGTAATCTCGCTCCGAGATCCAGTCTCCACAGGTCCCTCTTGTCCCTGGCGCTGCCTTACCGGCGGGCGCACGCCGCCAAGCCATCACCAGGGCTTGGTAAAGGCTTGCTCACACGCCAGGCTGAGCACTGACGACCATTGACGAGCATTGATGCCAGGCACCGCCAAGACGCTCCTTGGTGCATTACCTGGCAGTCGCAGACACATTGTCGCAAGCCAAGCAATGCAGACCACCTCTTTCTCACTATCCCTGCGATCGCTTACCTCTACGCGCAATCAACACGAACCAAGGTCGAAGATAAGGCCACCCGTGATTTCCTCTCATGCAGCAGTAAACTTACGAGCACGTCGGACGATCCAGACGTCACTCCACTTCCGACAGTAAGTCAACGCTTGAAACATGATCGACCCACCACTTGAGATGGGGGATTTTCCGCGGCCGCCTCGCGAGTCAGAACCAGCTCAATCGCCGGCATGTACCGGACTAGCATGTGCGCAGACGACATCGCTACGGCAAGGTGGTCTTCACCTACTGTACCTACCTATCCCAGCCATGTCGCAGTGACAAGACAAGCGATTGATGCCCATCGACAATACAGACTTGCTTCCCTCCAACCGACGCAACCTTTGCAATGAACCAAACACTCAAACCCAGTCGACCACACCACGTGTTCTCCCCCTCACCAGACGAAACACTGACACCACTCCTCCCAACACACGAAACCCCCTTCCCTCCATGCAAACCACACACCACCACTCCCCCTTCCGACCTGCCCTCCATCTCCAGCCCTACCCACCACCTCCCATCTCCCATCTCCCATCTCCCATGTCCCCCCAGCGACAACACCAAGAATAGCCCCCTCCCCCCAAAGCCCTACTCTACCAGCCTCCCTCTCCCTACCCTGAACCCATGCACCTCATCTCCCGTCCCCCAGCCATGGCGCCTGTCCCATCTCCCGCCCTTCTGATCCCAGGGCAGAGGATATACTCCAACCTAACGCACCTCATCCAGCGGCCACGGTCGTGCGACGGACGAATGACACTCCCGACCATGTGCAAGTGCCGAGGTGAACGGTGAATGTCTCAGTATGTAGCAGACATGGTTGAGACGACGTTGCTATTCTTGGAGGACATGCCAGACTTATTGAGCATGGACGAGGGAAGGCCGTGACGGTTTGAACATACCCACCCGACGTCCTATTGCAAAGGGGACATTAGTGGCGTGCAATGTGTCTTGCTCAAAGCCCGAGGGATCAAAGTGAAGTCCCCAGAGTGCTTGTATGATTGTATAGACAAATAGTAAGTTACAGTAGACTGGGTGTCGGGTATCTAGAGTACAGAGAGACAGACCGAAACAGGCAAAGAACCAATTCTTGCCATCCTTTTCCAAGTTGTAAAAAGCCACGATGCTACGTACATACCCGCCATTCCATGTGGCCGACTTGCGCCAATCGCTAAACGTGTAAAACCAGGCGGTCGAAAGAGGAAATCATGAAGCAGTGCGGTGAGAGCAGTCAGTCCGTAGAACGCCATCCGTCTTGTCCCATTTTTGTGATCGGTAGCTGTAGGAAAACATGCCTCTATCCTTTAGACCTGACCCCGCCGTTGTGTATTCCTTTCAGTCGTTATCGTGAAGATTGTAAAGTATATCCATACGTCTACAGACGCTTGGGAGAGGGCTTTCGCACTCCAGCTCCAGTGTTGGCTCCGCCATCGTCGGTGAGCCCGAGGGCCGCACGGACTTTTGCTCCGCCACGCTTGCGGAGCTCGCCAGTCACGCCCTGGAGACAGACGGGCACTTCGTTGCCCATCTTGAGGTACCAAAGCTTGAGGTTGCGTGCTTTGTCTTTGAGTTGAATTTGATTTCTGTCCTTGAGGACTTCGGATCGAGAGCCGCCACGACCATACATGGAGAGAATGCGGGACCAGTAAGGGCCCTTGACTTCTTCGAGGCCGGCGAGGAGGGCATCCTCTTCTTCTTGTTTCCAGGGTTGCCGAGTGGTGGCAGAGGCCTTTGCGCCATCGGATGAATTAGATGTCTTCCTTTGTGGTTGCGAAGACAGAGCGGCTAGAGTCTCGTGGTGCGAAACATTAAATTGAGCCCCAACAAGATTGGGGTCTGGCAGTAGGGCACCAAAGTTGGTGTATCCGCGAGGGTCGCAGCTACCAGCGCCATGGGGAGGTGAGTTGCGGCGGCTGGAATCGTCATGTGAGCCATTGCGGCGAAATTCGGTAGAAGATCCAGATCGATTCTGTAAGGTATTAGTGGAAGAGGAATATGGTCCGGATCGAGAGACACGTACAGGAGGGTTGAGCAGCGACTCGACGTTCTTGTTAATGCTGCTCGCAAACTCCCTGAGAAAGTCTTGCCAGGCATACTTGCGCGGAAGAGCTGCAAGAGCGTTCTCGGCAGGTTCTGCTTGAAGATACTGCTTGCGGGCGCGAGCGCGCTCAACAAAGTCCTGCTCAGAGGGAACGAGGTGAGGAGCATCGGGGTGACGGGCGATGATCTTGTCCTCAAGATCGACAGGGAACAGCTCATCGAGAAGAGCGCCAACTTCGCCGTCACTGTTGAGCAGGGCGGAGATGTAGACCTGAGTCTTCAATTCGAGGTAGATGGCGCCCTGCCACTTGAGAAGCCTCTGACCCGAAGGGACAAAGACCTCAAGGAAGTACTCGTTGAGATCGAAGAAGCTGACATCGTGTGATTCGAGAAGACTGGAGATAAAGGTGGCACGGTTTGCCTTGCGGATGATTTCCTGTTGAGAAGGGGTGAAAAGCTGGATAGCTACAGCATCGATGAATGGTGAATCTCTGCTGTAGACTTTGCGGGTTTGGTCGAACAGGTTCTTGCGGGTGTGGTAAGCTTGTCGTTCCTCGTCTGCGCCAGTGCCTGATGACAACTTATCGATCTCGGCGAGAGAGGGCTTTGCAAGACTAAGGATGATCTGGGTTGCGAGGTTGTCGAGGACGGCCAAACTCTGGAGCTTGATGTGCAGGCTAGCATCCTTTCCATAGAGCTCAGCTGCTCCGTGGTAGAGGCTATTTGGATGCCCTTGATTGTACGACTGCTGGCAAGCCCACTGCGCATCTGGCCAGTCTTCGCTCTTGCCGTAGCCCATTGAGGGACTAGCATGTGATGTGGTACCGTATGGCTCGGTATTGCCGTAGAAGTGGCCTGCAGTCAGCGACACGCCATAAGGCGCTGAAGACTCGGATGGTCTGTAGTCCTGTGGAGTAGAAGACATATGGCTGAGGTAGGAAGGATGAGGAGTCGAGGATTGAGAAATAGAGGAGTGCTGAATGGCGTCAACTTGGTCATTGCCTTGATCCGAAGGCACAATGGCACTATAGGGAGAGTAGAGTGAGGTCGAGGATGCGTCGGTCAAAGACGGCGCCGACGAGTATGACGGAGCCGATGGCAGACTAACAAGCTGTGATTGGTATGGTGAGGGGAACTGGCCGGATGGACCTGGAGTGAAAGAAGCTCCCACATTCGGCGAGGCGGTGTTGTAGGTCGACCTAAAGTTTGAGGTGGGATGCTCGACGGAAGTGACGGGAGTATTGGCGAGCGTGTCTGGATCTGGACTCGCGCTTGTCGAGTCTACGTAGTGGTTGGTTCGTAGTCTCTTATTACCAATGCGATACGAGCTCAATTCTAGCTCATTCGCAGGTTGGAGACGCTGCTGAGAAGCTGCAGCGGCGGCGGCATCGTGATGTGCAAAGTCGTACAGACTTGGGTCGTATGGAGGAGGGTGAGCCAGTGTGGAGGAGTCGAAGTGGGATGGGAGGGAAGAGGCTGAAGGACGTGCGTCAGCAGCGGGCCTCATTGCAAAGTGCGCAGAAATGGGCGGCAGCGGTGAAAGCAACATGGCTTGGGCGTTGTGAATTTCAAAGGTTGACGGCGACTTGGGAAAGAAAATGTGCCACCCACGCCGCAGCCCAGGTTGATCATATACAACTCACCAAATGGAGTCCTGGAGAAGGGCATGCCCCAGAGTGTGTCGACCTCTGTCATGCCCGGGGAGCTTCCTCAGGACAGAGCGAACTCTGTGCGAACTCTGAGCTAGCTTTCTGGCAGGACCAAAGGCCGCAGAGCCAGCGGAGCCAGAGCGTTTGAGTTTGGGAGTGTCTGTGCAGCGCGCGAACCAGCAAGCATGCGCTTCACGTGGAGTTTGGCCCGAGTCGAGAAATTAGGGCCGAAAGTGCGCCGAGACAAGGGGTGGATCGCAGCGGACGAGTCGGAAGCCGCTCTTCGTGCGTCAAAGATGGGAGCCAGTGGGAGCCAATAGGAACCAGAGTCTGCCAGTGGGAGTGCTGCAAGATGCAACCAGCCCAGGCAGCGGGCGGCCCGGCATATTTCATAGGGCTCGGGTGTAGACTAGCCGAACATACCCTCGGGCAACGCATGAAACTGCCTGTTGGCGACTCAGTAGCCGGCAAGTCCCTGATGAGCGCATGCCCGCATGCAATATCGACTGCCAAAGTGACATGATCAAAAGTACCTGTTGTACTTGATTTACTTTGCGTCTATCCAGGTAAATCCCACCCGCCGGCCTCTCCATAGTGTTGATCTCCCCTGCACGGGGACGTGTACTCGCGCTCCCACCACCCAATGGGCATCAATCGCAGCCCAAATGTCTTTGCTCCCCTTTCGTTTCACCCCTGCTATCTCGCACGAAATGCAGTTTATTCCTGGACATGCTGCACACTCTATTTGATGACGACTCTGACGCGGTGATCCGTGCCACTGTAGAGACCAGGCAGCATGAGATGAACACTTGACCTCACCCAGTGTTTCTGAACCCTGGTCGACGGACCACCGTTGATGAGATCCAGGCACAAGAAACACTTGAAGCGTATAAGATTAGCAGAGACACGTCGATACGCTCATAATCTGCTCCTGACGTGAACCTTGGCCTGCCATCGCGGCCAGGTGATCGCCCGTCGGGTCGCTGGGAAGTACCGTATCTGGTCCAGCAAGGTTTGGGACATGTACCACACCCACTACACAGCAGCTCCAAGTATAGCACTATGCCCGTTTCAGGACACAGCACGCCCCTCTCTCTCCACGAGGCAATGACACCCTTGCATGATCAGTGGCTGCCCAATGACGTCCCGCTCCACTCGATCGCAATAGACGATATTGCACATCCCCTCGTTATCAAACTGGTACTGTACCTGCACCAGCCATGTGCTTTCCGACCAGGGATCTCCACCTCGTCGCCGCCTCAACTTCAATCTCAACCACGCGGCAGTTGGCTAAAATGGCTAATAAAATTACGGTGTACTACTGCTATTCGTACCCGATGAATCGATATTATCCGATGTCGTCTCGCCCTCGATCGTCCGCCGCCAGTGTCGCGGTAGACACACGCAGACCAATGGGAACGCTTTGATTTCACCGTCACCCTCCGGGCTACTCATCGAGTCTCCACTGCTCCCGGTCCCGTTTCCATTCCCTGCTCCGCTGTCCCTCTGGCGATGCCCATCGCTCCGCCATTCCTCGGCGCGCCCGCGGACCCTGACCCCCGTCGCCCACCCGTCGTCCCAAATCCCCACCACCTTGACCATGTCACCACGCTCCAGCTCGAATTCATCCTGCGCTCGTGGTTGGTATGCCCATAAAGTGCTCACCAAATCTCCAGCGTGAATTTCGTCCTGGCTGTAGTAGTCCTTGAAAAATGCTAGTTGCTCACTCTGGCCGGTGCCTTCCGGCGACGACAACATGTCATCGCCGGGCGAACTCTCGTCCGTGTTGCGGTCATCGGAGAGCATACCGCCTCCGAGTCCGTTGAGTGATTTCTTGCGTCGTGGTGGCGGTCCAATGGGCGTGCGCATCGCTGATCGCGGTGTCTCGTCCCCAGAAGATGAATCTGTATATCTCGAACGAGTTCCCGCCGCGGCGACGACGCCTCCCCTGTCGTCGTGACTGCCGTCGCCCTCTATCGCCGCCATGCGTGTGACTCGCCCTCCCGGGAGCGCCTCCACATGCTCCCCCACTGTGGGGCCGGTCCCTGCGTGCACAGAAGACATAGGTGGCATGATCCGTGATTGGCTGGGTTGATTGAATACGCTTGTCGGCGGGCTGGGTTTTCTTCGTCGCCGCAAGACCATGCAGGCCAAGATCAAAAGTGCCAGTGCGATCAGTCCTCCCAACACGCATCCCACCACGATTCCCGCGATTTGTCCGCCAGAAAGTCCAGATCTGCTGTCTTCGCTTGCGTCTCCAGGAGCGTTTGTGGAGCTGGGCGTGGGTGACGCCGAAGAAGACGCCGGCGCGATAGCCAAGTCAACGCCCTGACATCGCCGCTCAGTGTCTGAAAATACACAACACGAGTCAGTAGCGTTGGGTGATCCGGATCCGCAGTAGCTGCATAATCCGTTCAGGTTGTTCGAGAAGCCACAATTCGCAGGCTCGTTGGCAACACCCGGTATGCATGAACCTCCAAGCGAGCGGGCCGGCAAGGCGCAGTTGGTCAGATCAGATCGTATCTGGCTCTCAGCGTTGATATCTTGGCTCCCACATGATGAACTCGAAGCGATGCTCTGTTCACCTTGAGCGTACAATGCCTGTGTCAAGCGAACCAAGTCAGCATTGGCAACATCCTAATCGGTCCGAAGCATACGTACACATGTGTCGGCGCATAGTGGTGCTGCAGAAGTGCCGGACAAACCGCAACTATTAATCGAGTTCTGGACGATTGCGTTGCAAAGCACAGATGTCGTGTATCTGGCGTAGTATGCGTCGGGGTTCTGGCCGTTGAACGCCGTGCATCCGATCAATTGCTGAAACCGCAGCTGTATGAAACTGCCTGAAATATACGACTGAATCTCCCGATCAAAGGTAGAAGCATCGGTCACTGATGAAAGGAATGGACTAGCATCGTGTCAGCCACCACCATTGGCGTGTCTTTTGCGCTTGGCACTTTACAAAAACTTACAACAAGCCGACGTTGAATGTGTCGGTGGAAATTGATGAGGCATTAAAGGCTGAGCATTGCGAAGATTGTTGCAAGGAAATGCAGCTCTGGGCAGAGGCGCTAGGAATCGAAGCGAGCAGGCTTGTCGTTGCAAGAAGTCCGAGTTTTCGCCGTCTCCGCCGTCGCTGGCGGTGACAAGGCTTTTCCTGTCTTCTTGTCTTGTGAAGGCCGCGCACTGTCTCGTGGTTATCCCAACCTGTAGCCCTCGTCGTTTGCAGGACCGCTATCGTTGTATGTCCAGCATCTGCCACCTGTGTACCCCGGCTCTTTCTCTCCTCCGTCAGACCGTTCGATCTTCGAAAATAAATCATGCGTCCAGCAACTTCGAGTCAAGGCGCGAGAAGCAGAAGTCGACAAATGTGGTATTATGTAGATGTATTATTATGCTGTTGTTTTCGCCAAAAGAGTGTCGTGCGCGGTCGCAAATGTCGTTCAGATAATAAAGAGCGCTGCGCTGGAATGTCCAAAAGTCCGAAAAGTGCAGGCGCAGGGCTTCACCTGCGCGTCGCTGCGGGTATCATGCTGGTGGGAGGAGGAGGAGTGGAGGTCGTGATGCGGTGAAATGTGAGATTCACTGCACATCCCGACGATCTCACACGGTTTCACTCCTCCTTGCTCTGTGTCTCCTGTTGCTTTGGTTTCGGGAACAGATCTAGCGACTTGGTGTTCACTCGATCTCCCGGTCCGGTTGGAGCTACGCACTCTTGGAGGGCGTTCATTGGTCAAAAGAACCAGGGGAGCAAGTTGGCGTCCGAACGATCCACGTGTGGAAATGAGGCCGTGCTCCGCTTTCAGCTGCATGACTCGATTTAGAGATCTTGCATATAGGTACAGGACGAGGACACGACATTCGATTAGGTACACTGCCTTGAATCATTCACGATCAGTTGTCAAACCTTTCTCGTAAACCGTACCTTTGGTCGATTGCTAATCAGGCAGCCTTGTAGACGGCATTGACACTTGCTGACTGGAATTGGCAAAGATGAAAACGCATGCGATTTTAGCAGAGTCGACGGAGGTGCAGCAATACGACAACGTCACATCAAGGACGCTCATGTCAATGCTCTGTGGCTGGATGAGTCGTGAGGCGAAGGAAGACAGCCGTCACAGATCAGAGCGTCACTTTGATGAACGGATGGCGGATTCGAAGGATTGACGTGTGCTTCCATCTACTTGCGGTATTCACAGTGTTTGTCTGCTCATCCAACGGGCCCTTTTCGTAACCGTTTCACCCCAATAAGCAATGCCATCACCAATATCCAATGCATCTGTTGTGCCTTCTGTCGCTGTTGTAGCCTATAAGTACCCTTACTGGGGCTGAGACTGGGAGCCACGGCCCTCCCTCAACAGCTGGTCTTCCGTCTTCTTGTTGCCATGGCTTATAAGGCGGTTGAGAAAGGAACTGTTGATGGTTAGTGGATGCTACGTGCACATCGGGCGAGGTTGCATACCCAGGCTTGCCCTCATTGTGGTTACCAGTCTCGGCCTCCTCGATCTCGCGATGGAGGTTGCCGGTAGTCTCGTCGTCAGCCTCGTCGTGGTCGTCGAAGTTGCCTGTGTTTGTATTAGCAGTGCCATCGGAGTTGGCCTCCGGTGAGTGCTGACTGTTCTTGTCGTGAAGGCTGAGCTTCCTGCGGAGCTTCTCACGGATTCCGACGCCAGAGCTCATTGTGATGGTTGAATGACAATGTCGGGTAAGATGGAGATTGGAGTGTGATGAAATCCAAATTCTGTGAAGAGTATGTGTCAGCAAGCATGGTCACGGCTGTGCAGCGGTATGCGTGGGCTGTTTGCTCAATGGTGGGTCGAGATGACGTACCAGGTGGGCTCTCTGCGCAGTGCTCGCTCCACAGGTCAGCAGGAGATGGTATCGTTTGTGCTCCTTTCAATGCACGATGCAAGCGGTGACAGAAGTGAGGCTGAGAGCGCGAATGCTTAGGTTAAATGGAGACAATGAAGGATGGGTGGACGGTCCAGAATTGGACCCTTCCCAATAGCGGGGTGCAGCTGCCTACCGCCTTTGCCAACGGTCGACTTCTTCATCGGGAAGCAGCGCGGCATGGAGAAGCATGCCATTTCGGATCTGCGCATTAGAACCCGATGAAACAGGATTCACCTCAAAAGAAAAAACATCGAGATCCGTGGCTAGATTGACCGGCAGAGAAACACTTCATCATGAGTATGCCCTTGAGTACTCGCACCCATGAGCTTCTCAGGCGGGGCACTCGTGCCCCGCACTCTCGCAATCTGGTTGGTTTTCCAAGCATGCATCTCCGCGACAAGTCCGGCAAGTTCGGAAGGTCGACCACGAACCTTGAAGCTGGAACTTGAGCCATGCTGGTTATATGCGATTTTTGAGCGTGTCCTATTGTGGTTGCGTATGTATCGTAAGTTAGTTGGAGTGTTGGCGAACATGTCTGAGAAACATCACCTTGCGGAGCATCTGATCGTGATTGTGGTGCGAGCAGGTTTCTGACCAATCACATTCTCCGGATAGCTACGAGCACTCATATCGTTCCTCAACCTGACGTGACAAGACCCGATAATGTGCTGATTCGCCAACTCAGGTATACATTCGGAAGAGCTCCGGTGTGTCTTTCATGGCGACTACAACGATATTGCTCTGCGAAGAAGATCGACACAAATCGACGCGACCTGTCTACTGGCTTCGTCCTTACGCCTAGATTTCTCCAGCGCAGAACCACGAAGTCCTGCCAGCTTGCGGATTGCCAGTGCCTCTCAGTTGCGAGCTGAGGATCCATTGCTCGCCGTTGATGTCCCAGCCGTTCTTGCATCTATGGAGCGAACTCCAGAAAGCACCAACGTTCCCATCACAAGCGAGATGGAAACTTCCCCGGTGCAGACGCATGCACAACCTGCGAAGAGAAGGAGACGCCGAAGAAAGCCGGGTGAGGCTGAGGATCCTGATGATGAGCCGAAGAGGCGCGTGGTGACCACGGCTTGTATCGCTTGTAGGTAGGTCATAATTATAGCCGCAAGGTATGCTCGAGGGATGCAAGCATATCCGCCAAGCGGAGGGCCCGGATACCTCAGCAAGACTTTGTAGGCTGACGCAGGATATAGAAAGCGAAAGAGCAAGTGTGATGGCAACACGCCGGCATGTGCAGCTTGTCTGCAAGTCTACAACACACCCTGCATATACGACCCAAACTCGGATCACAGACGCAAAGGAGTTTACAAGCGAGACATTGAGGGATTGAAGACGAAGGAATCCACTTTACAAACAATTGTGCAGGCCATACTCAATTATCCTGAGGATGAAGTGCCGGACCTAGTGAGGCAAATTCGTACCTGCGAAAGCCTGGACGAGGTGGCTGAGACCATCGTGGCCAGGGAATATGGTATCGCCAAAGAAGAGGAAGATGAAGACATTGTGGAGGCACCTAGTCCGATATCTCCCGACGACGCTCCCAACTTCGAATCCAAACTCGGAACCAAAATGGGCGAGCTACGACTCGACGATGGGTCTGTCAGATACATTGGTGGAACATCTCACTTGCTGTTCCTCAACAGCGCGGGCGCAGATGTCGGCGACGTTGTGCCAGACCAATATTTACAACAACAGGACAACCCTATCACGTCTTGGACAGAGGTGACCTCGGATCCGGAACTCATCACACATCTCTTGAACATGTACTTTACGTGGCACTACTCCTACTTCACCTGTCTGTCGAGATCGCTCTTCTACCGCGACTTTCTGCTGGGTAGACAGCCTTCCGACACCGGCAGGAAGACCCACTACTGCAGTCCTCTGCTAGTTAATGCAATGCTCGCGCTGGGATGCCACTTCACGAGTAGAGCATCGGCACGTGAAGACCCTTCAGATCTCAATACTGCGGGTGATCACTTTTTTCGAGAAGCCAAACGGCTCATCGTGGAGAACGACGAATATGAAAAACCGAAGATCACGACAGTCCAAGCATTAGCACTAATGTCAGTACGCGAAGCAGGCTGTGGCCGCGAAGCAAAAGGATGGGTGTATAGTGGAATGAGCTTTCGAATGGCTCTCGACATGGGACTCCATCTCGATTCTGGTGCACTTGCTGAGGGCAGGGATAGGGCACTTGACGAAGGTGAAGAAGATGCCAGGCGAATCACATTCTGGGGTTGCTTCCTTTTCGACAAATGCTGGTCAAACTACCTAGGGAGACTGCCACAACTTCCCGCATCGCTGGCTACTTGTCCCAAGTACGATGTATTTCCTGATGAGGACAGTGCACAGTGGATGCCGTACAGTGACATCGGCGCCTCCACAGCTCACACCCAGTCAGCACGAACGAGAGCCGTCGCACTGCAGATATCCGGGTTATGCGAGATCAGTGGAGATTTGATGCGATACTTCTACAATCCTGGAGAAGCAAATGATCTGCACAAGCAGAAGGGCAAGCAGGCTGAGCTGAAGAAATTAAGCGACATCCAAATCCGTCTCGAGAGTTGGCGCAGGAGTCTGCCCAAAGAGATGGAGCCACGTGAAGGGGCTTTACCTAGCGTGTTCATCATGCAGTAAGCATTCACTTTACTTCACAAGCATGGTGACGACACTTGCTGACTCTCGTGCAGTATGTTCTACCAGCTCCTCTTCATTCATCTCTTTCGCCCGTTCCTGCAATACACAGCTGCGACGTCTCCTCTTCCTCCCTCAGTCTCACCACGGAAACTTTGCACAACAGCTGCGTCGACCATATCCCGGCTCTTCCGGCTGTACAAGAGGTCGTACGGGCTGCGCCAAATTTGCAATATTTGCGTCTACTTCATACATACGGCTTGCACCATACATCTTTTGAACTTGCCCGACAAAGATGCCCGACGTGATATTGTGCATGGTATAAGGCATCTGGAAGAAATAGCTGAGTGCTGGCCGTGTGCGCAGAGGACGCTCGCCATCCTCGATACTCTCAGCAAGCAGTGGAAGATCGACCTACCGGAGGAAGCGTCCACCGTCCTAATACGCTGCAACACCAAGTTTGGCCCATACTCTGAAAAGCCGAACAAGAATTCGCCTGCACTCAGGAATGACCGCAAGCCTGCATTGACCCAGACTACAGCCCAGCCAATGTCCGTCCTGCCGCAACAGCCGAGAGCCAGAATGCAAAACCAGTTCCCAATCGGCAATACAGCCAATGCATACTGGAATCAGCACGGCCAATCGGCGACTCTGCCCCGGCCATTGAATCTGCAACCTCAGCAGCAAGTCCAACAACCATCGCAGCGCCAGCAATTCATTCAGCCGATGCCGCCACCACAATCAGCCCAAGATCTATTTCCCAGCTTGCACCCTGCTTCCACTCACTCGTCCCCAGCAATACCGGCTGCCCTGACAAAGTCCAACAGTATAGACTCTGGCCAACCTCATCGGGGTCAACATCCACTCCAGCACACTCAAGACCGTCAGCAGTACCACCAACATCAGCAACAACAAGATACGGGTAGTGGCGTGCCTACTGGTTCCAGCGGCCACGCGCCGAGTCCTGGTGACATGTTTGGCGGAGTGGAGCAGCTGCTAAGAGATGTCGGCGGAGGGCCGGGAGAATGGATGGTACGAGACCAAAGTGCATTGGCATGGGGCTTTGGGAATTGGGATCTTGGTCAAAGTGATCCGGATGGATGGCTGGGCAGTGCTGGGAATGGTTTGAACGGTAATGGCAACATGATGGGTCAGGCAGGCTATGGACAGGATTTGGAGGGTATGGATCATCTTGGGAGTATGGACTGGAATGAGGACTGGGCTCCACAATGAAATCATGAGGATTGGGTAGATTTGCCTTGGATGTCGTTTCCCTTCTACGAACAAACAGTGAGAGCTGTCTGTCAGTTCACGCTGAGCCTTGACATCGCATATTTATATATATTATATGTCTGATATATCAATCCATGATTGGACGGGAAGTATTGAGACTGTTGATGTCGCAGAACTTGCCCGGTGTAAGCGCTTGGGAACCACGTGACCTGTCCTACCGAGATTTTCAGGTTGTCAGTCCTGCTTGGCTTCGCGCAACTTTTGTTCAGAATCTGAGTAGCGACGTAGTTTACGTACTATAGAGGAGGACAGTCTCTATATAATATACCTAGTATATAAATAATGCTACTAGGAAGTATTAGGAGTAATTTTGTAACTTAATTCTACGTAGTTGTCGCGCATTTAAAGTTATAATTTTGTATTATAAAAAAGTGTTAAGCCTAGTCACGTAACTTACCTTTCTTAGAATCTGCGTTAAGAGTAGCTATCTTAATTACACAACAACGATAGAGAGATAAGATATATGCAGGTACGTAGTAGTCTTAATTAGCTATTGCTACATTATTTAGGTCTAATTAGTCAATTATATACACTACGTACCACGCAAACTGCGTAGCTACTCAGACTCTGGAGAAAAGTTATGCGAAGCCAAGCAGGACTGACAACCTGAAAATCTCGGTACCCTAACCCTTGTCAAGGTCTTCTCCTTCCTTGTTCAGATGGTTGCACCATCGCCCTAGTGATTGCGACTTTGCATTCCCGCTGGCACCATCGGTATTGCCAAGCTCTCCGATATTAAGACCAAGAATGCTCCAGGAAGGTGAGCGGCTCTCGATGGCAGATCTGCAAATGAATGGAAGCCTTTTTCGCTGACAAAGGTCCATCTCTTGCGGTCCTTGAGGAGTGGACCTGCCCTTTCCATCTTGCCACGGGTAGATCAGATGTGGTCATAATATGAAGTGAAGTACTACCAGGATAATGATATGTATAAGTAGAGTACAAGGTTTGTCGTTCTCGACTCAGTGTCAACTCCATCGAACATGCGGTTCTTCACGGTCTCTTTCCTGGCTTCGCTGGCTTCAGCAGCCATTATTCCTTCCAGCTCTCCCGAGACATACGATGGCCACAAAGTCTACCGAGTCAAAACTGGCAAGTCTTTGTCTCATGTGAAGGAGAAGCTCTCCAGCATCCTGCCATCATGGGAGGCATGGAACAAGAACGTCCACAACCACATCGACGTGGTCATTGCACCCGAGCACTTGCCGGCATTCGAGGGTCTCGGACTTGACTGCACGGTCATGCACGAGAACCTTGGTCGTTCTATCCAGGTTGAAGCCACGGCTCCAAGCTCTTTGGGCAAGCGACAAGTAGACGACCTCGCTTGGTACGACACCTACCACCCATACGATGACCACATTCAGTACTGGAAAGATCTTCAAGCCTCCTTCCCCAACCAGTCTGAATGGATTTCCTCCGGCACCTCATACGAAGGCCGCGACCTCTTCGGTCTCCACCTCTGGGGCTCCGGTGGCCCAGGCAAACCCGCCATTCTCTACCACGGCACCGTCCACGCCCGCGAATGGATCACCACAATGGTAAGCCCTCTTCCCCAACCCTCTCTCCCTCCGACCTAACCTTCCTAGGCGGTCGAGTACATCACCCTCCAACTCATCAACGGCTACAAGTCCTCCAACCCATCAATCAGAACCATCCTCGACACCTACGACGTCTACGTCATCCCCATCGTGAACCCAGACGGTTTCGCCTACTCCCAAACCACCAACCGTCTGTGGCGCAAAAACCGGCAACCCCCTCGCCCCGAGAAGAACTCCACCTGCATCGGCACGGACATCAACCGCAACTGGGAATTCGCCTGGGCACCAGGTACAGGCGGCTCGTCGCCCGACCCTTGCAGCCAAACGTACGCTGGATCTGCGCCGTCGGATTCACCCGAGAACAACGGGCTGGACACGTTCCTCAGGAAGTTGCGAGATACTGTGGGGTTGAGGCTGTATATCGACTGGCATTCATACGGGCAGTACTTCCTTTTCCCGTTCGGGTATAACGAGACTGCCCTCCTGCCTGAGTTGCCCAAGTGGACTAAGACGGGGAGTCTGATGTCCGAGACGATCAGGGATAGTAAGCCTGATCGTCTGACGACTTTCACGTTCGGGCCGGGTGGAGCGGTGTTGTATAAGAGTGTGGGCAACTCGAGGGATCATGTCTATGCTATTGGTGGGGCGGAGTTCAGCTGGACGATCGAGTTGCCGGACACCGGGAGGTATGGATTTGTGTTGCCGCCTGAGTTGATTCGGCCGACGGTCGAGGAGGCGTGGACCGGGCAGGAGGTGTTGTTGACGGTGTTTGATGATGTGTTCTTTGACGGTGTGGGGGACGTGTAAGGTTCTCACTCCATCGAATAAGATTCAGCTTGATCAAGCAGCATCATAAGCGATAGGAACATCGTAATGTCATCAATTCGTCACATAGTCGACCTGCCTCTCTACTGTATATTGAATCATCACGTCGCCCCCACCCCATCCAGCTCCTTAATCAACTCCGACCCCCTCTCCCCCGCCACCATAACCCCAAACTGGGGATTCACCGTTAACGGCGCCACGATACTCGCATCGATGACATGCAAATTCTCCATCCCCACCACCCTCGTCATCTCATCCACACAACTCCCCATCCGACAACTCGAGCTCCAATGCTGCGTCAGTCCCCTCGCGTACGCCGACGGAGTAGTGATATACGCTTTGATCTCCTCCTTACTCGCATCACCAGGGATGTTCAACGGCTCGATCCCCGAGTCACTCTTCCCCAGCGCGGCGAACAAATCGTGGATGAAGGTTGCAATGTCATCTGCGTCTCGGCCCTGGGCGTCGGAATAGAAATTGCCGTCGCCGCCGCTGGGGATGAAGGCCTGGGGGTCGGATGGGGAGGGGAGCAGGGAGACGTGGCCTGTGGAGAGCAGGCCGGAGGTGCCGTAGACGTTGAGCGTGATGGTGCTGGTGTTGGTGAAGGCGGAGTAGCCTGCTGTGCTGATCGTGCCTTGGAGGCCGGTGGGCGGGGTGGCGTCGGTGTGGTTGAGGTAGGTCCAGAAGACGGCGGTCTGGCCGGCGAAGGAGTAGGGGCCGGTGCGGTTTGTGAGGTAGAGGTCGGCGTCTGATGGGGAGGGGGAGGTGTAGGAGTAGGTGTAGGAGGAGATGGAGGGGCTGGAGAGGAGGATGAAGGTGTTGGGGTTGTCGAAGAGGCCGGAGCCGACGGAGGTGTTGTTGAGCCAGCATGATGGTGGTAGGGAAGAATCGAGAACGCCGGCGTTGGAGAGGTTGGTCAGGACTTCCTTGGGCCCGATCCCTGACTTCATGAGGAGAGCAGGGCTAGCAATGGCACCTCCACTGAAGATGATCCGACCATTCGGCGTGAGGTTGATTGTAACTTCACTTCCATCGGCGGTGACCAAGACTCCTGTTGCTTTTGATCCCGAGCGGACAGCTCGCTTGACTGTCACATTCGATTGCAGTGAGAAGTTGGGCCTTTGCAGTGCCGATTGGAGGTAAGTCGTGACAGGACCTCCTCGTTGACCATCCTTGTAATTATACGAAGGTCGCCCAAAGACTGCCTCTTTCTGATCTGGTGTGTCATTGAAGACAGTCTCCGAGTATCCAGCTCCATCGACCAGCCAAGTCTTGACAGCATCAAAGCTGGACTCTACTTTGGACGGAGCGTCCACTTGCACCGAAGGCTGCCGTTCATACAACCTCTGAATTGAAGCGTCGACGTTGGTACTGTTCCATGTGGTGGGAAAATAAGTGTCCCAATCCGAGGCCGGTGGCTCGAAGTATAGACCGGCGTTGATGGCGCTGGAGCCCCCAAGTGTGCAGCCTCCAAAGACACCTCCCTCATCCTTGCAAAGCAGCGAAGGGGAGCCGGAGAATATCGTGTTATCTGCAAACATACATCAGTCCCTTTGCCTATTTGTGCTCCTTGTGTCGACTTACACAGCCCTGGCACATCGACTCGACTCAGATCAGTAGTATTCAGCCAATCTGGTCTTTCCCTGCCTCCAGTGATGCCATACGAAGGACCACCTTGTTCAAGGAGCAGTGTCTTCTTTCCCGTTTCACTTAATCTGTCCGCCACTATGATACCAGCGGGTCCAGCGCCTACCACGATGTAGTCGTATGTCTCGCTGGTCCAATCAGGTGCTCTGGTAAGCAGAGGAGCCGCCACCGCATTCCGCAGCAAAGCCAAGGTCAAAGTCGTCAAAGGTCCTCTCATGTTTGCGTATTTCAGCTACCACCGTGCTGCCGCCGGCACTTGAGCATTATATATCTACAATCAAGGGTCCACGGGCCGTTATGTGCTTGTCCAGAGCTTGAACCTACAGTGAGGTCATGCCGACCAACGGTCGATACGAGAGGTCTCAAACTTTGATGTGAGCAGGAGACGGAAATGAAGTCATAAGGAATGTTTTTGTGTTTTTATTGCTGGGAACGAGGACAAGCTTTTTCTTTCGGGAAACATTTCTGACATGAGATGAGAGGAAGATATCGTACCCAGCTGCTTGTCGCCTGGGATGGATGATTGGTCTTCAAAGCGGAATACTCAGCTTGTGCCAACATGAACGCTGGCAGGGTATGCGCAGGAAGGGCACTGTTCTGCGAGCTGGTAGGATGAGAACCATGCAGGATCAGCCGCTAGAGAAGTAATGCTGATGAAGCTTGATGGAAATGGCTCTGGGAGGGGCTGTGCAAAGAAGGACAAACTGGGGCCGAAGTGAAGGGCTGGTATAGGCATTTGAGGCTTTACCTCGGTCACTTCTCTGCGCTATTCTCTTTCCTTCACGGCACTCCTTCTTGATTCATACATCAGCTGGATCTCCAACATTAGTTTCCACATCTACGCTCCCTCCTCAAAATGCCTCGCAAAATTGATGTTGCATGCTCAATGCGAACGAGAAGATGACATCATCCTCGAAATCTTCTCGTACTCGGATGACACGAGCCCGAACGTTGAACCATTTCATCTCTGGTACACGACGATTTGCTTTAAAATTTATTTATAGGCAGGTTGAACGCAGGAATATCACAGTAGCAATGAGCTTCAAGCGCTGTCATGCTATACAACATATCATTCACCCCCCCAAGTAAGGAAGTACACTTCCAAGTGCATCGGCCCTTCAATCCTTTGCATGCCCATTGGCAGTTCCATGCGTAGCCTTCTCCCCTTTCTCCCTCTTCTCACCATCTCCCACCTTCCAAGTCGTAGTGATAGCCCCCTTGTGCTTCCTCGTCGCCAACACCCACTCCCTATACCCCCAAGCCGCCGCAATGGCCGCACCAGGCCCGACTACCACCATCCCAACACCCAGCAACAAGACCAGACTTGCCCAGCTCTCCTTCACCATCCCGGCAGCCTTGAGATCCCAAAAGCTATACACCACCCACAACATCACATTCCCCACACTAAATATCTCATCCCACTGCAACCAAACCCTCATAATATCCTCAAACCCCTCCTGACTCGCCGGCAAACCGACCGGCACAAACACCTCCTTCAACGAAAACCCCATCGTCGCAATAGTCCAAACCCATGTGCCCGCCGACACAACCGCCAAACTCCCCACCGTCCACGCAATAGTCCTCAAATCCCCCAACGGCGCCCTCAACCTATCCTCCTTGACCGTATCCCTCGCCACGGTATGCGAAAGCACCCACTGCACAACCCCCACATTCACCGGATAAACCTGCCAGACCCAATTCCACCAATGCCTCTGCTCGCCGGTCTGCGCAAAAAACTGGAACCAATGCGGCACCAGCGCCCCGATGACCATGGCCGGCAGAACGGTACTCGTCCACTTCATGCTCGTCAACCGCATATCCCTCGCTTTGAAGTTCTGGATTTGGGACGTGGTCCAGAACAGTGCGAAGAATACGCTGCTCACGAGACCGAAGCCGGCGAGTTGGCCTGCTAGACCGAGGAGGCAGGGGAGGGCCGCGATGGTGAAGGCGTTGGAGCGACGGGAGGATTCGATGAGGAGGAGGGCGTAGACTACGCTGAGGTCGGTGATGAAGAGGAGGGTTTGTGTGCGGGAGAGCGGGTCGGTGGCGAGGATGGAGGGGAGGAAGGCAGCGGTGGCGGGGAGGAGGGTGCTGTCCAGCGCGGGGAGGAAGGGGAAGAAGGAGGGGAGGAGGGAGAGGGTGGTGTTGGTTGGGGGGTGGTGGTAGTGGCGAGTCGAGGAGATGGGGAGGAGGGAGGGGAGGATGGAGTCTGCGGTGATGATGCGGGAGGCGAGGTAGAAGGAGATGAAGAAGGGGAGGCAGAGAAGGAGACGGGTGAGGCGCCATTCTCGTGTTTTGCCGCCTTGGGAGGGGTTGAAGCTGGCGGTGCCTTGGAGTGAGCGCTGAGGAGGTGGGAGGTAGTTGAGCATGGGAACGTTGACGACGCCCTCGAGTTGGAGATCTTGAGGGAGATCGCCCGAGTGTGCTAGCAGATAGGTTGCTGCCCATCTGTGGAGGAAGGTCTTGGAGGCTTGCATCCTTGTGACGAAGTTGGCTTGCTTCCCTTGGTCCTGGACAGGTTGTTTCCTAACGTCTTGGAAGTCCTGAAATGCGTGCTGAATCTGTGCCTCCGAAGGTCGATCGGATCCAAGCTGCTTGTCCAAGGAGCGTAGGGAATTGGCCAATGCTGCCGCACTGAGGATTGCATCGTTGCCGCCGACACCAGCATTTGGCGTAACCTTGTGGATGGAGTCGCCAATGCATACCATGCGGCGATAGAACCACTTCTCGTACTGTGCTTCTTCCAGAGGTACTAGAGTATACGAAACGCTCAATTCGTAAGTGTCGTTCAGAGTTACGCTGCCGTTGGGTTCCATATTGATGTGCTTGGTGTCCTCCATGAACTGCTTCGCATCTTCCGGAGTGTACTTTGGAATCTCGTCATGCTTGTACACCCGGTCGAGCTTCCTGAATACAAACCAGAACGACCTACCAGGCTCCATCACAATGTTCATGGTAGACATGTGCTTCTCGTAGGTGATATCTAGTCGACCAGCCTCGTCCAGACCTTCAACACTTCTTGAAATGCCGAATAAGCACTGATACTCAGCAGACATATCTGCTCGCGTCAGCGAAATACACAACCCGAACCTTGCACACTTACTCGTCGTATCCTTTCCGTTGAAATACCCTGGATGCCCCTCATTGCCACTCCGCCACATCTCCTTCCTCGTCACACTGTTGACCCCGTCTGCACCCACCACCACATCGCCATTGTACCTCTCGCCGTCCATACATACGACCTCCACTCCCTCTCCCGTCTGCACAACCTCCTTAATCCTCCTCCCCAGCACCACCTTCTCCTTATCCTTCAAGTTCTCATATAACGCCCTCAACACCTTCTGCCTCTCCGTGAAAATCGGATCATACCCCGTCCTGGTCACCGTCAGCACTATTCTTCTTGTGCCCACCCTGTCCATTCCCCTCCTTCCCTCCCTCCCTCTCACCCATCTTCCAAGTCATCACTTACCTGACACCCATCAACCTCGGCCCATCATTCCTCCACCGTTCTCCCCCCTTCACTCCCCCCTTCGGTCCCACATACCCCCCGTTAGCAAAATGCTGCACAACCGTATGAAAAGGCGCTACCCCCGAACTGATCTCGTCCCAACAACCCAACTGGTCCAGGACGCGGGCGCCGGGGGGCGAAATGGCGATGGAGGCGCCGACTTGCGGGGCGATGGTGGTGCGGCCTTCGAGGAGGGTGTAGGGGATTGAGGCGCGTTCGAGGGCGTTGGCGAGGGTGAGGCCGGAGATGCCGCCGCCGATGATTAGGACGTGGAGTTTGGGGGCGGGGGAGGGGGACATGGTAGTGGGTGAGGGATGTGGTGGTGAGATTGGGAAAGGGACGGGGGCGTTGAGGAGCGACGGGAAAGGACTTTTGGGGAGAGGGTGATTGGGGGTTATTTGCTGCAGAGCGATAGAGGAGATGTAAGAGGTTGAATCAGGGAATCCAGAGGTATACGTATCGTGGGATGCTGACTGTGTCGCTGAGGGCGGTTCGGTGCTTGGTATGGAGCCAACACATGTGATAGGCGGGTTGCCCGAATAATTTGCAGCCAACTAAATGCCCTGTAGAGACATGGAGATGCGGCAGGCTATAAGGACCCTTTGACGATCTGTGTACCGCTAGAGCTTGATCGACCAGCAAGCACATGTCAACCTTGTCCTGAAGGCATGGTAAACGATCGGTGCAATTCCGTCCTAGATCCCAACGAGATGTTACCGTAAAGGCCGGAGCGATCGACCGTTTGGTTATTTCTCTGAGTCAATTGATTATGCTGTCGCTGTTTCAAGTGGAGTACCGGATCGTGCTGGGAAAGTTGTTGGCCAGAAAGCCTGTCAGCGCTAGCTCGAAAAGGCATTCATTCTGCGAAGATAAGCTCGTCATTGGAAACAATTGAGGGGGATCAGAAATGGTAGCAAGATGAGTTTACAGTATTGTACATTGTTGACAGAGATGTCCCTCTATGTTACACTATGTCTAGCCATCTGGCGATCTATACACTTTTGGACCATGCAAAACGCCGCGCTTGGTATCACCTTTGTCTCCACCCTCATGCCCATCGCCATGCCTAATGGAAGAAATATTTGCTCTCTCTCAGCGTTCGTACATCGAATGAACCCTTTTGCGGGACGTCCGGGAAGGTCAGTGGCAACCAGATGTTGCTCTTCCTCATCACAGCCGTGGCCTTCCTCGTCACCTTCATGCCCAGCATCTGTGCCCGTAATTGCGCCTCGGTGAGATTGGCATCATCTTGACCGTCCTCTGCATCGCTCTCTGCCTCGAATGATTGCGGCTCTTCCGCAGAAGCAGCGTCCTCGGCTTGCACGTCAAGAGCCTCGTTGGCATCGGCCTCCGCTTCGACATCGACCTCTCCTTCAGGAGCAGAACCGAGCCTCTGGCTAGCCAGACCCGTAGGAAGGACAAGAGCATCCCAACCTCCCTCTTCCTCGAAGATCCTAGCAGGTGTCATCATCTCCTCGCCCTTCTTCCTCTCAGCTTCATCCTTGCTTGCCAGCAGCCTCAATCTCTCATGCTCAACCACGAGCTCACGTTCTGCTATACCTAGAGCCTTGTATGCCTTCATCGAAGCTGCTCCAGCGCCTTTGCGCCATGCAGAGATCTTCTTGCCGGCAGGTGACGCGGCATCAATGCATGCTTGATACATGCATCCTTTGTATCTTGCCTCAAACTCCTCTTTGAGCCGACCAATGATGTCTTCTCGATGCATGTGGACAAAAGCGTCACGCAAGAGCTCGCTCAGCTCGTCGCGGTCGCATGCATGCGTCCAGAATGAGTCGTGAATAGAAGCGAAAGTGATGCCTTTCTCCTCGCATTTGATGGCTGACAACATCATGTGGGTAGCGTCAAGAGAATGAATGAAGTTGGGCGGGAAGCCCTGAAGCTGCTTTCGTCGGTGAACCGGATCCCATGATTCAGGCTCAGTGATAGACACATGTGACACGGCAGTCTTCAGAATCTTTGCTGGAGCATCGCGGTAAGGCTGGACGACCGGAAACTGAAGAGGAGTCGTCCAGATGACTGTCGATCTAAAGGAGTAGTTCGGTCGATTCTTTCTCACTTTGCCTGCCTTGGTAGTCTTGGTCTTGCCTAGCCGAATTGATTCAATTTGTTCGGGTGTCACACTGGTGGCGATGCGATCAGCGCACCGTCCTAACCATTCTTGAATGGCTTGGGCTCCCCTGAACATCTCGCCAAGTGACCCGAAGATCTTGCGGGCGATATAAGAGGCAAGCGTTTGATGGTTGATGAGCTCTGTAGATTTGATCTCGGGGAAGATGTCTTCGATCTGCTTCTTTACTTGCGCCTTTGCGCCAAAGAAGGAGACACCATAGACATTGGTCATGACTGGTTGCTTGACGACCTTGCGGGTGATGCGACCATCCAAGATCTTTGCGATTGGGTTGCCGAGTGCGAGATCTTCCTTGATTGAGGATATGACACCTTCGGCGACGGCAGTGTAAACATCGCTTGGTCTATCACCAGGTATTAGGTTCACTTGACGTGCTCCAGCTTCATCGCCTCCAAGAGCAGCATAATGTTGAAGTCCATTGCAGGTACCATCTTGGTGAATCGGGAGATGACTGCGGTATTTGGTCGGGTCGGGAGAATCTAGAGCGTGCTTCAATTCGTAGCAAGCTGCGAGGGTCTGCCAAGCGTCCTCAGACTTGCGCCACCATTGTCGACCCGTGAGAGGGTTGTTGGCCGAATCGTAAATATCGTCAAGGTGATCCATGACGAATTGTTCACGTTCAGAGAAGCTAGCCTTGTCGTATCCGAACACGTTTGCCAGGTGAATCTTCAACCACCTCAACCCACGCTCGCCGAGTTCTTTCCCTTCAGCAAAGGTCAGAAGACCACGAACGTTATCGGCGTTCATGTGATTGAGATAGACACTCATCGGATATGCCCTTCCTCGGAAATCTACATTGTGTGGGAAGTACATCCGATCGTACCGAAAAGATCGTGCAATCTCAAGCTGTAAGTTTTGGTGACAGCGTTGCGAATGAAGGCCGGTCTTCTTGTTCTCGATGTCTTGCATTTCAGCGAGCCACTTTGCGCGGACGTTGGGATCTCCTGTTGCCGATGGCTCTGGTGGCACATCAAATTTGGGATCCAAGGGAGCAAAGTTGCCTATTGGCTCTCCAGAATTCCAAGCATCGATTTGGACGCGCAGCACGTCTTCGTTGATATGCCAAGCAGTCTTGCCTAGGGCAGTGATGGCGGAGAAGACATTCTTCATGTGACCTCTTCGAGCAGCTGCTTTCACGTATTCTTTAGGTGTCTTGTCGTTGGCTGGAACCCGCACAAAGTCGGTGATGTAGTGAAGATAGCCGCCAGATTTGAAGTCCGTCCATGGCAGTGGCTCGACCAGCATAGGCAACTTCTTGCAAATAACGCCGCCGATAGGTTCTTTTCGAATCTTTTCCTGCAGCTCTGGGCATGCAGCCACGAGATTCTGTCGCTTGCCCTTGATGTAGGTCATCTTATAGAAGAACGCGGGTCTCAGTCTCGTGATCGATTGCTTCGTCCGGGGATGCTCTCGTGTGATTGGCATTTTGGCGATTTCGACAAATTTGGAGATGAGCATGGCGCCAATCCTCATCTTGATATGGAGTGGCCACTCAGTATGTCTGGCGAGGTCTATCTTCGAGGGCCGGACAAATCCGCGGCCTTGCGCTGACCTCGCCTTGCCATTTTTCCTCCTTTGTGCCTGAAGCCGTGCGCGGTCTTTCCGTACAATCTCCGCCACGACCTCAGATTCGATTTGTGTGCCAAGATTCTTTGCAATGTCGGTCACTCTCACGCTGTTTCTGTACTCATCGGTGCGTTGATCCTTCTCCCGCGCCAGCATTGACATGAGAGATATGACAGTGATGACTGCGAGTTTCTGAGGTGGAAGTTGCTCCAGATAAGCGCCAGCATAATCTGCGTCCTCACGGGGTGACCCTGACCTTGACCCAATGGGGCTTTGGGCCATGCGCTCTTTCGCGTCGGCCACTTCCTTTTCAAGGAGAGGAACCAGGTCAGAGTGCCACCTCCACATCATCGCATTGACGCTCCGATTGCTAAGAGCGCTATTGATGCCGACAGATTGAAGTTGTTCTTCTTCCGCTTTCCAGCGCTTCACTGCCGCTTCCGACGCTGTGTCTTCGAGTAGCTTTTCTCGTTCCGTATTTCGAAGGAGGACAGCTTCTGAATCAATAGGCTCATTGACTTCCTCTTCGAGTCGTCGTTGTGCATAATGGTTTTCCTGCACCGTGAGGGTCTCTTTGAGAGAGATCAGACTAACGCCTCTCTGCTCAACCTGGAGGATGTGCGGCACATCTTCCTGCTTCAGCTTGTGTTCGACGGCTTTTTCACTTGACACGGCTGTCACAGCTTTGCCAGCGTCAGTTGCATTGATCATGGGTGTGTCGTGCAGGACGGACTTAAGCGTGTCATATTCGCTATCAGTCCACATATCGTTCGATTCGAGGTCTTTATTAGACAAGCGAGAGTGTCCAGCGAAACGTTTGACCTGGGCCCTTTGATCGGCCTCGTCGGGAAGAGCAAGAGCAGCACGCATCACTATCATGCTCGCATACGCCGATTGTTTTGTCCGGTCGAGGTTATGTCGCTTGTAGTAGTTTGCCATCTGGCGAAACCGCTCTTTCGGCTCTTGGTATTCAGGGCTATCCAGGAAGGCCTCCAGGTATGTCTCATGGGCATGCAACACATCTGCCTCGGCGACATCAGGCAGCGTAACCAACCTCTTGATGATTTGTTGAGCACGATCAAACCGTCCGACTCTTAAGCAAGCGTACAAATTTTGCAGCAGATCGTGACTGTTGTTTCCCAGAGCGCTTCTTCTCGACGTAGTCTGCGGCGGTTCTTCGGTGGGCAGTATCAACAAGTCATTTGTGTTGGGGTGATTTGAGGACCACTTGTTGGTTGGGAGAGGATAGTGGAATGGCTCGTAAGCACTCGGGGTTGCGAATTCAGCGTGTCCAGCAACACTGGCAAGGTTGCGAACATGCAGTGATCTCGTGTCATGGTGGCTGTTGCTGTTGTTGCGCGGAGATCTCGAGGGTGAATTCGTGTGAGTGGTGTTCCATCGCAAACGTGCTGGCCATAAGAATGGTAGATGAACCTGTTGAAGTTCTGTGGCAAGACTGCTCGAGGGTTTTCGATGCGGTCTCCGACCAGCAGCTCGAAGAAGCATCTAGGCCAGTCTCTCTGAATAAACCGACGTTTCAGACATGCAAGCTGGCGATACGCTTATAATGAGCGAGTGTGTGACAGGCGAATCGCGGAATGGTGTTCTTAAGGATAAAGTGGTGTCGTGTGCTCGAAGGAGATGGATGGACGATCGGGCAAAAAAGTTTCCATGTCGTAGCTCCGAGATCTAGCCTTGGCGCAATTTGCAGAAGTGAAAGTTTAGCCGACCGCGGTCATGACGATTGCCACTCCTCGTGAGGTCACCCGGCATTGTTCATACTACATGGCGATTCGAAAGCCGCTGAGACATTTGAGCTGCTGACATCTGCACACTTTCAAGCTCATGACCCTTTGCAGCTCGATTTGCAAGTCTCTCCCGAAGCATCCCAGGCAATGTCTTCATATCACGACTCCGATTATCCTTGCGACTTTCGCAGCATTCCCTACTCCCATTCGGTACCCTTGAGCCTTTGCATCAGATATTCCACCTCAACTTCTTTGGTCAAAGGGATCACATGATCCTGTAGTTTGTCAGTAAGAGCATGTGTCGTACAAGAGTGGTCTTACCTTGTACATCGCAACCACGGCTTCCGAGTTGATCTTCCCTTGCTCCTCCTGAGGTCCCAGACTCGGATCTGTTCCATAGGTCTTTGCCTTCAGACCAAGTCTCTCCAACACTTTCTTCTCCACGTTGGCGTCCGTGATGGCCTCGTCGATACCTTTGCGGTCTTCAGCCTTGATGAGCTTCACAAAACGATTGGTCTCCTTCCTGAACTTGGACTCTGCTACGAATTTGCCAAAGTGTATTCTTCGCGACAGGGCCTGCAGACAAGTGACATCGCATGTGGCAGCAGAACCATAGTTCTCTTGAGCCTCTCCACGTTCCGCTCGGCCGAACTGAACACATGCGTTCGGTAAGATATCGGAAATGTAAGATTGCTTGAGCTTCTGGTTCACGTTGACGTCGTTGGGGTGTAAGATGCTTGGATACTCGAGGGGCGGTAATATGGGTTCCTGAAGGAGATCTGGGAAGAATGGGTATTCATCTGGTGATTGGTAGCGGCGGACGAGAGACTGGAGTTTCTCTTGTTCTGACAAGAACCAGTCGGACAGTGAAAGATCACTACCTGGGATCGCCACCCCACCCGGTTTGTAGATAGTCGCGTTGAGAGGGAATTGTACTCTTTCGATCAAATTAAATGTGATTGTGTCCTCCAGGCGACTATGCATATGTTAGCATTCGTCTTTACTGAGCAAAGCCGAAGTCGGAGGCTTTACATGAGAGTTGATCGGATGTTTGCCAAATCCAATGCTTTCAGGGGATCAGCAAGATCAATGGCTGAATCCATGATGCAAATCGCTCAGGAATCAGTCGCTATAATCTCGTCAGCCTGGATGCTTTATCACGAACGCAGCAATTTGCAGGCGGTGCAGCAGAGCAGTTGGCAGTGATGGTGAAGAGTGACGAGCCGAGTCAGGATTGAAGCTTTTTGAGACATCCCCAAACTTCGACCTCACACGACCACAGCTCTATCACATGTCACGCTCAAAATGACATTCATCCGGACGACACGCCCAGTAACGAAATCGCGACGATCATAACAACGACCATCCAACCTCTTCCCTCTTCCACCGCCAACATGTCTATCCCTAGAGGTCGAAGTCCGTTTCGGCAGCGTCCTCCCATCTCCAACAGCGATCACGATGACGAGGATGCATCCTATCTTTCAGTATGGCATATGCGCACAGGGGACGTGACCGAGTATTAACACAGCCCAGAGCAGACAAATCGAGGCTTTTGGAAGGACACTCAATGCGACAGCTAGTCAGCTCATCGGAGGGGATGCGAGTCAACACTATCAGCACGCGCTCGGAGAGATACATCGCGAGCTCAGGAAGCCGATCATGCAGCGATCAGTCTTTGCTCTGGCCAAAACGAACCCTCGCGAACTGATGCGCTCGACGTTCAGCACCTCAGAGATACAACACCGAGCTCTCTCTCATTTATCTGATGATTTGCTTTCGAACATACCTGACACTCGGAATTCGTTCAGCTTGTTCCAAGGCTTTGAAGCGACGAGACCTGAAGATGATCACAAAAAGAAGAAGAAGCATGGGCGGCACGGATCCAAAGGGCAGAAGCTGTTGGAGGAAGGCAAAGGGTCGAAAAAGAGTCAATCAGGACTCACACGGCTGGAGGGAAAGAAGGGGACGCTCGATCATCGGCTAGAAATGATGGAGATACGGAAGAATATGTGCGCCTCCGAGATCGTTGAAATCGACAAGAAGATCGGGAATCTCGCGGCCATGCGGAGGAAGGTAGTTGACAGACTGGCCTCGCTCGAGCTGGAAGAGACGGATCTGGAGCAAGAGCTAGCTGAGACTGCAGCAAAGCTGGAAGATATGCAGGAGGAGATGGCTACGGCGAATGCAATGGCAGACAAGACGCCCCCCGGCTCGGTCGCTGGTGGGACAGACATGCTTGATGCTCAGGACACGAAGCCAGACGAATCGCTTTCCGCCGAGGATAACGATTTCATGTCACAGTCGATATATCAACAGATTCCGACACCAAAGCGGAAACGAAAGGTTCCCAGGCGCGTATCGATGCCTATACTTCACGAACATCTGGAACCGGGTTCTCGAATCAAAGAGTTCCAGGCTCATACAGACATGATCACTGCCCTGGACTTTGACGTGCCTTTCGGCACAATGGTATCAGCTGCCTTGGATGACACTCTACGAGTCTGGAACTTGAATACTGGCCGCTGTATCGGACTACTAGAAGGTCACCTGTCCTCTGTCTGCTGTGTTCAGGTCGAGGACAACATCGTTGCGTCCGGCTCGAACGACGCCACAGTCAGATTATGGGATCTGTCGCAAGCCGACTACGTTCCTACACCCACCAAGTCTTCCAACTCAAAGACCGCAGATCCTGAGGCCTCGGAAGCGGAATCAGACAACGAGTTTTCCCCCGATGCTGACCTCCCGTCAGAACCCATACCATCCGCCCCCTCCGCGTCAGCCATGGCCGACTGTCCCCTCTTCACACTATCCTCTCACGTCGCCGAAGTCACGGCTCTCCATTTCCAGAATCAAACCCTCGTTTCAGGCTCATCAGACAAGACACTCCGACAATGGGACCTCAACACCGGTCGATGCGTCCAAACACTAGACGTGCTCTGGGCCGCAGCACAAGCATCGAGCACATCCGTCTCCTCAACGCCCTTCTCCAGCGCCTTCCCCTCCCCATCACCATCCCTATCCAACAACAACGACTGGTTCCGCCCCTCGGTACAGCGGACACAGACCGCTTCGGCAGTTGAGGCAGACTTCGTCGGTGCCCTCCAAATCTTCCAGTCTGCCGTAGCGTGCGGGACCGCAGATAGCGTCATTCGATTATGGGATTTGCGGTCGGGCGGCGTGCAGAGGCAGCTTATCGGTCACACAGGGGCGGTGACATGTCTGCAATTCGATGACGTGCATCTCGTGACGGGAAGTCGGGATCGAAGCGTTCGGGTAAGTAACCCCCTCCCACTCTGGCATATCACGCGGAGGATAAACTAACAATTCCAGATCTGGGATCTCCGCACAGGCAGCATCTACGACGCATTCGCCTACGATCAGCCCGTGACGAGCATGCAGTTCGACATGCGCCGGATCTGTGCCGCTGCTGGGGAGAATACGGTCAAGGTTTACGACAAGGGAGATGGGAATCACTGGTCTTGTGGCGCTGGAGCGCAGGAGGACGGCGAGAATGCGAGCGTGGTGGAGAGAGTGAGGATTAGGGATGGGTATATGGTTGAGGGAAGGAGGGATGGGATGGTTGGGGTTTGGGCTTGTTGATATGTTGCCTGATAATGAAGATCTATGATATGGTTCTCGTCTCTGAATCTGCTATCGGCATGCCGACGCTGTGTTGCGCGGCCCAAGCTCTATCAGGATCGCTATGCCTTCCAAAGCTCCTCATCATAGCCAGAGGTCCTCCAAGCCCAAGGCTCGATGAGTATCAATCGCCGCATCACTATTTTCATCCGTAGCCACGGTCGAAGCCGCATCGCTACTTCCATTCGAAGCCACGGGCGAAGGCTCCTGGAAAGTGGGATCCTGAGCTTTTGCCGCCTTGAAAATCAGGCTTCGTACATCATCCCGATCCCAATCACGGATAATGTCCAGTGCCGATCCATGCGGTCCGGGAAGGAACACACTCGCGCCATGGTCGAGCAAGAACCGTAGCATATTAAAGTTGTAGGGATGTGTTTCCCACGGATCGGGTTCATCGGCGTACTCCAAGCCTGTATGGAAGTCACGCAGATCAGATCGCCGCTGCTCTGGTGTACCATACCAGCAACTCCAAGGCGAGATACTCGTGGCTGCATCGTACCTGCAGATAACGGCTGAGGACTCGCCGTATTTCTGCCAGCAGACATTACAAGGCCTGCCATTCGGATCCCGTAGCGCGTCCGAGTCTGCCTCCCATAGGTGGACCGGCAGCACAGGATGGCGGAGGAACACCTGCAGTGGTGTACCACATGGCCCGGCCTGGTCCACGTTGACACCACGCTCGAGCAATGCGCTGGCGAAATGGTCTCGGGAATGTATTACCGCGTAGTGAAGTGGTGTTCCTAAGTCCGATTGCGCGAATAAGTCCGCATCGTGGTCCGCATAGCAAGTTGAAAATCTTGATACGTGACCGTGCATTCACTAGATTGTGCAAGGCCGTGCCGTGACTGTTCGTTGCGTTTGGATTGGCTCCACAAAGAAGTAAGCGTTTTGCGATCCCGTAGTCTTCAAGGTCGAGCCTACTTGAGCGGCATAGTTCTACAAGAGCTTCACTTGCTACCCAGGCATCTGCAAGGCCCTCAGCAAGGAGCAAACACGTCTCGTAATAGCTTCGAAGCGTGTATGGTCCCGGGCCCTGCATCGCTAAAACGAGAGGCGTACCACGAGGAGTTCTTCTCGCAGCGTCAGCTCCATGTTTAAGCAGTAATTTGACAGCGGAGAGATTGCTACTTGCGGCAGCGACTTGGAGTGGGGTGCCCCAAAATCCCACCGGCATATCCAGTGGTAGCCCTTCCAATATGTAGCTTTCGAGAAGATTCAGATTCCCGGACTCGGCCGCGCGGTATACTTCGTGGCCAGACAAGGATACCGCTGCACCTCTCCAGCGTAGCTCTTCAACAAGACCTTCGGCACGAGGCCCAGAAAGCGAAGCAGCAGCCAGAACGCCACCATATTTCGCAGATCTTGCATTCACATCGGCTCCGTGATCAAGCAGGCACGTAACAGCCTCGCGACGTCCTCTCCTTGCAGCGGCTTCCAGGGGCGTCCCGAATTGGACAGATTGTACTTCGATAGCTGCGTTGTGTCTCAAGAGTAAAGCAATTCCAGCAACATCACCCCTGCTCGCGGCGATGTGTAAACCACATTCACCCGTAATCTCAGATGGTTCATCTCGAGCACCATACTCAAGTAACGCACTCATGAGCACTGTATTTTCCGCGAGTTGGATTGACCGGGCAGTCATTGCTTCATCAATCACCTGTGCTTCAGTCAAGTCATTTGTGGTGAACGCTTGTACTAATCGTTGCTCGTCTTCCCAGGAAAGCCTGGAAGAATCCTTGAAGCCAAAATCGACTGCTCGAGGATACCATTTTCGCGGGTGTACTCCACAAGTCGCGCACCACAGACGACCCTTACCATCCTGAGACGGCGTCACTGATGCACCAGCGTTCAGAAGAGAAATCACACATTGACTGGAGCCGCCCAGCACAGATGCGAACAGAGGACGAATAAGGCCTTGTTCAGAGTCGGGATCAGCTCCATGTTGTAGGAGACAATCCACAACGGTATCTTGACAGCGGAGGGCAGACATGCAGAGTGCTGCATTGACGACATAGTGGGCAGCAAAATCACGGTCCCTTATGCTGAGGGGCCCCTGGTCAGCCAGATTCCGGAATTTTTTGGATAGTGACGCCTCAGCTTCTGGTAGAAAGGCTCTGAGTAAATCGATATCGCTGAAGTTGCCGAGAGAGCGCTGGACGAGTATCTTTTCACAGACTTCTCGAAACCCGTAGACAGCAGCTGGAACGAGTGCATCGAAAGGAGCGCGGCCAGGGCCGAGTCCTTTGAGAACTGTCCGCAAGACAAGGTCAGCGGACAAATGTCTCTCATTCTCAAATATCGTCCGACGTAATTCTCGACACGCCACACTGTAAGGAGATCTCTCGCTAGGAATCTGGCTTGTAAGATCCGCTCCGAGATCAATCGCGCATTGCACCGCTTGTAGACTGCCATGGGAGCGGAGCCACCCTTGTAGGATCCGTGTTACTAAGCAATCGCCAAAGACGTCGCGGGCATTCAGATTTGCACCTCTTTCGATCAGTAGATTGATCAGCTCGACTGTGACGTCCAACCTGTTGAATGCCGAGGGTACTACGTCATCCGTGAGTTGCAAAAGAGGCGTACGACCGCTCTCATCGACTGCGTTAACGTCCGCTCCGCTACTAACCAACAACGTGACCGCGCTGACATTACAAGAGATGACAGCTTCATGCAACGGAGTGTGTCCGTACGCGTCCTTATCATCGATACCAGCACCCACGTCAAGTAGAAATCGGATGAGATCGACAGCGAATTCGAAGTGGTGGCCGTCTTGGATCCGACATGGCCAATGCAGTAGACTGTCACCTTTTTCGTCCTTTGTAAATAGGTCTGTATTCCCACGGTTCCGATAGGATTCGACTTCATGCTTCAAGATACATCCTATCCCCTCAATCACGCTCAGACCAATCTGCCTGGTCGGCGAAGCACCTCCGTGTGATGCCATTATCCGAGTAAATTGCAGCGGGTCCTTCTCATGTTGTAGTTGTAATCTCAATGGTGTCATTACATGTTTCGCGTGGATCAGCGTCGACACCTCTGCGAGTAAAGAGCAGTCGCATGGCGACCCGCACTGACGCAAATGGTACTGCCAATTCTCTGCGGAGTATCTGTACAATTCCGTTACGTCGTCGTGGTCAGCAGCATAAAAGGCTTCCGCACAATGGTCTGACGTCTCAAGTCGACGTTGTACTTCAGGCACGATTCTTCCAATATGATGCAGAAGATCCTCAAGTTGCATGAATTTTACGTATGCGCGGGTTATTGTAGCGTGCACTTGAGTGTGACTGATTGACTGTCCCCAAGTCTGGCCATCAGGCCTTACCACGCTCTCTGCCGGACCTGAAAGGAACTCCCTTGCGGTCTCATGAAGGAAATACAGTTTGTTGCCGTCAATCATGACGAAGAGTCCGCACCAGTGAGGAAGCTGTCGCTTGAACTGCTCCACGGAGAGTGGGTGGCTATCCATGGAAGCCAGCGACTTCAAATCGTCTTCCAGAAGGAGGACACAGGCCCGTACTTGCCAAAGCGAGAGAGGGGTGCGAGCCGCCATCATGACAGCAAAGATGTTCGCAGCACGTGTCTCAGCTGCAGAGTCGATGCGAGACAGTATGCTTTCATATGCCGCCTCGACCGTGCGTGGCAAAACATCCAGCTTCTCGATACCATTGTAGAGAGATAGAGTAATACGGATGTGATCGAAGGCCAGAGTGAGCCAGAGGTACGTCCGATTATCCATGCTCAGCAAGCGGGAAGTGATCGCATGAGTGGTTCGCGGATCAAGATCGAGCTCATCGGCAAGGTCTTTGACCCGCCCGTGAATCACACGATCGATTTCCTCCCTAATCGTATTGCTTTCGTCGGCACCCTGAATGCGAATGACAGTTGTTCGATGGGTCCTTCGAAGGTGGCGCTCGATATTGCTGTAAGGTCTGCTCGTAACAAAGATTTTCACAATGCATTGTTTGCTATTGCCAACATTGCCTGATTTGCATGCGTCAACCAGTACTTCCATGAAAGCTGCTTGCTGACCCGAATCACATTCATCCAGAGCATCTACGACACACACAACTTGTGTGCATTTAGGGTCCATCAAAACGTTGACAAGCATGGACCTCAGTTCACTCAGGTCAATGTGCTGTGGAGGTGTTGCAGCATGTCGCTCGAGATGTCTGCTAAGGTGTGGTTGAGACTTGACGATCTGGTGTAGAAAAGCAGATAGTGCCAGTGACGGTTCATTCTGACCGGCATTGTTTCGGAAGAAAAAGTGTGCAATGACGACCGGTCCGTTTTGACCGAAGTGTTGTGGGAGCACCTCATCAATTGCTGCACGCGCAAGGACGGACTTCCCACAACCAGGATCCGCCGAAATCCAGAGTAGAGAGCTATGGCATTGGTGTACCCAGTCCAAAAATATGTCGTTTTCGAAGACCCATTTGCAGGTTCCGGGTGCCCTGTGATCTACGAGGTTCTTGAAGTCCTCATATCTGGAGGTCTTGACAGAAGCAATCAGCTTGTCTGTCATTTCCTGCTCCGCATTGGCCAGGGCTAGACGGCTCCGGTGGTTGTGAATGCCGTCCGATTGACCGGTCTGGTCGTCATGTAAGTAGCCGATATATTCCTTTGCGAAAGCAGCGGCTGCAAGGCTTGCGTAAGGTTGCCATTCCTTGTTCTTGTGTGTGTCGGAATAGTCGCAAATGCCTCTGATGACCAGACAGGGAAAGTTCTGCATCAGACCGGCAGCCTCCATCTCGAAGCATAATGCGCCAGTATCTGCACCAATGCGATCTCGCTCAGTTGCGCTTCTAATCAGACTGTCTCCAGAAGCAATAGTTCCATAGTGAACCACAGGATACGTTCGTGCAGTAGGCTCACGAGCGATTTCCTCGCGCTCATCGCACGATGAGCAATCGACCTTATCTATTGGGTGGTGATACGAAGCTTTGAACAATCGATCCTGCGCAGGACGAGTCCATGGCTCCTTCGGCCAGAGCTTGGAGCCCGCAACGTCTCGAAGTTGCTCATGGAAGGTGGGCCCTTCTCTGAGATGCATGGCTCTGAGCTTTGCGAGCGCAGTCAACAGCTCGTCTGGTGGACCATTGAGCTGTCCCACTCGCTCGAAAGAGCCATCATGTAGCTTCTTGCCGAGATCATACTGGACGACACCTCCGAAGCTGTCCGAAGGGATGGCAACCACGACATCTCCTAGCCGTATGTCTTGAGTCTTGCTCGGTATGGCTCCCCCGATCCCAACCATGAGGCCCAGCTTCATGGCGGGAAATGTGTGCACCATCCGCGAAGCGACCTCTGCGGCGGAGACCTTGCCGTAGCGGCCGCTAGGTAGGGCAGCTACAGCCAAATCTATTGCGCCTATCCTGCCGATTGTATATGTATTCTTGTCCGAAGCATCTTGCTCTTCGAGATCCCCGTACTCTTCGTCGAGCATAAGCCCCACAGCGGCCAACTCGACTGGGAGGGCACAGATTATGCCGAACTGGATCGCCTCCTTCCTGACGGGCCTTCTTTCGTTTGTCGTGGACATCTTGACTCAACAGAGCTGGACCACCTTCGGTCATGTTGGTCCTGGTGACGGACTGACACGCAGGAGCGCCAGCATCGAAGTTTGTGACGACAGAATGGTGCAAGTCTAGAGATAGAGGCATTATTGTCGATATCTACCTTTCAGCGTTCCTCAAGCGGCATCGAGTGGGCAGGCGATTGGACGAGTGCTGCATCCTCAGCTGAACAGCCCCTCATCTCTCCGCCAATGACAATGAGACGTCGAGAGCGCCACATCTTGCCTTGAATTATCGAGCACCGAGTCGAAATGAGCAACAAGCTCGTTATAGACTCGAAGAAGCAGATAGCTGTAAGTGGTGTTGAGCCTGGAAAAGAGGAATTGCAACCTAATTTCTCCGGATCGGTTGTGTCCGACGACCACGCGAATCCAGCTCCACACATGACCCCTTTTCGATCAATCGTCTCGTGCATCACATCAAGGTAATCTTGACATTGCTGCTGGTCTGATCTACCAGACTCAGGAGTGTGGTCATAGACCCTTTCACAATTGGGACCGGAGACAGGTTGCATAGGCCTGCGATGTGCTTTTCGACGCGAGCCTGACAACGCCCGGGGTCTCGTTGTAGACACAGATTCCACAGCTGTTTCGAAGCCTTCAAACAGCTCCGACTCGCCTTCGTCCGAATATCTGCCCCCTATCCTATCGGACCGTATACCTCACATGGCACTTCCCAACATCCCCATGCGAGCTATACCCGAACCCCGGAAACCCAATCCGCCAGACCTCGACTCCCGATTGGCCAATCCATGCGGCGGAACGGAAGTCAAAGGCCATCCAAACACGACGTCAGCCCGCTACCCCACCTCATCTACTGTCAATCCAGTCTCAAAACATGCAAAACACCTGCAGCTCATAGCTCCCCAGAGCTCCTCACCCTTGTCTCTGCCCGCCAGCCGTGCGTGCGAAACCAATGGCGCGGCACAATCGCCTTGAACAACCCGTCTCGCACTCCTTCTGCCCATTGCGGCTCGCCGACCATTCCCGAGCCGTTGTGACGATGCCTTTTCGAGCTCTTGAGATCCAGCAGAGCGGGATCTCGCGAGAGAATCTTGACCTCAAACGTAAGAGGCACGGAACATGAGCTCTCCCAGATGCAAGTCCCCGTCGCGCCGGTCTTGTTCCTCCATCGCTCCGACCGGATCCTCGGCGAAGAGGCACCCGGACGACGGTAGTGGTGCTACCCTGGCATGGAGCTGCAGCTGGTCGACCCCGGTGCGTGCCGTCGTGGTGTAGTAGAGGGGCAAGGTACCCCTCAGTGGGGGCCCAGACCTGGGGTAAGTGAGGGCTCGAAAGTGAGGGGCATAAGTATCCTCGTCATCTCTTGACTTTGCACTCTACCATTCCAAACCACCTGCCTCTGCCTTGTCCAGATTCACTTGCCAGTATCTCCACCTTACTTCGACTCGATCGTCTTCACCAGACCACCACCCCAACCAACCACAACCATGTCCCCCTCCATCCCCAAAGAACAATGGGCCCAAGTCATCGAAAAAACCGGCGGCCCAGTACAATACAAACAAATCCCCGTCGCCACCCCCGGCCCCGATGAAGTCCTCGTCAACATCAAATACTCCGGCGTCTGCCACACAGACCTGCACGCCGTTAACGGTGACTGGCCTCTTCCGACCAAACTCCCCCTGGTCGGCGGCCACGAAGGCGCCGGCGTCGTCGTCTCCCGCGGCGACCTCGTGCAGGACGTTGAGGTCGGCGACCACGTCGGCGTCAAGTGGATCAATGGATCCTGCCTCGCTTGCTCGTTCTGCCAGCAATCCGACGAGCCGCTTTGTGCCAAGGCTTTGTTGTCCGGGTATACGGTCGACGGGACGTTTCAGCAGTACTGCATCGCCAAGGCGGCGCATGTGGCAAGGCTGCACAAGGATATCCCGCTCGACGAGGTGGCGCCTGTGCTGTGCGCGGGGATAACGGTGTACAAGGGGTTGAAGGAGTCGGGGGCCAGGCCGGGGGAGACGGTGGCGATTGTGGGGGCCGGAGGCGGGTTGGGGGCGTTGGCGCAGCAGTATGCCAAGGCGATGGGCTTGAGGTGTATTGCGATTGATACGGGGGAGGAGAAGAGGAAGATGTGTACCGAGACGTTGGGGAGTGATGCGTTTGTGGATTTTGCGACGAGTAAGAATGTGGTCAAGGATGTGCAGGGGGCGACGGAGGATGGGTTGGGGCCGCATGCGGTGATACTCGTGGCGGTGAATGAGAAGCCATTTCAGCAGGCTGCGGAGGTGAGTTGGCTCTCTTTCCTTCCATGCACTGGGGACCTTGCTGACGGTGATTTAGTATGTCCGTCCTCGCGGCACTGTCGTCTGCATTGGTCTGCCAGCAGGTGCTTACCTCAAGGCTCCCGTCTTCGAGTCTGTCATCCGCATGGTGACCATCAAGGGCTCGTATGTTGGTAACCGACGCGATACTGCTGAAGCTCTGGAATTCTTCCGCAGGGGCGTCATCAAGTGTCCGTTCAAGACGGTCGGCTTGAGTGAGCTGCAGAAGGTGTACGACCTGATGCATGAGGGCAAGATTGCAGGAAGGTATGTGTTGGACACCTCAAAGTAATTGACGAAAAGGGAAACGGGGAGGAGATACCAGTCTGTAGGAGATGCCAATTGTGAAAAAAAAGAGGATGGAAGCGGTGTTTTAGCAGAGCCATGATGTATGAAACTCTTTCTTGCTCGTCGCTACCACCACTCCTCGTGTGTACTTGCTAGTCTGTGGAGCAGGCAGTTTTGACCGCAGACTGTAGAGTCTGAAAGAAATGGTAACCCCACTGAAGATAGGAATCATGTAGAGATGATGCCGCCAGTACTGGGTGTAAGAGCAATCATTGCCAGCTATTCAGCACGTTAGACTCCACGACTTCTCGACCTCCTCCCTCATTCGACCCGGCAGACTCTCCTCACACCTCCCCCAGCGACAAAGGTTCAACTGACAAAGACGGTCTTGGGACTCTTGCCCAATTCGAGTACCGCCACCACCTCCGTCATGTCTCGGATCTCCCCGCGTGTCCAACGACTTCACCTCCTCGTTCTTGGTCGTTGCACCGTACCGAACGATGCAGCCGCTGGGGACGTTCGATAAGGCTGCTTCAGACACCGCTGGCTTGTCTGAGAGGAGGGAGAAAGCGCGAGTGCCCAGTAAAAGTGGTTGTTTCTCCTCGTTCCTGCCCTGGCCATCAGGGTTGTCCCTCCTCCCCTCCTCGGCTTCAACTCAAGTTGAGGGTATCAAGTCATCAATTTACTAGGCTTCGATCAGCTCATTGCACACTGGGGCAAGGGAATGTTTTGAAGTCTCAAAAATCTCTTCATGTATCAAGCTATGCTACCCCTCTAACCCAGCGCCTTGCTCCCCGCTATCCCCATCCCAGAATATGATCCCAAGTGCTTGACCCGCCCTCGCCTGATCCCTCCAAGCCAGCCCAAAGAGCTCAGACAAGGCCTAAAAGGTCGAATAAACATTTGCTCTTAGCTTGTTGGTTGTTGTTGTAAAAGTTCCCTAATTTTTGTTCATCGAAGTGGGTTGGTAAAGTAGTAACGATCGGTGCGTCGGGATAATACCGATCCCGCTGCTTATGCTTATGCTTCGAATCTCTTCATTGCTCCTCCTAGGTGATTTAGGAGATGATGTCGGCGGCCTTCTCGGCCATAGCGTAGACGGTGCTCATGATGTGGGTGGCGGGCATGATGGGCATGGTCGAGGCGTCGACGACGCGGAGGTTGTTGACACCGTAGACCTTGAGGTTGGAGTCGACGCAGCCACCGAGGGCCTGAGCGCCGATGTGGCAGGAGCCGACTGGGTGCCAGACGGTGCTGGCGCCGTTCTTGATGTAGTCGGTGACGGCGGCATCGGAGCTGGCAGCAGCACCGGGGACGTACTCGATCGGGCTCAGCGGCTTCATGGCGTTGGTGGCCATCAGGCGGCGGATGTACTTGACGGTCTCGAGCATGAGCTGCAAGTCGACAGGGTTCTTCAAGTGAGCGGGATCGGCGAGAGGAGTGTCGAAGGGGTTGGCAGAGGCGAGCTTGACAGTACCGCGCGAGGCAGGGTGCTGAAGAGCGGCGAGAACGACACCATCAGCCCAGATGAGCTCCATGACGGCCTCTTGAGAAGAGAGGTAGCCCTTGGCAAGGAGACCCTTCTGGATGGCATAGCCGGCACGGGCGGCGTTATCGGCGGATGCATCGAGGTAGGTATTGGGGTTCTGGGTAGCGAGGTTGAGGGCCATCTTGGTCCAGTTGCCAGGAGAGATGAGCTGAGCATTGAGGAAGGCAAGGTAGTCACCAGTGGCAGTAGTGTATGGGCCGGTGGCCTTGGCGCGGTACTCAGCGAGAGCCTGGGCAGCGAAAGTTGGGTCGGAGAGCTTGTTGGTGGTGAGCTCAGCGTTGATGCCGAAGACGATGGGAAGAAGAACGTGATCCTGGAGGTTCTGGCCGACAGCAGTGTTGGCAGCGACGACAGGAATGTTGAACTTCTTGAGCTCGACTGGGTCACCGATACCGGAAAGCTTCAAGATGTGAGGAGTGCGGATGGCACCAGCGGCCATGATGACTTCCTTCTTGGCGAGGATGGCCTGGCGGGGAGCATCGGGGCCGGTAGCGACCTCAACACCGGTGATGGTGTTGCCCTTGGAGGTGAGCTTTGTGACCCGGGTGCCGGTGATCAGCTTGTAGTTGCTGCGACCAGCGGCCTTGTCGTGGTAGGCTGTGCGGGCGGAGTCACGCGAAGCATCCTTGGGGTTCTGGCAATGGGTGATGGCGTAGATGCCGACGGCGTCGCCTCCACCAGCATCAGCGGGGGTCCTTGCGCCCAGCTCACGGTGACCAAGAATGTAGTTCTTGAGCGTCGGCCAGACGTATGGGGAGTGGCTGTTCTGGATGGGACCGCCAGTTCCGTGGTAAGCTGGGTTGTAGGTGATGTTGTAGTCCTTGGCCACATCGGCGTTGGGAGGGGTGTAGTTCTCCGACTTCTTGAAGAAGGGGAAGAGACCGTTCCAGTCCCAGCCAGATGCACCAAGCAGAGGCCAGCGGTTGTAGTCGGCAGATGAGCCACGGTCCATCAACATGCGGTTGAGGAGGGTGCCACCACCGACACCGAAGCCCTGTGCGACTGGGACGGCGCGGTTGTTAAGAGCTGGGTTGGGCACGTAGGAAATGTTCCAGTCGTACTTTGTGCCAGTGCCAGTTCCGGCAAGACCAGGAATCATGATGTAGTCTTCCTTCTGGTCGAGCTGACCGGCCTCGATGACGAGAACGTTGATGTTCTTGTCCTCGGAGAGACGGTTGGCGACGGTCAAACCGGAAGCGCCACCACCGACGACAATGTAGTCGTAGGTGACGGTGGTGTCCTTCTTGGGGACATCCTTCCTGCTGAGCAAGCTGGCCTTGAGGTCGGACAAGGACTTGAAATCGAGGGGAGAGGCGGAGGCGGTGGAGAGGAGGAGCGACACAGTCGCGGCACCAGCAAGAGTGGATCTCATTGTGAACGAGTGTCGAGGTGCAGATCTACTGACTTGGTTGAGTGACTGTGGATGAGAAGGGTGGTGAGAGAAGTTTGGACGGCTGATGATCAAGACTTATATCGTCTGGGAACTAGCGAGAGCATTACCTTTGATTAGGGTATGACACCAATGCACGTGGGATATTGAGGACGGGTAACAGTCCATCGTGCGTTAGTGCCGGTACTGTCTCAGTAGCTGAGCTGAGAAGGTGTACTTGCAAGGCCTCAACGTGGACGGACGGTGAGCTAGCGGCAACAGCTTCTTGCTGGGACTACCGCCGAACACACCAGAAGGAAAAGAAAGCAGACTTCTCCACGTGGGATGTTGAAGAGAGCGGACCGTTGCCAACGTGTTCCAGAAGGTGGATATTGGAATGGGAGGTCAATATCTGGAGGCGGATGACTTAGGGCTCGCAAAGATTGGCGAGATCTGAGCAAGGAAGATGGCCGACACAGACCACACAGACCTGAGAGTGTTCAAGCTGTTACCAAATGTGTTGCGAGATGAGCCTGAAGTGGTTGTCATGCGGCGTAGTCGAAGAAATCCAGGCCCTGAAATTGCCCTGAATTTCCGGGCGAATTAATCGTGGCGCCTGCAGAACGCGAATAGTGTGTGCAGTACCACACGAGAGCCATGCTAGTTCGCTACACAGACTGCAAGATAGATTGCCCTGCATGGTCAGGTAGCCAATGAGGTCACAATATCGATCTTACCAGTGAATACTAACCGGGTCCGCTGCATCCGTTGGAGACCGTTTGTGAACGGAGACTAACAGACCTCATATTCCGACCAAGCTTCCATCTGCTCCATCTGCTCTCTCCTCTCTCTCCTGCAGCGGGTGTACCAGTTTTCCCAGAACAGGATGTCGCGGCAGTTGGCCAATTGCCCCGTCCCAGCCGTCGATTGGTCTCCTGTTCATCGCCTCTGACGCGATGGCAGACGTTCCGATCAAGCCAGTTCACGGCGTTGCAGGCGTTTGCCAGGAGTTTGAACCTTGAGGGAAAGGCAAAGCGACTTCTCTGGCAAGATGGTGCCCTCGATGCTGAATCAGCGGGCACTTTTGTGTGGAGAAGGAGAGCACCTTCCCCATTGAGCCACTCTTTTGGTTTCCCTCGGGTCCTCCACGCCGCAAAGACCCTGAGACACGCAGAAGAGACACCCAGTCCTGTCCTCAGCCCAATACAGCCCTGTCTATTGCATCTTCCAACGGGCCCATGCAATATTGACGCTCGGCTGAGCAATCTGCAACTACTTTGCATCAAAGTGTATTCGTTCTTGACCTTCTCCCTCGGTTACTCTTTACCCACGGCTAACAACACACACATACCCGAATCACTTCCGAGGAAGTCCTGGCGAGTCTGTGTCTCCCTATAGCTGTTGCGAGTAGTTGCCCACGATGTACGAGATCTGACTAGCAACGTCCAACGGTCATACAGGATCGTGGTTCCTTCATCGAGTCCACGTGCTGTCATGACCGGCTCTGTTCGGATGTCTCTTCAATATCAAATCATCGATTCGAAGCCGTGAGTCCGGCAGAGGCACTTCTTCACGGCAGAGACCAAGATCACGATGAGATGAGCAAGCAGACGCATCCTGGCACTGCGGTGTTGCACGAACTGGTCCTCAACCTCCACACTCCATGCGAATATCTTCGCTGCCCATTTGACAGAAGTCAACTTCATCAGAGTCATCCTTCCCGTTCAATGGCTAAGGCGGGCCGTGAAGACACCCGCAGCCATGACGGGGGCCACACGGAGAAGACTCCGGGGGTGTATTCGTCACAGGTATCTCTATCGGCCAAGCTCACTTTCGACTACTGCTCAGATTATGCACCTCACACCATACTCGTCTGCAATTCAAGAATATCTGCACCAAGTCCATTCTCCAATGATAAACGAAGGTAAGTATATACACTCCTCCCCTCTCTCCCCTTCTTCTCCTCCCCACCTCCTTCCCTCCACCTCCCTACGCCGGCGCCTTCCCCAACGCACTCCCCGTCCTATCCGCAAACCCCACCCTCGGCCCCTCCCCATCAAACACCACATAATGCTCCTTAAGCAACGCATCCCCATAAATCTGTACCCTCTGCCCCTGATTGGGCTGTATCCCCCCAAAACACTGCTCACCCCCAATCTGCGCATACGTAACCTGATCCCCGGGAATACTAACATAATACGCCGCGTCCGCCCCCAACGCGACCCCAAAAGTCGGCAACGTCGCGCTGCAAGGGTAGACATACCCGCCCTGGTTCTCATCGTAACTCGCGCCCTGCACCTGCGCGTAATACGCCTGCGCCACGTTCGTATCGACGAGACACAACGACGTGCCCGTGTCCGCGATGGCCGGACTGGCCGCCGAGTTCGCCACTGTCTTGCCCCCGACTTGGAACGAAGACGACGTGAACTGCCAGTACCCCCTGCTCGTATCCACGGGCGCGTAGTGGATGTCCCCCGTGTACTTTGTGTTGTCCAGCGTGCCGAACTCGTACTCGCCCTCGCCGGCCTCGTTGAGCGTGACGGTGAACAGCGGCGAGGAGAGTTGGTCCCGGATGTTATCGAAGAACGTCTTCTGCTGCTTGGGGCGGACGGAATTGGTGTTGCTGAACCCGAGACCGAGGAGGCCGTCGGTTTGTGTGTCGCGCTGGAATTGCGCGGAGGCGGTGGTGGCGAGCTCGACGGCTTGGGCGGGAACGATGGCTTTGCCGATGCTGACGGTGTCGGTGCCGACGGTGCCTGAGGCGGAGGAGCCGTCGCCGTAGGAGATTTTGAAGGTGTAGCCGTCGAGTGGCTTGAAGCTGGTGGAGGCGGATTTGTCGAAGCCTTTGCTGAGGACGGATTTGTCGAACACCCACAGGTCGGCGGAGCCGGTGTCGAGGTTGAGGTTGAGGGTTTGCCCGCCTACGGTTACCGGGGTGAGGTAGAAGGCGCCGTTGGAGTAGGGTGAGGTGGTGGCTTCGCCGGTTTCGCCTGACCCGGAGCCGGAGCCGGAGGAGCCGGTGCCGGCGGGTGGTGCGGCGGAGGAGGTGGCGGATGGGGTGGGCTGGGCGGCGTTGCCGTTGTTGCCGCTACCACTGCCAGTGTCGGGGGCGGTGGATGGGGATGGTTCGGCGGGTGCGGGCTGGTTGATGCCAGAGCCGGAGTCGGAGCCGTCGGAGCCGGAGTTGGAGCCTGAGCCCGAGCCTGAGCCTGCTTGAGGGACAGGCGTGGCGTGGGCAAAGTAGGATGACAGCCAGGAGCGGAAGCGGTCAGAACCACTCGAGGAACCAGAGCCGGTGCTGGACCCGAAGCCGGGAAAGCTAGACCCGGATGACCCGCTCAAGCTGCCACGACCAAGTGAGCCGCCGAAGCTACCCAGACCGGAGCTGCCAGAGGAGCCATCTGCACCGGTAGCGGCTGATGATGTGGACGTGCCGTCCGGGTTGAGGATGATGAGATGCATGCCGTGCTTCTCGAATGCCTTTCGCATGGCGACCTTGGGGTCACGAGTGACGTTGGCGTTTCGGAGACGCTCGACCTTGAACGAACGCTTGTGTAGGTGGTTCTCAGGTACAGGTAGAGGTGCCGGTGCGGCCAGCGCAACCGTGGCCACCGAAGCGGCGGCGACAAGTGACGTGAAATGCATGGCGAAACGTGAGGATATGTCCTTGATACTGTCGAGAAATGAATGTATTCACTGCAGGTAGGTTGGCAGCGAGATGATGTGCACACGCAAGAAGACCTTGTGAAGGAGTGACAAGGGAACGAAGGCGAGCAGTGTATCAAACACGTGCAAGCAACGAAAAGTGCAAAGAAGGACAGATGCAAGACACAAATCGAGCGCTGAGAAGAATCAAAGAAAAGCTCTGCAGGTGGGCGGCTCGATACATCAGGGTGACTTGTCACAGTGGACCCCGACAGGATGGTGAGAACGCCCCATCTGGACCTACCACTCCACCGGCATGCATCACAAGCCCGGGAAAACAAGCCGTGCAAAGACTCTGATGGCGTCGACAGAAGACTTGACAAGCTTCGTTTGAGAGTCTTGGGTGTGGAGAAAGGAGATGGGAGGGAGATCACCAGGAGGTGTTTGCATGTGCAGCACGGGCTGAGGGAGCCAATGAGGAGTGCAGTGGCATGTTTCGACGGAGACGGCGTGGACAGCATCGAGCGGAAGCGAAGAGCCGTCATGGCGTATGTGGAGGTTCAACGGCGAGCCAGACCGACCAGGGATGGCAGGATCGAGAGGCGAGATGGGGTGTGCTGACGACGTGCTATGGTTTGATGTGCCAAGGGCGTCTTGACGAGGACAAGCATGAAACAAGCCTCCCCGAATTGCTTGTGTCCGGACGAGGACTGCCAGGCGCGAGTCGAGGAGTGATGTCGGAGAAAGATGGTGAGATGCAGGAACAGGCTTCGCACCAGCGCATCACAATCTTCGGCGCCGCGTTTCTGTTGCCGCTGACTGGACGAGAAGAGTCCGGGGTCGCTTTCTTTGTTTGCTGGGACCACAAAAAAAAGACCACAAAGACCCGCAATGCGACGCCGGCCTCAACCCCTGATGTTTCACAAAAATCTCTGAACCATCGGCGCCAGTCAATCCTGCCATCTCGCCTGCTTACACTTGTGCTGATCTGTTGTGCGACTATAAGGCAATCTCAAATCTCGATGAAACCAGCATCTGTTGTGGTCGAATGGAACCTTTGCCACCAGTGGAAATGTATTCGGTTTTCGATGTGTAAAAGAAATTCTGGAAGTTTTGGTTGAAACGAACCTCTCTGCAGGGACTTCTGGACCGAGGGAAGAAGAAATAACAGCGACGAGTACCGACCCGGACTTTCGAACGGCCACGAGCGAGCAAAGGAAGAACATGCATCGGATATAGCTATGAAAGTAGATATGCTTTGCTTTCTTTGAATGCTCATGCGACGAGCTGGCACAGCCATGTCCCTATCTCCGCTGGACGTCAAAAGCCCTAAGATCAGATTGCTCATTTCCTGACCCTGCCGGTAGATCTCTATCCCAGCCCTATCTCTTGCCCTACAATGACCTGACGGGATACTTCTCCCTCAGGTATCCGCCGTACTTCATGAGCAAGAATGGTACCGGAACGGAGACAAGCGAGATGAAGCCCAACACGCTGGTTCCCCAGCCATATCCCAGAGCACTGTACAGCGGGCCACCTGCGAGGGGCACAAAGGCACCAAACGTGCACCGCAGCACAGTCGCCGCTGCAATCGCAGACGCGGCATACATAGTGAAAGCGTCCACCAGGTAGGTCTGAAGAGGCAACATGATCAACAGAAGGCCAGATCCGGTCAGAACGGTGCTGAGCAATGGGAACGCCCAGTGAAGCTGGAGCTGAGCTGTCCAGCCGTAGGCGAACAGGCCGATCGGAGTCAATGGTGCGGTCCACACCATCAGTGGAAGACGATGTTCTGGCTGGAGCGACCCTTCCTTCGCCTTCAAGCCCATGGCAATCTTGTCGTTGTACTTGAATGATACAAACATACCGATCAGGAAACCGACACCCTGTGGCATGAATGTGTAGACCAGATTCTGAGGCGCAATATGGTATTGGTCAAGGAAAATCGATGGGAATGTCGTAAGCATGAGGAAGAGGTAGCCATATGCGATGGCCACGTAGATCGAGGAGAAGAAGACGACAGGAGACAAGAAAAAGATCTTGATCGGACGGATCATGGCTGTCGCAAGAAGAGCAGCTGGAGGTGGCAGGTTGACATCCAAGCTGGACTTGTGCTCTTTCCCTCCCTTCCAACGTGTGAGGTCTCGAGCCTTCTGTCGGAGAACAGTCTTTGCGTGCGTCTCGGTAAGTCCGATGAACGACCCAAGAGTGAGAGCAGCGCCCTTTTGCAACTTAGCAGGGACTCATGTATATCCGACCATTGACTTACCAGAACTGCTAGGACCCAAAACGCAGATCTCCAGCCATAGTGTACGGCAAAGTATCCTCCAATTATCGGTCCCAAGATTGGCCCAAGGATAGGTCCAAGCGAATAGATGGCAATAGCGCTCCCTCTCTTCTGCGGTGGAATCGTGTCTGCGATTGTTCCTGCGCCGATAGCCACCGGAGCTGCGCCCGCGCAACCAGAGAGAAAGCGGAAGACGATCAGCATTGGCAGGTTTGTTGAGATGGCGCAGATGATGACTGTGACTAGGAAGAACAAGTTGGACCCATGGTATAGAGCTGTTCGGCCATAGATCTCTGACAGAGGAGCGAGCAGCCTGAAGGCATCAGCTTTAGCCATGGACAGTCTAGAAGTTGGCAAAACTCACATGGGTCCGATTGCGTAGCCCAGTACGTAGATGGAAACCACCATGGAAGCCAGCACTTTGCTCGAGCTGCCAAACTCATGCATGAGCTCAGGGATACCAAGCTCGGGCATAGCAGTACCGAGCGAGCTACAATATGATTAGATCTCCCGAAGCTTCCCACATGGTATCTGTTGAAGACTCACGCAACAAACGTGATCAGACTGACGATCGCCACGTTGAGATTCTTCTTGCTCTGAGCCCAATTCATTGGGTTGGTCGGATCGTTCTCATCTTCCCAATCGACGTAGATGACTCCTCCCTCTTCCTCCGAGTCAGGATCTACCTGTCGGATCGTGCCATAGCCTGCGTTGCCCGGACCCATGATGACGAGGAGCTGGGTTGTGCTAGAGGCGTAGTACTGGAGGACTGCTGCAGACTCTGTGAGACAATCTCAATCCGTTGAAAGCTCTGACACACACAACGCAAAGCGGTTCCATGCTACGACTGGCGCTGAAAGCATTCTTAAGAAAAAAGTGAGCCGCCAACTTCCAGGGTTCGGTCACCGAGCTGTAACATCAACTCCCCGAACAGCGGAGTATCACTTACCGCGAACGCGAGGTGTGACCATACTTTGGACAGATATAGTGAGTGTGCAGGGACACACATACATCGTGCGTATTCCACTGTGACATGCTGCAAGGTCTGGCTGGGAGGTGTTGGAAGAGGAAGTTCAGTGTTGATTGAAGCTTCATCCAGAAATACCAGATGAAACATGAATCTATCCGAGAGCTCACAAGAACGTGATAGTAGCTCAAAACAGCCAATAAGATTATTTCTCCGATGTGCAGCTACTATCGATGCCAGGATCTACCATCAAATGATCATATGGCCTCAATGTATCAGAGATTCTGACATGTGATGCGGCTCTTCAGATGCACAAAAAGATGTGTTTGATGTGCAGCGGTAGGGCTGATCTTCAAAGTGAGATTTTGCTTGGCGCTCCGGTTGTGCACGGAACGTCATCAAATCTTACATCCAGCACTTCTATTTCTTGACAAACCTCTACGTCAGGACAGCTACACTACACAGAGAGGCTACCGCTAGTACAGCATACCCAGCGCGACTACCGTAAAGACCAGGCTACCGACCAGCGAGCCCGCCGAGGAGCCATGGCGCTCCCAGCCCTTGTCCGGGTCCTCCGACCTCGAGTATGTTTCTCCTGATCGCGCCTACGAAGCGCATACCATGATCGAGAGTACTGACGAGCAATAGTCCTTCTTCCACTTCATATCCCTCCTCACAGCGACTGAATTTATCACGATATCACTCCTAATCAATAAAGTCGAGGGCGTCTATGGCATCCTCGCTCTCTTCACCGGCTACCACCTTTCAGCCCTACAACTCTCCATGTACATCTACTCGATAGTAGTCCTCGGGCTCGTCTGCTACCTCGGGCCTCACATCCGCAAGCAATCGCCATTACAAAATCTCGCATTGGCATGGATATACATCCTCGACTCCATCATCAATGCCGCATACACAGCCCTCTTCGGTCTCGGCTGGTTCATCCTCCTCGCGCAACACCTGAACCCCTCCCCGTCCCAAGACAGCGACTCCCCCGTAGCCACCACCCCCGGCTCAAAAATGATCAACGACACCGCCGGCTTCACCGACCCAGAAGCCGGCAAAGTCGACAAAGTAGAAGTCATCGCCGAAGCGCGCCCCGACAAATTCCCACCCGGCCAAGACGCCAAAGCCTATGGCATCAAAGACGGCAGCGGTCTCGGCAACGCCGTCTTCCAATCCGGCAGCATCATGAGCATAACCATCATCTCCCTCCTCTGGTTCGTCCGCCTCTACCTCATCCTCATCATCATGGCCTACGCCCGCCAGGTGCTCAGGGGGTACGCACAATCCCAATCCCACACCTCCACCACCTCCAAATCCGACCCTGCCCTCGACACCACCACCTCCACTCCTGCCTCTCAGGACACCTCCATGCTCCCCAACCCCTTCTCCCCCACCTCCCCTCTCGGCCAAGGCTGGACCGGCAAACTCGGCCGTCTCCTCACTTCCTTCCCGGCATCATACTGGCTAGGCCGCGACGAGGTGGACGAGGAATGGGTGCGCGGCGCAGACGAGCGTTTCCGGCGACGATCTACGCGCGGGACGCTGTTGAAGAATCCGCCGCCGCCGGCGGGGAGGGGGACGAGGGAGAGGGAGAGGAGGGCGAGGAGCGGGACGGGACCGCCGGCGCCGAGTTTGGAGTTGGTGGGGAGGAGGAGTGGGGAGGTTGGGGTGGGGATTGGGTTGGGTGGGGAGGGGGGGAAGGGGGAGATGTGAGTGGAGGAAAGATAGTGGGGGGTTGGCATGGCATGGCATGGCAGGGCGTTCTTGCGGAAGAGATGGGAGGTACATAGCGTGCGCTGCTGGGGCGGTGCTGTAATGCATAGTTTGTTGTGATCACTTTTTGGTCTTTGTGCAGAGATCGTTTGGTGTGTCAAGATACACCCTGGTCGAGACTTTACTCACGAGAAAGCGCACTCTCATTCACCCTGCTGCCCAGAACCACTGGCGACTGCCATCTGAGAATCTGAGAATCTGCAGGAAGAATCGAAAACGTTGGTATCGCTGAAGTAAATCGCTATCCTGTACAAGTCCACTGGTCCCTCTCCTCTTCTCCCCTTCCCCTCCCTTCTCCTCTACCCTCCCCTCCTTATCAACAATTACACCCCCCCTGCTCCTCCTTCCTCTGTTCCAACGTAACATCAATCATCGTATTCTGCGCCTGCTGCTGCCCCTGCCCCTCATCCACCCCGGGCAACGCCACTGCAATCTTCTTGAACAACGGCTTGACATTATGTCCCACCTTCGCGCTCGTCTCGATGAACATGAGATTGTGTTTCTTCGCCTCCTCTTCGCCTTGCGCGGTTGTCACTTCGCGCTTGTCGTTGAGATCCGTCTTGTTGCCTACTAGCACGATGATTACGTCGTTGCCGCGTTCTGAGCGGACGTCGTCGACCCATTTGCGGGTTTGGGCGAAGGATTTGGCGTCTGCGGGAGTTAGGGAGGGGGGAAGGGGCGGCAAGGGGGGGGGGGGGGGGGGGGGGGGGGGGGGGCGTACTGCTGATGTCGTAGACTACTACTGCTACGCTAGAGTCGCGGATGTACGAGGGGATGAGGCTGCGGAATCGTTCTTGTCCGGCGGTGTCCCATAGTTGTAATCGGACGGTGCGGTCTTCGAGGTACAATGTCTGGACAGAGTAAGTTTCCAGTCTATGGTATCCTGATATCCCAACGTGGTTCCTCTGGACGACTGTTCTTGTTCTTGCCCGGGACCGCATGGCTTCGGAAAGGGGGAGGTAGGCGCGCACCTTTGAAAGAAAGTCGATGCCAATGGTCGCTTGGTATGTGTTGTCGAAAGAATCGTACATGAAACGTGTGATGAGTGATGTTTTGCCCACTGCCTCATGGATCAGCTTCTTTTTCCTCAACAGATCTCACTCCTTTTCGTGCAAAGTCCTTGGGAACCAGGGGACCGAGACCAGGGAGAATTCCATACCGCTTTGTTCTCCTAAGAATACCAGCTTGTATTTCCGTAACGGATTCGAGTATGATCCAGCATTTTGTGCCATGGTTCTGTTGTTCTGGGAGGGTTGCGGCCTAGCCCTGCTCTGACCGAGAGCTCACGAGAGTGATATGGGTGTGTAGTCTTAATCGCCTATGGTATGTTTGTGTTGCTGAGAAAGAGGGATGCGTCAGTCGGTGTTGTTGTCGTTGCTCGCGTGGGAAATTGATAGTGGAGACAGTGTTTTGTTCTCGGTGAAGCTCTGGACTCCTGGAGATCGCACGAGGTCATGACTACTGCTTTGGTTCTAGCGTTCTCGCTTGACCTGAGCGGGACGTACCGTCGGGCGGAGAGATCGCCGACGCCCGCGAGGGTTTCGAGATTTTTTGAATTCCGCTTGCGACTTGCACATATTCACTGCACACTTTTTGGATCCTTTAAATCGATCATTGCTCGGTACGACAATGTCGGTCTCTACAGTAGCTCCGGCGCAGCACAAGCAGCCAAGTCGAAAAGGCAAAAAGGCATGGCGGAAGAATGTCGACATTTCCGAAGTACAAGCTGGTCTGGAAGATGCTCGGGAAGAGGTTATTTTCGGTGGCATAATCAGTGAGAAGCCGTCAGAACAACTGTTCGTTCTAGACACGACCGGAAGCGAAGATATTAAGGAGAGGCACCTAAAACATGCAAAGCCACTCAAAGCAGACGAAATCATTGCAGCAAGAAACTCGGCAGTAGCACCTCTCGGAGGCAAGAAACGGAAGAGCCTACTCGCCGAGGACATGCCATTGAAAAGGAGCAAGCCGAACACATACATCCCTCATGCTGAGGTGCAGCGACTTCGGGCATCTGCCGCGGATGGGGAAAGCAGGAAGACGATTGTGCAAAATGGAGCGGATCACGATCCATGGGCTGTGCAGCCGAAAATCCAAGATCCCAGATTCGATTTTCTTGAAGAGAAGCAGCCCATCAGAGAGCCGACCACTCTCAAGCATACACCGGTGTCCTTGACGGCCAGCGGAAAGGCCGTCGCAGCGGTGAAGAAGCCAGAAGCAGGCAAGTCATATAACCCCCAGTTCGAAGACTGGCAGAGCGTTGTTGAAAAGGCTGGAGAAAAGGAGGTCGCAGCGGAAAGGAAGAGATTACAAGAAGCACAAGAGGAGGCGGAGCGCATGGAGAAAGCACTGGCAGAGGCAGCAAAGCCTGATCCGGTGAGCGATGACGAATACGAGAGTGCTTGGGAGAGCGAGTGGGAAGGTATTCAGAGCGGCAAGGAAGAGGAAGATGATAGCCTGACAAAGAAGAGACCCGAAAGGAAGACACAAGCGGAGAGAAACAAGATCAAGAGAAGAAAGGAGAAGGAGAGGGCGGAGAAGCATGAGAGGGAGATGAAGAAGCGCGAGGAGCAGCAACAGAAGATCCGCGAGATTGCAAGAGAGGTGAAGCGGAAAGAGGCAGAGCGTCGAGCTCAGGTCGCAATTGTATCGCAGGATAGCAGTGAGTCCGAGGGTGAGGAGGTCTTGAGGAGGAGGAAGTTGGGCAAAGCCTTGTGAGTTTCTCTGTTGAATATCCTTGTGGGAGGTTTTCTGACGCTGTCAAGCTTACCGGAAGCACCCTTGGAAGTGGTGTTGGCGGATGAATTGCAAGATTCTCTGCGGGCTCTTCGACCTGAGGGGAATCTGCTCAAGGACCGCTATAGGAATCTGCTTGTCAATGGAAAGCTGGAGATGAGGACGCGTACGCAGCACAAGAAGCCGAAGACGGAGAGGACAGAGAAGTGGACCTACAAGGACTTCAAACTCCCAGCGTAGAAGCCGACCTTTGCGATGTCACGAATACAAGGCACTGCCTCATGCTCGAAATGTTCTTGCCTACCGCTTGTGATTAGTGGCTTTGTAGCTTGTCGTGGTTTTCGTCGGCGTGTCCGTGTCTGCAAGCACCTGACCGAGTAGCTGCATGTTCCGAAACTTTGTTAGTACTAATTCAGGCACATTCAATGCTGATGCCTGAGATTGACGAGCATCAGCCTTGATGGTGGCTTGATCAATCGTTCATCTCCGCTGTCAAAAACAACCTGCATTGAAGCGAGAAGGTCTAGATCCACCTGTGGCTGTGCGTTCCTCTTCTGGCAAACGCAATTTTTCCCTCCGCGACGTCAGGGAATTATTAGCGTCCCTGGACGGTGTCAAGGATTAATTTAGGGCTGGCAATTATCGGTGAACGCAGCAAGGGAGAAGTCGTTGACCGTGATTGTAGACCTCGCATGTCTCGAGTGATCGAAAATACAGTCTATCGAGGATGAGACAAGGGGTTGGCAGAGCATCACTTCCAGACGAGAAGTGGTTGGCATGTGGCATGCGGCTGCAGCTCCAGAGCTTCAGATCGCATCCCTACCAGGACTGAACTTTGGACGACCAAGGGTAGGTTGACTTAAGCTTGTTGTCCTCAGACGGTGTACTGTACATGTTGCAACGTTAGCCGATCTCAAGCTCCTCAAGATTGCAAAAAGGTTATCACCCGGTGCCAACGTGAAGGAGAGGGGACCACAATCGCAATCAAACTCATCTACTGCAATCCCTCAAAACAGCATAGCTCGGACATGGCAGCGCCTAGGGCCTGGATCCCGGCCATCTGAAAGCCACATGAGGCGGTGCGGGCAACCCACGCATCGTGATCGAATTCATCGATGGTAGCCTGCCAGACACCCAAGACAGTGGAGATATATAGATCTGAGGGAATGCGGTAAGAGATGCGACAGACACACCTCTCTACCGCTGGACGCGCACGCGGAAAAAGCATCCTTGATCGAATTTGCAGCAATTGAGCTCTTGGTCGTTGTGAGACAGTGCACCCGCAGAACGCAAATCAGAGCAAAATCCTCGTCGATCCCGAGCCGTGCTACGTCACGGAGCGCTAGCGCGTCAATCCAAACTTGTGGCTTGCACGACAACGCAAAGCGACGCAACGAGTCAATTCGCAACGAGCCTCATATTTACTCGACCTCCCTGCCCCATTCCTCCTCGGACAACCACACCTCTGTTGCGCTGCGACACCCTCACGACCTCATCACCTACCTCTGGTGGACACGAGCTGCTTCACGACTGTAGAGGCGCCCTATCGTATGTGTATTCCTTTCTCGGAGCTGTCACCGTCTCCACCTCCTGCAATTTCCCATCTCGCGCATCCCATCTTCTGCCCTATACCGTAGAAATTCATTCTCGAGAGTGAAGAAATATTCTGCAAAGTACTGGCGTTGGCTAACACCCTTCTAGCGCTGACCTGAGCTTCATCGCTCTCCCCCTCCCTTCAACCAACCGATTGGATATCTAAGATCGCCCATCATGTCTACAGATCAAAGTCAAGACCAGAACATTGGGTCCGCCCAGAACTCCGATCAGAACTCGGCCTCGGCTTCGACCTTGATCTCCACGCTCGTACCAGTGCTCGTCTTCGCTGGAATCTACCTCGTCCTGTTTCTGCTCCTCAGGTATGTTGGATGCCCGCGCGGCGAGGAACAACTCTAACAACCCTTCAGAACCAGATTCGAGCGTGTGTACCAGCCTCGTAGCGTTGTGTCGACATTGAGACCAAACGAAAGATCACCGAAACTACCCAATGGACTAGTGAACTGGTTCAAGGCCTTCTGGCAGATCCCAGACACTTACGTCCTCAACCATCACAGTCTGGACGGTTTCCTCCTACTACGCCTTCTCAAGCAGTCTGTAGTTGCTTGCCTGGTTGGTATGGCCATCACCTGGCCTATTCTCTTCCCCGTCAACGCGACTGGCGGTGGTGGACTGAAGCAGCTGGACACAATCACTCTCGGTAACGTCACCAACAACTATTACCGCTACTTCGCCCACGCTGGTTGTGCGTACTTGTTCTTCGGTTACATCATGTACATGATCACTCGCGAGAGCATTTACTACATCAACCTTCGTCAGGCTTATCTCCTGTCTCCACTCTACTCCAGTCGAATGTCATCCCGCACTGTCCTCTTTACCTCTGTCCCTGAGGAATATACCAACGAGACCAAGCTTCGCCTGATCCTTGGCAACGCAGTCAAGCGCGTTTGGGTCGCAACTGACACCAAAGAGTTGGACGACCTGGTTGAGCAACGCACAAAGGCTGCCATGAAGCTCGAGGCCGCTGAGACTAAGCTGATCCGCAACGCCAATGGTGCTCGCATCAAGGCGGAGAAGAAGGGTGGATCAGGAAAGAAGACCGCCAACACCACTGCCACGAGCGCAGAACTCGAGAACGGACATGCTGGAAGCGCTGCTCAATGGTTGAACCCCAAGGACCGCCCAACCCACAAGCTCAAGCCTTTGATCGGCAAGAAGGTCGACACTATCGATTGGTGCCGCGCCGAAATCACAAAGCTCAACCCTCAGATTGAAAAGGAGCAGATCAAGCACAAGGGTCTTGAGGTCAAGACGGTCAACTCAGTCTTCGTTGAATTTACCACTCTTGCGGAGGCACAAGCTGCGTACCAAAGCTTGACCCACCACCAGGTGTTGCACATGGCACCACGCTTCACTGGCATCACTCCTGGTGAGATTATCTGGAAGAATCTGCGCATCAAGTGGTGGGAGCGTATAATCAGACTCATTGCCACCACCGCCTTCATCACCGCCCTCATCATCTTCTGGTCTATTCCTGTCGCTTTCGTCGGCTCCATTTCGAACATCGACTCGCTGACCGAGCTCTTGCCCTGGCTGTCTTTCATCAACAGCATCCCGCCCGCCATCCTTGGAGTTGTCACTGGTCTATTGCCCTCGATCCTTCTGGCCGTGCTCATGGCTCTTCTGCCCATCATCCTGCGACTTATGGCCAAGCTTTCTGGCGACCCGACCTTGTCAGCCGTCGAATTGTCCACTCAAAACTACTACTTCGCCTTCCAGATCGTTCACGGGTTCCTGGTCTGTACCCTTGGTTCAGCAGCTTCCGCCGTGGTGCAAAGTGTTTCGCAGGATCCTGCTTCCGCCCCGGGCTTGCTTGCACAGAACATTCCAAAGGCCAGCAACTTCTACCTGTCCTACTTTGTCCTTCAAGGTTTGGCAGTTGTATCGTCCATGCTGCTCAAATTGAGCGGTCTTGTCATCTTCATTGTCCTGAGCAAGCTCTTGGACAACACTCCCAGGAAAGCTTACAAGCGCTTCATCACTCTCGCTGGTGTTGGATGGGGCACACTCTTCCCTATCTACACGGTCCTGTTCGTCATTGGTAAGGATGTCCATATTGTTGGTTTGTGATCTCAGCTAATCCTTTCACAGCCATCTGCTACTCCTGCATTGCGCCGTTTGTTCTCCTCTTCGCGACCATTGGTCTCTACTTCTTCTACATTGCCTACCGCTACAACTTGCTCTTCGTCAACAACGCTACCATCGACACCAAGGGCCGCGTCTATGCTCAGGCCCTGCAGCACCTGTTCGTCGGTCTCTACGTCGCGGAAGGATGTTTGATCGGTCTCTTCGCCATCGGTACTGGTCAATCCATCGGTGCGCTCGGCCCATTAATCCTGATGATCGCCCTCCTCGTCTTCACCGTCCTCTACCACATGTCCTTGAACTCGGCCCTCAAGCCCCTCATCGACTTCCTCCCCAAGTCCCTCGAGGCTGAAGAGCGCCGCCTGCTCGAGGACGAGAAGCTCGCAGAGTCCAACGGCCACACCAACGGCCACTCCAACGACCTCGGCGCCGCACCTCACAAGAAGCCCAACATCCTCACCAAGTTCCTCAAGCCCCATATCTACAACGACTTTGCCACCATGCGCCGTCTCGTGCCCCGCGAGATCGAGATCCGCTACGAAGGCACCGAGGAGGACAACGCCTACTACAACCCTAGCATCACCGACGAGGTCCCTCTTCTCTGGATCCCCAGGGACCCGCTCGGCATCAGTGCCCAGGAGGTCAGGGATACCCCCAAAGACATCCCCATCACTGACGAAGGCGCCTCGCTCGACGAAAAGAACAAGATCGTCTGGGACCAGGAGAGTGGCCGTCCTCCTATCTACCAGCCTACTATCTATTACTAGATGGTGGGGCTGATTGGTGCCAGATAAGGAAGGCATGGGGACGGAGAAGTAACGTGTCCCGGAGCATGTCATGACGACTAGAATGGATCTGGATTTTTTCGCGGAGGAGTGAAATGGTAGATACCCTTGATTAGTTCCTTAGGCTAGGATGAGCAGTATGGAATGCATAATCCTCAATCGTTGGTCTACATATATAAGCCGTCCTTGTTAGTGGGCCGGGCAGACAACCGTCCCATGTGTGAAAGCGTACAATGACTTACCCAACCTCAAGCTCACGCTGGGACTGACCAATGCTCAATTACCCTCGCACTTCAGAGTGTGGGCCACCACAGCCGTCGAAGATTATTCCTATCGTGGCATTGCAGGTTCAGCTCATTCCGGCGGTCGGGTTTCACTACGTCCCCACCCTGAGCATCCCTCAAGCCTGCCACAGCCCCGGTAATTCGCATGTTGGCATCCCTGTGCTTTCCTCGGCGCTTGACGTGCGATCAGAGTGCAATGCATGGATAGCGTGTAACAGTGGGGTGTCGATGAGGGGCTCCTTAAGAGGGCTTTTGACATTCCGAGCTTTTGACCGATCTCTCTTCATGTAGCTTTTTCATTTCTGGAGTGCTTCCGATCGGGCCTTCATTGCTCTCTCAAGTACCGCCGACGGCACGGCGTGGTTGATGTCGGGATTGGCGGCGTGGCTGATGTCGAGCCTATCGTAAAAAGCGACCTCGCCTTCAGTGCCCGACCTACCGAAGCTTTCGGTGCGCTCGCTGGCATTCTGAGGACTCACAGGTAGATCCTGGTGAGGCACAGTTTGTTTCGAAGCGTCCTGAATTTGCTTGGCTTGTTTCCTGCCTTTGCCACTTCTGCTTGAGCGTGATTTTGGCGTGCTCGTTGCTCTGCGCTCGGATTGCGAATCGGAAGGCGCGTATACTGAGCTGAAGTTCGCTGATCGTGCTGCGTTCAATCGCTGCTGGCGGTTGGCTCTGTTCTTTGCGTCGTCCTGTCGAAACACCAAGCCAGCGTACTTGCACAGATGATCGGCAACGTGCCTTTGGTAGCGCGCAAGGTCAAGGTCAGCTGCATCGTCTGCTGAGCAGAGCGGGCATGATAAATGCTGCATCGAGCCTGGACGGCGAGAAATGTCAAGCAAAAGCGACTTCGAGCCATGGTTGTACTCCGCCGGGTGTTCCTCCTGTAAGTGTCGTTCAAATTGAAGTGCGTCTCGAAAAGGAGGATGTGTCGCATCAAGACACTGATACTCTTGCATATGGCATAACACTTCATGGCGGATCCACTGCTCCTCGGAGTCATACAATGTGCCGGGCGTTCTACAGTCATCGTGAGTGCAGCAGAACTGCGACCGGCGTGCTTCTTCTCTATAAAAAGTCAGTGAGTGACGACGGAGAATCTCCATGATCGCTCACTTATTGTCATTCCTAGGAGCTGCCACTGTCTTCCTGTGCTTGCTTCCCTTATCAATGTGCCTTCCCTTCACATATCGACTTCGTCGCACCTGGTTCATCCGTGTCAGTCGCCCTTGCATTGTTCCAGATGCCGCTGGGAAATGGTCGGAGATGTAAGCAGCGTCTCGTTCATCCCCCAAGATGTCCTCATCGGGCGCCATGTGGACCTCGAGGTCAGACTGGGGTAGAGCAGAAGTCAGGTTGTGCAGTCTGATGACATGCAATATTTGTCCGCTGACTGACCGTAGCAGTGCGTCAATATCGAACTTTTGCTGCGGCTCTGGTCGGTCCGTATATTCTGTGTCAAGCTCGCTACTTGCAGAGAGTGAAGCCGTCTCGCCTGCCGATGACTCGGATGAGACAGACTTTTCAATAAGTTGAAAGGTAGAACGTATCTCCTCTGGCAATTCCGCAATCAGTCTGACATCGTCGTCATTTTGGAGGTCGATCCCTCCGGCTCGACCCGTTGTGTACACTTTCCTTGTCAGAGGGCGCTGAATCATGGCGGCTTAAGGATCAGTGATGTCTACTCACAGATCACGATCGCTCTTTTCAGATCTATCAAGGCGTCCGCCAAAAATTTGGTATTGTGCGAGCCATGATAGGGACTCGACACTGGAGGTCCAGTGGAAACAGTTCCCAGGTCTGTTTCAGATGCACTGCACCAGGTCCAGAAAAGATCGACGCATGTCTGCAAATTGTTCCTGGAGTCATTGGTGGTATCGTCGTCTGTGAGCCTAGTCCACAGATTGAGTAGAGCTAGTAGGCTTTGTTTGATCTGCGAGCAGATCTGCGCCAAGTTTGTCGTCGGGCTCGCTCCAAAACCATACTGGCTTTGCCATTGTGAGCTCAGAAATGATTCATGTAGGTTTTGGAATGCGAGAGAGCTCTGAGCTGCTTCAAATGGAAGCTCAAGGCTATCTGGTCCGGCTGGTGCTGCAGTACGTGATTCCTCAGATGGCTCCATGGTAAGTCAGCTTTGATTGGGAGCCGACCTGGTATGATTACCACGCTTCGCAGGTAGTAGACAATGTAAGGAGAGGACGTCGATGCGATGATGCCGCTGTAAGCGCAATTTCTTCGATGTTTGAGTGCTGTAGTAGCTCGTGAGGTGTGCAGATTGTCTTGAGCTGAGAAATGGAGGCGTCAATCCCATGGTACAAGACCCTGCAGCTGAGGTGGCACAAGGCAGCACGCCTGTGTCACAGGTGCCGGGCCAACAAAATCAGATTGCAAGCGGTGCGCTTCCAGATTTCTTCCTCTGGATTCCGTCGTCATGGAAGTTGCTGGCGTTGTACTTGGTGCGCTTCCAGTCATTGAGCGGGCTATCCGGTATTACAGGGACAGATCATCGATTCTCTGGCACCATGAAGAATTTATGATATCATTGATGCGGTCCTTTCAATTCGAGCATCTCATGTTCCGGACATCGTGCCAAACCTTGCTCGAAGGTTGCGTTGACAGAAAAACCATGGAGGATCTGCTCAACAGACCTGACGCGGATCAATGGAAGATGGTGCTGGAGGCAGATTTGGATGACCAGTTGAAGCGAAAACTTGGTGAGGACTTTGAAGTCTATGTCCATGCGATACAAGAGATGTGGAAATATCTGGTGAGGTTGTGTCGAGTTCTCAGACTCAAACACTACAAGGTAACTCTGATCCGGCCAAGCATACTGCTTTACTGACCGCAAGTAGACAGCTTCGCAGACAGCGAATGCTCAAGAATCCGGCTCAAGCATGGAAATTTGGCATCGTGTCAAAGACTGCCTTCGCCTACGAGAGAACGAACATCTGCTTGCGCAGGTAAGTAATGCCAACCGTCGGCTAGAGCAATTAGTGAGGATCATGCCGAATGCTCTCTCTCGAGGTCGTGAAAGCACACAGGCAGTGATTGATCGACTTCACCGGGTCCGACAGAGTGCTGTCAACCTGCACTGTGCCTTACATCAGAGCTTCCGTTGTCAGTGCCCGAGCCACGAGTTTCACCTGCGTCTAGAAGACCGCATAGACTCCAGCGATACTACACATAGTTTTGAAGGCGTTCTTCTTGTGAGATCGGCGCCGATTACAGCAACGCAAGGGCCGCCTGGCAGATCCGAGACGTGGCGAAAGCTGCGAGTGACCTCGCAAGGTGCAAATGATGTGGGAGCCGGACCTGGCACAGCGACCACTCCCACCACAGTCGCTCTCCAAGATAGCTTGATTGCAGATCTGTGCACCGCAACTGCTAATACCAGTGGCAGCAACACTTGTGTCGGGTACCTAGAAGAAGCTGGCCAGAGGCATTACATTCATGCTATGCCGAGCAGAGTTGCCAACCAGGACAACAAGAAGATCACATTGCACGAACTGCTTTTCAGACAATCGCAGCCATGTTCTGGTGACTCTCGACCATCCCTAAAACTGCGCGATCAGCTTGAGCTCGCTCATCTTCTGGCGTGCTCCCTTCTGCAGCTGAACTTCACACCTTGGCTGAAAGGGCAATGGTCCGCACAAGACGTCAATCTGCTGGATGCAGGCCCCCCTCTCTGGCTCCAAAACGGCGTATTTTTATCTGCTAGGTTCCCGGATGTCGTAATCACCGCTTCTGCCTTATCAGCAAAGACGTGGCGGGAAAGTGCGGTGCCCAATGAGGCAGTCTTTGCGCTTGGGAAGATCATGTTGGAGCTGCACATGAAGTCGTTGCTCGAGGATAGAATGATCGATGACGACCGCAGCTCGATCCCGGATACGGCGGACTACCAGGCGGCGAAGCGACTATGCGATGAGGTGCAATGGGACTGTCTGCCTGGCTGGTTGGCTGCCATGAACACCTGCATCAATCGCCGATTCCGACATGACATGAGTTTCGAAAATGAAGACTTTCGAGTCGAGTTCTACACGTACGTCGTGGAGCCATTACGTGAGTTGGCAGAGATGGCGGCTGCGAGCAAGGCACCGAAGGTGTACAGCAGATCAGATGCCGGCACGGCTGCGTGAGACGCTCTGACGAACACCCGATCGGCAATTTTTCCCTTCTAGCATCATGAATGATAAAGTCCGAAGATGTAGAAGGTTGCGAGAATGTTGTCGAAACGAATGAGGATGTCCGAGGCTCCAGAATTCGCAAGCTGGTCAGAGATCACGTGCTGGCTTACCAGTGTCAACCGAGGTAGAAGCTGAAGTGCCAAGAGGGACCCTGATTTAGTTTAACCTACAGGTAAATTAAGCACTTATTCACTACTCCACTAATCTATAATCAAATTAGATGATTATTGTCTTATTCTGTTACTATTAAGGAGTTCTATCGATTTAGCTATCTCTTAGTTTATTAGGCTAAGTATATATATAGTTATAATCTACCTAATTTAGGTAGATTAGGTAGTAATAAATCTCTTTCTCTCTCTACACTAAGTTAACAGTTATAAGCCTAGTATAACTACCCCTATATAAGTACTTTATTTAGTAGCTTCTCTACTTAGTTTATTAGTTTATTCTCTATTATCTCGCTTTTCTAGTACTAGAATCTATTAAGAACTACCTTATCTATACCTATTAGATTTAGGTATTAATAAAGAGATAAACAACTATAAACACTAATACCTTAACAGCTAGAACCTCTATTATCTTAGCTATAACAGCTAAATAGGCTAGCTAGCTATATATTATTAAGACAAGAGCTTTAAACACTAAAATCTAGTACCTTATTAACCTCTAGAAGATAGTTAAACTAGAAGAGCTCCCTAAGTCTTAGAGGCTAGATATAGTAAATGCTAACTTCTTAGTACTCTTCTAGATCTATAAGGAGGAGTAAGCTTAGTATAACAAGTAGTATAAGGCCTTAGCTAATCTAATAAGTCTAATCTAGTTATCTATTACCCTTTAAGTCCTTATAGTTATTTAGCTAGAGAGAGATCCTTATCTATAGACTATCCTTAGAGCACTAAAGAATAGATTTATACTATCTAATACTACTATTTAGCTTAAGATAGAAGCTCTATAAAAGAAGTAACTCTTAGGCCTAAGCCTATAGAATATAGACTATTAGTTATAGTAATAGGAAGAGGTTATAGATAAGGCTATAACCTATATATTACTAGAGGCTTAAGGCTTAAGGCTATAAAGAGACTTCTTACTCTCTATCTTAAGGACTAAGCTAGTATTTGCTAATAAATATCTTATTAATCTAGATTTACTAACTCTACTAATACTACTCGAACTAATTACTAAGTTTAGATAGTTCTATAAGCTATATAAGCTATATAGTACTATAAAGGCTAGTAAGGGAGTAATAGTATTCCCTATAGCTACTAAGGATTCTTAGTAAGAGAAGTCTAGTTTCTCTAGAGAGCCTAGATATATATACTAGAAGAGGTATAAGTAGAGTAAGTGTTACTATCTAAATAAGTACCTTAGGCTAGAGAGGTAGTTACTAAACTAATAGACTCTTAAGGAGGTTAAGTAAAGGCTTAATAATAAGGCCTTAAGAGATAAAGTTAATATTACTCTTACTAAGGAGGCTAACCTTTAAAAGAGGTTATCTTTACTAGTGCTAATTAATATAGCTATAACTATTAGATTATATTTAGCATTTATCTTAGCTACTAGTAATATCTCTAGCTTATAGATTCTCGATTCTAGAGTAACTAATTACATCTATAATTATACTATAAAGGATAGATATAAGGTTACTAGGCTTATAGAGCTCTATAAGTAAATATACTATAGTAATATCTCTCTTACTATAGAGAGTTAGAGATTAATTACTATTATAGCTATCTATAAGAGACAGCTAGTAAGCATTTAGCTTATATAAGTAGCTTATATACTATTAATAATAACTAATCTAGTTAGCCTTAGGAGATTCCTTAAGAGTAGAGTCTATTAGAACACTTAGACTATAGAGATTAACTATAAAGGAAAGGTACTTTTCTTAGTTACCTCTAAGTATAACTAATATATACTTAAGGATAACTCTAAAGCTCCTTATATTACTACTATTATAGTAGAAGATTATATAGATCTTTATCCTTTAGCCTTTACCTTAGTTATTATAAGAACTAACTAATCTTAGTATAAAGTTATAGAGTATCTAAGTATAGAATTAGTTAATTATCTTCTAACTAGCATAGTTAGTAGTAACCTAACTCTAACTAAATCTAGCTTAGTTTAGCTAATCTATCTTAGATTACTATATTAGACTTATAAGCTATTAAATGCTTAGTAGCTTATATTAAGGAGCTCTAACACTAAACTAGTAACTAATAAGCCCTTTAAAAGGACTATCTTTAATATTATTACTAATAGATTTACTAGCTATAATAAGGCTAGATATACTAGCTATTTTAGATATAGGTCTACTAACTATTAACTAGTAGCTACTTATACTTATAGATATAATTTTAATAAGATTACTATTAAGATAATTATCTATATTAAGAGTAATCTTAGCTTTAAGATTAGATTTATTAGAAGTAATAATAAGTAAGTATTTAGCCTTAGATTTACTATCTTTCTAGATAGTAAGGGGATTTACTATAAGTAAAGTGCTTTATATATATAGGTCTAGAATAGCTATAGTAAAAGGCTAGGAGCTATACTATTAAGGAGATTAAGAGTAATATCTATCTTTACTAATCTACTAAGAGAACTATACTTTAAGCTATATAGGATAGTAGTCTATCTTATAAATAGGACTCCTTTAAAGAAGCTAAACTAGAAGACTTCCTTTAAGTTAGTTTATAGTTACTCTCTATTAATCTCCTACCTTAGGCTAATTAGTTATAAGACTTATACCTTAGATAACTATATAATAGCTAGAGATAAGCTTATACTAAGAGCTTATATAGGCTATCTAGTAGGTTATAACTCTACTAATATCTTTAGGATCTTTATACTCTCTACTAAGAAGGTAATTAGAATAAGGGATATTAGGTTTAATAAAACCTAATTCTATAAGCTAGAGGAGTAGCCTTAGCCTTAGCTAATTAGACTACTTAATCTACTAAGGCTTCTATAGGAAGTTAATAAGTATAAAGCTTAAGCTAAAGAGGTAACTATAGTTTAGAATCTAGGTTAGAATCTAGTTTAGAATTTAGTTTAGTAGCTAAACTAGACTCTAACTAAGAAACTAGTTTAGTATCTAACTAAGGCTTTAAATTTAGTTTAGTAAGCCTTAATTTAGAAACTAAACAATTATAGTGTATTATTATAGTTAAAGGCTTAAGAAGATAACTCCTTATAATTAGCTTAATAAGCTCTATTACCTCTACTAGATAATTATAGTATATTATTATAGTTACTAATTCTAGATCTAAGCCTAGCTTAAATTAAGAATATTACCTTACTAGAGTAATTCTATAATACTCTAGCTTCTCTACTATCTATAGCTATATAGCTATTACCTTTACTAGAGTATTAAGCTAAGACTAATAAAGGTAATAGAGTAGAAGTTTAACCTAAAGGAGTGTCTAAAGTTTAGCCTAACTAGTAGTTAAGGAGAATTACTACTAGGTTAGCTAACCTATTACCTAAGTATATTATTACTATAAGGAGAATTAGGAAGCTAAGAAGGTAAATATATATTACTATACTTACTTAGCCTTATAAAGCTCCTAGTTATTATTAAGTATTTAATACTTATCTACTAATAAAGCTAATATAGCCTTAACTAGAGCTAAAGAATAATCTTTCTCCTCTACTTATAAACCTTAAGAAGCTTTAGGCTTATTCTTATAGAGAGTAATTCTAATAAGCTATAAGAGCTAAATTACTTACCTTATACTCTAAGCATATATAAACTATTATACTAGCCTTATAAGCTTTAGAGAAGCTAGTTCTACTAACTTAGGTATTTATATATAAAGTTAATAATAGAAGTAAGGTTATTAAGTATAAGGCTAGGCTTTATATTAGAGATAACCTCTAATCTATAGAATCTAAGACTTATATAGGCTATAGCTATACTAGTAGCTAAGATCTTTAGAATACTTATAGCTCTTCTTGCTTATAAGGATATAGAGGCTATTTAGATAGATACTATTAATATCTATATTAATAGCTCTATTAATAAGACTATCTACTATACTATTTCTCCTAGATTTAAGCTTATTCTAGAAGAGCTTAGAAAGGACTACTCTAGAATTATATTACCTAATGCTATTCTCTTACTTAATAAAGCTCTATATAGCTTTAAACAAGCTCTAGCTCTCTAGTATATAAAATTCACTACTACTCTAAAGAGCTTTAGATTTACTTAGGCCCCTAAGGCTCTATATCTTTAGCTAACTCCTAAAGTAATAATCTTCTTCTTTATAGATAATATTACTCTTATATACCTTAATAAGTATAAGTATAAGGCTAATACTATTATTATAGCTCTCTATACTAAGTATAAGATAAAGATACTTAAGAATCTTAGCTAGTTTCTTACTATATAGGTTATAAGGGATAGACTAGCTAAGAAGCTATAGCTAAGCTAAGTCTAGTATTTGTAGTAAATATATAGCAGATTTGTTACTAAGCCTATAAGGCTAGTATTATTACCTTTACTAGTAGAGATATTATAACTAAATAAAGACTAAGTAAGACTAAGTATTACTCTAAGAGATCTATCTATATTAGTAGAAGATAGAATCTATTAACTTTATAGTAGTTATTACTAGGCCTAATATAGCCTTTGTAGTCTCTAGACTATTAAAATATCTAACTAACCCTTTACTAATATACTAGAGGCTAGTAAATAGAGTAATCTAGTATCTCTATAAGACTAGAGATCTTACTCTTAGCTTTAATAGGTTACTACTACTATCTACCTTTAAAGTCTTATCTAATGCTAGCTTTAGAAGTTACTCTTTAAGGAAGAGCCTTTAGAGGTATCTATTTAAGCTATTCTAAGGCTCTATAGATTAGAAGGCTACTAAGTAGCTAACTATTACTACTTCTAGTATAGGGTGGTCGGTAGGTAGTAGGTTACCCACTACGGGTAGGGTAGGGTATAGCTTCTTAGCGCGGTAGGTAAGAGTAGGGTAGAGTATTCTTAGTAGTAGGTACGGTAGAGTAGAGTAGTAGGTAATTCAGGTAGTTAAATACCCTACCTACCGCAACCTACGCCCGTGTATTAGTAGGTATTACGTAAGTAGTATAAGCTTATTACGATTCTGCACTACGAGATATAATAAAGAATTTAGAATTAGGTAGAATAGTAATAATTATAGTCTCTAATTATAGCATATTCTATACTTAATCGTCATGTTAAGGAATTGCACTATCCTACGCCCTTCTAGACAATCTTATACACTTTGCTAGAGGCTTATTGTTGTTAATATTATCGTCTTCCTCGTGATTACTTAGACTAAAGATGTTCTCTTAAGAAGGTAGCTTAAGTAAGTTATCTACCTCGTCTATAGTAGTATCTTTATAACCGCTAGCAAGAATATCCTTATAACTACTAGCAAGAGTATTACTGCTTAATAAAGATAGACTAGTCGCAAGCTTTATAATAACAAGCTACCGAATAGTTTATATAGAGAGCCGGTGCCTTCTATTACTAATAATATTCTTTGCTATATTAAAGACGCGTTCGACACTAACGCTAGCTATTAGTATAGTAAGAATATCGTAGGCGACTTTAGTAAGCTGTAGGAACTCCTTCTTATTAGCCTTTCACTAATTAAGCAATGTATATTCTAGTTAACTTCGGACTAGAGGGATACTAAGGTAGTCCTTACTCTCTTAACGCGTAGTTCGTAACTCCTCCTCTTGTTTCTATTCTAGAGATATAGAGCTTGTACTAGATTAGAAGCTAAAGCTAGTCTACGGGGAGATAAGCTATATAGGTAACCGAGGTCGACAGAACTAATCGTCTTTGTCTTTAAGCGGGGTTATAACGTTTAGAGCGTTAGGTAGGCTTAAGGGTAATCTACTATCGTAACAACTAAGGTAGTTAAGGAACTACTTATAATACTTCCTCTTATTAGTCTTGTCCTAGATCTCGTCCTATAATACTATTAGCTTTACTATATTAATATATATCTAAGCTACGAACCTTGTAGGGAGTTAGCTTTTACGTAGGGTTAAGAATAGTCCCGTAATTAAAGAAGTAATCCCTCTTATTATTAGTGCAAGTATAGTACTTTAATAGTTTATCTCGACTATATTACGCTACACTTCTAACAACTATAGGCTAAGGCTCTTTATTATTCTTCTTCTCGTCTATAGTGCTATTCTCTATCTCATTAAGGAAGTCGAATAGTTAGTTATATATTATCTAGATATATAAGATTTGTAGGCGGCCGATAGTACTTAACTAAGTAGTTACTCTCTTAAAGCTCTCTAGTATGTTTGTAACTAGCTTAAGGTAATCCTATTCTATACTATTAAGACGAAGACGCTTTAGATCTTTATAGTCTAGATTACTAGTGTTATTACTAACCGAGTTAGATCCGGCATTAGTTAAGCCTTTTATTGCAATTTCCTAATTAAGCTATTTGTTAATAAATGGCCTAAGCTCGAGACTACGCTTATACATATTAAACATTAAGTTCTACTATGTCTTAATATCTCGAATAATAGCCTTACGCTCTCGAGACGTTATAGATTGTTAAAGGTTAATAAACCTCTTAAAACGTTAAGGTAATCGATCGATAGCAATATAGGTCGCACGAAGCTAGCAATTCGTTAGACTATAATTAGAAACTATAATTAGAATACTAACCTTCCGAAGCGAGTTTAGTACTAAAAGTTTAGAAGAGATGTCTTTTAAGTGTTGTCTTTTAAGCCTAGTAGCTTATTTGTTCTCCTTAGTAGTCTCGAGGTTAAGGTGCTTAATAATATCTTATATAACAAGGTTAATAATATATATAAGGCATAGAATAGTATTTTCTTGCGTGTCCTATGTAATACCTACCTATCCGAGAAGCTTATATATAGTCTTACGTAATATGCGATTATTGCTTATATTATTAGTAGTAACTACTAGAAGCCGGTCCTAGAGATTGTACTACTATAGTACCTATATAAGCTCGGTAGCTATATTATAGCCTATATATTAACTACGAAGTAGTACTATATCTAACAATTGTTCCCGGAGCTGCTATTAGTTATTAATATAATAAGCTTTAATTGTAATAAAGCCTAAATAATTATTAGTAGACTAGCTATCGAGTGCAATTAAAATCTTTATAGTCTTGTTAAGATCTTATAATAAGCCTTAGTAGAGAGTCTTAAATTCGTCTACGAAGAGAGTAGTAAAATAAGTACGGCTTAGTATAAGTACTCCTAGGTGTAAGAATTATATAAATCGTTAAAAGGATAGTTGCTTAATAGTGTAAAAAGACTAATTATAGTTAACAACTATTCGAATAAGCTCCGATTAGAAGCAAGTAGCTAAATATAATAGAACATTCTTCTAATTAATTGCTAGACAACCTCGAAGTTATATAAGTACTTAGACTACTAGTGCTTCCTTATAGACTAATCTTGTTACTTTACTACAAAAGTTTAAGTCCCTATACTTGCTTATTACATTAGTACTAGTCTTTCTAAGCGTAGAGTAAGAAAGAGTATTACTATACTATAAGTAGTAAATAAATAGATAGCTATCTAATACCTATATAGCTTCTCTAAAAAATCCCTATACTAGTCTAGTTCTTAGTGTTAAGTTCTAGTATAGTAGGTAGTACTCCTTAGAGTAACTATAGCGAGATACCTAAAGTGTTAACTTCTACTACTATAAAAAGCTTATAAGGTCTGTTTATTCCTTAGGATATATTAAGGAATTAAGCGTTAGATACTTTATAAGATACTATAGTATAGACTAACTACTCTTGTTACGTTATTATATAGTAAAACAATAACTTAGTAGATCTTAAAAAAGAGAAACTACTATAGCTAATAGAGTTAATATAAGTAGTAGTTATAGATTAATTAGATTATTAGAGTCTACTATAGTAGAGTAGAGGTTATATAGTATTATAGATAGTATAGGTATTTGTAATATTATACTTCTATAGCTATATAATTTTAAATAATTAGTAGATTTGTATTTAGACTATTAGAAAGTCTCCTCTACTATTACTTTACGCGAGGTAATTTAAAATATACTAGTAGCTTCTATAAATTATAAACATTAATTACAACTAACAAATTCAATTCTAACCTTTAAAGTATATAATAAATAGGAAGGATTAAAGTATTATTATATTATATTATTATAGTAAAGAAATTCGTTACTCTATCTATACTATTCCTCTAGTATAAAGTACTACTACTAATCTTAACCCTTGCCTAATTACTAACTATAAACTTCGTATAGTAGTACTTAGCAAGGCTAGAGTCCTTATTCTAGATAGTGATATACTTAGCATAGATAGTATTAAGGTTTATATCTGTATATAGTGTTAATTAAAAATTTAACATATATTAGATAAGCATATATCTTCTATATATCTAATAATAAATGCCTTAGCTAATTCCTAGAGAGCTCTAATTATAGAAGACTAGAAGCAGAGGTCAGATTTAAAGTCCTAAGCGATCTTATAGATAAGGCAAGAAAAGGGAAGTTTATAGAATAATAGGTTACTAGTTTTCTGTAGGTTACGAATCTCATAGAGAGCAACAGCTAGCTTCTATTAGTTCTATACTGTGATTAAAGACTATAATAATTACTACTAGGCTTAAATCTCTACTTCTTTCTAGACTTATATAGCTACTTCTTTATAGTAGATATCTTCTTCTCTCCTTTATAACCTCTCTCTCTAGGACTAGTAGTAGCTTAAGGACAAGCCTTAGTGTATACTATAGTCGAAGTAAGAGGTAGTTTATATATAGCTAAGAAGGCAAAGTTTATATATGAAATTTTAGTATATATAAAATAATAAAAAGAAGAGCTAGAGTAAGAAATGTAAAATCTATTATTATATACGCTATTTACTATTAATAATAGAGAATAATAGGAGAATAGTAAATAACTTATATAATAATAGATTCCTTATTCCTTACTCTAGCCTTCTCTTTTATTATTTTATATATTTATAAATTGTAAATTTCCGCCTCTAACTTTACCTTTATATCTTTATCTCTTTTACTTATCTTATATACAATTTATACACTATAAGTACTCTTTTTATTATTCTTAATTAAATATCTATACCTATAGAAGACGTTAAGATAGAGTAGGAAGAGTAGGTAGTAATTAAGTAGGAAGAAGACTCTAGGTAAGATACTCTAAGAGAATTGTTAGAGGTATTAATTATAGTTTCTTATTATAGACAGTTACTAACAATATAAGGGATTTAATTCTAAGTAGTAGGAAATTAAATACTAGATCTCTTAGTATAGCGCTAGTTAATCTAGAAGAGGCTATAAGACTAGATATATTACTAGACATTCTAGACCTCTAAGTTAAAGCGCTTATACTATTAAGTAGAGAGATTATGCTATATAGTACACATATAAGGAATAAGCTCTCGATACTACAAAAGTAGTAGACTATAAAGCACTTAGTACTTTACGTACTAAGATTAAAGGTTAAGACAGATAGGATTAGTTATCTAATAAAGAGTAGACTAGCAAGATAGATAATACTATCGAAGATATATAGTAGAAGCACTTCAAAGGTTAGTAGAGTAGTAAGTATTATTATAGTATACTATTATAGTAGTACTAATTATTATAGGCGAGTAGCTTAAATCTAAGTTTATATAGACCTATAAGAAATAAGCTAGCATTAGAAAGACTCTACGTAAGTAAGAGTATAACAAGATTATTAAGCGCATCTAAGATAATATAGTAGTAAATTAGTAAGGCGAACAATAGCTAACATAAGCCTATAAGTATATTTACGGTACTAGCGGTATTATCGAGAAGCTATAGCACTAGATCTATAAGAATAGCTATATAAGCCTTATTACTAACGACACTAACAATAAGTAGGTCTACTAGATTTAGTTTAAGTAGCTTAATAAGCTCCCTCCTACGGAATTAGTAGTCTTATAGGATCCTAACTAGTAGTAAGTTTATTATAGTCTTTAATTATAGTGTATTCTAATAATTATATAGGCTAGTCGTTACTCTACCTCCTAAGTATAAATACATCTCTAAGCTTAAACTCTATAGTAATAGGCTATACTACAAAGGAGATAACGATAATAAGTATAAGGAGGAGGTTAAGGAGGATAAGAATAAGATCGAAAGGATGTTAGATAAGGAAGCTAGTAGTAAGGAGGATAATTATCTAGGTATTAAAGATAAGATTAAGTTAGATACTAAGGATAATAATAATAATAAAGTTATAGAGCACTCCGAGCCTAAGACTAATAGTAATAACGATAATAAGGATAAGAATAGCGAGGATAAGGATATAGAGAGTAAGGATACTACTAAGGTTAAGGTTAAGGATAAGGAAATATCTAGTTCCTAGATATAATAGAGATTAAGGGATTAATAGTGCAAAATCTGTAAGTAGTAGTATTAGAGAATATAGTTTATAATTAGAATCTGTAATTAGTAATCCTCTCTTATTAACTTTTAAAATTACTACTTAAACTTTTTAAATTACTAATACCCTACTAGGTATAAAATTAAATACCCTACTCTCCCCTACCTACCTCTTAGTATACCTTACCCTTCTCTACCTTAGCGTAGGTATACTAAGAGGTAGGTAGGGTATATATAGGGTAGGGTATATATATTCAAATTGTATACCCTACCCTACCTACTAACTACCCTACTTCTAGTATAGAAGCTAAGCTACTTACTCTTATAGAGACTACTAAGTAAGCTATATAGTAGAGGAGGCTAATAGCTTCTATCTATCTACTAAATTATATTACTATTTAGTGTAACAACTAGTAGACTATTAGCCTTATAACTAATCTAATTAAGAAGCTTAATACTTATCTACGCTATATAGATATCTATTATTACTAGCTAAGGCAAGAAGTTACTCTAGGTAGCTCTATCTCTATAAACTAGACTTCTTTAGTAAATACTCTAGCTAATAGACTTACTAAGTTACTACTATCTAGTAGATATAAAGTATTCCTATAGTAGCTATAAGAGGCTAGTATTAGAGTAGCACTTAGTAGCGGCTAGTCTTGCTTACGTAATGTACTAGCTTATCCTATGCCGTACTTATACGTAGGCTAGAATAGTAATTAGTTCTACTACTAACGAACTATTCGGTTAAATAGGCATTCTCTATATTACGACATATATAGCTTTAATATAAGGCTTTAATAGTTCTAATTACTCTACCTACGATTGTAATCTATTAGACTCTATAGACAACTAGCTTCCTATTAGTAAGGCGCTAGTACCTTACGTAGTTAAAGTTATAGATATAGACTCTATCGAGTAGACTTCTCTATAGAATAAGGAAATACTCGAAAAGTATCTCTAGTGCCTATATGCTAAGTATAAGTACTTAGAGCTAGAACTTAAGACTTAGAGCCTTAAGAAAGAGATTAAGTAATTACATCGCGTATGTAATATAGGATATACCTCTATAGAGTTTAGGCATAGTATAAGCTATAGCTACGCTTATATAGAAGACACGCTAAGTAAGACTAGTATATAGAGTATATATAGTAAAGGTACTTCCTTTATAAAGCTATTCTCTAGATAACCTCGACTACGAGAACCTTATTTCTATTAGAGTAAAACCCTAAAGAAGATAAGATCCTTTTTAAAGAATCTTAAGGTTATCTTTACTCTAGTCTCTAAGGCTTATTCTATAGACTATTAGAAGGTACTATATAGCATTATATTCCTTATAGACGAGCTAGACGAGATCTAGTATTATCGCTACTATATAGATAGCCTAGAAGGCTATATATAGAAGCAATTTCGTTAGTTTATATAGGACATAGTTAATAATCCTATTAATTGTAAGGTATATATAACTCTTATATACGAGACTATATAGTAGCGAGAGAGCTAGTCTATCTAAGCTTTTACCTTAGAACTCGCTACTATAGAGAAGTAATTAGTACTCTACTCTAAAGAGTAGAAAGTACGCTACCTCCTTACTAAGTTATAGCCTACGCTATATATAACTATTATTAAGTACTATACTATTCTAGCTACTTACTAGAAGCTAGTATTCCTTAGCTCTTAAATTAAGTCTACGAATTATAAAGATACTAAGTATACTATATACGAAGACGACTTAGACCTTCTATATAAGCGAGAAAGTTAAGAAGGCTTCTAAGAGAGCTATCGCTACTAACCTAGTAGTAGCTATATACGCTAAGAGTATAACATAGCTAACTTGTTTACTAAAAAGCAAGAGAAATAGAGTAGTTCTTCGGATATATAGAAGAAGAATACTAAGTGCTATAGATATAGTAAAATAGAGTATATTAAGCTAGAATACTACTCGAAGTACTTATAGTCTAATAACAATTTATAGGTAGTATATAAGGTAGCTACTATAGACAAGACTAATAACTTCTCTAAGTTAGGAAACTTAAAGAGCTTAGCGAAAGAGTATAACTAAGCTCTTTACCTCTCTCTATTAATACTTATCTATCTCTACTCTATAGTAGCGCTATTATAGCGCCTATAGAGTATAAGAACTATACGTTCCTTATAGATAATTATATAGAAGTTAATTTAGTATCTTAGGTATTTACTCTTCGACACGATTTGCTAAGGGTAAAGTATACTTAGTATCTAAGTATATCTTCTTTTATAGAGTAAGCTAGATTCTACTATAGCGCGTACTAGCTACGCGTATATCTAGTAGACTCTTATAGCAACCTTAGGGAGACAATTAGCCTCTTCTATACTATAGACTTAGGACTAGGCTCTCTAGTTATTTTAGAGTGCCTATAGTAAAGGAAGTAATACGTAATTATAGATAGCGCTATAGACTATTAGTCATATAGCTACTCCTTATATACAGTTCGTATATACGAATTAGAAGACTTTATAAAGGACCTTAAGAACGAGCTAAGAGTTTACGCTATAGTATAGACTCTATCTAAGAGGTATACTCTTACTATAAGCGATCTAACTCTTCCGCTAGAGTTCGTAGAGTTCTCTAACGTCTTTACGTATAAGGATATTACTAATTTACTATACTCCCTAGGCGTAGAGTATACGATTAATCTAGAGCTAAGCAAAAAACTACTATTCTAGCTCTTATATAACCTTTTAGTTAAGGAGCTTATAGTACTTAAGGACTACCTCGAGACTACTTAATTAAATAGGTAGATCTAGCGCTCTATAAGTAAGGTAGATACTTCTATCTTGTTTATACCTAAGAAAGATAGTAGCCTACGCTTATATATAGATTATTAGAGCTTAAACAAGATAACTATTAAGAATTACTACTTACTCTTACTTATTAGCAAGACGCTTAATTAACTTAGACAAGCCTAGTAGTTCTTAAAGCTAGATCTAAAGGATGTCTACTATTGTATCTCTATAAAGTATAGCGACAAGTAGAAGACTATATTCTATATATACTATAGCTATTTTAAATACCTAGTTATGTCTTTTAGATTAACTAATGCCCTAGCTACTTTCTAAGCTTATATTAATAAGGCACTAGAAGAACTAGTAGATACTATCTATGTTATCTACCTTAATAACATTCTTATCTATAGCGACTTAAGAGAGAACTATATATACTATATATATAAGGTTCTTATAAGACTATAGAAGTTTACGTTATATACTAGCCTTAAGAAGTATAAATTCTTTACTAAGGAGGTAGAATTCTTAGGCTATATTGTCTCTACTATAGGCGTCTCGATAGATCTAAGTAGAGTAGTTATAATTAAGAAGTAGCTAAGGCCGAAGAGCTATTATAAAGTATAGTAGTTTACTAGTTTTACGAACTTCTACTAGCGCTTTATATAACATTACTCTAAGATTATTACCTCTCTCTCTAGCCTCCTAAAGGGTTTAGTAAAAGGCTATAAGTATAGCTCCTTCGTATAGAGTATAAGTAAATAAAAGATATTTAAGAATATATATAACACTTTTACTTATATACTAATTCTATACTATTATAACTCTACGCTACTCCTATACATCGAAAGCGATATATCGAAGTTTATAGTAGCTACTATTCTATTATAGCTATTCGATAGTACTTAGTATTCTATTACCTTCTAGTTAAAGAAGATAATCTCTATAGAGTATAATTATAAGACTTATAACTAAGAGCTCTTAGTAATTATATATATCTTTAAGTAGTAGTAATACTATCTTAAGAGCGCCTTATACGCGAGCTAGGTACTTACTAACTATAATAACCTCCGAGGATTTATAAAGCTAAAATAGCTAAATAGCTAATAAGCTTACTAGGCTACCTTCCTTATCGCTTTTAACTTTATAATAGAGTACTAAGCTAGTATATAGAACCTAGCTAATACGCCTTTAAGGTGCCTTAACTATATAGCTAAGAAGTAGAAGGTTTCTTATCTTCTACTAACTCTCTAGAACAAGCTAAGAGTATAGAATTAGTCTACTAATCCTAGAGAAACTACTCTACTAGTTAGACATATACGAGCAATATACGAAGCTACTCTAGAGTAAGCCTAGGCTACTTATATACTATATATTAGTAAGTCTTCTTTCGAGAACTTCTAGAGGCTTTTGTCTACCTAGTAAGTTATAGTTGTAGTAACTATAAGAGAGAACCTCTTCGAAGATCTCTCTACTAACTTAGTATTAGTTATAGAACTACTATAAGAATAAGACCCCGAGACTATAAAGCTACGTTCGTAAGCGAAGAGTAGTAGGGACAAGAGTAAAGTACTATAGAACATCCGAAACGACCTTCTATTCTACTATAACTTACTTATTATTCTAAATAATAGTACTTTAAAGGCGTAGGTACTATATATATACTATAATAGTAAATAGGCTAGTTACTTTAGTAAGGATAAGATACTTAAGCTTCTCTTATAAAAGTACTTCTAGGCGACAATAAGAAAGAACGTTAATAACTATATCTAATTATACTAAGTTTACTAGAAGTATAAGGTATACTACTATCGCCTCTATAGTAAGCTATATACACTACTAATACTAGACTACCTATAGTAAGAAATTATAATAGATTTTATTACTAACCTACTACCGAGCAAGTAAGATAGTAGTGTCTATAATACTATACTTATAATTATAGACTAATATACTAAAATGTTACTATATATTCCTACTACTAAGAAGTATATGTCTATAGAGCTCGTAGAGATACTACGTAACTATATAATTCGCTACTATAGTATACCTTATAGTATTATTAGTAATAGGGAATTAGTCTTTATAAGCTAGTTCTAGAGTAACTTCTACTACGAGACACGTATAAAGTATAGGCTAAGTATAGCCTTCTACCTATAGATAGATAGCTAAACTAAGTAGTAAAACTAGACATTAGAGTAATATCTCTACTACTACTATACTAAGTTATAGAATAACTAGGCTAAGTAACTATCGTAGGTGGAGTTTATAAGCAATAATAGCGTCTATACTACGCTATATATAAGCCTCTTCTAAATTATATATAGCTACTATCTAGAGTTAGAGATATCTACTATTAAGTCTTAAGACGAGACTTTAGAGAGGAGAGTACTAGTAGCTATAGAGTTAGTATAACACTTACGAGATATATATATAAAGCTAGTAGAGCAATAGAAAGATACTTCTACTTACTAGGCTAAATACTATAATAAGAAGTACATGCTAAAGGTATATAGCATAGGTAACTTAGTACTACTCTTAGCTAAGAACTTATAGCTACCTATACTAAAGAAGAAGATAAGCCTATATTTCTTAGAGCTCTTCTATATACTCGATATAGTAGATTCGTAGGTATATCGCTTAGCTCTACCTAGTTAGTATCGTATCTATAATGTCTTTTATATATCTCTTCTTAAACTATAGAATAGTAGAGCTAGCGAGAAGCTAGAGAAGAGTATACCTCTCGTAGACGAAGTAGATAAATAGATAGTTAAGAAAATCCTAGATAGAAGAACTATAAAGAGTAAGATGTTCTACTTAGTAAAGTAGAAGAACTAGCCTATTAAGTTTAATAGCTAGGAACCTATAGGGGAGACTTAGTATTATAGCTCTAGCTAAGCCTATTACGTAATAGACTCTCTCTAGCTACCTTCCGCGAGGCTTCTGGCCTTATTAAACAAAGACAGCTATTAGTTTATCTACCTATCTAATTAGTAGATACTAGTGGTTCTATACGTTGCTATATACCTACTCTTATAGTTCTAATAGCTCCCTTTAGTTGTAGCCTATAGAATTATTAATATAGACGATTAGATTATATAAGAGTAAATTAACTTAGAAGCTATCTAGATAGATAGTAGTATTATTAAGGACGCTTCGCGTCTATAGTCGAGGATGTTAGAAGAGCTAGGAGATAATAGAGATAGCCGAGGAAGGCATACTCTAACTAGCAGCAATAGTAGCTGTACCGCTATGTTACTTAAGGCTATTATAGCTTAGCTAGCTAACCTAGAGAATTCGGTCTAAGACCGCAATTGCCTCTAGAATGCTAGTATAACTCTAGCTAGTCCCTATAGGACTACCGAGAGGATACCTATAGCTCCTCCGGCACTAGTTTCGATAGGTCCGCCTACTGTAGGCTAGCTAGTAACGCTACCTACTAGAGGGCCCTCTACGAAGGCTAAGGAACTAGAGTAGTACAAGGCTAAATCTATCTATAAGGCCTAGTCCTTTAGAAGGAGCCTCTAGATAGTCTTTAACTACGACCCTTCGTAGTTTGCTAATATCCCTTATCTAGATTAGTACTATATTACTTACGCTATAATATATCTATCCCCGTCTCTTAGAGAGTTATAGGAACGCCTCTATACGCTTAATGCGTTAAACTAGTGTAATCTCTCCTATAAAGGGGACTTCTTAAGCTTCGTTAACAACTAAGTCGAAGACTCTATTAATTAAGAGATAAACGTAGTTCTTTCCTACTAAAACTACCTCTAGAAGAAGAGTAAGAGCGCCTAGAAGTTCTCGAATTAACTAGTATCTCTAGAAGAGATAATCGAGCTAAAGTATAATAGTAAGCACCTAGCGTAGTACTATTTAGCTAAATTATTACCTAATCTATATAAGTAGATCCTCTAGTTCTCTAATATGTCTTCTATACGCGCGAAGCTTATTATATAAGTCTCTACCCTTAAGAACCTCGCTAAGAGCAACGACTATAAGCTATAGAAGCGGCATAGAGCTTCCCTAGAAGCCTCCGGCGGCGACTATAGTAAGCATACTTAAAGCGAGGTAGGGGATAGGTAGAAGAGTAAGAGTAAGGGCAAAGGCAAGAGCTATAGGAGCGGCGGCAGCTAGGGGGCTAATTAGAAAGACAGTAGAGGCACTTAGGACTTTTCTAAGGTTAAGTACTATAATTATTACAAGAAGAGTTACTACTTGTCGGCCTACTCTAAGGAAGGCAATACTAGCCGAAGTAGTAGTAAAGGAGGTAATCGAGTCCGGAATATTAAGGTAGAAGGCAGTACGCCTATACCTACTTAATATGTAGCTAGACGCTAGAGGAGTTTACCTTAAAGCTATAGAGCTCCTATAGTGCTTCCGGTATAGGCCCGTTAGAGCCTAGTACTTAGCCCCGATAGTAAGGTCGAGGTTAAGGTACTACTAGATAACGTAGTAGACGTTAATATTATCGATCTAGCATTTGCTCTTTAGCACAATTTATAGAAGGCAGATATAGAGTACCCTTAGGTTAGGGGCTTCTAGAGTAAAGAGGCTTACTATTATAGCGCCTACGAGGTTAATCTCTGCCTTATAGACGACACTAGAGTAACGCGCGAGTTAAAAGGCATATTCTATACGTTAGAAATAAGCCTTTCTATTATTCTCGGCCGGCCGTAGAGATATAACTAAAGTGTTATAATAGATAGTTACACTAACTAGTAGAGGTATAGCTACGACATTACTAGTATTAGAGTAGTACAAGCTAAGGAGTTCTATAGCCTCTTACTCGTAGGAAACTAAGAATTTACTCTAGTAGTGTCGGATATAATACTAGGCACTATAGTTCGGAAGGTAGCCGGTACCCCTATAGAGGTCCTACCTAATAGAGTAGCGAAGCTACTATCCTATATAGAAGACTACTATAATATCTTTATTATTAATCCTATATAGATATACGCTATAGAAGATGTATTATACCCTATCGATCTAATAGAAGGCAAAGAGCTTCTCTTTTGCTCTCTCTATAACCTCTTAGAGAAGAAACTTATAGTTCTCCGCGAGTATCTCGATAATGTACTAGCTAAGAGCTAGATCTATAGGTCAAAGAGTCTAGCTAGTACGCTAATTCTATTCGTCCCTAAGAAAGACAGCAGTTTATAACTCTATATTAACTACTATAGCCTAAACGCTATTACTATTAAGAATCAGCACCCTTTACTCTTAATTAGTAAGACTCTTAATAGGCTAGGTAAAGTAGCTATTTACTCTAAGCTTAATCTTAAGGATACGTATTACTATATTAGGATTAAGGCCAGCGACGAGTAGAAGACTACTTTTCGCACTTGTTATAGCTACTTTAAGTATATAGTAATACTCTTTAGGCTAACTAACGCCCCTACTACCTTCTAGGCCTATATTAATTAAGCTCTTATAGAGCTAGTTAATGTCTTTTATGTAGTTTATCTAGACGATATTCTTATCTATAGTAACTCTATAGAGGAGCACGAGTAGCACCTTTAGCTAGTACTAGAGAGGTTAAGGCAGTTCGCGCTATACGTAAACCTAAAGAAGTATAACTTCTTCTAGAAGGAGGTCGAATTCCTAGGCTTCGTAGTAACTACCGAAGGAGTTATAATAGACCTCTAGAGAGTCTCTACTATTATAAATTAGCCTACACTAAATAGCTACTACAACGTTTAATAGTTCCTAGAGTTCGCTAACTTCTACTATCGGTTTATTAAGAACTATTTAAAGATTATAGAACTCTTAATAGCTCTATTTAAAGGATTATAGAAAGGGAAGTAATTAGCACTCTAGAAGTAAGCCGATCTAGAACAAGAGGTGTTTAAGGCAATTAGAAAGGCCTTTATAGAAGCGCCGGTACTAAGGTACTATAACCTGTCTAAGCTAATTAAAATAGAGACTAACGTGTCTAAGCTTACTCTTAGAGTAATTATCTCTTAGCTATTTCCGGTTAGGGAAACTAGCAAGTAGCACTCTATTACTTTCTAGTCTCGGAAGATGCTACCTATAGAGTAGAACTACGAGACCTACAATTAGAAGCTTCTCTCTATTATAAAGGCATTTAAACAGTAGAGATACTACTACGAGAGTGCCCTAGACCTCGTTTAGGTAATCTCTAATTATAATAACCTAAGGTACTTTATAACGACTAAGTAGCTAAATAGCTATTAGGCTTACTAGGCCGTGTACCTATAGGTCTTTAATTTTGTAATTAAGTACTATACAGGCTCGAAGAACCTAGCGAATACTCTCTTATATCGCCTAGACCTAATAGTAGACAACACAAGCCTTATAAATAGCTTACTAACCTTATAGTCGAAGCTAGAGGCTAGCTAACTAGCTATTAGAGGCATAGTATAGCAGATTTATATGTCCTTATTAGAACGCCTAAGAAGCGCCATCTTCGAAGAAGGCGTAGATATAAGCATCTACGTAGTACGAAGTAATTATTCAGACATAAACGAGAACTAGTAGACCTCTAAGGGGGTTCCTAATAACTAGTCTAATAATAAGAAACATACTAAGGACGCTAGGGATAGTTCTCTAGAAGCTAACTAGCTTAACTAGCTATAAAGTAAATAGTTAAAGCAAAGAGAGGCAGATTTAATCTAAGTTAGTATAATACTAAGATCGATGCCTTAAGTCGCTATAGTAGCGGTAATAGTAGAGAAAAATCTATAAAGAGAGAGTTCTATAGACTAGCTTCTCGAAGCAATTTATAGTCTATAGTAGTAGAATTTGCTAGCGTAGAGGCATGCGAATTCCTCTAAGTAGAGACCTAACAGAGAGCCTCTAGTATAGCATTAGAAGAGGAACCTTCTATACAAGAACGATACTATATACGTGCCGGAAGACGTAGCGCTCTATATAGAGCTACTACGCTAGTACTATAACGAGTTTAATAGAGAGCACTTCGCCCGTAACAAGACCTATAAGCTCCTAGCTAGAAAGTACTTCTAGTCTAGTATATATTATAACGTCGACGACTACGTAAAGACTTACTATATTTACTAGACTATAAAGACTTAGACCTATACGCCTTATAGTAAGCTTATAAACCTGCTAATGCCTAAAGCGCTATAGAAAGAGCTTACTATAGACTTCATTACGGATATACTACTAAGCAAGCTTAATAGGGTAGTCTATAACGTAGTACTTATAGTAGTAGATTACCTTACTAAAATAGTAAAGTATATCCCGTACTAGAAGACGATAATAGCCTAGTAGTTAGCTAAGCTATTTTTTAACTATATCGTGCTAGAGTATAGTGTTCTAGAAGGCGTAGTATTAGACTATAGTATAGTCTTTACTATAGCCTATTAGTAAACGATCGCCTACGAACTAAGGTTCGTAAGGTATTTATTAACTACCTTCTACCCTTAAACGGATAGATAGACGAAACAATAGAACCGATCCCTTATCTAGTACCTCCGTTACTATAGAGCTTAAGACTAATCGGATTAGTTACACTAGCTAAAAATAGCTACTTACGTAGCTAATATCTCTTAGAACGAAACGCTCTAAATGTTACTATTTGAGATATACACTAGTAAGGATACTAAGGGGGATCTAGATAGAGACTAAAGGCGTTCCTCTTAGAGAGGAGTACCGGCTATATAAGATCGTATAGCTACTCTAGTTTCTATAAGGCAAGGCTTATAGAAGCGCTAGAAGTAAGCTTAGGAGTAGTAGAAGGGCGCTTATAATAAGTAGCATAGGCTAATGTCCTTTAAGGTAGAAGATAAGGTTCTCCTATCTACTAAGAACCTAAGGCTAAAGGTAGCGAAGTATAAGCTAGCGCTAAAGTACTTTAGACTATTCGAGGTTATAGATACTATAGAAGCCTAGACTTACCGATTATAGTTGCTAGATAAGTCCCGTATCTATAATATGTTCTATATCTCCTTACTTGAGCTATATAGCCTCTAAGGGAGTACCGAAGTAGATTCTAGGCTAGTTAAGATAGATAATAGTATAGAATATAAGGTAGAGAGGATCTTAAACTATAGTCGGTAGAAAGAAGATATATTCCTAAAGGTGCTCTAGAAGAGCTATACTCTAGTAGAGGTAATCTAGGAACCGGAGAAGGCATTAGAGAATACCTCCGAAGCAGTAACTAAGTATTAGGTAGACGTTAGCTAGAAGGCTAATAGTAGAGTTACGAAGAAAGTATAGAGATAAGCAGTAAGAGTATAGTTGTTATATTATTAAGAATCTATCTACTTAGACGCTGTTAACCTTATCTACTAGTCTCGACTATATCTACTTAGCTACGACTATAAGATAATACTATAGCAAGAGCCGTAGTGTGCCTATTCTAGTAATTAGCTAAGACTAGATCCTTAGTACTAGTCCTGTTCTAGGTGTCGAGCTTAGCTAGCTCTAAGTCCTTATCTCCCTAGCCGGCGAAGTCTAGGTTAGAGTAGGTAGTAGCGGAGAAGACGCTAAGGTTCCTAGGAGTAAGGATAGTAGCGAGGTACTCCTTAATAGCCTAACGACAGAGCCTAGTCTCGTCGCGGGCGAAGCTACTAATAGAAGAAGCGTTAAGTCTACCTATAATAGTATTATAGCAGTTACGGGCCTAGCTAGTATTAAGCCTAGACGTAGCGTAGACCTCCGAGGTGTAAAAGTCGTTAGCGGGGATCTCGGGAGCTATATAGTAGAAGGCCGGACCTACCTTAGTAGAGGAGTTACTCTTCTTAGCGAGAGTATACCTAGAGAGGTCGCTAAGGTTAAGCTCGTTCTTACTGTTAGTGTCGGTTATAGTAGTATTACAGTTAAGGCGAGATAAGTAGTAACTAGAAGTAGCCTACGTAGTAGACTTAGTAACCTTACTAGATAGAGTTATAGCCTTTTTAGTAGAAGTAGCAGACTTAGGTGTCTTAGGCTTCTTAGGAGTAGTCTTACTAGAGGTAGCGACGGCCTTAGTAGTCTTCTTAGACTCTAAAGACCTAGTAGACTCTTCGGTAGGACGCTTTCTACTATAGACGTTAGTATAGAAGAGAGTCGGAGCTCTAGGAATAGCTCCTCTAGTAAAGTACTACGAATAAGTTAGTAACATTAAGACTAGAAGGAGAACTACTTATAGCACAGAGAATACCTACGAGGTCCTCGGTAGTAACATAAAGGCTACGAAGTTCGGTAACCTTAGTACGCTCTAGTTCCTTACTAGTAAGAGAAGCAATGTTAGTGCTAGCGTAAGCCTCCTTAACACTAACGGCCTACTTATGCTCTATAACGCGAGACATAGTAGCTATAAGCTTGTTAGTGTACTTATACTACTTCTAGACGTACGTAGAGTTAGTCGGATTAAGATATATATTAGTATACTTCTATATAGTAGTATAGGCCTCGTTAACGAAGTCTAAGAGAATATCGTCTATAATAGTATAATAGGCACTCTTAGCCTTCTTATAGCGAGCGCAAGATCTAGTAATACTAGTCTCGCAGTTATAGAGGTTTTCTAGTAGTATTAGCTATACTTCTAACGAGATACTAGTAGAACTCCGGATACTTACTAACAAGATCTCTAGCATAAGTACTATAGAGAAAGTAAGGAGAGATACGTAGTAGGCTAGCCTAAACACGCTTAGGAGATATAATAGCTTATAAGTGTATTAGAAGGTAGCGACTTACGTAGAAGTAGTATAGTAGAAGAAGTAAAGTGTTTAGTAGCGAGAGATATGCCTATATAGGCATAGTCTGTTTATTGCGTAGCGCAACAAACACGAGAAGTAGATCTATACGCGTCGCTATCTCCTAGGAGATAGTAGTATCGTTAAGGTACTTAATGTTATAAAGTGTCGGAACGGGGCACTTACTAAGAGCCTCTAAGAGAGTTCTATAGCAGCAAACGACAAATTATATACATTTACTAAGGCACTAGTTGTTTTATAGCAATAAGTGCTTTAGTAATAGAGGATTAAACGAGAGGTTATATTTACTATAATATATTACTATTAGTAGTAAATAAAGGCACGACAGATACGGAGCACGAATAAAGAAGCTAAGTACTTCCCTTATGCTTAAGAGTACTAACCTACTCTTATAGAGGAGGCCTATAAGCACGAATACAAGGCCTACGAAGGATGCGGTTTAATCGAGAGTAATTAAATATAGAGGAGAGATAATTATAAAGGAGACTTAGTATTATAGCTCTAGCTAAGCCTGTTATATAATAGACTCTCTCTAGCTGCCTTCTACGAGGCTTCTAGCCTTATTAAACAAAGGCAGCTATTAGTTTATCTACCTATCTAATTAGTAGATACTAGTAGTTCTATACGTTGCTATATATCTACTCTTATAGAACCTATAGAGAATTACGTAAATACGAGAGAGCTAATTACTATATATAAGTTATAGCCGATAGTGCCTAAGAAGAATTACTAGAAGCAAAGTTAACAAAGTATATAAATAGATAGACTATATAATATAAGAAGTTAGTTAAGGAGTAGACTCCTTATCTAGAGTAATATATTTATAGAAGCGCTACGCTTATGCTATAAATATAAGTATTAACCTAAACGCTATTATCTATTATGTTATATATAAGGCCTTCTTATAGGTATAGCACTAGTAATACGTACCTAGCTCGTATACGACTAGATATTATTCTCTTTCTTCTCTCTATTACTACTATCTTCGCCTACAAGTACTATACTAGCTATAAGCTATCTACTAGCTATAACGTAGTTAATCTTAGTAGTAGAGCTACTAGAGTTATATACTATCTAATTATATTAGCTATGTTCGCGACATATAAGAAGCATAGTTAACTTACTTCCTTACTAATAGTAATTAAGCTATAAAGTCTATACCTAATCTTCTATATCTTCTTAACCTTCTCCTACTTAAGCCTAAGACCTCTAAGTACACTATCTATGCCTTCTATACGAGAAGTAGAAGCCTTACTAGTTACCTTGTTCTTATTAGTGTAGTATACCTTTAGTAATTTCTTAAACTTAATAACCTTAAGAAGTGCCTTATAGGCTATAGCGTATATATACTTCTCGTTAGTAGCGATACTAGCTTCTATAGAGGAATCACTTACTATAACTATATCGAGAGTAGTTATATAAGAGTCGTATAGGATAGATAGGAGCGAGTCGTATAAGTACTTATCTTTAATATAGTACTTATACTTATAGCGAAAGAAAATACTAAAGTTACTACTAGTATAGACACGAGCTACTATAAGTTAGTTATACCTCTTATACGGACTATAAGAGCTTACCCTTAGCAACGCTATTAGCGTACCTAGAACAAGTATTAGCCTCCTCTTCGAGAAGTAGAAGAGTTATAGAGTTAGCGCTAGTAGCTATAGCTCTAGTATTGCTAGCCTACTTTATACTACGTATATTAGACACTAGAGGTCTAGAGTTAGATAATATAATAATCACAAGAGAAGTGCTTAATATAATAGAGGTTAACAAAATATAGATATATTTTAGTATAGAAAAAGAAAAAAGTAAAAGATAGTAATAAGATTATATATACTAACCTTTAGTATACTACATCTTTATTATAGCCGCTAGTACGAAGCGCGCGTCTTCTATAGTACTACTAGAAATTCTAAGAAAAGTAATATTATTACTACTAATTAGCTTTAATACTATAGCGACTAGATAAATACTCTATTAGACTCGAATTGTTAGAACTATAACAACTAAACTATATACGAGATACATGCGACACAATAGTAGAAATGCCTTAACTACGTTACTCCTCTATGCTACTATATAGCGTATATTGTTAGCTAAGAGCTAAGGATAGCTCTCCTAGAGAAGGAGGTAATTATAAGGAGCTAGTATTAGAGTAGTACTTAGTAGCGGCTAGTTCTACTTACGTAATGTACTAGCTTATTCTACGCTACGCTTGTGCATAGGCTAGAATAGTAATTAGTTCTACTACTAACGAACTATTCGGTTAGATAGGTGTTCTCTATATTATAATATATATAGCTTTAATATAAGGCTTTAATAGTAGCTCTCTCTCGAGCTTATAGTCTACTAATTAGTAATAATAAGCTTATAGCTATTTAGTAAAGGAGTGTATCAACTAAGGTAGAAGCTAAAGTGCTAAGAGAGACTCTAATTTAGTTTAACCTATAGTTAAACTAAGTACTTATTTACTACTCTACTAATCTATAATTAAATTAGATAATTGTTGTCTTATTCTATTACTATTAAGGAGTTCTATTGATTTAGCTATCTCTTAGTTCATTAGGCTAAGTATATATATAGTTACAATCCACCTAATTTAGGTGGATTAGGCAGTAATAAATCTCTTTCTCTCCCCACACCAAGTCAACAACCAGTGACCGGATTTAAGCCGCGTCAGGATCGTTGTCGCCGGATTTAGGGCTGGAGATCCACTTCGGCGACATCACGACATCCCACCTCACTTGCGAACGTTCACGCATCAGTCTAACTTATTCATCAAGCTCATTGACAAACCCATATGAGAATGGAATCTCGATCAGGCGTGCGTGGTGTTACATTGACGCTGACGACTTCGTGCTCGATAACGCGCAAACGCTATACAATTATACCGTCCCGTCTCACAGCTTACAAATACCCCTGTTCACATCAACGGGTCAAACAATTCATCCGAAGACGTCCTATCTCACGTGTGGGTCTACTCAGAAAGTCTCCGAAGTTCCTCTCCTCGGTCCAGTAGAATGATCGGGCACATTCACAAGACATTCCCGAGCATCTTTGCAGCTGCGGAGGCGGATAGTTGTCTGTCTTGAGCTTGTCTAAGCATCAAGTGCTAGGTAAACATGAGAGTTGAGTATAAGAGACTACCGCAGAATCCCAGGGCGACCATCATCACTCCAAGCAGCACCTCCAATTTTCCATCAATCACACATTCATCTTGATAGATATCCAGCGTCCACACCTGAGCTATCTGATCTCAATTTCCCTACAACATGACCAACTACCTCGTGACCGGCGCCAACCGCGGTATTGGCAAGGCCTTCATCGCCGCCTACCTACAGAGACCCAACTCGACAGTCATCGCTGCAGTCCGCACTCCTTCATCAGCCAAGTCTCTCAATGACTTTCCCAAAGCTGATGGTAGCAAACTCATCATCGTCAAGATCGACTCCTCATCCGAGACCGACCCCAAAGAGGCTATTGCTGAGCTCCAAAAGCAAGGCGTTGACCACCTTGATTTTGTCGTCGCCAATGCCGGTATCGCAGGAGGTGACAAGAGCTCCTCAGTCATCGACACCGACCCCTCTCTTGCCCGCGAAATCTTCAACGTCAATTCCATTGGACCAGTCCTACTCGCCAACGCTACCGCACCTCTCCTCAAAAAGTCCAAGAAGCCTACCTTCGCGGTCATCTCCTCCGCCGCCGGATCTATCGCTACACAGGTAGCGTTTGCCGACTTGCCCGTCGGCATGTCACCGTATGGGGCATCCAAGGCCGCCGTCAATTGGTTCTTGGAGCGCTTGCACCTAGAGGAGAAGTGGTTGGTGGCATTCAGCCTGCACCCCGGCCTTGTGACCACAGACATGTCTGCTTCTGCTCTTCCCGAGGGCATGGACCCGAAGGATTTCGGTATCACTCCTCTGACTCCGGATGAGAGCGTCAAGCAGATGAATGAGGTACTCGACAGTGCCACCAGGGAGAAGGAAGGAGGCAAGTTGGTCCAGCACGATGGACAAATCTTGCCGTGGTAGATACTGCGCAAGGTCCAGTGACTGCTGTGCGTCATGGCTTCAATAGCATTTCATAGTCGAGCGAATCAGTCTACATCCGAATCCCCAGGTCCTCTTCCAACCCTCCCAACCACGTCCACCCACCTTCCCACAACCAGACCCGGACCTCATCAAACCTTCAACCCCCCCTCCGCCGCCTTCTCAACCGTCAACCCCGTCTCCCCATCCCACCTCCTCAACCTCTCCCTCGCCTCCCCCGCCTCCCTCTCCACCACCCCCTTGATCTCCTCACTCCACGGCACAAACCTCACCCCAAACGGCAAAGGCCTCATATTCTCACTATCATTATACGCCCAAATATCCACCTCCCTCTCCCTCCCCTGCTCATCCACTTCCGGCTTCAGCTCAAAAGCCCACAACAACCTCGCGACCGTCGCGAACAGACTCTGCTCCGCCAACGGCTGGCCGCTGCATTGCCTCCGCCCCCAGCCGAATGCATTATGCCCTCGCGAATTGGGGTAGGAGAAATGCAAGCCCTCGAGGTAGCGTTCTGGGCGGAACTCGTCGGGGCAGGGAAACTCGCGTTCGTGGCGGTGGATAGCCCATAGGTTGCCCGTGATGGTGGTGCCGGCTGGGATGCGGTAGCCGCGGTAGATGTCGTCTTGGACGGGCGCGTGCGGGATGCCGGCGAGGATGGTGACGGTGCGCCAGCGGAGGGTCTCTTTGACGATGGCGGCGATGTAAGGGAGGGAGGGCTCGTCGGTCCAGGTTGGCGAGCGGGAGGGGCCGCATACGCGGGAGAGTTCGGCGTGGGCGAGGGATTGGACGCGGGGAAAGGCGAGCATGGCGAGGAGGAAGGTGAGGATGGAGGACGTGGTGGTGTCGACGCCGCCGCCGATGAAGTTGGCGGTTAAGGCGGCGATTTCGGCGTTGGAGAGGTTGGTGGTGGATTGTTTGGTGAGGATACGTTGGGCGAAGTTGGGGGTGGAGGAGTGGGACGCCTCGGCACTGAGGTGGTAGAAGTAGTTGGCGAAGAGTTGGGAGCCGAAGCGAATTTGGGATGGGAGGGGGTAGAGGATGGATGGGAGGCGGGAGAGGAAGGGGAGCGTCTCCATCATGTATTTGCCGGGGATGATGGCGTCGACGGACTCCATGAGAGCGAGGGCTTGTTGGACGACGTAATCGTTCTTCTTGGAGATACGACGGCCCCAGGCGACGGTAGATGCTACGGATGCCGAGTAGCGCTCGATTGACATTGCATAGTCGGCAGGATCATCCATGACTTCCTTTGTCATGACTTTGGCTTCGTCTGCCTGGAATGGGCGGTAGTCTCGGACTGCTTGGCTTCCGACTGCCGTATGCTGAACTAGGTCAGCCAAAATTCATGCAGGTAGTATCGAGGGCATACCATGATCTTGCGATGATTCCGCCATCGATCGCCGTACGGCAGGGTGGTCTGGTTCACATGTGTCTGACCAGATACATCTGCCATGACAACCATTGTAGGGCGAGATGCATAAAGTGCAGCTCTCGACAGACGGTTGAGACGTTGGAGAAAGTGCGTACCAGATCGTATTTGGTCAAGTGTTGCGTGAAATAGATGGTCTACCCCAAATCTACTCGGACTGCTTGCGCCCAATATAAGCCCTCCATCTTGGATTCAAGAAGTAGACGGGAATTCCAAGCAGGAACAAGCCAATGAAGAAGGCAAGGAGAATCATGAACGCCTTAAGATAGCTGTACATGTTGACCATCGGGATAATGCCGAATGACGCCCCAAAGCTAAGCACGTTCTTCATGCCAATGACGATGACCAGAGCAGGCCCAGGATTCTTGGGATACGCCTCTGAGCCAAAGTGAGTTGTCGTGATGAGCACCACGATAAAGGCGAATTGGAACAGAGTCCACCCTATCATTTGTCAGAGGTCGCATAGGATAAAGAATTTCCTTGCTTACCCATGATGATTCCCCACGAGCTCATCCGCTGTGGGTACATGGCTGTGACACCATATATGACAACACCAATAACTCCAATGAAGAATGGGAAGATCAGCTGAAGCAGAGTGTCTTCTGGATGATGGACTCCACCGCGTCTTTTGGCGAGGTAGACGTTAAACTTGTCTCCAATAATTCCGGTCCAGATCATGGCGCAGATGCTAGCTGGGAAAACACCAATATTGACAAGTCCAACAGACTTGTATTGCCAGGCGAATGACTTTGTGAGGATAGTGGCATATGTGACAGACATGGCGATACCAATGCCAAGGGTAATGGATGCGACCAGGACGGCCCACATGACAGCTGGAGAACTGCATGACTGGAGCATCTTCAGATTTGCCCCGAGTCCAAGGCGGATCGAATTGGGTGCCACGCCCTGGAAAGGCTTGAGTTGTTGGAGGTATGTTTTCTTCTCTGTAACCGTATTCTCGGCGACGTCTTGTACCTCACCAAACCGTGCTCGTGCTTCTGCGTCGGAAAGGATGTGAGTGACACCCCATTCATCTGTATGAACGACCTGACCGTTCATGGATGTCGGCTTGCGCTGGAAACGAGTCTCGACAAGAAGGAAGAAGCCCAAGATGAGACCGACACCAGCGAAGATCGCTAGCACCCAGTAGAAGTATCGCCAAGATGTAGCAGCTACCAGGTAGGATGTTGAGATCAAGAAGACAGTGTTGATAAGATTTTGCATGCCCCAGTAGATACCAAAGTAGAATCCTCGCTCGTCAAGAAATGACATATCGGTGATGATGAGTGGAAGCACCGACTCGGTTGATCCTGCTGCAATTCCTTGCAGGATGCGACATGCCATGTGAGTGTTGTAGCTCTGAGAAGTTGCGGCGCCAATCGTAGACCCAAGCAATAGTATGCTACATCCCAGGAAGACTGGCCTTCTACCAAAAGCCATCGTCAAGGGAAGGATGAGGAAAGCACCTAAGGAGATGTTAGCTGTGGTGTGCAGGTCCCATCGGGTCGTGCTTACCGAATGCCATGACCAAGCTGGGAAAGGTGGTGAGGTTGACAACCGCCTGTGTTGACTTCCCCTCTGGCCCATACAGGGCAAAGAAGGTGGACAAGATAGGTCCGAGTCCCCCGACAAGGACAAGTGAGAAGATAGCTACGATCAATCAGCCTCTGTCAATGTTACAGCCATGAGAAGATGCTTACAAAACCAGCAGCATGCAATGAGAATGCCTAGCTTTCGCCATTTGGAAAAACTCAGAGGGTCGTTGGGATCGCTGGAGGGTATTGGTATACGCCTGACATTTCCATTCTCGCCAATCAACTGCACGTCGCCGCTGCCACCATTTGCTTGTGCCTTTGCCTTGTCGAGAACTTCGAGCTGCTCAATGTCTGCTGCCATCTTCTCCGCCTCAATGCTGGAAGCCATCTTGTAGCGTGAGCGTGATGATAGATAGCGTGGGCGTCGCGGTGCTAAGATCAAGCACTCTGGATGGGAAGCAAAGTCTTTATCCAGATGATAGGCTCGGTTCCCCCACATGCTCTCCCCCACGGGGATATCGTCTGGACGCTACATGTGCGGTATGCAAGATCGCCTGTTTGCAGGGGCGTCCGTCGAATGAGAGGAGGTTCATTTGCGAGCCAATCAACGAAAAGTGGTTGCGGTGAAACTGGAGGGAAGGAGCGTTGGAGGACGTGGCGCCTTTGACCGAAGCGAGCCCAAAAACCTCTTCTCAACCGACGGACCGACTTGCATTCGCGTCACACTGGCCATCATTCGCCCTTCCTCATGATCGACCTTCCGAAGCACGGAGTCTTTTCACCCATCATCCAATCCATTCACTTTCCGACGAACTCGACACACACCCAATCACATCGCGACCGGCGCGACGCGTCTCTCACTCGCAGCTTTGTCGAGCTTGATCCCGATCCGGTGCACGTCCGCCTTTCATGGCGCAGACCTTGGAGCCCATCGCCTCTGAATCGCCACAACAACCTGCTAGGAAGCGAATTCGACTGTCTCGTGCATGTAACGCATGCCGGAGTCGCAAGGTCCGATGCGATGAACAACAGCCCGCATGCTCTCGATGCGTCGCTGCAGGCATTGTCTGCACGACGTCAGACCCGAAGAGCACTTCCCTCATACCGGCGACCGCGCGACGACGAGCTGGACAATATGCAACACAACCGGAGAACACTCAAGAGAATCCCCGTGAAAGGCTCAGTCGCCGAAGCACAGACTTGACCGCCTCAGCAGATCAGCAATACGAGGAGCACGACCTGCAAGATCGCATTCACTCCGACGTCAACTTTCGCGGCGGACCCGATACTTTGCCACTAGATCCGAGTCTCAGAGACCAATCGGCCGTGCATGACAGTGCTGCCCACAATCGTCTGTCGACCTCATTCATCCCCAGTTTCGCACGAGCTGGGCTGCAAGATTCTGAATTGAACGTAGAGACTGAGGCGGAGAGTCCAGAGTATGCCTTCAACTCCACTGGCCAGCTCGAACACAAGTACCTGGGACCAAGCAGTCTCCAAGTGTTCACGCAATGGCTCGAGATGACCTTTCGCATCGAGACTTCATCCTTCACTGAGCGTTTTCGTTATGGCATGCGACATTGTGAAGAGTTGGACATTCCCGAAGCCATCGACATGCCGCAGCTGCCAGCGGCGTGGGAGGAGTACATCCAGGTATACTTTGACGAGGTAGCTCCGCTCTTCCCTGTGGTCAAGCGTTCCCAGATCCAAGCCACCGCTGCTTTGGTAGCTTCACGGGCTGCCTCGGGTCTGCCGCAGCGACAACGTCCCAGTCTTGCTCTGCTCTACGCATGCCTTGCTGTTGGCATCCGACAGCGGCACCCTCTTTCATCAGAAAGTGCCAGGTACCTGCGCGCTGCAAGCTCGCTCTTCAGCTTCTTAGTAGCGTACCCGTACGTAGAGTCTGTACAGGCCCTCCTCATGCTCACTATTGCTCTACGCTGTCATAGTAAAGACGGAGCAGCCTCGCAATGCCTGGGTCTAGCTATCAGGATCGCACAATCCATCGGCCTGCATCGACAAGCCTCTACCCACCAAGTAGCTTTCTCTGCAGCCACTGAACATCACGACCAGGACACTCAAGCTCCTCACGCACATATTGCTCATGTACAGGAGGTATGGTGGTCCGCCTATTGTCTCGAGAGAATATCTTGTCTCGAGTCGGGACGGCCAACATCCATCAATGACGAGGATGTCGATCAAAATCCTTTGTTTGATCAACGACAAGCGCCGCTCCAAGCATTCATGATCAGCCTTGCAAAAATTCAAGGTGATGTCAGCAGGCAAATGTTCTCCAACTACACAAGGCAGGTAGTCAATTCACCTCAGGATATGTTCCATATACAGAGCCGCCTGGACCGCCAGCTCAGCAGTTGGTATGCAGATCTACCACCGCAACTCAGACTGGACGGTGAGCTCTTGACTAGCGGCTCACAGACGAGGGCTGCTCGAGTTTACCTACTTCTTCAATACTACTCGACATTGGCGACAATCCACAGATCCGCTCTTTTGATCAACCAATACATCCATGTTGCGAACCTCAAAGCGGCTGGTTTGACTCCGGAACGAGAGGATCGATTACTGGAATCCAAGAATGTGTGCATCTCCTCCGCCCGGGAGATCATCAGAAGCTTTCTTGAAGTACTGGAGAGGAATACCAATACAGCCATTATCTCGATGACACAGCCTCTCATGGCAATCTACATCCTCGCTATCAAGAATCTTCGGGATCCTGGTAGTTGGATGGCAAGATCCGATCTTAGTCTCCTCCACAGTGCAACAGAAGCTGTCGAGGGCCGTTACAAGGTGGACGGACAGGATCCGGGGTTCTACTTCATGCTCAAGCTCCTGCAGCAGTTCGCAACGGCTCGTGAGTCTGCGCCAATCACACAAACTACCAGCGGCTTCAGTCATGCCACTGTGCTGGCTGCTGATGGGCAGACCCTGCTGGACCCCACGCAGGAGTGGAATTCACTCTTCCCACGCCTATTTCTCGGAGATCTGCCACTGGAGCACAACGACACCCATCAGGATGATATCTTTGGTCTTATGGACATTCCTCAGCTCACAGAAGAGGAGATTATGAGCTTCTCCGTCATGCCTGGATTCGGCGAAGAAGGGTTTTTTTGAGCAAAGTGATATGGTAGATCATGTATAATACAGGAGGAGTCGATCTAGGCTTCCGTGGCGATATATGGAATACCGGTCAGCTTGTACGCCCTCTCGGACAGTTGTGGTGCCTTTGCTGGCTTCGTCCTGTTGTGCGGATCCAGCTCACCATTTCTCTTGGCTTGGTTGCGTCCCATGACCTGGCAATTCGGCCCTGCGCATGTTAGCACCACTATCCTCGTTCATAATCAGGGGACATACAATGGGTTGTGCCAAACCACCCTTCGAATGCAGTCTTCTTTCTCTTCAGGTCCTCTTGACTGGCATCCGCTACTGGCATGTAGCATGTATAAATGCAAAATCGGTTCTGGTCGGTCGTCGAGCTGAGGTTGTAGTGAGGTGTCCTTGAATCCCACAGCAAAAGATCGCCGGGCTCTGCGCAGACCTTCACCCACTCCAGGCCCTTGTTGGCAAGCCATTCCATGCCCTTGTCTGTGAATCCATACCATTCTGGGTTCCAGGCTGGGATGGGATCTTCCCAAGCCATCTCCTTGTGGAATTGCTCGCTGTACTGATGTCCACCTTTGCAGACGATGAGGCCACCGTCGTTTGGACCATTCGGCAGGATGTTGACGAGACCTTGCAGGCAGCGGAAACCGGCCTTCTTTGGATCTTGATCTTGATGTGACCACGGCTTATTAGGAGCGAGATCCTTGCGGCCTGAAAGGCCAAAGTTGACGGCGTCAAAGGACACGATCAGATCCTCGGTCCCAAGAACTTCCTCGAAAGTGCCAACGACGCCTGGCTCAGCTCGTACATCCCAGACGAAGTCTTCGTGTGCAACAGCGTAATCCAGGCACATGCCCTTATTGTTGATCTCTGGCAAATGCTCGCTGGTCCAGGTCGATCGATCGTTGCGGTCATAGCCAAGTCCGCTGCGACGGATGAGCTTCGCCTTGACCACGACCAACTTGGTAGACTTACAATCCCTCCAGCCACTCGTGCATGCGCTCAGCGTACTGAGCAGCACGCTCCTTGGGTACTGCACCCTTCACAACAGCGAAGCCATCTCTTGCGAGATCAGCTTGCCAGCCTGTGGACGGTGCATCCTCTCCTGTGAGCTTGATAACACCAATGTTGAGGTCGCTGGCAGTTGCTTGAGTCTGTGTGGTAGACATGGCGGTTGAGTGCGGAGTGCTTGACTTTGCCAAGATTGGAGGTGGCTTGGGGATGAGCAAACATATACTTGTCCGGCAGACGGAGGCGCGTCATTCGGCACACTTTCACTTCGCCCACCTTCATCTTTGCTGCCTGACGGCCCACGGAATCTGTTGCTGGCAATACGATAATGCTGGTCAGACACCACGCATCGTGCTCGGCTCGGTTTCCAGCTCGGGTCGGAAAGATTTGCTCTTGTCTCAGGCGGTTTTCCGGAACCAAACCCCGGATCCTCCACCGGAACACCCCAGCTTTTGTGGGGGAGGGGCAACGCCTGGTACGAGCATGCTCTGACATTGCATGTCTGGTCCTACGAGCAGGTCCACATGTAGTCCTGACTTGAAGACCAAGGCCTGAGCTTCTTTGTAGACTTCCAACTCCTTGCAAAACCCATGACCACCACCTCGCTCGCATTGTGGTTGTTTGTGCAGGATCTGAAACAATGGCAATCAAAGAGAGGAACGACTTCGAAGTAGTGATTGTTGGAGGAGGTATCGCAGGTCTGTCGACGGTGGGACTCCCTGGAGAGCATTGGGGCACGAACTTATGCTTGATAGGCGATCACTCTGAGGGGTCCAGGAAGACGCATAACAATTCTGGAGAAGTCTCGAATGAACAAGGAGGTCGGCGCCCTGATCTCGTTCCAACCAAATGCCCAGAAGATAGTGGAGTCGTGGGGTATAGACGAGCACCTCCAAAGAGCGCAGCCGCTCAGTGATACTGCGTTCCAGATCCTTGATGTCAATGGTGATGTGCGAACGCGGATACCTCTCAGCACGGACAAGTACGGTGCGGACAGAGTGATGTATCATCGGCAAGACCTCCACTCAGCACTCAAGGCTGGCGCAACATCGAACGATCTTCCTGGTCCTCCAGCTGTGATCAAGACTGCGTCGAACGTCGTTTCGTGCGATTGTGGTGCTGGTATCGTCACTCTTGAGGACGGCACCACTGTTCAGGGGGATCTTGTCATCGGCGCCGATGGTATTCATAGTCCCATCCGTGCCTCTTTGCTGTCGTCTCTTGGCCTTCAGCCCGTCCAGCCCCTCGCCACCGGTCTTTCTGTTTATCGTGTGCTCCTCGATACTGCTTCCATACCGGCTCTCGATGTCTCTCCAACAACCTTCACTGCCTCCGCACCCATCACGACAATGATGATGGCCCATGACCGACGTGTCATCATGGCACCTGCAAGAGGTGGCGACGTCTTCGGTCTGGTCTGTCTGGTGCCGGACGCGAAGATGAATGAAGACAGCCATGGAAATAGCTGGACCACCCAGTCGTCGGTCGTGGAGGTACTGGAGCAGTATAAAGATTTTCCCATCTGGCTGAAGGATATTCTGAAGTGCGCCGACAACGTTGCACTCTGGCAGTTGAGGGATATTGACCCTCTGCCGACATGGACAAAAGGTCGAACAATCCTCATAGGAGATGCTGCGCACGCGATGCTGCCGACGCAAGGCCAAGGCGCGAGTCAAAGTATCGAAGACGCAGAGGCGTTGCAAGCTTTCTTCCGCGGCGTCGAAGGGGAGATCGAGAAGGAGGATATCGAGAGGCGATTGAAAGAGGTTGTTGACGCAAGGATCGAGCGCGCCTCGTTGATACAGGCGTACAGTCGTCAGCAGGCACAGCATGCGACTGCGAAGGGCGAGACGGAGATCAAGATGAACCCGGCTGAGTTTATGGATTATAATTGTGGTTATGCTGGGGCGCTCGATTGGGTAAAGAGGTCAAAGCTGGCTGCGTCGCCACGTGTCGCACAATAGGCAGGATATTCACGCTGGCGAGGCAAGCTTTGTTTCTGTCTAAAACACTTCACAATCGAGCTCTTTTCCTCACCTCCTGCACGTTCAATTACTACCAGATTGCTTACCTTGCGCACCATTTGTTCGTGACAATCAACGCGTCAGCACGGATGTAAGGCTAACAAACTACCAGCAGCCGCAGCAGGAGAGGGGGAACCTCGTCGTCGCCCTCACCAGGGGTGAGGAATCCAGTAAGTTGTTACTACCAGATGCTGCCAGCTAGCACTGGTATAGACTTTTGAGGCTGCACACCCTGGTAGTAATTGAGAACTAATACCTACCAGACGACATGGATTCGAAGACCTCGCTGCCGCTGCCGGGCCCCCTCAGGGGGGCTGCCCCGGGTAAGTAACTACCAGGGCGGTCCACATTCTGGTAGTACCTGACAGCTAATACCTACCAGGGCCAGCAAGCGGCCTGCTGTCTGACCTGATCGCTGGCAGTAGGTCATCTGGTAAGATCATTGTCTGAGAAGTGGTTTCTGGTAGTACCTGGCGGCTAATTACTACCAGATTCGGGTCAACCTTCCGCGCCCGGCAGAACTTTCCCTGCCAAAAATCCGGGCTCCCTCAAGTCAGTCCATTTCAATATACCTCCAAGTCACGAAAACACCAAGCATGAAGACGCCAAAATGGCGGATCTCTCACCTCGAGCGTGGTTCGTCTCGCTCGAGTTTCACGACGATAACTTCTCGCGCGACTCTATCGTCATCAATGTCGAGCACATACCTGGATGCGATCTTCTGCTTGGCTCAATAGCGCGGGTGGCACCATTCCACGCATCAAAGCGCACTCACAATGCTCGCAACTCGTCAGATCACGGCTCGACTCATGACGACAGCTCTCAATATGGCGGCACAACTACTTCGGACGGGACCGATAGCCAAACTTCCAAGCGTACTGCATCGCGAGGCACAAAGCGCACCGCACGAAGCAGTCGCAGTGTCGATGGCGATGTACCGGGAACCGTCGAGCGCAGTAAATCGCTGGTATTCACGGTCGGACAGCTCACTTCAGAACAGAGGTTGAAGAAGCCTCACATGCAAATCTCACTCCACACAAGCATCAAATCCGTCTTTAACTTCACAAATCGTCAGCGAGCCGTCGTATACCCCGACAGTAAAGAGACTTCCCAGGCGTCCTTCATCGAACTGGCTTTACGCGATCAGTACCTCGCCCGTTCGGACATGTGGCAGCTCACCGTCAACGAGCTCAGCAATCAATCCGTCTACCGCGGCCAGCAAGTCACTTTCATGGGAAGCATCAAAGCCAAGATCAAGAACATCTTCGTCCGTGGAAAGAAGGTGAACTCAGCCCTGGTGACGGCTTCGACAAAGCCCATCTTCAGGAGCGAGTCAGCCCGGTATGTTTTCTTCGTTCAGATGTCGAGGGAGATGTGGGAGTACGACGCAGACGGCAGCGGCGAGATCATGTTCAACAAAGTCATCAACGGCTTCCTTCCCGATTTGTTCAAGCGATGGCAGAAAGGTGCAGCTCGACATCTCGTCAGCATCATCCTCTTCGCACGGATTGAGTATGAGCGAGGGATACTGAAGCACCAGTCTGAGCCCGCCTACGACAAACGATCCGACCCCGATGACAAAGATCAAAAGGATTATCGAGATTTCTACAGAGTGGTCACAACAGATATGGCCAGCGGAGAGTGGATCCGCATATTGTATGGGCTGAAGAAGGAATTCAAGGTTTTCCTCAGAGATACCTTGATCCTGCCTGGAGGCGAAGCGTACGGTAGACTACCGGATACTCTCTCTGATGTCAAGGACGCCGCCGACGTAGACTGCGTGATCGCCGGACGACCGACAATCGCCGCGAAGGGCAATGTGCTCGAGGCCATCAATCTCGCTTCATCTCAGTTCGCACAAGACTACATCGACAGGGACTTGGTGCGCACCGGAATCTCGCTGGTCATTATCACAGCTGGTAGTGGCGTCTTCGAAGTGGACTACGACATGCTCAAGTTGACCACAGATACCTTGGTGGGGAACGGCTTCGGCATAGACTTGGTAGCGCTTTCACCAATGCCTTTGCATTCTGTCCCGTTGTTCAAGTACAGGACACCACAAGCTGCACAGGAGATCCTCGCAAAGTCTTCTTACGGCAGCTTTGGCCGAGGGAGCGCAACGCCACGAAACATCTCATTGCGGACCAAGCTATCAGCTTCACCAGTCAAGCTAGATCATTTGCCGAACAGCAAGCAGTTCTCGAGCAACAACGGATCGTCCAACGAGAGTAACAATGTAGATGCAGCCTGGAGCTATGCTCTACCTCACTGGATAGACGTTTCTTTCTGGACTGGCGATGAAGACACGTCCTGGGAAGATACAACGGCTTCGTTCAAACATCGTATCGACAGAGTCTCGAAAGACTTCATTCCAAGCGTTCGAATGTATGAGCTGCAGATGATGGGCTTGATGGATATCGAGATTGCCGACATTTCTTTGCCATTATTGGAACCTTACATCCCTCCTCTCAGTAAGGCAAGCGGCGACTCGAAGGACTCCAACCACCAATCAACAGACATGTCACGGCTCCTGAACAGCTCAAACGCAGCAGCGTGGACTCCGAAAGGTTCACCAGAGAAACAGACGCCCGAGCCAGAGCCCGCCGTCGATCCTGCCCGCGAATTACTTATCCGATGGATGGACGAGATTGACCGACAGGCTTTTGAAGATCCAGGCATAGCTACGATGGGCTTGTCCTTCCCAAAGACACAGAAGGAACCAAACACGACCCGCAGCCATGGCAGATCTGACAGTATCTCTGCTAGTGTCACTGAGCTCGGAACATCACCATGCGGGAGCACGCTGAGCAGATCACCGCTTTCGCACTTCCAAGGACTGAAGAAGCCTCGAGATCGAAAGGAGTCAATGGCATCGCTGGTATCGATTCCTGACAATGCCTCTATCAACAGTACATCAGGGCAGAGACCGACAACGGACGGCAAGCCGGACCTCGCGAAACGTGCGAAACTTAATCGCCAGATAAGCCTGGGTTTCAAAGGTATTGGCCCAGGGAAAGCCACCGCAAGCACCAGCATCAGCTCTGGAAGTGTCGATATGACGCCGGCTACCTCCGACATGCGAAGCACTGCGGGCACAACAAAGCCTGTGGGTCTACTGACACAACAGCTTCGCATGTCACTGAGAAGGAAGCCATCGGAAGCTACCCTTGTCGAGCAGAACGAGGTCAAAGATACCAAGAGTCAGAAGCAGCATCAAAGCACTCCCATCTCCATTCTCAAAGACAGTAGCAGCGACAGCTCGAACGATGAAGAAACCCTGGCAGATGCAACAGTCAAACCTGGACAGCTGCTCAAACCAAGCGAATACGGCTCCACAGTCCGGCCCGAGAACAAGTTCTTGAAGACTGCTCCAGGTCGGAAGGACTCCATGGCAAAGACAAGAGACCATGGTCTATCTCCGTTGAGTGCAATGTCTCCATGGCTCACGCTGCTCAACCCTTGCAATCCCAGGAAGGACAACATGAGTGTGGCTAGTCAGTTCCGAAGGTGGCAGCATGTCTTCCCACGAGCGATCCCGACAAACGTCATCAAGTGGAAGTCCTTGACGTCCCCGGCAGCCTTACCACTCACAAGCGAATACTTCCCAACACACGAAGAACTCAAAGACCAATACGAGGAGAGCGTACACAGAGTGCAAGTGCCCGAGGACGAGGACAACGATCTAAAAGCTACCGATGTCAAGTCACTGATGCGGCGATTGATCTCTTCAAGATTCTCGAATGGCTTCCAATTAGTCATCGGAGACGATGCGAAGGCGCACGCTGAGGTCCTAGACCTAAAACTGATCGAGTGCTTCGAGCCGCAACTGGTGGTTGATCAGGACTCGGTCGTGCTGATGAGTATCGGCAACGATTACCATCAGCTGCAGTGCACCCAAGAAGACGAAGTGCTCGTCAAGCGATATGTCAGGAAGCCAGCTGTCTTGCCGGTGCCCATTCAAGAGTCCAAGATCATTTACAAGCCGAGGGTACGAACGATGCTCGCTGAGACTTACACGAAACGGCGATTCGTGCTACAAAATCCTCGATCGACATATGATTGGACTTCTATAGACGATCACTCGGCTGGCGTCAAGCCTGAGCTTTCCGAAGAGTTCCGCTTCTGGCGAGCACGTTTTGTGTTGATCCCAGTCGACATTCCCAAAGGAGCTCGTGGCTCTTTGGCACCAGTGACAGAAGTGACAGATGAAGAGACAAGGGTTGAGGGCATACAAAAACTCACCCAAATGTGGCAGAGGAACAGGTACTACCCACCAAGCGAGAAGCGCTACCAGGCTTCACTGCCCGCCCAGCATAAGGACACCAACCCACTTGCGATAGATTACCAGACAAGAGACCCATCAGCTGTGGTCAGAGCACATGCACTTGGTCCCGTGGAAAGCCTTCTGCATGGAGGTGACGGCTTCCCGCTCTTCGCCGAGTCCAACATGTATCACAGTAGCGACTTTGACTTGCAACGAGTTGCACAGCATCTGCAGTCAAAGCCGCCAAAAGGTATCATGATGGTCGACCGCCGCTGGCATTGGAAGCTGTATCATAGGTGCTTCCGCGGTGATGAATTGACCTCCTGGATTCTTGCCAATTTCAAGGATGCGGAAACCAGAGAAGACGCGGTCAGATTCGGGAACGAGCTTATGAAGAAAGGCCTGTTCACCCATGTCCAGTCGAAACACCACTTTAGAGATGGTAACTACTTCTATCAAGTATCGAGCGAGTACCGGACGACTTCGTTCCAAGATTCCAGAGGATGGTTCAGCCGCATGACGGACAGGTCAATCCCAACCACTCCGAGCGTCGAGACCAACCAGAACTCGCCCATGTCAGAGCGACCAGCATCACGAGCAAGCAAAGGATCATCTGATACCTCATCTGGCGAGCGAACACCAACCAAGGAGAAGGTCCTGGAACTGAGCCGGATGCTACAGTACGACGTTGACCCGAAGAAGAAGTCCTGGCGTCCGGAGATCATACACCTGCACTATGACAGGATCCACAACCCGGAAAATTGCTATCACCTGCGTATCGAGTGGATGAATGTGACGTCGAAGCTCATTGAAGACGTGATAGTCTCTTGGGCCACGACAGTCGACCGGTATGGTCTCAAGCTGGTCGAAGTACCGATTGCGGAAGCCTGCAAGATCAGTGAGGATCACCCGTTCCGCACGCCATACAGAGTGGATCTGGCATGCCCGCCTCCGAAGAGTCCACCCCGCCATTACTTCGAAACTGTGTCGTTTGGCGGTCTGCACTCACCAGAGGACCCTCTGGCATATCAGAAGGCAGTCTTGCGCAAATGGGACTTTGTCCTCGACATCGAATCGGCCAAGTCATTCGAGTCTACAGTGCCGGTCACCTATTCCTGGGGCAAGCCTTCTTACCAGTATACCCAATTCATTCACAAATCTGGGGCACTTCTCGCACAGATCACTGATGAGGGCTACTTCCTACTCCTCGCCAACCGCCTCTGCTCGAACAGAGTAGCACCCAGCAAAGACACATCTAAGGTCGATCACCCAGAACGGGCTCCTTTCGATCGCCGCACCACCCGCACCGCCGCCTCACCATATGCCTCTCCACTCATCCGCCCAGCTGACGTCCCCATTCCACCATCCCCACATCTGTCCGGCCTCACCGCCCAGCGTCCTTCCGTGGCAACCTCCCGCATCCCCACGACTACCTCCAAGAAAGACATCATCCGCCCACTCACCTTCTCCGAAACGCGCCTCAACGGCAAACCACTGACTGCGGAGAACCTCTTGAACGCCTTTGCGAGATTCTGCCACAACAAGCCCGAACTCGACCTTTTCTGGGAAGACGCACTCAAGCCCTCTGCCTCCCCCAGTCCACGCCAACACCCCGCCGACCGCGCCAGTCCCCGCGTTACTCCCACCTTGCGCGGCGTGAGCGCTGCTTTTGCGCGACAGGGCCGTGGACCCGGGCCAGAACTTGGCGCCGTTGAAGAGATCCCTAGCTTGGGTCTGCCTGAGAGGAGGATGCAGTTTGGAGCCGGGGGAAGGGCGGCGAGCTATGCGCCTCCTAGTGGGTTTGGGTTGGGACCCGGGGCGGCCGAGAGGGAAAGGGAGAGGGAGAGGAGGGAGAGTGGTGGTGGAGAGGGGAGGAGTGGGGGTTTGGCGGCGCAGTTGTTGGGTAGGCCGGCGAGTCCGAGGGATACCATGCTTGGGGAAGAGGGCAAGAAGGAAGCTGGAAGATAGGAAGCTGGAAAGTAGTACGACAGAGAGGACTGGACGAGGAGAATTGTATGATAGATGACACGGGAGATGTGGATGTAAGATAGCTACACGGTTTTGTTGCCGTCCCATTCTAGGCCAGTAATGGGAGATTTCGGCGCTTCCTGACCCTCTTCAACGTGAATGCCCTCGCCACCATCCTCGTCCTCACCCATACCATTTCCTCCTTCACCCTCCCTACCCTCCTTCTCCCCTTCCACCTCCCCCACCTCCCCCTTCCCCTCCCCATCCCTCCTCCTCAAAATCGCCAACGCCTCCACATGCGCCGTCTGCGGAAAAAAGTCCCACCCCATGAGACTCTCAATCTCATACCTGCCGCCCTCCCCACACAACACCCCCACATCCCTCGCCTGGGTATGCACATTACAACTCACATACACCACCCTCTTGGGGGCAAACTCCAACAACTGCCGCAAAAAACTCCCATCACACCCCTTCCTGCTCGGATCCAGCACCACGACGGTATTATCCGCCGAAAAATCCCTCACGTGCGCGAAGATATCAGCCGCGTCGCCGGCGAGGAAAGAGCATTTGTCTTTTGGGATGTGGTTGAGCTCGGCGTTGCGCGAGGCGAAATCGATGGATTGGCTGGAGGTGTCGATGCCGATTGTGCGCGTGAACATGTCGGCGAGGAAGACGGAGAAGAGGCCGGAGCCGCAGTAGGCGTCGACTAGGTGGGTGATGTTGTCGGGGTTTGGGTGCATGTCTGCTGAGCTGAACGGGGGATGGAGGACGGGGGGTGGGCAGCGGATGTGCGACTTTATGTGGAGCAGGAAGGGGAGCAGGATGGCTTCGTTGTTTTGGAAAAAGGCGCCGGCCGGGTTGTCGAAGCGGTGGGTGCCGACGTATTCGGTGCTGATGGCTTTGGGGTCGGTGATGCATGTTTTGATCAGGTAGGAGAAGCCGTCGTCTTCCATGGTGAAGTCTTCCGGGTGTTCGGTTTTGAAGTCGGGGGCGAGCTTGTCGGCGTCGGATTTAAGGAGCTTTTTGATGCTGCGAGCTTGTGTGGAGCCTATCCCTGAGTTGAGGCGGGCGCCTGGGTTGTCTTTTTCGATGGAGGTGGTGTTTTGGCGGCAGAGGAGGGTGGCGCCGCGGTTGTACTGGTCGAGGTTCTTTGCGACTCGTTTGCGTTCGCGCTTCATGCCCTTACGTACTGCGTCGGTGCCGATTGGGCAGTCTTCGATGTCCATTGTCTTGCGGGTACCCTTTTGCATGAAGCCAATGGGAGGGACGTTCTCCCAGTTGGGCTTATTACCCTGTCGTCGATCCCTACGACCACCTGGCGGACCATCGAAATGGGGAGTGAGTTTCGTCCGGTATCCATATGGCTCCGCGGATGGATGTGTGTCACCAATTTTCGGTATCTTCGAGGCGGGCAGCTTGGAGAAGTGTTGGTACGCCTTCTCGACGATTGTTTTCTTGTGAGCAAGCTGGTCCTCCTCGCTCATCATCTGGAACTGGCAACCAGAACACTTGGCAAAGTACTGACACCGTATGAGATCGTCATCTCGCTTCGAAGACTTTTTGATGACCTTGACAAAGTCCGCTACCGAGTATGGTTGTTGTCGGTCGTGGCGAATGATTTTGGCCCGGATTTTGTCGCCAGGCACAACGAATGGTACAGCGACGACCTGTGCAGTGTCTGGTAGTATTGCTAGACCATCTCCAGTTGATGAGAGCTCTTCTATCTCCAGATCTATTTCGGTGAATGGCTCCGGTAAAGCTTTTTGAGAATCGTCGTTTGCGTTGGCTTCGTCCTTGGGATCCAAAGAGTGCTTCTCCAATAATTCTCGGACATCTCTGATCAAGACATCTTCATTTGATCCCGCTGCAACATCTGAGCCTGTCTTTTGCTTCTTACTTCTCTTGAAGTGGCGCTTGCCTTCGTTGAACGCTCTTTTATTCGACTGCTGAGACTGTGAATGACCATTTGTCTGCCTTGTTTCGACCATGATCGGAATTGCAGATCTGTAGATGCTCGGTGACCGTGACAGCGCTCCAATTCCACGTCGCAGAGCCAGCATTGAAATTGGTGAAATTTATATGAAGCGTTTGCCGTGATGCAGTCGAGCTTCGTCTTGGCGCTCAAAAAGTTGATCCCGCAAATGAGCTTCACCTTCAATACACCTTAATCACCACGACAAGCTCCGCTACCTCCGCCGCTGTGACGAGACGGAGTCATCTGATCGCTATGAGCGGTGTAGCATCCACCAAATGCCTCTTTTGCAGGCTGGCACCTTCAGTTCCCAAAAGGTCATCGATACCTCCGCGGCGACAATTCCACAGCACACCCTCGGCCCAAGCCAGACGGAAACCCAATTTCGCAAGCGTACGCGCAGTCGATCTCGGTCTCATCACGACAACGAGAGTCAAAAGCGGTCGAGAAACGTTTGCTCTCCCGGAGGCCCTTCCGCAAAGGACAAAGCACAAGGACAAGAAGGAGACGGCGCCACGACCAGCATACCGTGATCCTAGGGCAGTGGACAGGGTCAAGGTCTCTCAAGCGCTCGACAGTGCCACGAGCCTCTTCAAGCCATACACACCTCGCGAGAAGCAATTGCTCGCACTCAAATACACTCCCGAACAGGTGGCAGCACTCGAGGCAGCTGAGGCGAGTATCAATCCCGAGGATATTGCCGCACAGGGGCGCATGCGCGATGATGCCATGCGAATCGAGTACAAGGACGACTTCAGCAGAATCCTACCGCTCATAGATCACCCGATTCGAGCGCCCGATGAGGATATCGATCCGGGTATTCGGCCACTCACAGAGCAAGAGACGGCTGCGCGGTTTGCAGATTGGTTCGAGGAGGTAGCGCAACGACAAGAGGACAAGATGGAGGCGGAAGATGAATTGGTGACAGAGACACAATCTTTGTTGAGAGACGTGAAAGCTGGTGTGGAGTTGGGCATCCACCCAGCAGACGGCCTCACACCGCAAGAACGACTTCTGAAGTTGAGGAGATACGCGGAGGAGCATGAAGATGAATTTGATGATGTGGTGGCTTTTGAGCGATTCGTCGCGGACCCCAACAACTTCTACTACTCCCCGAAAGGCACTCTTCACAGCCAGTCGGACGTCCTCGCCGATGAGCTGCCACGTCTAGAAGATCCTCGGATCGTCACTGAGAATGAGAGCGAGGACCCGCACATGGAGCGACTTATCCTACAGACTGGCTTGGAGGATGAGGTCATCAAGAACATCAGGACCAAGATCTTGGTACAGCATCGTGTCGTCAACCAGACCAGAATGGGCAAGATTCAAAGCATGTATTACCTGTGCATTGCTGGAGATGGTGAGGGCATGTTGGGCGTGGGTGAAGGCAAGAGCACGGAAGCAGACGAGGCGGCGAGAAAGAGCAAGTTGAACGCAATCAGGAACATGAAGCCAATACCGCGGTACGAGAACAGGACCATCTTTGGCGAAGTTGAGGGCAAAGTCGGCGCCAGCATCGTCAAGCTGAGCGCTAGGCACCCAGGTGAGTCTTCTTCACTCCCAGTAACTTGACCTTGACACTGATCTCCACAGGCTTCGGCAATAGATGCCAGTCTCTCATCTTCGAAATGGCACGAGCAGCTGGTCTCCGAGATCTTTCGGCGAGATGTCTTCGGTCCAGGAACAAAATGAACGTGGTCAAGGCTACCTACGAGGCGTTGATGAGCCAGCGTGATCCAGAGGAGGTGGCCATGGCGAGAGGTCGTAAGTTGGTGGATGTGAGGAAGGTGTACTATGAGGGTATGACTGCGTAGGAAGCAGTGTCAATAGCTGTACAGTATCGAGGAACCTTCAGCGCGATGGTGTTGAATGGCAATTCCACATTTCACTTCACTTCACATCCTCGCCTCACATGGGCTCACCACATCTATGCTTTGACGGTACCAAGATCTGTTAGCTGCCAGCGCATCGTTACTAAGATCTATACCGGAAAGATCTGTGTCATCCACGTGGCACACGTGGTCCACATGCAAATTTTCGCCAAGTTCACATCTCATATCTTCAAATGCCGTATCTCGATTCAACATCTTCACATCCCCTACGCTCAAGTGCCTCATCTCGTGACCTTCAATTCCACATCTCTCACCTGCAGAATTTTCATCTCCATCCGATATCCTCACATCTCGTATCTTCAAATCACTCATCTCCATTCAACAATTCCACATCCCGTGTCTTCAAATCTCTCCTCATCTCGTGCTACGTAACCTTACATCTACCATCTGCAAACAACCTATCTCGTATCATGTGACTTGATATCTCGCATACTCAAACCCATCATCTGGCATTCTTGAACTTCACATTCGTATGATCAAGCCCCTGCTGTGAGACTCCAAACTTTGCATTACCCCTTTTGCATCTCCCATCTCCGTGCCCATGAGAACCCAATCCAACATCCCTATCTTTCCCATGGCATTGCTCACCACATAGCTCCTGCACATAGTCCGAGGCTCGCTCCCAAGATCCAGGCTGTCACAACGCTTCAACGCCAGCACGAAGTCCAGAAGCAAACAAATCTCATTCATGATCGACAGATCAACCAGGGGTATCTCAAGTCTACGCCGTACGCCATTCACATCCTCAGCCCTCTCTGTACATTCGAACAGCCTGCGTGCATTCCCATTGGACCCAAACCCCCTGTCCGCTCCCCAACCAGCACCTCCTCCCCTCCTCCCTCTCAATGACCAACTCCCTCACCGTAATCACCCCTCCTCCTCCCCAAAAATCTCCTGCTGCAAGACAATGCTATACACACTCGCCTTGAGCAACGTGAAGACCGTGGCGGTTTTACGTTCGAGGCCGCGGAGGGCGTCCAGGATCTCAGCTGACGGGCGGGAGGAGAGGTCTGCTAACAGTCCGGAGAGCTGGGAGGGGTTAGTCAGAAAGAGTCAGTGAGCGGTAGGGAGACGTGCGGGGGATAGGGAGAGATGAGGCGTTCACTGTGAGCGGCGAATGGAGAGGTGGATGAAGGGGGATGGAAGGAGAGGGATGGATGGAGAGGGATGGATGGAGAGGGATGGATGGAGAGGGATGGATGGAGAGGGATGGATGGAGAGGGATGGATGGAGGAGGATGGATGGAGAGAGAGGGATGAAGGAGGGTAAGTTGAGGGGTGAAGGAGAAAAGTCGCGGATGGAAAGCTGGCTTGTGGAGAAGTGGAGGGGACGAAAGAGTTGGGAGAGAGATAGGGAGGGGGGATGGGACTGGTTGGGAGATGAGGGAGGATGATGCATGAGGGGTCCGGAGGGAGAGGGGAGGGAGAAGGGTATGAGGATGGTGACAGGACTGTGGAGGAAGAGCGTGGATGTTGGGACAGTGAGAGCTGAGAATGCGGGCGGATGAGAGCGATGGTATACGCGCGGGCCCGTGTGAAGTATTGAGCTGGACGAGGGAGATGAAGAGAAGACAAGTGGCGAGGTATAAACCAGACAGTATCAAGGATCGAAAGCGCGTGTGAAATGAGAGGGCGCCGATGAATATCCCCAAGTGACAGTGCACTGAACAAAGAAATGGTTCTTGAGCGCACCTTGTCCAAATTCCCAGCCAGCGCGGCGTACTCGTCCAACACCTCCTGCTCGAGCGGGGAGAGTACTTCCTCATCTGAATTGTGCTGTGTTGATGCCATATTGTTTGATACGTGAGAGTCGCTGCTTGGATTATCTTGTCGAGTTGAGTGCTGGCCTGTTCCGGCCCTTGACTTGCAGTTGTCTCGCTGGTGGTGATTGGAGCATGGAGACCTAGACGCGAAGTCCGACACGCGTTGCGGCTATACCGATTTGCCAAGCCTTTTCGGAAACCACGAAGGATGGTCCACCAGACCATTCTACCCTGACATATCGCAGTATTGGTTCAGGAAACGTATCGATAGCATTGGGATATTGTACGAATTACATAGCATGGCTTCGCAAGCATACAGTTCTCGCCCGATCACATCACAACACAAATGACACTTCTGAGCCACGCGAGTGATACTGATGTAAAATGCAAATCATCATTTTTCGATTTCCCCAAAGAACGTCTCCAAAACGCCATATGCCCCGTCGTCGTGACTGTGATAAAGATACGTATAGCATCGTGACTCTCATCTGTGCTGCTCTGTTCCTCCCATCCCTTCCCATACCCTTCGTCTCCGCCTCGACCGTCCTTTCCCTTACTTACTCCATAAAACCCCTCCTTCTCACACCCGTCCTAATTCATCATTCCAAAAGTCCCCACCCATCACTCTTCCTCCTTCCCCTCCTGCCCTCCTCGTCTCTCTCCCCCCTCTTTGCCCGTCCAATACTCCCCGCCCAACTCCTCATCTCCCTCAACCCCACCGTCCTCCTCCTCTCCTTCTTCTCAAGCGCGTACTACCGCCCCCCATTTGCCTGCCCGTGATGCGCCCCATGATCGTCCCCATCATGATGCAGCGTCACGCTGTTGAACTCCTCGAAAGGATCAGCAAGTTCACCTCCGGGCGTGGCCAGTCCGCTGTCCAACGGCACACCCTTCATTTTGCTGGCGCTGACGCCGAAGCCCTTGTTGATACCGGTGTGGCCGCTGCCGAGGTCGACGGACTCGCTTTCCTTCATGTTGCGGAAGTTGATCGTGTCAGCGCCTTTGCCTTGGTTGGGGATAATGGGGGGCTTCATATGGCGCAGGAGAGCCCATTGGGTGGTGCGGAAGAAGGGGTGTGATTTGACGTCTGATGCGCCGGCGCGGGAGCCGAGGCGACGGAGTTCGTCTTTGATGAGAAGCTTGCGGACGAGAGATTTACAAAGGCTGGAGAGTGTTAGTCTACAGTGAAAGGGTGGGAAGCTTGAGATGAAAACTTACTTGCTAACTTGTGGTGCACCGCCGCCTTCTGGCAGAGGCACCTCGTCGCGGAGAATATTGGCAAAGGTGGCATTTCGGTTCTTGCCCTTGAAAGGCGTGGTGCCGTAGAGCATCTCGTAAATCAAGATACCAAGCGTCCACCAATCGACTGCGGAGGTGTGACCGCAGCCCTTGATGACCTCCGGAGCAATATACTCTTCTGTGCCAACGAAAGAGTTTGTTCGGAAGTTGTTAATACACGACTTTGTGTCGATGATTGGAGCACTGCCTTGAGATGAGGACATGCCAGATCGGTTGGTACCCATGATCATGGTCGGCACTCCTCCTGGGTCTGACTGTTTCGAAAGGTCGAAATCTGACAACATGATGTGACCAGACTGATGTAAGAGAATGTCTATGCAGATTAGTGAAGGAGACCCAAGGCCGAACTAATTGACATACTCTCTGGCTTCAGATCTCGGTAGATGAAACCCATAAGATGTAAATATTCCAAAGCAGCCGTGACCTCTGCCGCATAGAAGCGTGCTGCGTCTTCATCAACGCACTTGTTTGGCCGCGTCTGTAGGGCCCTGAAGAATTCTCCTCCACTGCAATACTCCATACAGAGGTACAAGTGGTCTTCCGACTGGAATGAATGATACAGTGTAACGATAAAAGGGTGGTTGCTGGTCGCCAGAATTTCCTGCTCTGCCAGAGCACGCTTGATCTTGTTTCGCTTGATCATTTCCTTCTTGCTCAAGACTGCGAACTGTCAGCGTGATGCTTGCTCCGTACTCGGGAGTCGAATCCTACCTTTCATGGCGTACAACCTCGAACTTTTCTTCTCCCTTACCAAGTATACCTTGCCAACATCGCCCTTGCCAATCAACTTGATCTTGTCGAAACTGCCGGGACCAACCTCGACATTCCTGACCTTGATGCTGTTGCTGCTGTATGTTCTCCGGAACGCTACCGAGTCTCTCAATTGACCAGGACTCCCGCTGAGTGTCGGGACCGGAAGAAGTCCTCCATCCCCATTCACACTGGTGTCGATCTTTAGGTTTGCAGGTGACATATTCGAATGGTCCGTAGGCTTCAATATAATCTTCTCGGTCGGCGTCTGAGGCCTGTTCTTGTTGTCCACTTCTTTGTTGAATAGTCCCTGCGCATTTGGGGCGCTCGCAACCCGTCTGAGCTTCCTTGCCAGCTCTTCCTTTCCATTCGTTGAGGCAGCGTCGCCGTTTGTGTCCGTCTCATTTTCCTTATCGGCCGAGGCGGTATCCGAGGGACTTGGCGGTACGCTACTGTCGTTGTGGTGTCGTATCGCCGGAGGACCTTGATGCTGGAAGTATGGATTGGCATGTGCCGTAGGACTCATCCCTTGGTCTAATGTGTCTCCCTCGCTGGCTACCGTCTGCGATCTGTTCCGACCTATGTGGGGCAAGAATCGGCTTTGGCGGAGTCCGCGAGGAGTGGACGATCCCGAGTCGTCCTTCTCGTTGGAGGATTTGCCTATACTGAAGCCATCCTTACTTCCAGATGAATTAATCCTGAAGAAGGACTTGATCTTCTGAGACACCTGGCTGTTTGTGCCGTTCACTTGGCGATTGGTGGACAGAGAGGTGCCTGTGAAGGCGCGTTTCTCGGTGGGCATATTTGGGGTGTTGTGAGAGCGAAGGAGTTGTGTCATTGGGCGTGGAGACTATTGAGGGATATGACCGTGAGCTGTAGAGAACTTGGCGGTCTGCAGGTGTTTCTGTGTTTCTCCGAGCAATTGGGATAGAGGAGGGCGGTAACTGAAGCACAGCCGACTACAGTATGTGTCAAATCGCCATGCTGGACGAATGAAGCTGCGATTGTACTGCTCGACGTCGTACAAGACAAGAGCAGTACCAAGAGATCCAGAGAAGATCGAGTCGAGGGTGACGGGAGAATACAGTGACGAAAGACAGACGACGTCTGTATGGCCTGTAGTCTGCTTAACAATCGGCCTTGGCGGGTAGCCGGCGCAGTTTCCCCTCTGGACTCTTTGAGGTGAACCCTCCGGATTCGCTTCCAGAACCTTGAATTCCGACAGGAAAAGTGGGGGCAGCCACGGCATCATGCGGCTTTAAACCGGCTCTTTGATCGACAACGCGTGATGGTCTCGACTTTTGATTCGTCCCCATTTTCGGTATCAATTCAAATGTCCACATTGATCCTCACAACAAGCACAGGTGACTGCAATTGATCTCATGTATTATGAAATCCCAGGTCTGTATCATGACCTGGCCGAGTGGAGATGGTATCTAGTGGTATCTTACAGCCAGCGTATCCGAACTCCCAGCTGGTATTCCCATGTGTTTTGTGACATTTCCCATCCGTTTAAGTTCATGCATATCCCTTCCCAAATCCCATGGTCTGCTCATAGGCGAGTACCCATAACACCCGCCCGCTGGCATGGAAAGGTGTGACAAATGAAACGTCGGCGGGTCAAGCTCATGCCCGTCCTCCGCCAACCAGCTCGGCAATCTTGCCAGCTACGGCGCTTGGGTATCCTCTGCTGAGCGCTTCAGCAACAACTGCCTCAGCTCCGGCATGATCCTCGACGGCAAGGTGCGCCCGGACCATGGCCTCGTAAGTGCTGGGCTCACGGTGGTAGATATCCACCATACCGAAAGCCTCCTGGGCCTTGGCGAGATTCTTCTCCAAGGTCCAGCCGTGGATGAGAGCATTAACAATGTAAGGCGTAAGTTCGACACGACGTTTGATCATGTCAGAAAGGAGAGCGTCAGATTCTGTGACGCGATGGTTGGCCACCAGAGATTCGAAGAGAGCTTGGTAGATGCAGGGTTGAGGGCGAACGCTGTGATCGGTGATGACCTGGTCGAATAGTGCTCGAGCACCATCCATGTCGTGCTTCACGCAACCCTTTGCATGAATCAGACTGGCATAGTGTACGGCTTCGGGTTGCAGTCCAGCTTGCTTCATCTGGACCAGGACGGCTTCGGCGGCGGCCATGTCGACAGGCTCAATAGTAGCGTGGGTGTCAATCAGGAGCTTGAATGTATGAGCAGTGGGCTCAATGTTCAGCTTGCGCATCCTTTCGTAGTAAGCAAGCACCTTTGACTTGTCCCGTTTCGTGGTGAGGAAGAACTGCATCAAGCTGTGATATGGTGCTGGTCGTGGCTTGTAGTTGTTGCTGGCTTCCATTTCCTCAAAGATCTCCTCGGCGAACTTGTCATCACTGACACGGCAGAGAGCATTGACAATCGTGCCGTACGTGACCGAGGTGGGGCGAATACCTAGATTCCTCATCTCTGCAAAGTAGAACAGGCAGTCATCAATGCGACGGGCCTTTCCAAGCTTGCCGATCAGAGCGTTGTACAGGAACGAGGTAGGCTCAACACCCTCCGCTTTTGAGCGCAGGAAAATCTTGACAGCCTCGCTGGCTTCATCGAACGTCTTGGTGGTCTCCTTGAGCGAGGTGATGTACAGACCAAAAGTGTTGGCTGATGGCGCTGCGCCCATGTCGAGCAGATCCTGATGGTACTTGGCTGCGAGTTCACGTCGTCCAGTGGTAATGCACGCAGAAACCATAGAATCGAGGACGGCAATCCAGCCGTGGCGAACAATGCGATACTGATGTAAGAATGGCACATCCTGCTTCGCCATCTCGAGTACCTCCTGAGCAGTGTGGAGCTGATTGGCCTTGGCTGCAGCCTGGATGAGCTTGCCGTACGCGAAGAACCGGGGATGACGACCAGCGCGGCGAATGTTTCTGAACTTGGTGAGTGCCTCGCTCAAGACAGCCGCAGGACGAGCATGACTCTTCTCTAGAATGTCGGTGATGATGACAGATCCTTTGTGGTCGGTTTGAGCAATGTATGGGTCGAACGAGTCGTCATACATGGTCTGCGGAGGAGCCGGCGCAACTGGAGAATATGTCGGATAAGTGCTCACCGATGAGAACTGAGGCGCAACGGGGTAGCGATAACCGTCCCAAAGTCGACTTAGATCGGTGTCATTTATGGAAGCAAGACCTTGCTCGATGAGCTTCTGCGTCGCCACATCAGGTAGAACAGAGCGGCCGATGATGTTCTCGACCATGCAAGCGAATCTGGCAGGACCAGCAACATCTTGCGAACCTTCCAAAAGGTGCAGAGCCTGAACTTGTGTGAAGATATCTAGGTCGGCACCGTCCATGCTTGCGATCTGTGAGGCGCTGAGCATGGAGAGCAGGGGCTCGGTGTGAGCCAGTGAGTGCATGCCATTGTCATTCATCATTCGCAGCAGCTCGGCTGAGGCTTCTAGTGGTGTTGAAGTGCCATTGGTGGCGAAGAGGGCCTTTGCCATGACTTCAATTGCCTCTTCGATCCTCTCTGCAGCTTCACGACCTTCCACTGACTTTGTGTCGAAATTGGCTCGGTATTTTGACAAGAGAGCGCGAGCTGGACGGAGGCCTTGCGTGAGCTGACCGTTCTGAATCAGGATCCGTGCTCTCAAGGCTGACAATTGGACTACTTCGAGATTCGCTGGTGCCTGCTCAACAATAGTCCAGAAACGTTCGCCGCTTTCCACATTGCCATTCCTGATATGGAGCGCAAAGATGGCCAGGGCTGAGCCGGAGAGGTCTGCATTGATCTCAACAAGAGCATCGAATGCCTTTGTAGATTCCGCTGAGTTTCCGAGATCCGCTGTCTTCACGGCGATTGTCTCAAGCGCGCTCGGATAGTGCTTGGCAGACATATCGTTGACCGTCTTGTAGACTGCATCAAAGTTGCCAGATTCGAGCTCCAGAGGCAGTATGCTTTTCGAGACTACTGCACCGAGAGAGATGTGTCGTGATCCGTTCGCTTTCTCCTCCACTTTGACGCGCGCAAGAAGCTTCTTGCCATCCACAAGTCGTCCCGCTTGACCGTATGCACGGACTAGAGCAGCGTAGATCTCGGTGTCTATCCTGTCCATGGTGATCTCTCCTGCATTGTGAGCAATAGCCATCTCACGGTATTCGTCATATGAGGAGACGGCATTTTTGAGATCTCCAGCATCACCAAAAGCCTTGATCATGGCTGGGTAGGTGGTAGAGCTCAAAGAGACCCCTTGTCCGCGAGACACGTTGTACAAATCAATCATCTCTGGAACCTGTCCGCGTACAGCACAAGCCGTGATGAGAGCTTCAAAAGCAGTGCCCGGGAGCTTGACAGACTTGGAGGCGGAGCTGTTCAGGAACTTGAGAGCGATTCCCAGCGATTGATCTTCGGACATCATCTGGTACTCCAGATCGTCAAGCGTGAATGACGTGGCGTGGGGTCCAAGTCGATTGCGCCTTTCCAGTAGCATCTGCGAGGATTTTGCAGCATCCAGAGCTCGGATTGCGAGAGTGTCCACAATCATAGACATGGTCTCTGCATCAGGCACCACACTGCGGCGCATCATGTCGGCGTAGATGTCGAGGACTCGCGGTGCCTTTTGGTGCTTGTTGTCCGTGAGCTCCACTGCGGAGGTGAGAAGAGCGCGGTATGCCTGCTGAGATGGCTTAGCGACTCCATCGCGGAGCATGGATTCGAAGAGGGCCGGAATTTGAGCATATTGTCCAGCCTGGCGCAACTGCTCAATCTGCGAGCTGTAGAAATCTGCCCTTGCCTCGGCCAGAGTATCCTTGGATTGCTTTGGCGAAGCAATCTCGATTCCATCCTGCTCTTCGGCCGCAGCCAATGGCGAATCGCGTCGAATGCGCTCACCCGCGATGCTCTCGTTGACTTGAGCAAACGCAGCAGCTTCAGCCTCCACATTGTCAATAGCTTTTGCAAAGTTGTCCACTGCGCTCGTGGAGTAGGATCTCTTCAGGTTCGAGGGTTCTTCAATTTCTTCGTACGCGGCACTTTGCGGATCGACTTCTGCGGCGTCTGCTGAGGTGTTCTGAGGTCCAGGTATGGTAGTGGGAGGCTTCCACCCGACCCTTTTTGCCAATGACTGGTGATGCCATTCTCTTGCCTCCGACTTGTGGTGCTTCTGCCACGCCTCATGGTAATGCGCTAAACCAGACTCGAGGTGACCGTCCTTTGCAGCTGAGCCATCGGTGGCCTGGCTAGCAACAGTGCTGAAGTGTGCATGTTGGTTTGACTTTGGCTTCTCCTTGAAGCGACTGAGGAAGTTGGAAGCAAGGGGGGCAACTGGGGTGTTCTGGGAAGCGTAGGAGGATTGGGACGCGGCGACGACAGTCTGAGCGTATCCGTGGGTGAAAGATTTGAGGGCAGTGCCGGCGAGACGGGAGACGTGTACTGTCGACTTGGGCAAAACCATTTAGTGAGCCGGAGGTTCCTTCGCGAAGGAAAGGTATGACTGGTCTGCTGTTAGCATTGATGGAGAAGCAGTCGTGGACTATGTCACGTACCCTAGACCTCAAGCTGATATTTGCTGCAGGTTCATTTGACAGCACGTGGCCGTCAAGTGAACGCGCTGACTCAATCAAGGGCCCTATTGGAGAAGAGGTCACTGCTGTACAGTGACGGGTCGTGGTATGTGATGGAGACAGTCCGCAAAGACGTGACCCCAAGATAGGCGATTATGGTATATTCGGTGTGCGTGTGAGAAACGAGAGACTTTGACCTGTGCCTGACCAGAGTATTTCAGGCAACGACAGGACAGCGGAAATGATGACAGGTCGAGAATGGAATTGTGGAGCTGTAGATGGAGGAAGGATGGCCCGTCGTGACTCGGGCGTGGCTGAGAATCGAAGCGCAAAGAGCTCCGGAATTTCCCTGCGAAGCGAGAAAAGGCGCACCAGGTCGGTGCCAGCCAGCGCCGCCTCTCCGACCACAGCTCGCGACACATTTTCTTTGCTCGAGCACGCCCGGGCAGGCCCTGGACTTGTCCTGTCCGGGCCACAGGCACAGCTCCCTCATCCTTCCAGCAGTCTCCGGCTTTTCAGCGTAGGCTTGTCCTGCTGACCTGCTCAGCCGTTATTTGCGGATCTCGTTATTCCTTCATCATCTTTTAGCATCGATCAATTCCAGAAACAAGGTTCCGCCGCCCGACATTTCTTCGCCGTCGCCTTTGCAGGTCGTTCGGCGCCCCACGCTTTGCTGTATCTGACCCTGTACCTGATCGTCCCCCCGGATCGCGTTGCCGACGTCAATTGATCAGCAGGACGAACGAGCAGATGACCCAATCCCAAACCGTGGCAGTATCTGCACCAGGCAAGGTACTCCTCGCTGGTGGATATCTTGTGCTCGACAGGAAATATACAGGTCTTGTCTTTGGCCTGGATGCTCGTATACATGTCTGCGTTTCACCTGTACGGACATCACCTGGTGTGATTCTGTCGGAAATAATTGTGCAATCGCCTCAATTCCTCGATGCAATCTGGGAGTATGGATACAGGCTGTCGCCAGGCAATGGGGGCATGCAGGTCACAGAGCTACGAGCGTAAGTGAGCTGTTTCTTACTGTACAGCGCATATTCTGTCCCAATTCCTCTTGCTCCCGGTTGCACCACCATCTGATCACTTCCAGCGATGCCGACCTCCGTCTCACTCGAAATTTGTTCATTGAGACTGCCCTGTCCTACACCCTGACCTATATCTCCACCTATCAAACTCACCCTCTTCCTTCTGCCTCCATCACAATCTTAGCAGACAATGCCTACTACTCGACCCCATCCTCTGCCGGCCCACTCTCACGCTTCCATTCCTTCGCATATCCTCTCTCCGCCGCCCACAAAACCGGTCTCGGCTCTTCCGCCGCCCTCGTCACAGCCTTCACCGCCGCCCTACTCCGATACTACCTCCCTCGCGAGTCCTTCTCCCTCGACGACGATATAGGCAAGCGTCGTCTGCACAACCTCGCTCAAGCCGCTCACTGCGCTGCTCAAGGCAAAGTAGGCAGCGGCTTCGATGTCGCCTCGGCTGTGTATGGGAGCTGTGTCTACCGCCGCTTTTCCCCTGACCTGCTGGCTGGGTGCGGGGAGATTGGCACAAAGGGTTTCGCGACGCGATTAAGGGCAGTCGTGGACGAGACCGGCGAGGCAGGTCCATGGGACACGGAGGTGGTGAAGGGCAAGGTTGCGGTACCAAAGGGATTGAGGCTGGTAATGTGCGATGTCAAAGGGGGCAGCCAGACACCAGGGATGGTCAAGAAGGTGCTGAAGTGGCGGGAAGCCGAAGGAGAGGGCGCGGAGGAGTTGTGGCGGAGACTACAAAGTGCAAACCAGGGATTGGCTGGGGGGTTGGTCAAGGTCGCTGATGAAGGAACTGCGGAGTACGCGGCATTAAAGTCGAAGCTGAACGAGATCAGAGGTCTGATCAGGGAGATGAGCGAGCGGAGTGGTGTTCCTATCGAGCCTGCAGAGCAGACTAAGCTAATCGATGCCTGCTCTGAGATCGAGGGCGTCATTGGCGGTGTTGTACCAGGGGCAGGAGGTTACGATGCTATATCTTTACTGATCGAGGATCGACAGGAAGTTGCCGACAAATTGGCACAACTCGTTGAAGGCTGGGATTGTGGCGGTGAGGGGAAAGTGAGTGTCTTGCCTGTACGAGAGGAAATGGAAGGCGTAAGGTCAGAACAGGCAGATGGGTACAGGCAGTGGACGGACTGATTCAAATAACAAAAGTTGGAAGCGAGCGTGGGCGTAAGGGGGACGGACAACAAAAAAGAGTACATACACGACCTAAATCATGATTGGCGCACACAGGACATATTCAGCAGAAGGCGCCTCTGAAATTTTGCCCTCAACTGCTCTGTCTACTCCAAACGCCCTGCTGTCTCCAGATCGCTCCTCTCTCGAAAATGCTCAAAGCAACCAAGACTTGGATCCATGACGAGTCTTCTGCTCTACCTTCTCTGCAACTGGAGCCCGGCCCGCCAGGACCCTTCCAGTTCTCCAAAACCCAGTGACCGAGTCCTCACTACAATCAACACCAGCACTCACTACCAACCCCTCCCTCACCCTTCAACACCCAAGGGTCCCGCCCCCACCCTACCCATCAACCCTCCACTCAACATACCTCTCCCCCCCGTGCAACCCCGACCCCAGTCTCCTCCAGAACCCCTCCATCACCTCCGGCCTCCCCGGCTCAAACCCTGCCCGATAAGGCCACTTCTCCACCACAGTATGCCTCTCCTTGACCCTCATCCCCGCCCTCTCCGCCGCCTCCCCAAACCCAATCCGCTCCACGTACGTCTCCCAGATCTCATCAAAAGGCAGCGCACACTTCCCCGCGAACTCAGTGAAGACGATCAGCTGCATCATGTTCTTCCCTAGCTCAGGGAGGAGTTTGAGGATCGCTGGCCCGAGCGTTGCGGTGGCTATGGTCTGCGCGTCTGTTACGGTGTTGGCGATGGCGTTGAGGTACAGCGTGAGGAGCGTGGCGTGCGGGTTGGCTCGGTTGAGGAGGGTGCGGGCGAGGAGGAGCGTGCGGGGGGTGCCGAGGTAGCCTACGTCGTTGGCGTTGGAGACGTCGAGGCGGTCGAATTGGAGGGTGGGGTGGATGGTGCGGATGGCGGTGGCGTCGGTGCAGGAGAGGATGAGGGTGGTGGAGCGGGAGAGGAGGGAGGTTTTGGCTAGGGAGGTGAGGTTGAGGAGCATGTGGTGGATTTGGCCGTAGGTGTCGTTGGTGAGGCCGGGGAGGTGGGTGGGGTGGGAGTGGGAGGTAAGGTCGGAGGGGTCCCAGCCTTCTTGGGGGTCGGCGAATTCTCGAGCTAGCCAGGTGCCTTTTGCGTCGTAAAGGGTGCTGGTGAATAGATGAGCAACATTTCAGAGAGTCTGATGGCGGTTCGCGGACTTACAAGTTGGGCACGATGAAGTCTTTGTCCGAATAGCCGTAGGGCAACAATATACCTCTGTCTCGGAACTTCTCCATTGCCAATCGTCGATGGCAATCAGTAGTGATCGCAGTGTAGATACGATGAAGACGATCTTTGCGAGCAGTGAGAACACGGTACCTGCTTGCATGAGCTTGACCGCTGTCCATCGGAGTATTGATTCTCTTGTGCATGTAGCACCATTGGCCCCTTGTCAGAATGATGCGAAGATGAGCTGTGCCGCTCTTGATGGTCTTTGAAAGCAAGCGATCCTCATGTGTTCCGTGAGTCTTATTGACAAGGTCGTGGACAAGAGGCTTGACAACACAATCGAGTAATGCGACATGATCGGGGCGGAGACGGGCCGAGTACCAGACGTGTATCAGTGTTTCTATCGACAGAGGATGGTCGCTGATGAGCAGTAGCATGGAGATGACGTTTCTGAACATGATGTCCGGTTCGCGATCGTTGATGGCAAGCGTGAAAGCGCCTTGAAACGACTGAGGTAGTGCAGCGAGGGTTTTGAACGCAGATCGAATGTCGCCAGATGCTGTTGAAATTATGGTTAGTCGATCAAGCTTATGCAGGAGAGGGTTTCGTGGGTACCTGCGAAGAGCACTGCTAGATCCTCTGAGTAATCTATGCCTTCATTGGAGGAAAGCTGTACAATGTCGAGCGCAGGTACGTTGCCCCAGACATATTTACTCAAAAGATCCGTCATCAGGTGTATGTCTTGCTCAGCTTGGTCCAAGAATGTGGGAAGTCTCCCTTCTCTGGCCCAGTCAGGTAACCAGAATGGAAGAGATAACTCAGATTTGCAGATGCGCTTGTGGGATTTCCAGCTCTGGCGCTGACAAGTTAAACTGCAATATGCCACTAGACGGCAATGACTGCAGACTTTGGTCGCCTCGTGCGGACAAGGGTCGTCGTCTTCGCCGCCCTGACGAGCACAAGGGACCGCCATTGTGTTGAACTGTGAATGATGAAATACCAAAAGTGTATTGCAGTGTGGCAGGAACAAAGAGACTTCACATTCTCACCTCTACGCAGAACTGATCTGTAGCTGCCTGCGAAATCTTCACGACCACTTTCACATGTGTCGAATATGCTGGCGTTTGTAAACATGTGATACCAAGGACGTTGCGCGAAGTGGTCACTGACGACAGCGAAAATCGATACAACATCATGCAGCGAATCACAAGCTGCAAAAGGAGACAATCACGACCTGCCATGTTGACCACTTGAGGAGAGTATGAGGATCTTGCCAGTTGGATGGAATGCAGATGCTGAGAAGATCAAGATGTTGGTATGGTCGATGTCTGCCGCAGACCGCGCGTCCAAGTGCGGCAAGGTTTGGACATGGCGTAAGGATGGCAGCGAGCCGTTTGGCGATTCAAGGTTTTGGCGGACGGGCCGTCTTTGCCTGATTGACCCGAAACATTGACATATGAATGATGAGAGCACTTTTCGAGGCAAGACTCGTCAAGAACCATCAGGCTGGTAGCCACGGTGAAGGGAAATGCGTACGATAGTGCAGCACTCATCATTTGATCCAGCTCGCTTATCAACGTCGACTGATCGCGACGGCCGCCAAGTGATTGTCAAGAAACTCAAGGCGGAGCGGAAGATGCTAAGCGGAGCCGCGGCGGATTGTATTGGAGGGCGAGGAGCTTCGTGCTTGTGTAGAGTATCTGCGGAGTATCTGGGGCTGGTGTCGCTGATCGCCCAATGATTACACTAGCACCATCTGCCCTTTGAATCAGGTTATTCCCCGTCACACTCCCGTCAACTCTCTCGTTCTGTCGTGATTATTCCTCCAGTATATCCAGAAGACGCTCTTCCAAACTGCAACGGGCTTGCACTATTCACCCGACAAGCGACGTTCCAGCCAACCACTTCCAAGCTTTCCTCTTTTGTGCCCGGATCGATCCTGCGACATCGTTTCTGGCCCGACTGCATCCATCCATTGCCGGTTTTTGACCTCCACTCTTCCACGCACCATCTACCGTTCGCTGTACTCTTGTGTTGGGCTATGTGAAGGTGTGCCGTGTGGCTGCAGACTATCACTATTCCTACATTCGTTCCATTGTACTCTTCAACCACGAGCAGTCGTCCATCGAGTCCAGTCGGTCGATCAGCATCCAAGCACGGATCACTTGCGGTATATACGACCTCCGACTGACATTGTCCAACGAAATCATGGCGGAAGAACCTAAGAGATCCGAGACTGGCACAGGCATGCCATCAATACCACCGCTCGAGCTCGGTGACCTCTCCATGTCTGGCACCTCCCAATCCAATGCCGACCAACCGGCCTCAATACCGGTGGAGAAGAAGGAGGAAGTTGAACACGATGAACAAGCACATACTGGTGCGGAGACCTCGAATTTGGCAGTCCAGAAGGAGGAGCAACCACGGACATCAACAGAGGTGGAAGCAGCAAGAGGAGACAAAGCCGGTCCACTGCCAGCACCGATTGATACCTCAATGCCCGCCATGACCCGGCAGAATTCAGAGGCAATTGGACCCTCGACAGACCTGCCAACTCCCATGCTACAACCTCCTTCTTCAGTTCTGGCTGCTGGTCCAGTCGTACAATTTACCCTGCTGCTGGCTTCCACTGGTACTCGGCATCCCTTCCAGCTCAACGAGAAGTACTTGAATAAGCGGAACGTCACGGCAGCAGACCAAGAAGGCAAATTCGATCCTTCTACCATAAGCGTATACACACTGAAAGAGTTGATACTGAAAGACTGGCGAGATGGTAAGTCCATGTATATCTTCAGATCCGCATATCTTGGCTAACACATCCATCAGACTGGGACCAGAAACCAAGTTCGCCTTCTGCCATACGACTCATCTTCTTCGGTCAGCTCCTGACCGACAACGTCAGTCTGAAAGGTAAGCGAATCGCCAAGGCTCCATGTGCACATCACTAATTGATACCAGAATGCAAACTTCAAACTGACGGCACTCCGAATGTATTGCACATCACCGTCAAGCCTCAGGAAGTCATGGACGATGAAGAAGCCGGCAAGGGTAAATCTAGCATGTCACGCGATCGGGATGGTGGCGATAGCACGCCGGGGTGCAGATGCGTCATATTATGAGCCAACATCTTGACTTTCGATTACGAAATCACCAGCGTCCTGCTGACGGCAGGCCGAGCACGAGCAACAACTTGGAGTCGTAGACGCCGAACTATGCCATCCTGCAGGAACGGCTGCACAGAGAGTTTGGCGCATAACCGCACAAACCGGGAAGAGTGATCAGCACCAATCTCTTCGCGCCTACAGTTTCGGTCTCAAAATTGTCAGCCCGGCGCTGTTGACACGCACATTGGGCCCTACTTCTTCGAGCGGCAGATTTGCCGAACTCTGTTCAGCTTAGAGCAGAGGCAATGGACATTCCGGCCCAGTCCAATCCAATGCTTGCACGATCTGCACATGTACTCGATCTGGCTTCGAAGGGAAGTATAGCCCTACCTGGTCAGTAGGACGGGAGCTACGAGGAGGGACGTAGGAGGAGCTCTAGCATGGAGGGAGATGCGCAGGCCGCTTGGTCAACTGGATTGACAACACCGCTATCCATGTATAGATTATTGTAGACCATCACTCTCGAATACACCCATGTACAGCATATATGTAAATGCCCAATCATCTGTCTTGTGCGGTGATTGGGTTTCTGCCAGGGCAGAAGCTTTGTGAATCATCAAAAATTGTTTCCTCTCCATCCCACCTTCAACGAACACTCGGGATTCGACAAGCTGGCCGCGCAATTGATCAAGAGCAATCTTCGTTGTTTGTCCAGTAGAAGAGAGTCTCTTCCCCCGCGACGAATACCTCTGTCTCCGATTGGACTCCCATACCGACCTATCGTGCGAAATCTTTCATACACGCCCTTCACGATGACGACCGCTTTCGATGACCGCACAAAGACTCTCCTTACTTCTTCTTACCCTGGCATCGACCTCTCCGCATCGCCTGCCGAGCTGTCCAAGGCTACTTTTGCAGACCAGTCATATACCTCAGCCGAGGAGCAGGACATTTCGGCATGGCTCAAGAAGACATCAAATATTGAATCGACAGTGTCAGAGCTCAACAGTCACCTCTCCTCCCACACGACCGTCGTTGGCTCAAAGCCGTCGATAGCAGATGTAGCCTTGTACTCAAAGCTAGCACCACTTGTGTCATCTTGGAGCGACGAGCAGCGAACAGGAAAAGACGGTCACCATCATATTGTGCGATTCGTCGACTATGTACAGAATGCGGACGTCTACAGACTCAAAATTGCAGACTCGGACAAGCTCAAGATCGACGCCGACAAGGTTCTGTCTCCCATACCACCAGTCGACCCGAAAGCCGAGAAGGAGCGCAAGAAGAAGGAGAAGGAAGCTGCCGCTGCAGCCGCAGGAGGTGCAGCAAGCACGACGGCTGGCAAGGAGAACAAATCTCTGCCTGAGCGTGTCAAGGAGAAGGCTAGCGAGGCAAAGGACAAAGTAGCGGCGGCAGTTACAGGTGAATCTGCAGCACCTCAAAAGAAGAAAGAGAAGGCACCTAAGCAGCCCAAGCCACAAAAGGCCGCACCGGTGGAGAAGCCCCTTTCCCCTTCTCTTATCGACCTCCGCGTGGGCCACATCCTCAAGGCCGTCAACCACCCCAACGCTGACAGCCTCTACGTCTCGACCATTGCCTGCGGCGACGCGCCAGGCACCGACAACACGAGTGAGTACGAAGGACAAGTCGTGCGAACAGTATGCTCCGGCCTCAACGGTCTTGTACCACTTGAGTCAATGCAAGGGCGCAAGATCGTGGCTGTATGCAATCTGAAGCCCGTGACGATGCGAGGCATCAAGTCAGCTGCGATGGTACTTGCTGCTTCGCCCCGCCTGAAGGAAGGTGAGACGGACGATCACAAGGGACCGGTCGAGCTCGTGGAGCTACCAGAGACGGCCAAGGCGGGCGACAGGGTGTACTTTGAGGGCTGGGAGGGAGAGCCAGAGCCAGTGTTGAACCCGAAGAAGAAGCAGTGGGAGGCGGTACAACCAGGATTCACAACGACCGAGGGCGGAGAAGTTGCATTTGATCCGGAGGGCACGGAGGGATTGAAGGGCAAGGGCAGTTTTGGCAAGCTGATGGTGGGAGGGAAGGTGTGCACTGTGCCTACGCTAAAAGGGGCAACGGTGAGGTAAGAGAGAACTGAATGGCATGGGTATCGTCGTCTCGAGTCGAGCATAGAGATACGGCCCAACGATTAGCCGACTCTTTCGCCCAAATTGAGCATGGCGGCGTATCAGAAGACGTGGGGGCTCCATGGGGCCTCACTAGTGTTCAGCCATGATTGATGGTTCGTGTGCATTTAGCGATGACGAAGAGTGTCATAGAGAATCCGATAAGTTATCACAGATGCGTGTTCGACGATCGGAAGCGTTCCTGCCCGTAATTCTTCGCTCAGAACATCGCTTGTAACATTCAAGCAAGGCACAAATACCAGGTCGTGCATCATATTGGTCAGCTAGACAGATCAAGCACCGCATAAGAGATCCTGTCAAGACGCTACCACTGCAGCCTGACCAAGGAAAGGCAATGTGCATGATTCACTAGTCGATCAGAGATGCTGCAGAGTAAGCCACGATTTATGGAAACATTCTGTACAGAATCATGCAATCACTACCTTTTACTCAATGCTCAACACGATGCAAACTAACAGGTGTGACTTTTGACGTATCATTGAGTCCTTCCTAGATCAGCAGCATCACCCAGGACGGAACGAGCAACCCGGTCTATCACACTACTTGCCGGCGGGGTCAAATGTTACAGGAGTGTCTGGACGCCGATGATCTCTAGGGCCTGAGCACATTTTGCAGGAAACGAGCAAGTCCGAAGTTGAGCATGGCTTGCTGAATAACAAAATCCAGGCGTGGTCACACCTCAGCTGGACCTGTCCGGTATCGCTGCTTAGCTCGTCGCTAGTCTTGCCAGGAACCACTATCGAGCATGGAGAAGCTGATCGGCCGGACCAGGTTGGAAGGCACAAAGGAGGAGAGCTGGTCAGTGACCATACGTCTTCAGCGACGACGAGATGAGACAGCGAACCCAGTTAATGTTATGCAGCAGCAGCCACGCATAACTACCGCGATCAGTCTCATCGACCACGATCATGGTCAAGTCAGCAAGATCTGGCCGTCGTAATCTCTTTCATCTATTTCCAGTGCGCCCCAAGTGGAACATCCCACATGGCAGCAGAACAACAAGGGCTCAGTCTGTCATTTACGCTCTCATTCCTTCTAGCGACCTTCCAGAAAACCACAAAATCCGTGCACTAGCGCCAGGCCACGCACAGCTGGGGATATGGGCCTCTTGGCCCTTCCCATGATGGGACAAGACATGCCCGTGGGTGACGACGCTCGACAGCCACCGACGCCGTCTGTCCTCGACCTTCACCGCTTGGGCGTCCATGATCTGCCTGGGGGAGGACCATCTTTTGGTTCCCGACTGGGCATCTCCCCGCCGAGCCTGCTTGACCATGCTAGACCGCGGCTTGCTATTCTTCGTACTTGCTTGAACAGTCCGATGGAGAGCTAAGCTAGTGGTTCCATCGCTTGCACCACCCCGGGACACCACCAACACCGTCTCTGGGACGTCTCCGGGGCAAGTCAGTTGCGCATGCCTTCCGCAGTGTGTCGTCTATCTTTCTTTGATTTCCTCCCAGGGTTACAAATCTTCTGTCATCCAGAAAGCATGGGCCTCGCCCTCTCATTTTCTGTCCTCTACTCCTGCAATGAGCCCTGATCATCCCCCAGGCCATTTGCAATCACTGTTCCTTTCTTACAAATTCTCTCCATGAAGCAAGCTACACGTACAGATGACGCCGCCGCAAACAGATTCGGGCGTAAGTTTTCTTCCGTCCTCAACCAATTCCCCTTACCCAGCTATTTCCCTACTGCAAACCGTTCCTTCAGCTCCTGCCGCCCCCGCAAAGTACCCCAAAAACGCTCAGACGAGTCAGCTTCTCGTCCTACAAAACTGACAATGTTTACCACAGGCCTCATCACCTGTTGGCGGCGGCTCGGTGACGTTCAAGGCAAAGGCTGAAAAGATATCAAATCTCGTCAGGACCAGGGAGAATCAACGGAGATCACGCGCTCGCAGGAGAGAGTACATTGCCGACCTCGAAGCCAAATACCGCAGATATGAAGCTATGGGAGCAGAAGCCAGTGTGGAGATACAACAAGCTGCTAGAAAAGTATTGGAAGAGAACAGACGTCTGCGCAACATTATACAGGAGTATGGTCTGAACGTGGAGGAGAATGAAGAGCGTCCAACGGAGAAACTCGAGAGTCTGCTCTCCAAGAAGCGGACTCTGGAGGACGATGGAACGTTGCCAACCGGACGATCAATTGCGTTGAAGCCTGCCTCTGCAATGGAAGAAGTGACTGAGCGCTCGGCTTCAGTCGTCGCCGGTGTCAGACCTACCATTAGCACAACGCAGTCAAGCGTCACGGCGACACCCCAGCTGCAACGACAACAGCTGTCGTTGGTCACGCCAAAGATTGAGCCGGGACTTGAGACATTTGATCACGACGATTGGGAGTCAGACTCGGCCAATACCAGCATGCAGACTCCTTTGCGCCAAGTGGCCTCTGGACAGGAGACGTGGAGTGCACCTCCTGTCGGTCCTTCCCGCTCCTATCAGGCACAGCAAAACTGGGCTCCTCATGTTACGGACATGAACCAAGATGCGCAAGAACTTGCAGCAGCAGCAGGTCTCTCCCTGTCGGACCCAAGCATGCACTATCTCCTCACAGACCCCGACACCCTTCTTGAGCAAATGTATGGTCTGCCCGCCGAGAACTACCAGCAGAACCAGCCACAACCCGGCTATCAAAGTATGACGGGTCCCGCCAGCGCTCATTCCGACGCTGAATTCCACTGGGGCATGTCTCAACCCCAACATCGGCCTTCTGTCCCGCAGCAACAACAACAGCATCCACAGAAAACCTCCCACCAGCAGGCCTCGCGAATGAACACACCACAAATGAGCGCTCCCCAACCTCACCAGCAGACACAACACCGACCCAATCGGCAATACTCTCAAGGTCAAGGCCAAATGTACCCACCACCAGGGTACCAATACCCGCAACGCTGAAAGTACTTCATCCGCAACAGCACTCGATAGATACACCCTGCATTTGCGCAGCACATATGATTGGCACGCGGCGCATCCCGAAACACTGCCCAACAGACTCCGACAAATAGTGCAAATTAGCCAGAGTTTGCGTGGCGTCAATGCGGCGTCGTAGCCCTCGGTATAGGGCTGATGTCCTGCATGAGACATGTGCCACCCAACTCAGCAAATCGGAAGTTAGCCGAGATGAATACAGCGCGGAATGAATTCAGCCCCAGGCAGGGTGATTGATAAGGGTCGTCGCTATGAATAGCTTCACGCCTCAGGATTCAAGCTGCAAGCGAGGCGTGGACATGAGTGCATGTGGGGCGAATTGTTCGCTTTCTCTCGACTTGCGACAACTGGGTCACCGGCTGTCGTCCACTGCGACTAATGCTGCTCACTGGCATTCTGTCGACGGTAGAACGGACCTGAAGGAATTGTCCACCGTCAACGCCATAGAAGCACTTGCCGGTCTAACTCCGAACCGCCGCAGTCGCAGACACCACCATACCTCCGTCTTCTGATCAGCGCTGGGTTTCGACTGGATCTGATAGCCAGACAGTCATACAGTCGGCCATGCCCAGCGAAAACGATAATCGACTCTTCACTTTGCCAAATATAACGAGCCGATATAGCGAGTGCTAGTGGGCCCCACGGTGGAGACCCCTTTTCGTCAGGGAGGGATCAAAGCGCTCAGCTGCGAAGCACGCTGGAAGCTCGAGTCGTTGCCATCGCAGTGATACAGACCTGACTCGCCCATGTCCGTTGGAGGCAGAGACTACAGGGCTGAGGTGACGTCCGAGGACGCATGGACTCACTCGATGATAGGTTTCCGTGTGAGCCCGCCACGACTTCGGAGTAAGTGCTGAGAATACAGGCGTGGCGAGGTCACGAGGAACGAGATTCGATGGAGCCATGAGGATTCAAAAAAAAGTGGTTTGCAATCCATCAAGCCAGTTCGCGAGATGCGAGATACTAGGCACTGACTCGCCTCGAGCCCGCCCTCGTTTCAAGCGGTGATGATACACGAGCTATACCAGCGGAACCTTGTCCGTGAAGGTCCATGACAACGCCGACGCTAAATAAAGATTACCCTACCCCATGACCATGACCCGTGTGGCGTTGGCCAGCCTGTTCCTGGGACGTCAATCGCCCATGTGTCGCCATACCATCATCGTCCTTGCACCACCAACGATGCCTCTGCTCCAAGACCCAGTCCTGTCTCATCCTTTGCCCGTCCCACTCCGCTTGCATCAACCCTCCCACCTACCCATCAAGATTCATAAACTCCTCCAACCCATCCCCGCCTTGTCCACCCTGCCCCTGCGTCCCTCGCCCTCCCCGACTCGCTCCACCTCCCGGCGCCCCCTCCTGTCCCACCCCCTCCCTCCAACCCCCCGGCACCGCCCCACCCAACGCCTCCCCCCTCGTCTCCCTCCTCACCTCCCTCACTTCCCCCGCCCCACTCCCCGGCGCCCTCACACAATCCAGTCTCCCGTTCATCTTCGGCCCCATCTCCCCTGCTTCTCCTCGCGCGAGCTCCGCTTCCCATGCTGCGTTCCCGTTCATGACGGGCGAGAGGAGGGTGGTTTCGTACCATCTCCCTTTGATCTCGTGGGTGGCGACGGAGACGGAGGGGCGGATGAGGGTGTATGTCGAGTGCGAGGACTTGAGGCGGGAGGTGGAGGTGTTGCGGAGGGTGAGGTCGTGGGTGAGACGGGAAGGGAGGGAGGGGGAGTGCTCCAGGGGAGAGGAGGAGGGGAGGGTGCGGAGGGTGTACATGTCCCCTTGGAGGGAGAGGGAGCGGGAGAGGATGGCGTTGTTGAAGGCAGAGGTTTGGGTTGTTTCGGTGATGGTGTGGAGGATGAGGATGTCGAGACTGTTGGGGGTGGAGCTGGTGCGGAGACGCACGGGGTCGCCGATCCAGAGGCGTTCGGCGCCGAGGTAGAGGCCGTTGTAGGTTGTTGTGGTGCCGGTCGGAGAGGGAGTGGTGGAGAGGGGTTCGAAGGGGGTGAAGGAGATGTCGATCGCTTTGGCGGCGAGGATGGAGCCGTCGACTTCCATGTCTCCTTCGCCGTACTTTTTGGCGTAGATGCCTTGCCAGTCGGCTGTGTCGAAGGTGACTGGCATGCCGTTGAGAGCGGGGTGGGTGAAGCTGGGGACGGACCACGCGAGCCAGGGGCGGAGGAGTGACTCGGAGGTAATAGTCACGGCAGGTGGGTGCTGGTAAGGGTGAGAGAGGGGTTGGATCAAGAAGGCTGGTGAGCTTGGTCCGGTCTGATTCTGGAACCAGCGACGTGTGATGACTCCAAGACCCCACCTAGTGCCTCTATTGAACCACACCAGCTCGCCTTGTCGAAAAATCGAAGCACCGTAGGTCATGTCGAGCCGCTGGTCTTCGTTTTTCGGTGTGAGATCTGCACGACCCGCACGGTGTGAGAGCGGGCCCATTTCGCCAGTTGTCGTGACTTTCGTGTCTTGCTGTGACGATTGCCGTTGCATAGACACCCTTTGTGTAGGCTCCTGTTTTACTGCTTTCGTCTCCTGCTTCTTGACTTCCTGCTTGACTTCCTGCTTGACCTCCTTCTTGATAGCTTGCAGAGACTTGTCATCGATCTCTTCCGGACAGCAGATCTTGCACCAACAGTTGTCCGGATCGCCCTCCTTGTCCGTAGCTAGCCATAACAAATGTGGATAAAAGTCCGCAGGACTCCTAAAGCGTTTCCTCTTTCCAAGTGGGTGTCCATATAGGTAGGCGTCTTGTCTTTCGTTCCCGCCACCTGCATGGTTCTTCACAGTCTTGACTGCCTTGGATTCGTCTTCCGCTCGCTTGACGTGCTCATAAAGTCTGTAGTTCTCTGGGAAGCTTGCAAGCATGTACCCGCGCTCTGTCGCTATCAGCATGTGTCCAGCTGATTTCTGGAGCTAGAACCGATACCTGGATCTGTTTGGCCCATATCCCGTGCTAGCATCCCGCCGAGCTTCCTCCTCCAATCTAGATGTTTCTGCTCGTCCATATCCACCTCGCGATAGTAGTCGCTGATGCCATTGGCGTCGGGCTTGCGGTCGAGCTGATCTGGCGTCGGCTCATTCTTCTCCTTGATCTTGTGCCGATTCACAATGTTGATCTTACCATCCGATCGTGACACGTATAAAGGGAAGAAGCGGCCCATGATTGGCAAGGTCACTTGTGTGCGGTGGTGAGATGTTCAGGTTCCTGAACATTGAATTTAGAGGCGGACGGATTTACGTCGGAGTTTAGGTAGCTCTGTACACTTCCCATCCCGGTCACCATCCTTCTTTCTTGCTTCCTCCCTCCTCATCATCTTTGGTTTTTGGTGACTGTCATGTAATCATCGCTGACACACATATTGATAGATAGAGCATTGCGATTTCGTAAACACGGGTATCCTGGCTGAGGGTCATGGCTCGGGCCCGGTAGTAGTATTCTCTCTATCTCCTTGGTCTTGCATGAACGACTTGGGCATCATTACATGATGACATTGAGGAACGACTAACATGTCTGAACGATCGAGAAGGCATTGAAACACAGAGGTATAGCGGACCGCACAAGAGCATTAATTTCCCTAGTAATGTTGACAGGCAGTTGGAGCTCAACTCCTGTACGGAAAGAGATGGGAGACACATTACAAGGGGTCACAGATGATGAATTCTACCACAGTGTGTGACTGAAATCGACGTGTGTGGGCTGACAAGTCTCCGAGGCACGTGTGGAATTTGTGAAGGGGTACATATGATTTTTTATCCCTCCCTTCCCCAACCTACAGAGGCTTCCTTATACTCTGCCAGACTCGCCGTCTGGTCCAGATGCCAGAAGTCTACTATGGCCCCGAATCACAACGAGCGAAAAGTCTCCCCGAAAACTCTGCTAGCCAGATGTAGAGGAGCTCAGAGCACGTTTGAGCCCTGCTACGCAGGTCGCCTTTTTGCCCTTTCAGGACGCAAATAGCTAGCGGCTCTTGGGTTCGATTCTGCGATGCGTGGTGATCTTTTTGGCGTGGATATACATTTCATATTCGGCAGTGGCACATGTCCTCATATTCGTCATCTGCTACCACTGGAAAGAGCCTACAGAGAGCGAATATCTGGGAGCGCGATTTTTTTTTTCAGATACCTGGATGCTGACTCGATTGTAATAGAAGATTCCTATGACTGGTAGTTTTGGACGGGGATCTTTGTCTGAGGTGTCGCACAATAGTACGCAGACCATCATTGCGCAGCCAGTGTAAAGCACAGCCGGTGTAAAGGATCTTATCTCCAGCCCGGCCCCAGACACACAGCTACACAACCCCTATCATGGTAGCGTAGGAAAACTTACAGCTTGGACAGCTATTAGATTGCTTCCCAGTACAGAACCAAAACTGTTCACGGCGGCAAATGAACAAGGTCGGCGACGCAAGCCACAGTTCCCGGTTTTGTGAGGTGGGTATCGGGCATGTACTACTGCAAGCAATCCAGTCTAAGATGTGCAGATCACACAAATATTGGTGTATGACATTATATAGTCATCAATTGTCCCTTGCTCTCACCCTACAATGCTTCCGTATACTCTGCTAGATTCGTCTAGTCCAGATGCCAGACATTGTAGCCCCAAATCACAACGAGCGAAAAGCTTCCCGAAAACTCTGCTAGCCAGATGTAGAGAAGCTCAGAGCACGTTTGAGCCCTGCTAAGCAGGTTGCTTTTTTGTTATCCTCGATGTCAGGTCACGTGATTTTGTAGCAGGCACATGGGTTCAATTCTCATCAACGGAATTCTTTTTGAGATCAATATTGATCGCTGGCATTATGGAAAGATCATAGTCGCAGTTCAGAATGATAGGTTGCAAGACAGAAGACACTCGTCACGTGACGCTCGCCTCCTTGGAACCTCTCCGTGAATTCAACGCTGTAAATTGATTACATGACAACATCTCCCAGGACGTGGTATTTCTTTCGTACAATAACATGCCTTCTGCTGTGGAACAGGCATTGGTGACACTTGTGCCATCCGTCAATAATCTGCCGATCGAATTGACAAGTCTTGCCAATGCATTGTTGATGCAATCCCGCTCAAAAGCGGCGAAGCTTAAACCAGACGAGGAGATCGCCAGAACATATGTCTGCAGTCACATTGCTTGCGAAAGGTAAGAATCGAGCATTTCTGATCGTTTCGCAGTTCCGTAGGCTAACAACGGATCACATAGGCTCAAGTCCCGACTCGGTCTCGAGATACAGCCTCGACCGCCAGTCCCACCACGAGTATACAAAAAGCTCAAAGCATTCTTCGACAAGCAACTAGATGTCCCATCGACTCCGAGTACCGTTCGTCAGATTGATGCGCTCAACCGCAGTGGTGCAGCTAGCTCACACAGAGCCACTCCCGCCTCCAACAAGAGCGCGGTGACGCCGTCCTCCCGCAAACGCCTCCGCAATGACCAAGACGACACTCCGAGCAAGACCCCCGCTGGTGTTGTGCTACCGGAAATCGACGTTGACGATGCGGACACCCCATCTCGAAGGTCCGAGAAGCGTGCTCGCCCTTCATCTGCCCAAGATCTAGCTGAGCTTGCCGCTAGCACCACGAAATCGTCGAGCCGGAAGTCTGGCAGATTGTTCGCACCAACCACAAACAAGCAGAATTCACCACCTGACTGGGCAGATGATATGATTGCAAGACTAGCGAACAAGTTTGATGCTCCCGCCGCCGCTCATATTCGCGCCGGCCTTGATCATGTTCTCGCTGTCCGAGGCTTCTCGACCGAAGATATACCAGCCTCAACGCCGTCAACGTCCAAATCACGAAAGGGCAAGACTAAGGAGCCAGAAACTCACGACGGTAGCGGAATCATCAATCCACTTCGCTTGCCAGCCCTCCTCATCATTCTGACCCTCTTCGTCGTCGGCAAGCAAAAGGGCTGGCAACTCACCAACCAAGAACAATTCGCCGCGAAGCAAGATACCGGACTGGAAGCAGTCCGAGAAATGGAGGAAGGTTGGGCGCCCGAGGAAGAGGCATTACAGGAAGACTTGGAGGGATTTCTAGCGGCCGCTGGAGAGGAGGGCTGGATGAATGCGGACTGGTTCCAGCAAGTCACGCCGGAGGATGATGTGGACATGATGGATGCGGATGAAGAGAACACGAATCGGAGCAGGAAGAAGATGCCGGACAAGACGCCATTGAGGAGGAAGGAGAAGCATGCGCCGCGCCCCACGGCCAATGCAGACGAAGAGGACGACGAGGACACAGCGGCAGGGCTACAAGTCGGACTGGGCACCATGTTTCAAGATGCCGTGGATTGGCTGAGCGACGATCGAAGGGAAGAGTACAGGGAATGGGAAGCCGGCATCTTGCACCGTCTCGACGAGCTCGAAGGTATCCCAAGCAGCAACTCAAGCAGGAAGAGGGCGAGCAGGCCTGTAGTATTCGCGGCTTGACCGCGTATCACATAATGTCAAGGTCTGATTTGGCACGGCATAATGAAGTGACACAGCGACCAGCGCCATCTATACTCAAGGGTATCTTCGCTCACAGCTAATACCAAATACTCCTCGTCCTGTGATGCGGGATCGCCTCTACCCCTTCCTTCTCCCTCTCCTTTGCCAGATCATACAAAAAGAAATCGATCAGGACGGCATTCACTTCCGCCTCAGGATGGGCTGCCAAGATCTGCCGTCGTATGAGCTCTACAACCCAGATGCTGCATCCGCGAAGCTGGCACTCCCAACTGCTGCCGGACTCGATCAGTTGCTTGGTGCGGATGACGTAGTCTAGTTTTGGGCTGTAGGAGAGGCAGCCAAGGGAGTGGAGTTGTTGGGGGACGCGGTAGTCTGTTTCATTAGTCATCGTGCCCGGGTCAGGGATAGAGACGAAGGTGCTTACCGGCGAACATAGTCAGGTGGTCGATGTCGTGGAATTCTCCGTAGCTTTGCCCGTCAAAAGCGGCCCATAGGTCGGCGACGAAGATCTGCGGCCGCTTGAGGAAGCGGACTTTCTTCTTATCGAAAGTAGATTCGTCGCGGAAGCAGGCGAAGTGGTGAGCGAGGAGGTTGGTGAGTTTGCCGGCGCTTTTGCTGGCGGATTTGACGAGGTTGGCGACGCTGCCGTCGAAGGTCTGAATGGTCAGTGGATGATAGCGAACAGGATGGGAAGAATATGGAGGCTTACGTCGTGCAGTACTTGACCTGCTTCACGAAGGACGTCGAGGCGTTGGAGGAGGAGTGGCATAACCTCCTCGCCGTTGCCGCGAAAGATGCGACGCATGGAGTCTTCCGTGAGATAGTGCGTCGTAGTCGTCTCCGCAACGAGAGCTTGAGATTGTTCACCAACGTCACCGTCTCCGTGGGTAGTTGGAGCACCTTGCACGGGCTTATCGACCTCTATCACGTCGTCACCATCAAGCGGGTCTGTTGGCAGTTCTGCTTCACTCGTTGCGATCTCCGTGGCCGATGCATCGGCACTCGCTTCCTTTGGATCTCCGGAGTGATCTGGGATTGCTTCGATGTCGGGAGCCACTGACTTTTCCTCCGCTTTCGATAGCCAGAATGAAGGCGATGTGATTGGTATACCTTCGTCAAGCGCTCGTTGGAGTGCAGCGACGAGGCTCCAATAGCCTGTCCACCGCTTCCCTCGGTACTCAATACTCCATCGCTTGTCCTCCCCCAGTTCAGACCAGAAGCTGAAGTTCAGCAGATCCATAGTGAAGATAAAATTAAGCGTCGCTTCATCCTTTGCTTTCGGATGAAGCTCATGTTCTGACCAAGCCGATCTCGAGTACGACCTCCGCTGCATTTCCTGCCATATCAATTTCGCGGCGTTGACGGTGCCAGCCCTGTCAATTGCCACATCAATGGCATTGCCGTAGATGTACTCGGCATCTCGTAGCACTTTAGTCTCCGAAGTGATCTCATTTGTCTTCGGCTTGATTCCTAGCGACTTCCGCAACAGCTCCAATAGTTCCGGATCTGCTTCGTCGTCCGACATTACTCCTGGCTAGCATGATCTAGGGGAGAATCGGGTTGGCCCGATGGTGCACGTGAGAATGAAACTGATTACCTAATAGCATCAACCAGGAACGATCGGCGCATGGATGGACCGCGGAAAAAAGCTTGCAAGCTTGCTGCGGGGCAGAGGGTCAAAAAAGGTTCGGAAATGCACTGCTCGACTTTATCATAGTGACCATGTTGGGAGTGATTCGCTCAATTAGCAAGTGGATCTAATCATGGTTCCTGCTGCGATAGCGGCTGCACGGCACCTAGCTCGTATAGAAGAAGGATTTGTCCCACCTACCTTACTGGATAAGTAGCTGCGTGCTGCCCCTCTCCAGCTTCATTTCACCGCTCTGTGACCGCAAAAGACACAGGTCCCATAACACAATGTTGACACGCATAAGCTTGGTAGCAGGCCTTGCCGCTACAACCGCGGCAGAGACTGTCCACAGTGTGGCTGTATTCTCTCGACATGGAGACCGCACTTCCAAGTACTACCCTCTGTACCAGATGACAGCACTAGGAGCTACACAGGTCTATGAGTCTGGCAACTTTTACCGTCAGCGATATCTCTCCAACACATCGGATTATCAGATTGCCGGCATCTCTCCGGATCGCGTCGTCGAGCCGCAGGTCTGGGCCAGTGCTCCTGACCAAGCGGTGCTCTATCAGACTGCGACAAACTTCCTTCAAGGACTGTATCCACCTCTTGGTACTATCAACAATGATATTGGTACAGAGGAGCTGACCAATGGGACATCGACCACTGACCCTCTTAATGGATACCAATACATACTCGTCCATGGTGAGGACTCAAACTCACCAGATACAATATGGATCAAGGGCGACGAGCAATGCCCGGCTTGGAGCAGTGCAAGCAAAACCTACCGTACTTCGCCTTCATACCTTGACCGTCTCAACTCCACTGCGTCTTTCTACGCCCAATTCGAGCCGATCTTGAACCCAATCATGGGTGCCGGCAACGTAAGCTACAAGAATGCTTACGATGTCTTTGATCTTCTTAATACTGCCTCGATCCACAATTCTACCGTGGCGCCTCGCATTCCAGCCGATGCTCTCGACCAGGCCCGCTACCTTGCCAACGAGTGGGAGTGGAACATGAACTACAATGCAACTCAGCCCTCCAGATCTGTAGGAGGTGCAGCCCTCGCTGGCGGCATTCTCGCCCAGATGGACGCGGCTGTGAAGTCCAAAGCGACAAAGCAGAAGTTCAGCCTCATGGCAGGCAGCTACGATACCTTCTTGGCCTTCTTCGGCCGTGCCAATCTGACTGCTGCGAGTGACAACTTCTATGGTCTGCCCAACTACGCTGCCACCATGGCATTCGAATTGTTCAGCGAAGCAGACAATGCTGCCTTCCCCACCAACGTCAATGACGATCTGAGAGTTAGGTTCCTGTTCAGGAATGGCAGCGAGACCAGCTTGGATGCGTATCCTCTGTTTGGTCAAAGCCAGGAGAGTCTCTCGTATGGACAGTTCGTCAGCGAGATGTCACCCAGAGCGATCACCAGTGTGCCACAGTGGTGCGCGACCTGCGGCAGCATGGCTGACTTTTGCGTGGCAGCAAATCAGACCAGCACTGCCGCTACCGAGCAGGCACCAGCACCATCAGGATCCAAGTTGTCCAATGCTGCAGCTGGAGGTATTGGGGCCGGTGTCACGCTCGCAGTTGTTGCTGTACTAGCAGGCCTTGCGGCGTTGTTGATGCGCAGGAGGAAGGGCAGCAAGACCGAGCAGCCAGCAACAATGGTGGCGGCGCATCCGAGGATGGAGAAGCGCCTGAGTGGCAGCGAGACGTCCTCCGTGTAGAAGACACCGGACAATGAGGGGTAGGTCCGACAATATGTAGTGCATCCAATAGCAAGAAACAAATCGTATCAGAAAAATAAGCTCAAGATGTAATCTGCACGGTCCGGATTGCTTGACTGTTTTTGGACTAGATGATCCACAATGGTTGCCTCTCGGTTCCCGGGTCGCCGATATGGCGCATGCAAATGCTCGTGCGGCGCTGGGATTTTTCTCAAGGCGAAAAGAAGTATAAACCACTGGGGGCATCCTTGATTGTGGGAGCATCAGATCTCCTTGAACGCCATATCATCCGCGGTCATTCTGGAAAGGATTCACCATGTTCGAATTCATCCTTATCTCACTTCTGCAGCGATTGCTATCCGCCATCATTCCTTACCTGCAAACGGCCGAACGCAGACTGCAACATCTGTTACACCAGAACGATGACGAGGAAAGAGACAAGAATGTTGCTCCTCTCATCCTCACAGCAAGTGAAATCGAAGCTCGTTCATTCGAGGGCTTTGCACCGGGCACAGCAAACAACGTCTATTGGCGCACTCTTATCTCTCGCGACAGGACGCCGAGCGATAGCCTGACCGTCGGCAAAGCTGTGCTTCCTCCAATGTCAGGACAGCTGTGCCCGCATGCCCATCAACAGGCCGAGGTGTACCATATTCTATCTGGCAAAGGCGCAGTGACTCTGGGTGAAGGCGAGAGAGAAGTCAACGCTGGTGATGTCGTATACATCCCTGGAGACGAGCGACATGGTATTCGCAACCTGAGCGAGAAGGAAGAGCTGACCTGGATGTACTACTTTGCCTGCGAGAGCTTCGACGACGTCAAGTACCGCTTCTAGCGGGCGCGTCCAATGTGTCGCAGGCCGTGTATGCCCAGCATGGCAGCCTGCGACAGGACGCTATTTCAACAACAAGATAACAATCCGTTTCAACATATGACGGATGGCCTGATGGTGTTTCTTGAAACATTCTGGCCAAGTTTCGCAGATCACCGCAGATGGATTTGCACAGCCTGCCCCGCCTGCTCCGCCGCCCCGCTCCGCCCTGCTCGACTTCATGCCTGATTCAACACCTGTCTATAGCCTGACCACTGTCGTTGCACTATGGATTCTCATGATGCTCTATAACTAGCCTGTGACATGCACCGGCCTTCCATTCGCAGCAGACATTCCAAACCACAACTATGAGCAAAATCACCATTTCGGAAAAGCCAAGCCCGCCCGCCTATCACAACGACTCATCAAGCAGTGCACCTGGGGAATCACAAGACACGTCGCCGCCGATCTACGACTTCACCGACCATGAAGCGTTTTCTGCTAGCGAAGAAAAGAAGCAATTGGCTGCCAATGACAAGGCCGCCAATGTCGCCGACCTTGGTTCCTCGACGCCATCTTCATCGTCCTTGACACAAACGACATGGCAGATAGTCGCCGATTCACGGACATCAGGATCTTTCGATGTCCTCGATGATGCCGGTACCAAGCTATACCGCATCCAGAAGCGTGGTCGAAGCCCACAAATTCGACTCCTATCCCTCACAAATGGGCAACAGATCGGAGAGGCTTCGTATCTTTCCCATTCTCAGGTCGTCGACATGGATATCCAAGACGTCAAAGATGTCGAGCTCCGACCTGCGGGGAAGGGCAAGGACTACACCTACTCGTCGCCGGCTCTCATGCGCCGCCTCAACTGGCACCGAGGAGCGATTGCAGGCCACGTCACTAGCATCACATGCAACGACGAGCGAGGGGATGAAGTCGCCAAGTGGTCCAACGCGGGTATGAGCTGGAGTAAAGTCGCCAAGCTGGAGTTTGCGAGATGGATGGAGGTGGGTTCCGCCGAGGACGTACGGCGGCGGAAGGAGGAGATATTATTCGCTGCCACGGTTATGCATTTCAAGGCGAGCATCGCGGCGAAGGGATTGCACATGGATGTGGCCATGTCGTCGACGCCGGGGCTGGGAATGTGGGGCATTTCTGGTGGCCCGTAATCGAGTATCACATGCTGCTGCCAGCACTGCTGCCACGTAGGGACGCACAATGTGTAAAATAGACATTCCACTTCTTCCAGTTCACTTTCCCACGTACCTCGTCGTCGTCCAGATCGCGCAAAATCACCGTGCCACCAGCATAGAGATACTACCAGTACGAGCGTACCACCAGCAACGACATACCAGCAGCGATCACCACCACGACCTGCCGCCTCCTCATTTCCTACCAGACCGCCACCACCTCCTTCTCTCCTCTCTTCTCTCCGCCTCTCGTATGTTAGCCCTCACATTTCATACCAGCGACAGCTTCTGATTGTACCCCAAGATACTACCAGGCCGTCGCCGCCTCCTTCTTCCTTTCTTTTCTCGTACGCCATCTGTACGTAAGACCTCGCATGCCCTACCGGTAACCTCTCCTGACGGCGTCGCTAGAAACTACCAGAAGCCATGGCCCCCCGCACAGAAGCCAGCAAGCAGCGCCGCCGCGCCCGCCTCGCCGCCATGTCGGAGACCTCGGGCATCTCCAAACGCACCATCAAGAAAGAAGAAGAGCGCGCCGAGCGCGCCAAGAGAGCAGCCGCCGCCCTCGAGCCCCTGCTCTCCCCCCCGCCCCCGCTGGCCGCCGCGCCACAGCCCACGCCGCGCCTGCCCTTGCGCGTGAGGAGGCCGGATATACTACCAGGCGGCGCTGTGGGGTCGGAGGTCGCGCGTGGGGCTCGCGAGGGGGGGCCGTTCGCCGGCTCGAGGAATTACCACGTTGCCGGGCCTGCGACGTTTGTGGAGGTTGCGGCGCCGCCGCCGCGCGAGAAGTCGCCGTCTGTTAGGGCGTTGTCGGCGTCGTCGGTCGTGTCGGCTGTGTCGGCGGGGAAGGTTGATGAGTTGGTGAGTAGGGTTACGCGGCTGGAGGGCGCAGTGTGAGTACTACCAGATGGCCATGTGGGGTGTGTGACTGACTGGGACTGTAGCGAGCAGGCAACCGAGATGATCAAGGGGATGGGGGAGGAGGTCGTGGGGCTGAGGTCCCTCAACTACCAGCTGCAGTCGAGGGTGGACAACTTGGAGAGGGCGGTGGTTACAATGTTGTACCCGGACTTGCTCTGATACTACCAGATAGTGTGTCGGCAGGGCTTTGGGTGGGCGGGTTCTGGTAGTCTCCCGTTGTCTTGTGGTAGTACCGGCGTGGCTTTGATATTTCGATGTCACCAATATGCATTCCCTTTCTCGCCTTGACCTTGATCTCGCGATCACCGTGCTCTTCCCCTCCCAAGCTTGCTGCGCGATGTGCGAGACGCGACTGTTCTCTCGATCGCATGATAGGTCCTACCAGAGATGTCAATATATGTCATTCCTGGACCTTGGTATCCCTACATGGAGGACGTCCATTTCCTGCCATGACTGCTAACATCCCTCGCCTTGCGCGTAAATCCTACCAGAGAGCCATCGAACACCTTCATTGGAGGTGATAGAACCTTTCATGTACCAAAAAGAGCGAATCGCAAGTGAAAATGTCCAGCTTGGGCGCGAAAGCGTCGCTGAAGCTGGGATCGAACCCACGACTTGAGGGCATGATCACGTGATCCGACAGCGATGTTGGCTTTTGAGTGGGGAGGAAAAAGGATTGATTACTGCCTGACCCACCAAAAGGTGGTGGACTGTAACTACATAAATACTTAACCTGTTAAACTAAGAGATAACTAAATTAATAGAACTCCTTGATAGTAACAGATTAAGACAAGAACTACCTAATTTGATTATAAATTGGTAAAGCTGTTAAAGAGTGCTTAGTTCAACCTTAGGTGAACTAAATCAGGGTCCTTCTTAGCGCCCTTAGCCTATACCTCGGTTAATACACCTCTTCACTAAATAGCTATAAGGCTATTATAGCTAGTTAGTAGACTACTAACTCGAGGGATAGCTATTATAAGAATGCTCTATGTCTTCTAGGAGGCAATAACTTAGTTAATCTATTAGCTAGTGTATTAGCTAATAGAGTCTATGTTATAGAGATAGGTCTAGTTTAGCTAACTTCTTGCCTTAGCTAGTAATAATAGATATTAACATAACAAAGGTGTATGTTAAGCTTCTCTATTAGATTAGTAACAAGGCTAATAGTCTACTAGTTATTACACTAAATACTAATATACTTTAGAGGATAGATAGAGGCTATAAGCCTCCTCTACTACATAGCTTGTTTAGTAGTTTCTACAAGAGTAAGGGGCTTAGCTTCTGTACTAGAAGTAGTAATAGTTAGCTACTTTATAGCCTTCTAGTCGATAGAGCCTTAGAACATCTTAAATAGATACCTCTAAAGGCTCTTCCTTAAAGAGTAACTTCTAAAGCTAGCATCTAATAAAGCTTAGAAGATTAGTAGTAGTATTAACCTATTAAAGTAGAGGGCTAGATCTCTAGTCTTATAGAGATACTAAATAACTCTATTTACTAGCCTTTAGTATGTTAGTAAAGAGTTTATTAGATACTCTAATAATTTAGAGGTAGCAAAGGCTATATTAGGCCTTATAATAACTACTACAAAGTTAATAGATTCTACCTTCTACTAATAGAGGTAGATCTCTTAAGGTAAAGCTTAGCCTTTATTAGGCTAGAGCATCTCTACTAGTAATAGTGTCGACACTAGCCTTATTAGTTCAGTAATAAACTTAGTATATATCTGCTATATATACTAGGCTTAGCTTAGCTATAGCCTCTTAGTTACTCTATCCCTTATGACTTAGATAGCTAGAAACTAGCTTAGATCCCTAAGTACCTTTATCTTATACTTAGTATAGAGAGCTATAATAACTACATTAGCCTTCTCCTTGTACTTCTTAAGGTATATAATAGTAATATCATCTACAAAGAAGAAGATTATTACCTCTAAGGTTAGCTAGAGGCATAGAGCCTTAGGGGCCTAAGTAAATCTAAGGTTTCTTAGAGTAGTAGTGAATTCTATATACTAGAGAGCTAGAGCTTGTTTAAGGCTATATAGAGCCTTATTAAGCAAGAGGATAGCCTCTAATAGAGTAATACTAGAATAGTTCTTTCTTAGCTCCTCTAGGATAAGCTTAAATCTAGAGGGGATTATATAGTAGATAATCTTATTAATAGAGCTATTAATATAGGCATTAACAATATCTATCTAAATAGCCTCTATGTCCTTATAAGCAAGAATAGCTATAAGCATTCTAAAGACCTTAGTAGCTAGAGTTACTATATAGATTTCTAACTCTATAGATTAGAGATTACCTTTTATATAGAGCTTTACTTTATGCTTTATAACCTCTCCTTTGTTATTAACTTTGTATATAAACACCTATATTAATAGAACTAGCTTGCTAGTTACTTAAGTAGCAAGTATAATAGTCTATATATGCTTCTTATAGAGAGTAAGCAATTTAGCCTTTATAGCCTACTAGAATTGCTTCTTGTAAGGATAAGTCTTAAGTTCCTTTATATTAGTAGGTAGTAGAGAGAGATTATCCTTTAGTTCTAACTAAGGCTAAATTAGCCTTATTACTAGGTAAGCATTAAATGCTTAGTAATATCTATAGGCTATCTCTAGCTATACTAGAGTAGTAATATATACTTATCTTCTTAGTTTCCTTATTCTTCTTATAGTAAGGATATACTTAGAGAGTAGTATTATAGGCTAAGAAGCAGGTTAGGTAACCTATAGCTATTATTATAAAGTAGTATTAGCACTTAGAGATAGCATTATAGACAATTAATATAGCATTATAGCTTTACTAGTATAATAGACTAGTATCTTTAACATAATAGTAGTAACAAGAGTAGAATATCCCTACTCGATACTAGAAAGTAACCTATACTACAACATTAGTAATCTCGTCTAGAGGGCGTCTAATTCGTAGTTAATAGTATATCGAGTTTTGTTTATTTTTAGTTACACACGTTAAAGGTTACTCTAGCTTCTGTAGAGTTTTATAGATTCATATACGGTATATACGTTTATAATCTATAGTCGTTTTTGTAGTGTAATGTTATATTTGTATAAGGAGGATACAATAGAGACATCGAGAGAGATACTATCTTTAGTATACTAACGCATACTAGAACGCTTAAAAGGCTTCTTCTAGAACTATAGGACGTAGGGATCACGAAGACTCTAATAGATTACAAAGAGAAAGACTCTAAAAACTTACTATAGACGATCGCAATTAACGCTACTTCTAGATCCGAGCCTAGCTTAAATCTAGAACATTACGCAAGTTATAGGTGAGGCTACACTAGTTACATAATTAGCTAAGATATAGAGATTTACCTCTATACCCTAAGGCTTAAAGCTATATAAAGAGTTATATAGATAAGAGGTTCTCTACTATCGAGCATCTAAGGAGAATACAAGTGTTACTTCTTGTTCTAATAGGAGAGTATATTACATATGTAATATTACTTCTAAAAGGGAGAAACTAGAGAACTTAGACAATAAACCTTCTAGCTACTATAGCTATAGGCGATTTCGGAGCTAGTGCTCTATTTAATAGATATCGAGATTCGCCCTCTCCTGCCTTAGCTAGTAGCGACAATAATAAAGAGAAGCCTACGAAGGATTATAGTACTCTAGTTACGGAGAAGACTAAATAGGTAGCTTCTTTATTATCGTCTTCCTTGTCTCTACTGCCTTAACAGACACTAGCACCTTCGGTAATTACATACCCTATGTATCTATTTATAGTGTAGGTGACTATACCGGCTCCTAATACTAGTTAATAGGGAGTACCCTTCTTCGATAGTTCTAATATCTTTAAGTTTCTTAAAGAATAGGATACTTTTATATCTACCTATTAGCTAGCTAAGAGTGTTACTATACGACGCCTTCCTTAGTATTGTTTAGCAAGTATTCGAGAACAGATTAAGTCCTATACTAGATAGACTACACGTAACTAGAAGAGCTTAAGGGAGAAGATAAGACTTAGCTTCGAAGAGATAGACTTAACCTACTAGATAACTTCTCGCGTCTACCTAGAACGACTAAGAGACACTCTACGCTAATCTTACTAAGAGATAATATAATATAGTTATATATTTAGAAGAGCTACGGACTCCCTCGGAGAGACTAGGTTAGATATAATTACTAGAGGGATTTAGTTTATAGAAGGCCTTCTAGCTTACATCCGGAACTATATTTGTACTAAGAGTAGTATAGATGTTAAACGTCTAGATACTTTTAAGCATTTCGACAAGATCTAGAGGCTAGCGGAAGACAAGATTTCGGAGATATAACGTCTTAAGTCTTTCTAGAGTACCTCTAAAGTTTAGTCTATAAGTAAGGCTCCTATAAAGAAGATGTCGGTAGACTCTTAGCTAGCGACAAACAGCTCGCTAGCGATATAGCCTAACGAGAGTTTAGTGCTCGGAATAAGTATATAAGAGTTAGTTCGTAGTATCGAAAAGCTATTAGTATAGCTATTACAGGTTAAGTCTGCTTCTGTAGTACCTGTTCCTGTCGCTTAGCCTAACTAGTATACGACCTCTCGAGCATATCCTATATCTAGAGCTACTATTAGACCTGCACCTGTAAACTCTCGTAGTTGTTAGTTTTGTAAGGTAGAGAGATATTCCTATAGGAATTGCCTATCTATTACTAACCTAGTAGATCGTGGCTTAATCTATTTCTAAGGTCCGCGCATGTTCTAGAGCTTAGCTAAGAATCTAAAGAACCCTATAGGAAAGTTAGCTCGTTGTAATAAAGGAGCTACCTAGTCCTAGAAGGAACAAATCGAGTAACGTCTTATTGCTCGGGGTAAACTCTCGGTATAAAACTTAAACTATTAGTATCTCTATATAGAAGACAACTCCGACGAAGAAGCTAATAACTTAATCTAGTACACTAATTTCGTATTAGAAGAGTTCTCTAACTCTCAAGAAGTGTCTATCTTAGCTACTACCTAATAGACATCTCCTTCTACTCGTGCTAGTAAGACAAAAGTGTCTACTACTAGTATCTAGAAGCCCGAGGCTTAATGTCTATCTTATAGAGTTATAAGGTCTCTTCGTGCTAGGAACTACTAACCTATAGCGGGTCCTTCCGAGGTAGTCGTACCTATAGGTATAAGTGTAGAGAGGAGCTACTCTACTACTATAGGGCCTAAGGGAGATTAAGATATTAAGATAGAGGCTTAATCGAATAATTCTGTTTCTGCTTAAAAGAAGATACTAAAGACTCGGAAGTTCGATAAGGTCCTTTAGTAAACTACTAATCCTTAGGATACTATAAGATCTCTATTAGACTCGAATATTACCTTATATATAGGCACTCTTCTCGGCATGTTCTAACCTCTCTTCTACATTCTCTACTAGAGGTTCGACAATCTAGACCTTCCTAGTAATAAAGTTCTAGAGTTGTTCTGCCTCTTCCGTGCTAAGGTAAGCCTTCTCTAGTAACTAGAGGAACTAGTAGCTTTAGATAACGAGTAAGAAGCTATTTAACAAGGATCCTCGGAAGAGCTAGTAATAGTAGCTAGTCTAAAGCTTATTATCGGCCTTAAGCACGATACATGTTTAGTGTAGGCTCTTTTAGACAGCGGAGTAGAATATAACCTAATGTCTACGAACCTAGCTATAGAACTTAGGTTGCTAGTGTAAGAGCTTAGTATTAAAATGCTAGGTGCTACGGGAATAGATTACTTCTCCAGGGCGTATATAAACATCTATATTAACGTCGGAGGAGTTACTACTAACACCTATTTCCTACTAACAGATCGCAAGTTAGAGTATATTATTCTTAGCTGCCTATATAAACGCAAAGCCTATCTCTTGTCTTAGAATATAGATAATAGCTCTTAGTAGGGCACTATCTAGTCTAATAATAGAACTCGCAAGGTTACCTTTTAAGGCGCTAAGTCTAAAGATTCTAAGAATTGATTGTTCCGTAAGCTAACCCGGATGTCGAAGGCTTTAAATAAGTAAGCGGCGTTATTCCTAGCTTAGGCGTTATATATATATAGCTAGAGAAGTCTCCTTTATCTTCTGTTTCTAATAGAGTTTCTATTTAGGCATTTAAGGTTAGTAAATACAAGGAGTTAGTATTATATAATCTAAGATATAACCTATAGGTAGGTCCTAAAAACATAGCCTTAGCTAAAAGATAGAGAGATAATTAGTTAAGGTTAAGCAGCTCTACGGGATTACCCGGATTTAAGCCTAGCTTAGATCTAGAAGACAGAAGGATTTATTAGACAGCAAGCCTTGTCGAATTTAAGCCTAGCTTAAGATCGGGAAGTACGAGATTAGCCAGGTTACGTTATTAGTTTATTCTATCTCTAGCAGGCTATAACCTCGAGTTCTGTACCTTACGTAAGGATAACTAGTTCTCTCTACTATTAGCGGTTAAGCTCGGCCTTCGAAGACATATAGAGGTGCCTAAGGTATAAGTAGAGACGCTATACAAACGGAAAGATAAGAAGGTTTAACCTATAGACACACACGATATAGATAGCTCTATACCTAGTAGTAATCTACACTAGCGCAAGCGCTACTTAAAGTAAGAGGCTCTTCTTCTCTTTGTTAATATACCTTTCTACTAATACCTTATACCTAAGTTCTCTACTATTCCTGCTAGGTCGAGACTTATAGAAGAAAGAGAAGCGTAGCTCGTTATTAGAATTAAGATATAGCCGCGAGAGAAAGAGTTATTTATATAAGTCCTGCTAAATCGAGAAGTAGTGCTAGTATAGGACTTCTTAGAGATAGGTCGTATCTAACCTAAAGTTGCTCCGCTTTAAGAGATACGAATAATCCTGTACATACTATAGTAGGAACCTAGCTTTCCTATGCCTAAGTCCCTAAGAGGCAAGGTAGTAGACATAGTTAAGGAACAGATAGATAATAGACTTCTAGAGCTAAGTTATATACCTTATCGTAATCTGTAGTTCTTAGTCGCTAAGAAACAAAGTAGCTAGTATTATATAGTAAACATAGCTATAAAGATTAACTCCGTCACTATATAGGATGTAAACCTTCTACCTTCTATAGACGATTTCTTAGAGTCTTTTATAGGTATACATATAGTGTCGCTAATTGACTATTTCTCCGGGTACGACTAAGTTATATTAGCTAGACTAAGTAGAGATATTACCTCCTTTATAACGCCTCTTAGCCTCGTACGGCAGACGACTCTTCCCTAAGGAGTAACTAATTTAGTAGCGTAGTTTTGTCGTGTAAATAACACTATTCTCCGGGATTGTATTCCTTATAACGCTTAGCCGTTTATAGATGACAACGGAGTAAAAGGACTACGTACTAATTATAGTAGAGAAGAAACAGAGTTAGGCATCTAGAGATTTATACTTAAACATATCTAAGCTTTAGATTAGACCTTAGCTAATATCGAGCGTGCTAGATATACGATCTCTAGCGCTAAGTTATAGTTTTTGCAGGCTAGGTTAAGCATTATTAGTTTCCTTTATAATGCTCAAGGACGATATCCTAATAACACTAAGATTGTTAAGATCCTTAAGTAGCCGGTATGTGCTAATAGCACTAAAGTCCGTTCCTTCTTAGAGATCTACGTCTACTATAGGCTATAGGTAAAAGACTTTACTATCGTAGTAAAGCTTCTATATCGACTACTTCGTATAGATGTTCCTTTTCTCTAGGAGAGAGATACCTAAGAAGCTATAGATAAGTTAAAGACTGCCTTAACTTCGCCTCCTACGTTAATGCCTATTAACTACAAGGATAGGGCAGGCGAGATTGTTTTAGCAGTAGATACGAGTCTTTCCGGATAGAGAGCAGCTCTTATATAGGTCGACAAGAACTAGCCTAAGAGATAACATATCGTTCGATTCGAATCTAGTATATAGTTAGATATTGAATATAAATACGATTCTAGTAAGCGCGAATATTGTAGATTACTTAAGGCCTTACAAAAGGTATAGTTCTATCTATATAGCGTAAGCTTCGTAGTAGAAACAGACGCTAACACACTAGTAGTATAACTTAATTAGTCTACTACTAACCTTTCTAGATCGGTAACAGCGCGGTAGATTATATAGCTTTATCTGTTCGCGTTCGACATTTGACATGTTCCTAGGAGCAAAAACATAGTAGCTAATAGTTTGTTATAGTAGCTAAGGTTCCTATTAGATAATTAGGAGGAGGCACGCGAAGTAGACATCGACGATGTAATCGATAATAAGTTCTTCCCGGTTAGGGTACACGCCTTGTAAGTAGATAACGTACTCGAGCCTAGCTACGGAGAAGAGTTAGTAGCGTTAGCTACCTATCTAGTTACCCTTCGGCGTCTACCGGAACTAAATACTAAGGAGTTTATTCGATTTAAGCGTAATGCTTTAAACTTCTTAGTACGGGATAAGTATCTATTCTAACGAGGGCGAAAAGGATCTCCCCTTAGGCGTGTTATAGATAATAGCGCTTAATAAGAATAGGTTATACGTACGTTATACGACGATAGTAGTTATAAGAGACAAGAGGCAACATAGAAAAAGGTCTCTAATAGGTACTAGTAGCTATTAATGTACGTTAACATTCGGCACTATATAGAGATATATAATAAGTGTTAATATAGAGCCTAAGAACGTATAACTAAAGAGCTTAAGACTTTAGGCGTTTCTACTCTTTGTATAAAGTAGTACGTTAATGTCGTTTATATACTAGCATTACAAGCTAGGAAGTACCTTATTGTTACATAGGAAGCCGTAAGTGGTTAGCCGGAGGCACGAGAACTAACTTTAGCTAACACTAAGGCTATAGCAAAGTTCCTGTTTAAAGACATTATTACTAGGTATAGCGCTATAGGTTTAATTGTCTTTAATGGAGAATTCGAGTTTAAGAAAGCTATATATACTACCTACGTATAATTCGACATTAACTACGTTATTACCTCTTCCTATAATCCGCAATCTAACAAGGTAGAAAGAGGCTACCTAAACATTATAAATAGTCTTGCTAAGCTTACTAACGATAACGATAGTAGCTAGTTAGAGTTTCTATATACTATTCTTTAGGCGAAAAGGACAACTACGAACCGAATTATAGAGCAAACGCTAGCTACCTTAATATATAAGATAGATGTAGTTCTTCCGGTTAAGTTCGATATTTGCACTTAGCGAACCTAAGACTAGAGAGCTATTCGTACTTATAAAGACCTAATAGCTACGCACGCTCGATAGCTTTAGATACGAGATAATAACCTAGAAGAGACTCGTGTAAGAATTCTACAATTGCGAGAGGAGTATAAAGACATATAGGACATAAGCTATAACATCTAGCAGGAATAGCTTAAGGTCGGAGATATAGTACTAGTATATAATATACATCTTAAGAAGGTTCGTTAAGACAAGCTCCGTAATCGATAGCGTAGACTATATAGAGTTATTACTGTCTATAATTCTAGATGTTACGAACTAGCTAAGCTATATAGACACGTGCTTTCTAGTATATATGTCCGACGACAGCTAAAGCTCTATCGGTCTATAGATAAACGACAAGTTAAAGCTACTACTATTAGATAGTTGTTATACTAACTAGTTATTAAGATCGATTAGCTAGAGGGCTTTAATCTAGATAAGTACGAGCAACACGAGTAATCGGGATCTCTTTTGTTTAGAGTTTAGAGTTTTAGTGTCTAGGATAGACACTTATTAGTAGGGGAGGTATACTACGAAGAGATAAGGTCGCGAGGGATAACAGAAGCTTCTATATCTAAGCCTAGCTTAAATCTAGATTCGCTATGCATAGGTATATAATACGCTACTTATATACCGCTATCTAGCTAACTCCTAGTATGAACCTCTAATCTAGATTAGTAGTAGCTATAGATTAGTTGTAGAGGAGAAGGGGGAGAAGAAGAAGGCGCCTAAGGAGAAGTACGCTTACTAGCTCTCTACCCTATATAAACAAGAAACCTAAGAAGACCTCCGCGGCTATAGACGGTAAATAGTAAAGATACGCTTAATAAGAAGTGCACGCCGGCTGTTAAAATAGATTAAAGCGAAGGCTGTCTATTAAGGTTAGTAAAGAGTTTCCTTATTCTAATTACTTTAGAATTGTCTTTGTTTAACTTCTTTATATAGATGTTTTGTTTTTAGTCGATTTTAGTTACTTTATATGCTTTCGGAAAGAACAAGTAATAAGAACAATAAAAAGGAGTTTACTAGTTATAGAGAGATTCGAGTAGTAAAGTGTATAGAACAAAGGAATAGAATAGAGGCGTAAAAGAGATAAGGTATAACTTGCCTCTAAGAGTAAGCGCGAAGGTATAGTAGACAAGGCAAATGTAATGTAAGACAAATATAGTGTAAGTTATAAGTGGTTACTACAAAGGGTATACTTGCTATAGCTATAGAAAAATTTTATATTACATTAACGACTACCTTCGACATCTCCTACCTTTATATTACACCTTCTACACTTTTATAGATATATACCCCCTTCTGCTCTATACCGGAGTACTTTCTTTAAGCTCGTTTAAGCTGTTCTACATCGATAACGACAGCTAATAGCTACGGCACAAAACTCTAATACGCTATACAACTTTTATATTAGTAGACTAAGTTTACCTAATACTTTTATAACGATAGCGGACGATAGTAGACAGCCTATAGCTAGTCCTAGCTCGGCCGCTGTCGCTACTACGTCGAATAGCTAGAATAGTTAAGATATACTCTTCTAATATAGTAGCTACTTCTTTTATAACGTTAACGAAGTTCTTAACTACGTATACTACTATAACTCTAATCTCTATATAGATTTTGTTAACTACGCCCTAGGCGTATATACCTAAGTATAGGCCCTTTTTAATAACGCTCTATTCGACATTATTAGTGCAATCTGTAAGGAGAACATAGTTACCTTAGATAAGGCTAGTTAGGAGAGTACGTTTCCGGAAGCCTTTGCTACCTATAAGAGAGTTAGAGATAGGAGAAATAAAGTACTAGAATATAAAATAGCTATCTTGAAAGCCGTCTCTAACTTCGCTAACTTCCCTCTATATGCCGACTAGTACTATAGCCTCGCTAATATAGCTAGGTAGAGGTTTAACTGCTATACTAAAGGCAAGACTTTCCGCTATACTATTAACATGTTCTACTACGCCGCTATTACTCGTATTGCTACTCCGAAAGGTATTACTAGCTACAAGATCTAGAGCGCCGATATCGAGTAAGTCTATAACAAAATTTAAGTATCTAGCTCTCTAAAGTTAAAAGATCTAATAGCTCCTAAGCTAATTATAGATCGCCCTAGTTGCTAGGTTAAGTACTACACTTAAGATGCTCTTAGCTTTCTTATAGAGTCTATCGCACCGACCGAAGTTAGTCGTATTATAGAGGCTAGATCGTCGGTGGTGCCCGAAGCCTCTATAGAAGCCACTAAGGACGACGTTACTACTTAGAACTATAGGCTAACTGTTAGTAATGCTAATAGGTTAGCCGCTACTACGTTAGCTGCTATAGGTAGTAACTCTCGGGTAAACCCTAGTAATCCTACATCTAAGCCCGGCTTAGATCTAGAATCTCGCTACGTAGAGCTATAGCCTACTAACCTTCTCCGCTGCTCCGAGCGTAATTGCCTTTAGGCGCTTAAGTAGGCTAATTATAAGGAGATAGCTGTTTCGATAGTAGAAGCTAAGGAAGAGCCTCGTAGGAGCTTGCCTTATAAGAGGCATCGCTACAATAAGGATAAGGATAACAGGTACTATAAAGGGTTAGCTATAGTCATCCTAGACCGATTAGTCTCGGCGCCTACGAGAGACAAAGACAAGAGTTATACTATTAACCTAGAAGAAGAGAAGGTCTACACCTATACTAGAGTCTCTCTAGATGTTAAGAAGGAGTTTAAGAATCGCTAGGCAGCCTCTAATGCTAAGCTAGCTGCTTTAGTTTAGATCTAGATATAGAAGGACTCGGCTATAAGAGCTAAGGTCTACTATATTTATACCTATTTACTAGTATAGCGCCTTTACCTACTTACTAACTTCTCGTAAGAGGTCCTTGCCTAGCGCATTCGTTACTAGTATACTACGTTCTAGAAGAGCACTCTTAGCCTTTTAGGAGTTTATAGGGAAACTACTACGTAGCTCTAGGCCTAGTATCGTTATACTTGTACCTCTACTAAGCGGGGTGTCTTTAAGTATAAGCCTAAGCCTATAGAGTACTACATTAACGACGAGCGTAGGAAGGTAATTCTAGACAGCTTTAAGGCTAGACTTTTCGATAAGTGGACTACTAATAGAAATATAAAGCTTAATCTCTTTAAATAGTAGTTCGAGAAGGAGAACAAGGATAGAGTTAGTCTCGTAGATATCTTTCTAGAGGAGATAGAGATATATTAGTATCACTTCGGGCATTGTACCGACAAGGCTTAACTTAGCTAGTTACGTAACATGTTTTATTCTCTCGGCTAATAGGCTATATATATAGACCCTTAGTACTACTACGCCTACGTAGCTAGTCGTCCCGATAGTCTCATCTAGTTAATCTTATACCTCTACTATGCTAAGTATACTCGTGCTAGAGATTATACTTAGTTCTGCTATATCGATATTAACCCTAGTCGTCTCGCTACTAGGTATAGTGTTAATGCTGTCTAAGGTTCTATAAGTCTCGATAACAAGCCGGAGACTAACTATACTCTTATTATTCGTGGAATGCACTATTATATCACCGAATAGGTCGAAGACCTCAAGAAGCATAAGATTCTTAATAATGCTCTAGTTATTAACATTACTAATGTCTACTATATAGAGGCGGATACTAAGAAGTATAGAGCTAGATAAGAGCGTTTTCCCTACGAGGCTAGTAACGTTCGTCTTACTATGCCTTATGCCCCTTATAGTTCTACCGGTCCTACTACTAGTGTATGTCGTATAATGCTTCCTTAGTTCTATAGTATCGACGCTAACTACGAGACTCTAGAGATGTCTAAGGGTAGTATCTACTAATAGCTCGCCGACGTCTACATACAGAAGAAGCCTAGTCCGTTAACGCCTTCTAGTAAGCCTAACATGTATAGGACTATCTACGCTACCTTCCCTGCTATAGTACACCTTCGCATTAATAGTCCTATAGGTAATACTCTAGTTAGACGTGCTTGTTAGGACGACCCTACTATCGTCGAAGAAGTTAGTATCTTACTTAGTACTAATCTAGATAATACTACAGATTGCATAAACGACATACGTTGCAAGATTAACTATGCTATACGTAAGGTATAGAAGCAAGTTAAGAAGTACGAGAAGGACTACTTTGCTAGTGCTCGTTCGTTCTTCCGTTATAAAGAAGAGGGACTTATACCTACTCCTTGAGATAATCCGGATCCTATAGTAGTAGGTTCGTCTAACGTAGTTATAGGTGGAGGGCAGGAATAGAGATCTTCTTCTAGTAGAGCTACTGCTAAGGAGGAAGATAACGACGACAAGAATATTAAGCTATTAGATAATAAGGATAAGGGTTTAACTAGGGAGGAGCTAGTTATATAGCAGCGTTAACGCTAGGAGGCTAAGGACAGGGCTACTAACTACGCTACTATACCTATCGTTAAGACTAGACGTCGTCTCCGTTAGCGTAGTAGTAATAGTCGTGTAGCTCGTTAAGAAGGAGTTCGTAGTCTTCTGCGTAGTTAAGGGTAGTCTTGTTCGAGGTCTCTAAAGGAAAGGCTATCTAGATAGGTAAGCATCTAACACGGAGGATACATAGTGTAGTTGTTGTTCGTGTCTAGGACAGACACTAGTAGGAAGGGGACGGTTGTTGTAGGCTAAGAAGTAGGTTAGGTAACCTGCAGCTATTATTATAAAGTAGCATTAGCACTTAGAGATAGCATTATAGACAATTAACATAGCATTACAGCTTCACTAGTGCAATAGACTAGTGCCTTTAACGTGATAGTAGTAACAAGAGTAGAACATCCCTACTCGATACTAGGAAGCAACCTACACCGCAACAGTAGGTTAGCTAACCTTATAGCAATTCTCTAAGGGGGTTATTTATGTTAAACTTTAGCTAACTCTTTAGCTTAAACATCTGTCCTGTAATAATTAGTCTTAGCCTTAGCCTCTAGTAAAGGTAATAGCTATATAACTATAGAAGGTAGAGAAGCTAGAGTATTAAAGAATTGCTTTAGTAATGTTACTTCCTAGATCTAAGCCGGGCTTAAATCTAGAGTTAGTAACTATAATAATACACTATAATTATCTAGTAAAGGTAATAGAGCCTATTAAACTTCCTAGATCTAAGCCTAGCTTAGATCTAGAGTTAGCTATAATAAAAGACTATAATTATTTAGCTCCTTAGTTAGCTAAACTAGATCCTAAACTAGATGCTAAACTAGATCCTAAACTAGATGTTATTGTTTAGGTTATACCTTAGGCACCTCTTTAGCTTAAGCTTCGTGCTCTTTAACCTCCTATAGAAGTCTTAGTAAATTAAGTAATTTAATTAGCCTAGGCTATAGTTGTTCTTCTAGCTTATAGAACTAAGTCTTATTAAACCTAATATCTCTTATTCTAAGGATCTTCTTTAAAGCTAGTATATAGATTCTAAAGATATTAGTTAAGTTATAGCTAACTAGATATCTAATATAAGCCCTTAGAGTAAGCTTGTTACTACTTATAACATGCTTATCTAAGGCATAAGCCTTGTATCTAAGTAGCCTAAGATAGAATATAGATAGAGAGCATCTATGAACTAGCTTAAAGAGAGTCTTCTAGTTAAGCTTCTTAAGAGGTGTTCTATTTATTAGATAGGCTACTAATCTATATAGTTTAGAGTGTAGTTCCTTTAGGAGATTAGTAAAGATAGTAATTGCTCTTACTCTCCTTAATAGTATTACTCTAATCCTCTTACTATAACTATTCTATATAGGAGTATAGGAAGTAGATAGCTTACACTAAATGCCTTTACTATTAAGGAAGATAGTAAATCTAAGGCTAAAGGCACTCTTATTGTCGCTTCTAATAAATCTAATCTTAAAGCTAAGATTAGTCTTAATATAGATAATTATCTTAATAGTAATTTTATTAAGCTTATATCTATAAGTATAACTAGCAACTAGATTATAGTTAGTTATTCTATAGGTAAAGTAACTTATATATCTTGCCTTATTAAAGCTAGTAAATCTGTTAATAATAATGTTAAAGGTAGTCCTCTTAAAGAGCTTTATTGTAGTAATTTTAGTATTAGAGCTCCTTAATATAAGCTACTAAGCATTAGATAGCTTATAAGTCTAACATAGAGACCTAAGATAGATTAGTTAAGCTAAGGTAGACTTAGTTAGAGTTAGTTTACTACTAACTATAACAGCTAGAAGGTAATTAATAGACTCTATACTTAGGTAGTCTATAACTTTATACTAAGATTAATTAGTCCTTATAATAACTAAGGTAAATACTAATAGGTAAGGATCTTTATTACCCCTTAATACTATAGTAGTAACATAGGGAGTCTTAGAGTTATCCTTAAGTATATATTAGTTATGTTTTAGTATAACTAAGAAGAGTACTTTTTCTTTATAACTAATCTCTATAGTCTAAGTATTCTAATAGACTCCACTATTAACAAACCTCCTAAGGCTAACTAGATTAGTTATAATTAATAGTATATAGGCTACACAAGTAAGATAGATAGTTACTAGCTGTCTCTTATAGATAGCTATAATATTAATAGTTCTCTAGCTCTTAATCTTAAGTAAGGAGTTACTATAGAATAGCTTCTTATAAGGTTCTACAATTCTAGTAACCTTATATCTGTCCTTTATAGTGTAATTATAGATATAATTAGTTACTCTAGAATCTAGTATCTATAAGCTTAAGATGTTACTAGTAGCTAAGATAAATGCTAAGTGTAATCTAACAGTTATAGCTATATTAATTAGCACTAGTAGGGATAACCCCTTCTAATAGTTAGCTTCCTTTATAAGGGTAGCTTTAACCTTATCCCTTAAGGCCTTATTATTTAGCCTTTACTTAACCTCTTTAAGGGTTTATTAGTTTAGTAACTATCTCTCTAGCCTAAGGTACTTATTTAGATAGTAACACTTGCTCTACCTATGCCTCTTCTAGTATATATATTTAGGCTCCCTAAGAGAACTAGGCCTCTCTTTATAAGAGTCCTTAGTAGCTATAGGGAATACTATTACTCCCTTACTAGCCTTTGTAGTAGTATATAGCTTATATAACTTATAGAATTATCTAAACTTAGTAATTAGTTTAAGTAGTGTTAGTAGAGTTAGTGAATCTAGATTAATAAGATATTTATTAGCAAACGCTAGCTTAGTCCTTAAGATTAATAAGAGGAAGTCCCTCTAAGGCCTTAATCCTTAAGCCTCTAGAAAGTTATAATTCCTAGCCTTATCTATAACCTCTTTCTATTACTAAAGCTAGTAATCTATGTTCTATAAGGAAGAGCTAGATAGCTACTTCCTCTAGAGAGCTTTAACCTTAAGCTAAATAGCTATATTAGATAGAGCAAATCTATTCTTTAATACTCTAAGGATAGCCTATAGATAAGAGTCTCCTTCTAGCTAGATAATAGTAAGGACTTATAGTGTAATTAATAACTAGATAAGGCTTATAAGATCTGCTAAGGCCTTAAGCTACTTGTTATGCTATACTTGTTTCTCCTTGTATATCTAGAAGAGTGCTAAGAAGTTAATGTTTGCTACCTCTAGCCTTTAAGGCTTAGGGAGTCCTTCTAGTTTAACTATCTCCTAAGGGTTAATAAGGTGCTAGATCTTAGTGTTTAAAGCTCTTGTCTTAATAATATATAGCTAGCTAGCCTATTTAGCTAATGTAGCAAGAATAATAGGTATTCTAGCTGTTAAGGTGTTAGTCTCTATAGTTGTTTATCTCTTTGTTAACACCTAAATCCTATAGTTATAGATAAGGCAGTACTTGACAGATTCTAATGCTTAAAAAGCGAGATAATAGAGAGTGAACTAATAAATAAGGTAGAGAAGCAACTAAATGAACTACTTATGCAGGGGTAGTTATACTAGGCTTATAACTGTTAGCTTTTGTATAGGGAGGAAAAAGGATTAATTACTACCTAACCTACTAAAAGGTAGTAGACTATAACTACATAAATACTTAACCTGTTAAACTAAGAGATAACTAAATTAATAGAACTCCTTGATAGTAATAGATTAAGACAAGAACTACCTAATTTGATCATAAATTGGTGAAGCTGTTAAAGAGTGCTTAGTTCAACCTTGGGTGAACTAAATCAGGGTCCTTCTTGGCGCCCTCAGCCTATACCTCGGTTGACAAGCGAGCACAACAAAAAGCAACCTGCTTAGCAGGGCTCAAACGTGCTCTGAGCTCCTCTACATCTGGCTAGCACAGAGTTTTCGGGGAGACTTTTCGCTCGTTGTGATTCGGGGCCACAGTAAACTTCTGGCATCTGAACGGGACGAATCCTGCAGAGTATACGGAAGCTTCTGTAGATTGAATGAACAGCAGGACTAGCGAATATATGTAGTTTCATAATTTGTTGCTTGCCTTTGAGGCTGTGATAGAATCCGTTCCAGTTGAAGACCAAATACGCACGAAGAAACAAGAAGATGCGGCTTACCTTCATCCATTCTGTCCAAAGCCATTCAGGAGGCAAAGCATTATTACTCCTCTGAGCTGCGATTCCAGCGAGTTGATCATCTTTACTCCTCGATAACTTTAAAGCTGATTACCTGCACAGTCCCGGAAGAATCCTTCACAACATCAGACACTACCTCCTCAACATCCAACTCCTCTGCAACTTCTCGATACTCCTCCACCTCCGGCAGACTAGCCGCAAAAGCATCCTCCTGCTCCTCATCATCCCTGCCCAAGAACGCAGCCTTGTGCACAAACACCGCAGACTCTGCTCGTCTACTTCTTTCCCGGAAGCCTTTCTCCTCAATCTTATGAAGCTGATAAGCGAAGATGATATCCTGTGCCGTCACACCGGAACGACTGGACACCTTCTCCCTGGACCCTCCGACTTCAGCGCCCATGCCTACGCCTTCAACTATAGGCACCGACCCACCGACTGTACCGCCCTTGGAGGTGCTGACTTCGATGTTATACCGGAAGGCTTTGGCTACCTTGAGGCCCGAGACGACATAGACAGGTCGTCGACCGAATCTGCCGCCATTGATGCTCGCTTTGACCTTGGCGTCGTCTTTGACAAGAGCAGTGGCTTCCTCGTTGGTGATTTCTGGATCGAAGTAGGAAGTCTCCAGGCTTTCCATTTCGTACTTGTCTGAAGATGTTTTGGACAAATCGCCACTCAGATTTGCGGTCGGTGTTGCAAGAAATTGGGCGAAGACGCTGGAGTGGAAGGACTTGCCTCCTGACCTCGAGGAGGATGTCTCGGTCTCAGTATGTGTGACGATGTTTGGTGGCGAGGCCAATTTGCTGCGTACTTGCGTTGGTCGGAATGGGTCCTCGATGATGCTTCCCAAGGCCAGAGACCCGCCAGGATGGATGGTGAAGTTTGGTGCGAGGAGGTAGGTCGGTTGAGCCATGATGGTGTGTCAGGGATGGGGACCAAGACGGCTATCTCAATCATAAAGAAATGTCCTTCATGGCAGGCATGGAAGCTCTGCTATTCCTGATACCTGGGGAAAAGCCATTGACCAGTTGTCTCGTGATGCATGCACCCAGCCGCCATCACATCGCAGGCGGCGGCTCTGCGTGGCTGTGCAAAGTCGCATTTCGCAGGCCATCTCGACGCGCTTGCTGAGACTGGCAAAAGGTCACTTTTGTCGGGCATGACCACAGATCAATTGATGTCTCCACTCAGAGTCGTGACTTAAGATTGCCCAGAGGCGCAAGGAAAGATGTGTTCACTCCTTCAAAGTGATGGGTCGCCGATGCCGCTCCTTTGTCAGCATGCTTTTGGTAATCTCTCGTAGCGGCACACTTTGCATTTCCTTCTTTAGCTTATAATTTCTAGATTTTGCTACATGTGAGATTTGTTTTTCAGCGAACATACTGATGAAAGGGAAGGCAATCGCCACCTGGAGATATAATGCTCCCACCCAATATGGACTGGCAAAGACCTGGCTTTGCAAGGTCATCACTGTCCACGGCGGTCCTCTAGCGGACAACACGTGGAAGAAAGCCTCTTCCTTCATTCGAGAACACTGCTGTTATCCGGATGCTTGACTGTACCAGCATTGTAGACGGCGAGTGCTTGCTCCAGCCACTGTCGCCCCTCAGCCTCCTGCAGCAGTCTAGGATACTTCCATTTCGGCACAGCCCAAAAGAAGAAAAGGAACACCCACACATGCCCTAGAATGATTTCGACAACACAGCTAAGTTTAGTGCGGCACTGCTCTTTATATACAGTATTCCGGACGATCTTCATCACCATGACCTCCGCGAAGCAGCCAGCAAAGTTCAATACGTACCACCAGATCTCCAACCACTCCATCCCGGCTCCGAGGTACCAAGAAGCCGCTGCATGGCAGCATCCAGAAAAGACGAAGATGAGGAATGCAACGATGGTCTTGTAAGGGGCGGATGTGGGCTCAAGCATGAAGACTTTCTGCGCTACCCAGTCCGCATAGCTTCGGTAGGTCTTTGCGCTGACCTGATGCCAGAAGCGGCTCCAGAAGGATCTCAGAGTGGTAGTGTCGCTCACCCGTCCGAAGATTGATGGCCAGTCATCTGGTAAGTCAATGCCGGTCGAGACGAAGGCCATGGCGAGCAGACAATTTGTGCCGTCAAGGAAGACCAGACTCTCGATGATCCAGGAGACGGCGAAGTAAATCCGGATCTGGCAGTCTCTGACCGTGACAGAACCGAGCCTTCTGATCAGGGTGACTTTTGTGGAATGGAGGTCGGACGGCTGCAGTGTGCCGACCAGCATGCTAAACGTGCCCGGCAAGACCCAGCGGTACACTACTGCATACACTGCGATCTTCACCATTCGACGTAGGTAGAAGACTGCCAGGACCTTCTGGCGCTTGTGTGGTGGTCCATCGTCCTGAGCAGTCGCCCGAGTGTTCAGACCCCTTGAATTCCAGGCAATACTGTAAGCAATCCGCAAACGGCTCAATGGTCTGGCCGCCAGGTTGGCTTTCCCAGTGCACATTGGATCCCCGAGTCCGGACATGCCTTCACTGTTCTGTATGAATAGAGCCGATCCGACATGCAGAACGTAGAGGATCATTGATTGGGTCCATAGGACGATGAGAGCTGGCTGCTCAACGTGGTCTCGGAGAGTCTGAGTGGAGATGTAACAAAGAGGAAGGAAAATTGTCGTGAAGATCTGGAAGCGATTGATGTTGTGGTCACTGATTACATGACCGAACACAAGTAGTGACAGTATGAGGTAAGTGCATGCTGTTGAGACATACAGCAGATCGGAAAGCCCCATGGCTGTGGTATCTTAGCACGCGGACCAAGGGTGAACGGCATCTTGGGTATTTGTAGGCACTAGCAATGCATCGAATGCACTTCTTTCATGGTCTTAGTTCCATGCGGCTGATTTTGAGCCATGGTTCACAATATGGTCGGGACTGCGGTCTGCGGCTCTGTGCCCTCGACACAGCTCGGATCAATGCGCCGCTCACAGTCTGAAGTTTGGTTCGACTATCGCGCCACATTCATGTCACGGTGTTCACATTATGCTTGAAAGACCTGTGATTCAGAGCACACTATAGAAATCTGCTTCAACCCGAACGCCAAATCAACGCCTACATAGAACACGCCGAGCTGATCTGCCGCTTACAATCAATCGTTACGCAGACGGAGTGCCTGCTCCATAGCATCGATTGTCTCATCGCTGATATTGTTGAATTGAATCGAGTCTGTCCCCATCGGTATCGGGTTTCCCTCATTGAAGGTCCCGGTAATTGTGGTCGCCAAAACCATACAAGTCGGCGGCAGTCCAGTGACCAAAATATCTATTCATGTCAGCACTTCTACATCGCCACCATCGTGTCAAGATCCCTACTGCCAGGCCCCGCGGCTTCGAACCCGAGAGTCGCCCTCTTCACGTCGTCGCGGCAGAGATCCCACGCGAGCTTAGCTCCGTACATCTCCTGCGGACTGCGTACAGTGAGACTCTCGCGGGTGTATCGACGACGTCGCTTGTCGCCCTTCTTTGCGTCTCGAATGGAATCCGCCGCCGCTGCAGCTCCGCTTGCGACGCCCCCTGCTGCTGCAATCCAAGTTGCCGCGGAGACTCCGGAGGCTCCGGCCATGGCGCCGCCGACTGCAGCGATGATGGGGGGAAGGAACGCAGCCGCACTGTATTGGGAGAATCCGAGAAGGACCACGGCTGCAAGTGGTGCTTTGAAAGAAACCATGTCGATAGGTGTAATTTAAGATGGAGATGAAAGAAGATTGTCAAGCTGTGGCTGCTATAAAGATTGTCACGGTGCTGTGAACTGATATTCTGGAACTACTGCAGGGACACGAGACTGTTACTTATACCTTTTCGGACTGTATCTGTCTCCGTGACTATTTCACACTTTCGCGAAGCAACTTTCGAGCTCACACCCTTGCAGGCAACTTCCGCTCACGGCACAGTCGAATTTGAGGGTCAAACGCCAACAAGGACTGCGGCCATTGCGACCAGATGAACCATGGTGGAGAGCTCGAGCTGTACTGAGATGGCCCGGGAACACAGCGTCGAACGTGCGATCCGCAAGAGAAACCAAACGTGCACGGTGTGAGGCGTAAGTCCGCCCCAAGACCTCGTTGATGCGTTGATGCTATGTGCCGGCAAATCCAGGGACCATCTCGACATGCGTGTCCTTCAGTCGATCGAAGTGGCCACTTTTGCATAACGACAGGTCGCTTGGGCAGCTCACTCCCTCTCATCACGACACTCTTCCAAAGAACACTGACCTTGTCCTGCAACTTTGCATGGATCCGAACACGCCGACTGGATTCTGAGTCGAAGCTGGTAACTTATCGAGGACTTACTTTACGGTACAAGCTCTTGGCTTCCTTGCTGAAGTCGCGGACCTGAGTGAGCGGCGAAGTATTCTATTCATAGCCCGTGATGGCAGCGTCCCAGCCAGCAGGGTCAAGTGGCCCGCTGGCGAACCGCGAATCTGTGGCCGGGATAGATCGGCGGTGTCTGAGAAACGCAGAAATGCATGTTTTGATTGATTGGGGCTGAAGACGAAGTCATGATTGCAGGAAGTTCAGCTCGAAAATTGAGTGGGGAGCTGAAAATGAACGAGTTTCGGGATCAGCTCAATTTCGACGTGCCGCCGGCAACTCTTGAAACGTTTCATCAGTGGAACGGATCGCCGCAGCACTGCTTGGTCTTTCCTTTGGTTCATTCATCCCCGGGCTGTGATGTGGCATAGCTCTGTTGTAACACAGACTCCGTCCTGTAAACCGCACAGGGTAGTGATGACAGCCGTTAAGTATCCTGTCTGTGTACCTTCCCAATGTTCTCTACATCAGCGTGTGCTCATTTCGATGCTATTTGAGTAAATACAGAAATCGAGCATCATTCAACCAAATCTCATCAGCAATCATTACTCAAGGAGTTTCAACAAGGATGGCCTCCCTCGGAACCGGCCACGTCTACAAGGAGGAACGTGTCTTTGACATCCGATGTCCCGACAGATTCCAACGAGACAACCGGATCCTCGAGAACGGAGAATTGGTGTTCACATCCAAAGCAGAAACCATCAACAAATCCCTCAGCCAACGCAAAACCCTCCTCGACGCTTCAGGCCAGGAAATCCTGGTCGTCCGCTGGAAGACCTCCGGCCTCCACCAAGCTCGCTTGATCGAGTGTCCACCCGGCACAGAACGGTGTCAGGTGCGAACCAGTACTGTCAATCCCGGGCGGAGAGTGAGGTTGGAGACGAAGCTTCCTACAGGCGCGGGGGAGGAGGTCACTTTCGCATGCGAAGCGGTGGATAATGGCGGGTTAACGAACAGGTTTTTCGTTGGGGAGACGCAGGTTGGCGAGCTGTGTATGACTGAGAATAACGATCTGGACTTTTTGCATGCGCAGGGATTGGATAGGTCGGCGTGGAGGTTGAAGGTGGCGGCAGGGACAGATGTGGCGTTGGTGCTGGCTGTTTGTTTTATGAGGATTGAGGATCAGCATGCGTGGAGGAAGTGAGCATGGTAGGAGTGCGTGTTGTTATACAGTGGTGTACATATTAGATCTACGTGATTCGGTCATGTCGTCAGTCGTCCTGGGATTTTTATTTGGAAGCATCAATTACGCCGACGGTTGCGCCTGACCACTTGCTTTCTCGACTCTCGAAATCAGAGGCGATGAGCTCGGCATTATGCTCCAGCGTAGTTGTATAGCGGCTGGCGTTCATCATGATAGTGAGGGTCTTGCCAATCAATGGGATGTGTCTCAGCCATGATTGATTCCAGGCGGGAGGCGTGTTCGCGGCAGCTATGAGTCGTCCTTGAGCGGTCTTGGTTGGAACGCTGAGGTCGGAGGATTCTGGCACCATGGTCATTGGACAGAGCATGGACCAGTCGATAGCATTGGGTGGGAGCGACTTGAGTAATTGGTAGTTCTGGCGATGTTCAAGGAACACAGGCATACTTGTTCAGGTCAGCTGAGTTGGGACAGATGCTATAGGACACTACTCACTAGTTCGAGAGCAACGACTCAGTGCCTGGGTAATTGAGTACACCCATACCAGCCAGAAACCAGACTCGCAAGGGAGCTCCTCTCTCCTCAGAAGCTTTCCGGACAGCATCGAGGACCGCGCGGAAGATGACTGGTAGATCGCTTTTACCCCATGGTGCTGCGGCGGCTACGCCAGCTGTGTTGACTACTGCATCGCAATTGTTGTTTAGGATGGCTTTTTTGATCGCCACAGAATCTGAAGCATCACCTTGGACGACGATGAGTTGTTGAAAGACAGACGCGGGAAGTATCGATTCGAGCTTGGAAGAAGAACGAACATATGCGACTACGCTGTGCCCGTGGGTGAGGAGTGCGGGGACAAGTCGTGAACCCACGTTGCCGGTTGCGCCCAGAAGAAGGACCCTCATGGTTTTGGTTGTTTTTGTCAACCGAGGTAGAAGCTGAAGTGCCAAGAGGGACCCTGATTTAGTTCAACCCATAGTTGAACTGAGTACTTATTTACTACTCCACTAATCTATGAGCAAATTAGATGATTATTGTCTTATTCTGTTACTATTAAGGAGTTCTATTAATTTAGCTATCTCTTAGTTTATTAGGCTAAGTATATATATAGTTATAATCTATCTAATTTAGGTAGATTAGGTAGTAATAAATCTCTTTCTCTCTCTATACTAAGTTAATAGTTATAAGCCTAGTATAACTACTCCTATATAAGTACTTTATTTAGTAGCTTCTCTACTTAGTTTATTAGTTTATTCTCTGTTATCTCGCTTTTCTAGTACTAGAATCTATTAAGAACTACCTTATCTATACCTATTAGATTTAGGTGTTAATAAAGAAATAAACAACTATAGACACTAACACCTTAACAGCTAGAATCTCTATTATCTTAGCTATAATAGCTAAATAAGCTAGCTAGCTATATATTATTAAGACAAGAGCTTTAAATACTAAAATCTAGTACCTTATTAACCTCTAGAAGATAGTTAAACTAGAAAAGCTCTCTAAGCCTTAGAGGCTAGATATAGTAAATGCTAACTTCTTAGTACTCTTCTAGATCTATAAGGAGGAGCAAGCTTAGTATAATAAGTAGTATAAAGCCTTAGCTAATCTAATAAGCCTAATCTAGTTATCTATTACTCCCTAAGTTCTTATAGTTATTTAGCTAGAGAGAGATTCTTATCTATAGGCTATTCTTAAAGTACTAAAGAATAGATTTACACTATCTAATACTACTATTTAGCTTAAGATAGAAGCTCTATAAAAGAAGTAACTCTTAGGTCTAAGCCTATAGAATATAGACTATTAGTTATAGTAATAGAAAGAGGTTATAGATAAGGCTATAACCTATATATTACTAAAGGCTTAAGGCTTAAGGCTATAAAGAGACTTCTTACTCTCTATCTTAAAGACTAAGCTAGTATTTACTAATAAATATCTTATTAATCTAGACTTACTAACTCTACTAACACTACTTAAACTAATTACTAAGTTTAGATAGTTCTATAAGCTATATAAGCTATATAGCACTATAAAGGCTAGTAAAAGAGTAATAGTATTCTCTATAGCTACTAAAGATCCTTAGTAAAAGAAGCCTAGTTCCTCTAGGAAGCCTAGATATATATACTAGAAGAGACATAAGTAGAGCAAGTATTACTATCTAAATAAGTACCTTAGGCTAGAGGGGTAGTTACTAAACTAATAAACTCTTAAGGAGGTTAAGTAAAGGCTTAATAATAAGGCCTTAAGAGATAAAGTTAATATTACTCTTACTAAGGAGGCTAACTTTTAGAAGAGATTATCCCTACTAGTACTAATTAATATAGCTATAACTATTAGATTATACTTAGTATTTATCTTAGCTACTAGTAATATCTCTAGCTTATAGATTCTTAATTCTAAAGTAACTAATTATATCTATAATTACACTATAAAGGACAGATATAAGGTTACTAGACTTATAGAGCTCTATAAGTAAATATACTATAGTAATACCTCTCTTACTATAGAGAGTTAGGGATTAATTACTATTATAGCTATCTATAAGAGACAGCTAGTAAGTATTTAGCTTATATAAGTAGCTTATATACTATTAATAATAACTAATCTAGTTAGCTTTAGAAGATTCCTTAAGAATAGAGTCTATTAAAACACTTAGACTATAGAGATTAACTATAAAGAAAAGGTACTCTTCTTAGTTACCCCTAAGTATAACTAATATATACTTAAGGATAACTCTAAAGCTTCTTATACTACTACTATTATAGTAGAAGATTATATAGATCTTTATCCTTTAGCCTTTACCTTAGTTATTACAAGGACTAACTAATCTTAGTATAAAGTTATAGAGTATCTAAGTATAGAATTAGTTAATTATCTTCTAACTAGCATAGTTAGTAGTAACCTAACCCTAACTAAATCTAGCTTAGTTTAGCTAATCTATCTTAGATTACTATATTAGACTTATAAGCTATTAAATACTTAGTAGCTTATATTAAGGAGCTCTAACACTAAACTAGTAACTAATAAGCTCTTTAAAAGGACTATCTTTAATATTATTACTAACAGATTCACTAGCTATAATAAGGCTAAATACACTAGCTATTTTAGATATAAGTCTACTAACTATTAACTAGTAGCTAATTATACTTATAGATATAATCTTAATAAGATTACTATTAAAATAATTATCTATATTAAGAGTAATCTTAGCTTTAAGATTAGATTTATTAGGAGTAACAATAAGTAAGTATTTAGCCTTAGATTTACTATCTTTCTAGATAGTAAGGGGATTTACTATAAGTAAAGTACTTTATATATATAGGCCTAGAATAGCTATAGTAAAAGGCTAGGAGCTATACTATTAAGGAGATTAAGAGTAATATCTATCTTTACTAATCTACTAAGGGAACTATACTCTAAGCTATATAGGATAGTAGCTTATCTTATAAATAGGACTCCTTTAAAGAAGCTAAACTAGAAGACTCTCTTTAAGTTAGTTTATAGTTACTCTCTATTAATCTTCTACCTTAGGCTAATTAGTTATAAGGCTTATATCTTAGATAACTATATAATAGCTAGAGATAAGCTTATACTAAGAGCTTATATAGGCTATCTAGTAGGTTATAACTCTACTAATATCTTTAGAATCTTTATACTCTCTACTAAGAAGGTAATTAGAATAAGAGATATTAGGTTTAATAAAACCTAATTCTATAAGCTAGAGAAGTAGCCTTAGCCTTAGCTAATTAGACTACTTAATCTACTAAGGCTTCTATAGGAAGTTAATAAGTATAAAGCTTAAGCTAAAGAGGTAACTATAGTTTAGAATCTAGATTAGAATCTAGTTTAGAATTTAGTTTAGTAGCTAAACTAGACTCTAACTAAGAAACTAGTTTAGTATCTAACTAAGGCTTTAAATTTAGTTTAGTAAGTCTTAATTTAGAAACTAAACAATTATAGTGTATTATTATAGTTAAAGGCTTAAGAAGATAACTCCTTATAATTAGCTTAATAAGCTCTATTACCTCTACTAGATAATTATAGTATATTATTATAGTTACTAATTCTAGATCTAAGCCTAGCTTAAATTAAGAATATTACCTTACTAGAGTAATTCTATAATACTCTAGCTTCTCTACTATCTATAGCTATATAGCTATTACCTTTACTAAAGCGTTAAGCTAAGACTAATAAAGGTAATAGAGTAGAAGTTTAATCTAAAGAGGTACCTAAAGTTTAGCCTAACTAGTAGTTAAGGAGAATTACTACTAGGTTAGCTAACTTATTACTTAAGTATATTATTACTATAAGGAGAATTAGAAAGCTAAGAAGGTAAGTATATATTACTATACTTACTTAGCCTTATAAAGCTCCTAGTTATTATTAAGCATTTAATACTTATCTACTAATAAAGCTAATATAGCCTTAACTAGAGCTAAAGAACAATCTTTCTCCTCTACCTATAAACCTTAAGAAGCTTTAGGCTTATCCTTATAGAGAGTAATTCTAATAAGCTATAAGAGCTAAATTGCTTACCTTATACTCTAAGCATATATAGACTATTATACTAGCCTTATAAGCTTTAGAGAAGCTAGTTCTACTAACTTAGGTATTTATATATAAAGTTAATAATAGAGATAAGGTTATTAAGTATAAGGCTAGGCTTTATATTAGAGATAATCTCTAATCTATAGAATCTAAGACTTATATAGCTATACTAGTAGCTAAGATCTTTAGAATACTTATAGCTCTCCTTGCTTATAAGAATATAGAGGCTATTTAGATAGATATTATTAATATCTATATTAATAGCTTTATTAATAAGACTATCTACTATACTATTCCTTCTAGATTTAAGCTTATTCTAGAAGAGCTTAGGAAGAACTACTCTAGAATTGTATTACCTAATGCTATCCTCTTACTTAATAAGGTCCTATATAGCCTTAAACAAGCTCTAGCTCTCTAGTATATAGAATTTACTACTACTCTAAAGAGCTTTAGATTTACTTAGACTTCTAAGGCTCTATATCTTTAGCTAACTTCTAAAGTAATAATCTTCTTCTTTGTAGATAATATTACTCTTATATACCTTAATAAGTATAAGTATAAGGCTAATACTATTATTATAGCTCTCTATACTAAGTATAAGATAAAGATACTTAGGAATCTTAGCTAGTTCCTTACTATATAGGTTATAAGGGATAGACTAGCTAAGAAGCTATAGCTAAGCTAAGCCTAGTATTTATAGTAAATATATAGCAGATTTATTACTAAGCCTATAAGGCTAGTGTTATTACCTTTACTAGTAGAGATATTATAACTAAATAAAGACTAAGTATTACTCTAAGAGATCTATCTATATTAGTAGAAGATAGAATCTATTAACTTTATAGTAGTTATTACTAGGCCTAATATAGCCTTTATAGTCTCTAGGCTATTAGAATATCTAACTAACTCTTTACTAATATACTAGAGGCTAGTAAATAGAGTAATCTAGTATCTCTATAAGACTAGAGATCTTGCCCTTAGCTTTAATAGGTTACTACTACTACCTACCTTTAAAGCCTTATCTAATGCTAGCTTTAGAAGTTACTCTTTAAGAAAGAGCCTTTAGAGGTATCTATTTAAGCTATTCTAAGACTCTATAGATTAGAAGGCTACTAAGTAGCTAACTATTACTACTTCTAGTATAGAAGCTAAGCTACTTACTCTTATAGAGATTACTAAGTAAGCTATATAGTAGAGGAGACTAATAGCCTCTATCTATCTACTAAATTATATTACTATTTAGTATAATAACTAGTAGACTATTAGCCTTATAACTAATCTAATTAAGAAGCTTAACACTTGTCTATACTATGTAGATATCTATTATTACTAGCTAAGGCAAGAAGTTACTCTAGGTATATAAACTAGACTCCTTTAGTAGATATTCTAGCTAATAGACTTACTAAGTTACTACTATCTAGTAGATATAAAGTATTCCTATAGTAGCTCTTCCTCGAGCTTATAGTCTACTAATTAGCAATAATAAGCTTATAGCTATTTAGTAAAGAGGTGTATTAACTAAGGTAGAAGCTAAAGTACTAAGAGAGACTCTAATTTAGTTTAACCTATAGTTAAACTAAGCACTTATTTACTACTCTACTAATCTATAAGTAAATTAGATAATTATTATCTTATTCTATTACTATTAAGGAGTTCTATTAATTTAGCTATCTCTTAGTTTATTAGGCTAAGTATATATATAGTTACAATCCACCTAATTTGGGTGGATCAGGCAGTAATAAATCTCTTTCTCTCCCCACACCAAGTCAACAGTTTTGGACGATCAGCGAAATTTGAGTTTGCTAGAGCAGAGATCGTGGTGGATCAAAGTCGATTGGTGTTTGACTATCATCAACGACATGATCTCGACCTGATTTATACTGAAATGGATCATGTTGCAGCCTGAGGACGTGATACAATGGTCGGGCAGACCATTTCGAGCTCCGATGGGTGCTGTAACCCGGAAAATGGGGAAGGCCGCGATCACTAAACCAGTGAACGGCGTCGGATGAATTTTAGTAAGCGTTGTCAGCATTTGGCGTCATGCTACTACCACGGTTCAGGCACCCATCTCTGCATCCTCAGAACCATTGCCGGCAACCCTTGTAGGTATCGCCAATGTAAGAGGTCGCTGTGTAGCCAGTAAAGCGCCGTGATCCGACTTGGTTTCTTCCATTGACTAGGAGCTGGAGGCCTTGTCGGACATTTGCTTCAATGTCTCCGAGGCACAACTCTCAGTCAGCGAATTAGACTAGCTGATAAAGATGGTCACTCCCTTGCCACAGGATTGAATTGCATATCTTGCTATTGACCCATGCAGAAGTCACCGACGAACATCAGCACCAGTTCGCCGCAGTCATGCCTTCAGTGTGGGCAGATCAACCGTATAATTTTATATCCACAGAGGCGTTCTCAAATGATGTATGGCTTGTGGGATCCTGCGTGACATGAGGAGCTTACCAGGAGACAGACGTCGCACTCAGCCAACTATGTAGCGACACAGATGGCGTTGGCCCATAACGGCATCATTCGAGGGCTGAACTCGATATATCTGCAGGCTCCAAACATACCGCTGCAAGACCCGCATACGATCCAGGATCTGCTTACCTACTGTCAATGCTGGAGCGAGTCAATGCACCATCATCACGATGCCGAGGAGGAAGTCTTCTTTCCCAACATCGAGCGCATTACTGGTGCGCAAGGGCTCATGCAGAGCAATGTCGAACAGCACAGAGCTTTCACTCCAGGGTTCGAGGCTTTCGATGACTATTCGCGCAAATGTAACCCCAAGGACTACGATCCGCAAGAACTCAGGCGCTTGATCGAAGCCTTTGCCAAGCCGTTGATTCAGCATCTGCACGACGAGATTGAGACGTTGAGGGAGCTGAGAAAGTACGACAGTGACCAGGTTCGACAAGCATACAAACAGCTTGAGAAGAAGCTGATGGATACCGACAACGTGAGTCGGGGCTCTATAACGTCGGATCGAGATCCATATTGACGCTGCCAGAATCGTATCGCACCTCTGGTGTTCGGGACCGCAGACAGGTCGTTTGAAGGTGGAAAGCACGACTTTCCATCGGTTCCATTCTTCGTCCCTTATATCATCCATCACGTGTTTGGGAGGAAATATCGCGGTGCCTGGCGATTCAATCCGTCCACGATGTGGAGAGATCCCCAAGAGTTGGCGTTCAAAGGAGTCAGTAGCCGATCGTGATTCTACGAGAATCTTGTTCGTGATTGGCGCTCGAATTTGTCTCGGCTCAGGCAAGACTTTCTGAGACTGGATATATTAGTTCTGCCTTTCCACGCACTGAAATGTGCAGACAAGGCGAGCTACTACTACAGTCCATCAGCATAGAATATGTCAACAGTGGCAAGTTGCTGATCCCGATGTTGTTCTCTCCCTTACCTCATTGTCTTCGAGACCGGACACTTCAGTGTTCCATCTTGACCTCGTTGTGGAATGCTTGAAATTGTTAACAAGCGGCCACAAATCGGCGAGGTGGGTCAGTCGCGTAAGGATCCTTCGCGGATCTTGATCCGAACAGATGCCATGCGACTCGACAAGTGCCTGTGAGGGTATCGCAGTCCTGAAGCTCCAGGTCGATTAGTATCGGGATTACTCATACTTCGACCTGAAAAGCTCGAATCTGCTCTGAATCGAATGACCTCCCCTCTTGCCGACCACCAACGACGACTTTCTGATGGAGCCTGTCCAATCATGATGGAGATATTTTCAGAAAGGTCAGACGGAGAATCTGACAGGATCAGCTGAGGCTGAGCTGGGATTCGGCGATGCCGTCCTTGCGATCTGATTGGCTAAAGCGCTTAAGTGGGTCCTCTTGCGACCTTTTGCCTGACATTGACTTTCGACCTCCTCAGCCTCAGACACTATCTTCACGCAATACCTAATTCTGCATCGCTTGACGTACCGAAGGCATGCCGAGAACCGCAGGCGAACGCGGATGTGATGTCGACCGCCATTATTGGTTCATACTAGGCACAGCTATCAGTAGTGTACCTTTGCCTCAATAATTCTATGAATCACCTGTAGTGACTTCAAAGACACCTCTCGTCGCTTCCTTTCTCCTTTCTTTCCTCACCTTGTCTCACAGCAAACATGAAGCTCTTTAATCTAGTATTAATATCAACAGCTGGGGCCACGGCCATCTCAGGCAACACTGATGACTGGCATCCACCTGGACCCTATGACGGTCAGTATCCGCACCAATCAAGTGCATACCTAGCTGACAGGAAGGAGCCCGAGGTCCGTGTCCAATGCTCAATGCTCTCGCCAATCATGGCATCTTGCCTCGAGATGGCCTCAACTTCACGAAGTACAATACGGTCAAGGCTTTGACAGGCGCACTGAACTTCGATGTTGCTTTTGCAGAGACGCTTTGGGCAGGTGGACGGGCCAGTAATCCCGAGCCGAACGCGGACTACTTTACGATGCTCCATCTGCGGCGGCATAACGTCATCGAGCATGATGCGAGTCTAAGGTGGGTATGATCGCAATGCCTCATACCATGGCTAACCCAAGAAACAGCCGTCAAGATGCCTATTTTGGCAACAATTTCGACTTCAACGAAACCATCTTCGAAGGCTCGAAGGCTTTCTGGGTGACCGACCTCATCGACAGACAGCAGATGGCAAACAGCAGACTTTATCGACAAGTACTGTCAAAGGCCTACAACCCTACCTACCTGTTCGACGCAAAGACTGAAGGCCTGAGCCTAGGCGAGGGTGCATCTGCCTTTCTTGCCTTTGGTGATCTAGACAACATAACAGTGCGCAAGGACTGGACAGAATACCTGTTCCGTAAGTTCTACGTCGCTTACAGCAAGCGCGACACTGACAGCATACCAGGGAACGAAAGACTTCCATACAGCCTGGGCTGGACCAAGAGAGAAAGTCAAGCCAATCTGACCGACTTCAATCGCATGAGAGCCGAGATTGCAAAGTCTGCCAACCTCATGACGGGTCAGCCCAAGAAGGCTTCTGCACCTGGCATGGTTGTTCAAGACAACAATTCGCCCGCACTCCAGGCTATGAACTTCGCCAGTAGCGACAACCTATAGTGGTGTTCTTCCCGATCAGAGACACCACGTGGCACAAGTGGGGCTGCTACCGGTTATCACATTCTCGAGAATACACCATCCGCTATAACGACCTTCGTTACGCAACGCTTCCACGTGCTATATAGCCAGCCGGAGACGCCGAAGCCTCAACGGCTCGCTTTGATGATCCAGATCGAGCGGCTCGAAGCGTCCCGCGGCGACCACGACAGATCACAGAATGTCCACGTATTTCCTACCATCGTTTCTCTCATAGCTTCTTCAGCATCGCCCGGCGCACACTATCTTCGGAGCACAAGAAAAGTAGTAGAATACGCACGAATGCATCGCTAATCCACAAAAATGCTTTGCCCCGTCCCTGCCTCCCCCTCCCCTGCCCTCGACCTACTCAATCAACCCCCTCGCCTTACACTCCTGTATCATCTCCTTAAACTCCTTATCCCCCTCATCCGCCCTCCACTGAAACGCCGCCAAATTATCCTTCAACCACTTCTTGTCGCCCCCGGCCTCGGGCGTCATGAACCCCGCCTCGTAACCCGCCGCTATGCACCCGAAGAACATGACCATACGCAGTGTTCGGTCCGGCTTGGGCGTGCTCCGCGACACGTGCGGTAGCGGCACGATGCGGTCCCACTCGGCGATGATCTGCTCGGCGACGGATTCGAAGTCGGATTTGCTGCGTGAGGGGCCGTGGCGGACGTAGGCGAAGATGCGGTTGTTTTGGCGCTGTGGAGGGAGGGTTAGTTTGCGGGGAGGAGGTGATGGAGGGGGGTACGGACTCGTTTGCCCGCGACGTAGATGGGTTGCGAGGAGATGTCGGTGAAGCGTAGGTTGACGAAGAATTTGGGCGTGCTGAAGGTGGTCGCGTGGATGCGTGTGATCGATTCTGCGAGCTCGTCTTTTTGGGATTCGGTGAGGGGGCAGTAGTGCTCGATTTCGTAGCGGGGCATGGTGGGCGGGGTGTGGAAGCTGTGCGGAGGTGGGAGATTGGCGGCGACGACGGGGGAAGGTCAACTGGAATTGCGCTGAATGTTGAATTGCGACAAGCTGAAGCTGAGTCGAAGATCATGCAAATATTCGAAGGCTGAACGGTAGCTGTTTGCTGATTACATCATCCCATAGAACCGTTGCAGGGCCCCAGTGGTGCTGCGTTGCGGCACGAGCTCAACTGTCGGTGGCCCTGTAGACTGAAGATGATGGGCAAAGAAGCGAGCAGATGGGGTTAAACTTTCCGGGTTCTTTGGGGGCTTTCCTGTCGCCGCCACCAGCCCGTCGAGAGGTCCTGAGGTGGGGTCCGCTCGACGCGGGGCTTCGGCTTTGGCTGCGACGCGTCGAACCACTTTACGCGACTGAGCTTCGCAGGCAGCTGTCCATAATTTTCCATCACCATCACAAACAACATCCAAAACCACCATTTGAGCCACAGTCATTCCCTCTACCTTGTGAACGACTCGCATCTAGCATATAGTTACATATCAACACTGCTCTCACCCACCAATATGGGTACGTCCGCCCACGATCTCTGTGTTCCCCCACTAACCCCTCAGACTACGGCGGCGGCTACTCCACCACCTCCTACAATTCCGCCGGCGGCGGCGACTCAGGCGGCTTCATCCTGGGCGGCTCACAAGACAGCCCAAACGCCAAACGGCGCTACGGCAAAGACACCCTCCGTCCAGTAACCATCAAACAAATCCACCTCGCCGAGCTCCCCCACCCCGACGCAGACGCCTACCTCCTCGACGGCAGCGAAACAGCGCAAATCACCTTCGTCGGCCAAATCATGAACATCTCCCAACAAGCGACCAACGTCACCTACAAACTCGACGACGGCACAGGCCAAATCGAAGCCAAAGTCTGGGTGGACCCGGAGAAGGCAGAGAGCGGGGAGGGTATCGGCAAGGATCTCAAAGAGCAAGGGTACGTGAGGTGTTGGGGCAAGATCAAGAGTTTCGGGAAGAAGCATGTCGTGGCGCACAGTATCAAGCCGGTGCAGGATTACAACGAGGTGAATTATCATTTGTTGGAGAGTGCGGTGGTGCATTTGCAGTTGACCAGAGGGCCTCCGGGGAGTGGTGGGGGGAAGACGAACGGTGCTGGTCAGGGGCAGGCGAACGGTGGGTACGGAGGGGGTGGGGATAAGCTGGGTTCGGCGAGCAGTGCGGCGAGGAAGGTGTTTCAGTGTATTGAGAGGACGCCGCAGACGAATGAGGGGTTGCATATGCAGGATATTGCGATGCAGACGGGGATGGAAGTGGCGGATGTGTTGAAGGCGGGAGATGAGTTGCAGAGCATGGGGGTGATCTATACGACTGTGGATGATCATACTTGGGCTTTGCTTGATATTGCCTGAACGAAGAACCAAAGGGAAGAGGCAGGTCATGAATGCATAAATGGCGTTCTGTAATGTACAGAGGGGTCGCACAGCAAGTTGCAAAACGGGCGCTATGTATGCATAGATCTGGCCAATAGCGAATCACAGCGCGTCAAGTTTGCATTGTATGCACGCCCGGTGCATTGCAACTTGCTGTGCGACCCCTCTGTACATCAATGGTCATCCAATTCATGAATCAAAGTACAGGGTATCAATACAGCCGACGTGTGTCCCGAATGCGCCACCCAAATAGTGTAAGATCAGATCAGATCAGATCATCACTCGCCTCAAGCCACCACTTCCGCCCAGTATCCGCCTACCGGTGACAGCGTCTCTGCCTTGGCCACTCTCCCACCTCCCAACCCTGCTGCCTCCTCCATCTTCAGCACCAGCTTCAGCCTCCTCATTATCCCAAGCAGCTTTCTCATCCAAACCTTCTGCCGAAGACCCTAGATTGTTCCCAGCCATGAACTGCTCCTGTCTACTGTGCGTGCCTTCAACCCACCGGAAGATGCACGTGTAGCAGTACACGTACCCGCTTGGACTCGCGGTCGGTGTGGTGACGGGAGCCAAGCAGATGGGGCAAAGCTCTGAGCTATACGCCGGCGGTACAGTCAGTATTGGCATGAGTGTAGTAGAGCTGATGGGTGGATTGCGGAAGGCGTTTGAGGTGGATGACTTCTCCAAGCTTGAGGAGTCGGAATCCTGCATGCCGTTCTGGTCGGGAGCTGTCTTTTCATCTGTGCTGAACGTCACACCGGACTTCTCGGGAGCGGGCTTTGATGTCTTTGGGGGTGAAGGGAGACCCGATATTGTCGGTGCTGGGAGCTCAAGGCCCTCTGATGCTTTCCGCGACAGCTGGCGTGCAAAGTCCGAGGCGTGCCACCATTCTAAAAACTTCAGGGCGAAGATGCTCGTCGGCAGAAGGATCTTAAGACTTGATAGCATTCGAGGATAGACCGTTTGGGTCAAGACTCGGGGTGAGAAGATGCTGTTGGTCTGACCAGGTCTCACTCCTGCTCGTGGAGTCGGAGGTGGTGGGTCCGTCGCCAAAGCAATCGCTTTGTGGTCCGCAGCATTCATGCGGCGCATACGGCTGCCAATTAGCCAGAGAAATGGTGAATGGTATTTGGTCCCGTCGAACAGATATGCCAGGTTAAAAGCTAGCATTGAAAAGTAGAATGCCGCGTTCACAGAGGGATAGACGTTCCGCAGGAACCACCTGTAGTAGTACATGATGCGTTGTCTAATAGTGGCATTCGAGCCTAGCTCATCTCTGTTCGAGAATTGTGGTCCGAGAAGATTGGCATGGGCCGCATGAATGTCGTAAGACTCGTCCAGTTTGCGCTTGATATAGGGCAGTCCCACCATGACTGCAAGATTCTTCCATATGTCCTTGCTCTTCAGACGCAAAGACTCTCGGACCAGGTCTGGAGCCCCAAGAGCTGCTCGTGGTACCTCTCCATTCCGAACACTCAACACGCGTTCGCGCTTCAGCCCGTAGAAGTTCTCGGTGAACCCACCTCCGTAAGTTTTGAGGTAGTATCGTTCGACCACCAACGACAAAAGCGCGTAGACCTCGTCGAATGAATTGAGTATCCGGAGGAGGTATCGAGGATGTCTATGCGTCGCAACAGCCAGAAGGTATCGCAGAGAGGGCGGAATGAGTGATGCTAGTTGCTGCTCCGAGAGAAGTTCTAGACTTGGTCAGGACGGGTAGATTGGGAATGGTTGTATGCGGTCTGACCAAAGAGCGAGGGCTTCTGTTCGTCCAGCCCGCTCTGCAGACTTGTCATGAACTCCATAATCGCATGTCTGGTGTGGTTGATAGCTTGGTTGGACGAGGCCTCGAGCGATCGCGAGCGAGCGAGGATGGTGGTCCAGCCGAGGCACGATGACTAAGCCATGTCTTCACCGCGGAAGAGCTGCCCACCAAACCTCTGAATACTTCTTACCATTAGCATATTTCAATGCACAAGTGTAACTTTTCAATCCGGGGCTGTATGCTAATTCTGTTCTCCACTACTCCAGTCAGGGATGGTCGCTCGATCATCGCGTGCCCTTGCTCGTGGAGCTATTTTTCTGCCGCTAGGTTGCAAGCATCCTGCAGTGGAGCGTCGTGAAGCTGCAATCATTACGCAACAATCACGGCCGTGTTGTTAGGTAAGACCTCTGTGATGGCAGCATGACCTTTGCTTGTCGTGCTTGTGATTTCTACCCCTCTTCTGTTCAAAATGTCAACAAGATCTCTTCGACAGCTGCAAAGACTCTTACCACGAAGTACACTTTCCAATCGCCCAGTACCATCACCTTTCGTCAAGACGGCAACAATTCCAACGAGACTCAGATCAATCAGCGAACAGATTAAGCCGTTCTCAACCACCAAGATGCAGTCCGCCCAGAATAACCCAGACTTCAAGCTTGACAAGCTTTTCGATGTCAAGGATCGCGTCGTTGTCATCACTGGTGGTGGCAGCGGTATCGGTCTGATGGCCACTCAAGCCTTTGCTGTGAACGGAGCCAAGGTATACATCATTGGCCGTACCAAGGAGAAGCTCGAGACTGTCGCAAATGAGTACAGCAAGGGTATCTCTGGCCAAATCATTCCCATCCAGGGCGACATCTCAAAGAAGGACGAGATTGCTCGTCTCTACGACGAAATCAAGAAGCGCGAGAAGTGCGTCTGTGTGCTCATCAACAATGCTGGTATCAGCTCCAATACCCTTCAGACTGAGGCAAGCTCTGCTGAGGAGATGAAAAAGAACTTGTTCGACAACAGCGACGCCAATTTCGAGGATTGGGTTGATACATACCGCACAAAGTAAGTCCACACAGTAACATTTCTGTAAGCAAGGCTAATCGGTCCACAGCGTCCCTCAATGCTATTTCATGACCACAGCCTTCTTGCCTCTGCTCCAAGCAAGCTCCGACCACCACCACGGCTACTCCGGCTGCGTCATCAACGTCTGCTCCATCTCAGGCATTGTCAAGACTGCCCAACACCATTTTGCCTACAACGCCTCCAAAGCTGCCGTAATTCATCTCACCAAGATGCTCGGCTGGGAGATTGCCAACAATGGTCTCAAGATCCGCGTCAACAGCTTAGCACCTGGCGTCTTCCCATCTGAGATGACCGCCGGCGGCGAGAGTGGCGACAATCAGAAGAGTGAGATTCCCAAGGAGGACTTTGAGGGCAAGGTCCCAGCCAACAGGCCTGGGCGTGATGTGGACATGGCTCAAGGTATGGTGTATCTTGCTGCGAATCAGTATGTCAACGGGCAGACGATTGTGATCGATGGAGGTTATGTGCTCAAGGCGGGAAGTGCAAGCTCTGGTTGAGCAGATCATGAGGACAGTACAAAATGGCAGAGTAGTATGGAAAGCACGTCTGGCAAACAGACAAAACAAGGTGAAATGAAGCAAAGCTACGAGTACAAAATGCTTGAATCCATCAACTCTGAAACACTGCTGAATTCCCTCAAGCCATGGCTGCCGTGTCATGATCAAGGCGGTCGAGCTCGAATGATTGCTGTCGGCGCTTGGAAAATACTACCAGGCAGTCTCTGTTCCGCTTGGAATGAAGATCGTCGAAGCTGCGAGCTCGCAAAGATCCCACCAAGTCCAGCCTGGTGAGATCTGATCACTGCCCTTGGGCGTGGAATGAAGATGTCGAATGCCACCGACTCGCGGAAGCCCCTCCTGATCGATACCATCAATGTCTGCGACCATCACCAATGATCGATCCATCACCACCGAAATCCTACCAGGCCGCCGCCCGCCTACCCTGATCCCCCTTCAGCTGCGTTGCAAGCGGTATATCCTCCCAGAGCTTCCTACCAGTGTCCACCAAGACCTCAATCCCAAACACCCTATCCCAGTGTGCCCTCAACGCCCTCATCTCCTCCACTTCACTGTCCCCCAGCTGCAGTGCCGCCAACTCATCCACAAGTCTCTTCTGCTCCAACTCCTCCAACCTGAGCCGATGGCTAGCCTTCGCCCTCTCGACCCTCTCCCGCAAAGTCCCCGGCTCATCCCCGACCGTAGCAGCAGGCGCAACAGCAGAGACATAGCGGCGGGTCGACATCCGAGCAATGGTCTCCCTCGACCGAGCCAGATCGCTCTCCAGCTGGGCCACACGAACCCGCTCCTCCGCATCCCCCACCACCCTCCCGTCCAGCTCCCGCTTCAAGTCCGCTTGAACACCCAACGCCTCCTCCAGCTTGGTCTGCAGCTCCTCAGCCACGCGTTTGTCAGCAACAGACTCCAACCGCTCGCCTGCAACCGACTCCGCCCGATCGCCCGCGATCGGACTCGTCGACACCGCAAGCGGTATACTCCGCGCCAACGCACCCAACTCCCTCTCCCTCTCCCCCTCCCTCTGCTTGCCCAAGTCGACCAGCTGCTTCTTGAAGGACGCCGCCTGGTGATTGCTCTCCTTCAGGGCCAGGGCCAGAGCCTCCATCTCCCCTTCCATCTCCTCCAGCTGTTTCTCCAGCACAGCCGCCTCCTGTTGGCTCTGCTGTAGGTCATGGGCGAATTTGTCGATTTTGTCCAGCATGTCGTCGTGCTCGGACCGGCTCAAGTGGCACCGCGGACAGGGGTCCTCCTCGCCTTCCTCGGAGCCTTGGTCGGCGCCCGAGGAGGCGCGGGGCGAGTCGTTGGCTCTCGAGGTGGTCAGGTCGTTGACTTGGCTCTCGAGCTCGGCGATGCGGTGCTTGAGGTGCGCGTTCTCTTGCTTGATGGTGTCCATGGCGTTGGAGTCGGAGTTGGAGTCGGGCTTGGATGTTGCGATAGGCTTTTGGGAGAGCAAGAGTTCGAGCGAGGCGCCGTGGGATTTGCAGGCTTTAAGGTCTTGCTCGAGCTCGGAGATGTATTGATCCTTTGACAATGGCGATGTGGTGGCGGTATTGTTGGTATTGTCGTTGGCATTTGGTTCTCGCGTATTGTTGGGTGAGGTACTGTTCTCTTGCTCATCCTTATTGCCATGTGAGTTTTGTGAGGATTCGGTGGATTTGCTATTGTCGTCTTGCTGAACCGTACTGATCTGCACATTGTTGAAATGGTCCGTGACCTGTGCTTTCACCTCCAATTGTTGCTTCAAGCTGGCATTCTCGTCCTGCAACTTCGTGATCTCGAGCGGCAGGTGTTCGAATGCCTTCTCCTTCGATACAGCCAGGGCTAGGTCCTTCCTCAATCTATCGACCTTCTCTTCTGCGAAATTCGCACGCTGATCCGCGGCAGTTCGCTGGAGTTCCAATTGGTCTGCTCTACGGTGGTCAGCATTCATCATCGCCTCAAACCGGCGAAGTTGACTTCGAAGTATTGTACCCTGAGCCTTAGCATCGCGAAGCTCTTCAGCCACGATGGCGAATTCCTTTTCCCATTCTCGACCCTCGAGTTGCGATGCCTCTTTGATACGGTCAATCTCCGCTTCTCGTTTGAGAACTTCATGCCGCATTATCTCAATACGTGAGGAATACTCCCTGTGGTATCGTCGAGCTATCGTCTGACCTTCTTCAGTCGTGGCTGGATGTACTGCTGGCCGTTCACCGGTTTCGATTTGCGCCATGTCGTTCAATATTTCGCGTTGACGGGCTAGGTATGCGGCGTGACCAGGCGAGAGTGGGTCGGGAATGGGTTCTGGTTCTTCGGCTTCGCCTAGCTGTTGGGCTGGAGCAGAGTCAAAGTCTCCGAACGGATCGGCAGTGGACTCTTCACTACCTTCTGTGGTACTGGTGGCAACTGTATCGCTGCCGCCCTCAGTGCTGGTTCTGCCCTCTCCTGCACCCGTCGTAAACATGTCGGCCACAGATCCGCGTCGGTAGTCTGTGGGCGAAACATGATCTGCCTCATCGCTCCAGTCGAATTGCTCAGGTCTGTGAGCATCAATTGTCGGGGAAATGTCGTCTGGCGTCATAACGTCTCCGAGCATACTATTTCTCCTTTCTGTGTCTTCCCTAGGCTTACGCTTCTTCGGACGAGGGGAGAAGAAGCTCCGTCGATTGTGGAAGACGTCTTCACCATCGGATGCAAATGCTAATGGGGGTAACATGCCATTGTCCAGCGATACTCCTGTGTGCTCAGGGGTATAATTCCAGGTCACGCGCCATGGTGGTCGCGCCTCTTCGTACACATCCGGCCTGAGAGTTTCATTGTTCTGTTGTACTCTCGATTCTTGATCGCTGACGTGGTCTTCAGTAGTAATGTCCGGCTCTTGGTTTAAGTCTCTCTCTTCTGAGTTTGGTGTATGCTCTTCAGGATCCCTCTTCTGATCCAGCTGGAAGTCGCCTTCGCCGTGTTCTGTTGGAGTTGAAGTGGACATTATAGAACTCACAATGAAACAATCCTTGCACGAGTTGAAGTAGCCACCTGCACTGATATCTCTGTAATATTGTGGAAGCAAACGAATGTGAAATTGTGTAAGCAAATGGAATATGGAACCTGCCTGTCAAAAAGGTGAGATCACTATCATGTTCAGCAAGCACAGAGTAGGCAGATTGCTACAATGTATGATCAACAGCTTCGTAGACAAAGAGACATCCTCGCCTCTGTAAGGAAGTCTGCGGAAGAGGCTTGAACCTTTCTTTGATCCATTCAACTTGAATGGATCTCTGCGGTAGGGTCACCATTGTGCGAATGTCGTCGACTCGCCCAGGGCCAAACACAAAGAAAAGATCGAAAAGTATTATGAGCACAACAAGCGTACGGTCAAATGATCTGAGATGGAGAAGGCGACGGAGCAGGAAGGCAGATCATGGATAGCAGTGCGAGAGCGGAGAAGACGTGTTTTGTCTTGGCACAATCACGTGCCCGCACCAAAAAAAGAAGACTTACGTCAGATGGCGGGACAAATCGCGGGACAGCAAGCTTGCATCAGCAAAACACACTTCAGGTTTCATGAGGGCAGACACTTTCTTTCATCAATCAATTTTCCCCATCACTTCTTCTTTGTCATTGACGCACACAAAGGCCAACAGAAACAATGGCCTATACAAAGACTTTCTTTCTTCTGCTACTTGTGGCGCTGGTGCTGCTTCCCCAACCAACTGCAGCCTTCGGAGCTGGCAATATCGCTTCCATCTCGAAGGTTGAGGGACAGAATTGGCGCCATGGAGACATTGAGGACATGCTCAAGACGGTGGCTACCCTCAAAGGCCACAAATGGACTTCGATGATGATCAAACGAGTCTATTTTGGCAACTGGCTCCGCGATTATTCTCAAGCTGTTGACGTCGGCACGCTCAAGGGTGTGCCAGCAAGTACCATCAGAGTCCTGATCTGGGTCCTTGCTTTCATGACCTTCGGCTATGCCACCGCTGAATTTGAGGTCACCGACGAGCGTCTCGGCTGCTATCGTCCTGAAGAGCACATTGACAATCCCAAAGATTACGCTGACAACGAGGATGCCCGCAAGTATGATAAGCGTCTGCGTGGACCGGTCCTGCGTGAGGAGCTCGATGTCGACCCACAAACTGGTATGAAGAACTACATCGCAAATGAGCGTGGTGGTTGGGCTACCTCTGCCGGTTATGTCAAGTTCAGCGTTCAGCGCAGCATCCACTACGGTCGTCTCTACACCAGCGGTCCAAACAAAGGACGCGAGGAGGATCTCTGTGAAGCTTTGCGTTGTCTGGGCCAAGCACTGCATTGTCTCGAAGACTTTGGCGCTCACACCCAGTACGTTGAGCTGGCTCTGCGTGAGCTTGGCCACCACAATGTGTTTCCTCACGTAGGATCTGGTACTGAGATTAATGTTCGTGGCAAGAGAATCTTCCCTCTTGTCACTGGTACATTCGGTGGTGTCGACTTCTTGCACTCCGTCCTCGGAGAAGCTTCGGATCACGTCACGCAATCCGAGGTGGACGACATGAACGAGGTACTGGGTAGTGCCCAGTCAGGCAAGCGCTCAACTGGTGGGAACGGATCTGATATTGGAGACCTCACTGGCATTCTCAAGCTTATACCTGGCACAAGCGACCTCGCCACAGAAGCGGAGAACCTCCAGCGTGACGCAGATTCCCAGTCTCGTGGATTCGGTGGCGGTGACAACTACAGCTCTACTCGCGGTGGCGACTTTGGAGGAGAGTCTGATCGAGCATTCAATCCGATGTCTGCCATGGGCGGATCTGGTGGGAAGCCCACTACCGATCCTCAGGAAATTGTCAAGAAGATCTACCCAATCCTCCAATTCCGCGACAACGTTGTCCGCACTATTGACGGCATCGTCTCCAAGATCCCCGGTCTCGAGTCAGCTATCGAGAAGCTTACCGAGACGGTCACACTCTTTGTCATGCGTCTGCTTGCTCCATACATCATGCCCTTGATTGGAGCGGCTTCTCAGGGTCTCAAACAGGGGTCCAGTGCCGTGGTCGACTCATCCGCAAAGCAGCAATATATTGTCTTCGACCAGCCTCAATCATCTGATCCGACCCACTCGATGTTATCCAAGGATCATTTCTCGAACGTCCTTAACGAGCCGGCTGGTAGGGTGGCTGCCGCTATCCTCCAGTACGCTGCTCCTCGCATTCTGTACGCCTGGGAGCATCCTGAGGTCCCCGAGCAGCAGGTCCTCGATGACGTCGTCCGTGTCTTCCACCACCCCGCACTACGCGACGAGAACAACGAAGCCCATCGGAACATGTTCCGCGTGGTCGAGAAGTGGGTACAGTCTCGTCCAGACCGTGGCCGTGACCTGGACCAAGTCCTTAGCAAGGAAAGCGTCAGGGCTGGTCGCAACCACAAGGCGCAGAGTATGCCTGAGGGTGGTATCCCGAACCCGTTCGGTGGTCCAGGTGCTGTCCTTGGTGGTAACGCTGGGCATGCCCATGGACCCATCGGTGGTGGTCAGGCTAGAGGCTTCGACTCCACTCCTGCCCATCCCCCAGCCAGCCATGGTGGATACGGCGGAGGGTACAACGAGCCTTCTGCTCCGAGCCACGGATACGGCAGTAACACTGGTGGGTACGACAGCGGCAGCCATGGAGGTGGCTATGGCAGTTCCACTCACGACAGTCGCCCTGCTCGTCACGGACGCGATGACGACTCCGACAGCCGCCCCTACGGTGGACGTAGAGATGACGATGACGACAAGTACGGTTCTTCTTACCGTCAACGACCTGGGTCTCCTGGTTATGGCGGCCGTGGTCACGCCAGTCAAGGCAGTCACGGAGGATCAAGCCACGGAGGTGACACGTACGGACAGCAGAGTTCCGGATATGGTCAACAATCCTCTGGATATGGTCAGGAAACCTCAGGATATGGACAGCAGTCTTCTGGCTACGGACAGCAGTCTTCGGGCTACGGACAGCAGTCTTCTGGCTACGGACAGCAGTCGTCCGGCTATGGTCAGCAATCCTCGGGCTATGGTCAGCAGTCTTCTGGGTATGGTGAGCAGACTTCTGGCTATGGTCAGCATCAGTCTTCTGGACACGTTCCAGGCGCTTTTGACAACTCCAGCAGCGGCTACGGAGGTTCTTCTTACGACCGTCCGTCGCATGGGGCAAGCTATGAGCAGCCAAGCTATGGTGGCTCCTCTGGCGGCTACGGCGGCGGCCGCAACGATGATAGTTCATACGGTCAGCAGAGTAGCGGTTATGGTCAAAGTGGCTACGGTGACAACTCCGGCTATGGTGGACAACAAGGCGGACATGGGCGTAGGGACGACGACTATGGACGACGTGACGATGATGATGACGACAGAAGACGCCGTGACCAGGACAGCTACGGTCATGGAGGGTACGGGCAGCAGCAGGGAGGGTACGGCGGCGGAGGATACGGTGGCTCCGGCTACTGAGGTAATGACTGGTGACGAGGTACGATTGATGACAGTGGCGGAGTGGATGATGCTCGATCGTGGAGTTTCGATGCATGCAATCTGTGGTGTATGGCAGTGAAATACGTCAGGTTAGGGATGATAGTTTAGAGGATCAACTGTTTCGTAGAAAATACTATGAAGTAACAAAAATAATGTCTCCAATTGACTGAAGGTGTATGTCTGTATCAGGATGCATCGGCATGTGTCGATGACGGCAGCTTGTACGTGCCAAACCGCCAAAACTTTTGAACTTTGTAAATAAACAAACCTTACTAATACTACTTTTTACGACCTCTCTAGCGCTATTAATCCTTCTTTTTACGCGCTTTTAAAGCATTTTAAGGTAAATTAGAGTATTAGAAAAGCTCTCTAAGAAAGTATTTTTATTATATTATCTTATTTAATAGTCTACTACTATAATTTATTATAGTTATTTAGGTTGTAAATTAGGCTTTAAGGCTAACAAGTTCGATAGTAAATAACCTCTATATACCGTACTTATAATGTAGACTTACTACTATACTTATAGTATTACTTGCTATAACCTCGCTACTATTATCTTCTCTATCTTCTCTATCTCTACTAAGTACTATACTACACTTAGTTAATTTTTTAACCTTCGATATTATAAGTATAATTAGGTCGCCCTTTAGAGGTAGTTCTTTACTATAAGCATAGTATAAGATTAGCTAGATATCTATACTTATAGAGCACTTACTAATAACTTATAGAGGATACTACTACCTAATAACTACTATATTATTCAATTTCTAGTTCTTTAGGATCGCCGCTTTCGAGGCTAAGCTAGCTCGTCTTTATTATTTCTTATAGAGGTATAATACTTATTAATTACTTTATCGTATAGATATAGCTAGCTATATTATAGAGATAAGAGAAGGAGTACTAGCTCTAAAACTATATAAAGAGTATATTAAGCGTAACTACTCTTACTAGGTGTTTAAGAAGAAGAAGAAGATATATATCTTCTATAAAAGGAATAATAAATTCTATTATAATATAGAGAGGAAGATTAAGAAAGAGAAAGAGAAGAAGAAGAATACTACTACTACTACTAGCCTATCTATAGTAGATCTAGCTATAAGTCTAGCTACGAGTAAGTAGTAAGTTACTATTTTAGAGATAGAGAAGGTAGTACTAGAGGTAAGAGTAGTAACTCTCGAAGATAACTATAATATAGTAGAGAATATGCTTACTAATATTAAGTAGTACCTTAGCTTATCTTAATTACTAAAGTCTTTTTTGTACTTGTAAATAATACTTAATAGATATACTTTTCTCTCTTGTAAACTATAAATATAACTATAAGTCCTCTACGAGTACTACTACATATTAGATAATCTAAATCTAGCTTATAATCTAAGCTAAATCTAGCTCGTAATCTAATCTATAATCTAACTCGCTAACTTATATCTAGCTTGTAATTTAACTTATAGTCTAACTTGTAGTCTAACTTGTAGTTTAACTTATAATCTAAGTTAGTAGCTAAGAACTAGTATTATACTACTCTCTACTTCTTTCTTTGTCTTAATTATATTTCTCTCTTCTCTAGTATTACTAGTATAGTCTCCTCTTAGTCCTTCTTAAGCTTCTTCTCCTGCTTCTCTACCTTCTTATCTAGCTTATCTAGCTCTAAATTATTAGATAACTCTATAGTTAGAAGAGAGTATTCGATAGTAAAATAGAGATCGTTATTGTCTTTAGTTAGGTTAGTAAATTTAGAAGGTTAATCTCGGCAGAGTTACTAAATAAGGTTAGTATAAGTTATAATAGTAAGTTAACTATAAGAACTTATAGTCTTAAATAGCTCTAGCTCTTTCTTAATTAGCCTAGTACTTAGCGTAGTACTTAGAGCACAACTTGTAGTATAACTTGCTAGTGCCTTTTTAAGTTCCTTAATCTACTATATATAGATTATAATAACATAGATAGCCTTACTATAATTGTTATTCTTTTTCTTCGAGGCCTTTACTATAAATAGTATAATAAGACTACTAAGGTCTTCTATAGCTACTAAGGAGGCTTTTATAAGCCTTTGTAGCGCATTAGTAGTAGAGCTCTAGCTAGTATAGAGGAAGGCACTATCGAAGTACTTAAAGGCTATTATCTAAGATTTAAAGTAATAATTATTACTACAAGTTAAAAGGAAGATAATAAAGACTTTATCTTATAGCCTATTATTCCTCTATATATTAAACTCTTACTTATAGAAGCTATCGTTCTATTCTTTGTACGTCTTAGCCGCTTTAAACGTCTAAATAGGTATATACTTATTGTACATTACTTTAGCTAATTATATATAAGCTTTAACTAGAATATAAAATTTAAACAAATTAACTAGTAGCGTTAATACTACTAATTAGCCTCTAGATAATAGCATACAAGTGCCGGCGTTAGCCTAAGGTAGTCTATTAGCTATATAGATCCGGTACTATTAAATAGTAGTAGAGGAGAGAGAGGCAAAGGCTATAGAGGTAGTAGTTAGTAGTAGCTATACTAGCGGAGTCTATACTCGCTACTAACTTATAAACGAGCTTATAGCTAGTAATAGTAAGGTTAAATAGCTAGAGAAGAGAGAATCTAACGAACTTCCCTACTAGCTAGTTCTTATAAAGCTTTTACTAGTCGGTATATTAGAGTTTTTAGCACTATAGCTACTACAAAAGGTATATTAGCCTATAGCCTTATTATAATAAATACTCTACTTTAGATAGTAGAGTATTTACTCTAGTACTAATATATTACTACAAGTTAGCTACAAGTATAGTAGTAAGTCTATAAAGAGCAAGTAAAGAAGAAGAAGAGTAAGAAGAGAAGGAGAGACTATACTCTTTTTAATTATCTAAAGTCTATATTACCTTCCTTACTAGTTAGTGCCTTAAATAATATAACAACCTCTAGCCTAATAATGCTACTTTAATAGAGCTTATCTAACTCGACTAGTTCTAGATTAACATTACTAAGGGCAATATAGATATAGGCGGCCTAGTAGAGATAAAGATATACTAGTCGATAAAGGTAATAGCCCTTAGGATTAGTACTACTACTAGTTAGTATAGTACTAAACTCTTAGACAATAACTTTATAATACTACTAGAGTGTTTTAGCTAGTAAATATTCTTTAATATCTACCTTAGTAAGTTAGTATAAGTACTCGAAAAGAAAGTATAGAAGGTACTATCTAGAGTTATAAATTACTAGAGACGCTACGAACTAAACTTTTTAGCCTTAGTAAGGAACTTGCTAAGAACTTATAGTTTAACTTGTATACTATATTACTTGCTCTTCTATATCTCTAGCTACTTATATATATAAACTAGTTAGCTATAAACGATATAAGGCTAATTACGCTACTTACGAATCTTGTAGAAGTTCTAGTAGAGAGTAAACTCTTATAGCTTATAGCGGATAATTAGTATATAGATAGCAAGTAGAGTAATACGATCTAATAGGCTATTACCTATAAACACCTCCTTAGTAACTAGCTTAGTAAAGTAGTTACGCTAGTTGTTTATAGCCTCTTTTACTATTTACGACTACTACGATTTAATCTACTAGTTTATCTTACTAGTACTATACTAATAGTAGTCTATAAAGGCTATAGAATTTGCTTAAACTTGTCTAGTAATAGTGTAGTACAAATCTGCTATAATTAGTATTTTAGCACCTTAATTAGATTATACCTTATATAGTATAATACTAGTAGCCTCGAGATAATAGAGATATTAAGTAGTAACTAAGTTTTCTATATATCTAGTAATACTAACATAAAGCTAGAGAATGTACTATAAGTATATATCTATTATAGCGTATACTTAGATACTAACTCTCTCGAACTTGTAATAGGTATTAAGTAACTAGTAATAGTTTAGCTCTAGTGTAATAAGAGTGCTATAGTAGTAATTAATAACGTAAAGGTAACTACTAACACTCTCTAGATTAAGCTTATAATTAAGCTATATTACTCTAGTACTACAAGTCGTAAGCTACGAGTTAAACTACAAGTTAGATCGCTAGCGGTATAGGCGCGAGATAGACACCGAGATAGACACTAAGATAGATACTAAGGGAAGCTACAAGTTAAGCTATAAGTTAAGTAGCAAGTTATAACTTATATACCTACTAGATTATACCTCTTCCTTAGCTCCTTAGCTAGTATACAATATTCCAAGTTCTCTAAGCCTTTATCTAGTAACTCTTATAAAGCCTCTCTTATGTATACTTATATTTCTTTCTTATCTATAGTATCTATCTATTTATAGAGATCTATAGCTAGCCGAAGGTATTAAAGCTAACGCTTTAAAAGGTTTAGCTAGCCCTCGTTATGTAATATCCTTAGTATTAGATCGTTCTTTTCTATAGCCTTACTAAACATCGATATAATCTAAGCTTATAACTCTAGTAAATCTATAGCTAGTAGCCTCGTTATAATACTCTAATACTTTAACTACTACTATAGAGATTATAAAGATACCTTAATATAGAAGACGTTATATAAGTAGTTAACGACTATCGATTAATCGAGGTTATCGAGGATAATCTAGCGCTAGATTAAAGACTAATAGGCCTTAAAATTAATACGTAGGCGTAGCATGATAAATAATAACTATTTAGACTATTAGCGAGTCCACTAGCGAGTACAAGAGTAAGTAATAACTAATAGAACGTAAATATTAAGCAAATTCGCAGGTGTAAATAAATAAAAGTTAGTTGAATTAGCGGTTTGGAACATATAAGCCTCCCTAGTCGATGCCAAGGCCGATGTACTTCACTTCAGCTTCAGAAACTTTCGAGCTTGCCAGGAGCAGCAACAGCAAGCATAATCACCGACCGAACGCCTGAAGAACTTCCAACCCTGCTTCACATCAGGTAGTACTCTTTGTGAAAGTTACAAGATCTCCAAACCCTCCTCGAAGCGTCACCATCATCACCAGCGCGTTCGCGCTCTCCTCCTACAATGGCATCCACAGAAATCGGCGGTGCCATTGCGCGATCGATATCACAAATAGTCAAACGCGCCCCCTTCCGACTCGGCACGAAACAAGTCCACCTGTACGATCCCCTCTCCCATGCCTCCGCTCCCCACTAACCTCCCTCCCAGTCCCTCCTTCAAAATCACCCTCCTCCACACCCCCTCCCAATCACCCTACTACGCCACCTTCCTCGTCCCCCTGCACCTCAACAAGCTCGACCTCCGCGACTACCTCTTCCACGCCTACAACCTTCCCGTCCTAAGCATCACGTCCCGCGTGCTCGCCTCCCCCATCGAACCCGACGGCAATCCCGATATCGAACGGCCCCTGCGCGGCCAACTCTTCCGGCCGAAACCGACGAAGAAAATGACTGTGCGGATGGAGAAGCCCTTCGTGTGGCCCCCTGGGCCAGCGGAGGAGGAGCTCAAGGAGGCGTGGGGGAAGGGCACGATGGAGGGGGCGCAGGAGGCGCAGAAGGAGTTTACGCGCAGGATGAGGGAGAAGGATACGTGGGTGGATGTCAAGGATAGAGAGCTGTTGAGGGTGCAGGCGAAGAGGCTGAGGGAGGGGAAGGAGGGATGGAGGCCGCCCCAGGGGAGGGAGGATGGGAGTTGGGCGGTGAGGGTGGAGGAGTAGAGGTGGTTACATTGGGAGGGCGAGGAGGAGGTTGCTGGGGCGAGAGAGCAAGAGGAGGATGGGGTTGCATAGCGATTGTACATTTACGGAGATGATGGTTTGGATGTGTAAGATTCGGACATGGATACTCTACCACGGCAACTCGGCCCCATCCCACCCCAAGAACTTCCCGCCAATGGTATTCCGCGTTCCACTGTCGATGACCTTCACTATGCCCTCGGCGCTCGTCTCCGGCGTGATCGCCCCGTACGCCACAGGATCGATACCCGGCGCCTGAGACAGCCGCGTCGCCACATATCCCGGGTGAATCGCGACGGTCGTCAACCACTGCTCCTCGTGGAACGTGCGGTGGATGAACCAATTCAACATGGTCTTGGTCGCGCCGTACGGCGATATATCGGCGGGCATCTTGATGAGCTCGGCTTGTCTGGCGATGCTGCCTGTCATGGAGGAGATGGCGGCGAAGATGGGATTGCCAGTCGGGCTGGCTTGGAGGAGCGGCATAGTGGTGTTGAGGAGTAACACGGGTCCGACCGTGTTCACCTGGGTGTTGCGGCGGATCTGTTCGGGCGTGGTCTTGGAGATGCGAGTGGCGTCGGCTATGGCAGCGTTGGCGATGACCAGGTCGAGGCTGGTGATGGAGTACTTGGTCTGGAGCTCTTGAATGGCGTCCGGTGTGTCTTGGTCATTCTCGCTGTCAATCTTGACGACGATGAGACGGCTGTCATTGGCTTTGGGGATAGCTTCGAGCTCGGCTGTAAACTTGGCCGGGTTGCGGATGGCGGCGATAATCGTATGGCCTGGTCGCTGGAGCAAGATGGAGGCAAGGCTTTTGCCGATGCCTTGAGAGGCGCCTGTTATGAGGACGTTCGGCATGGTAGCGATGCCTGTGCAAATTTTGGCTCGGAGGAATGATCAATGCCAGAAGTAAAAGGTCGGGCCTTGACAGAAAAGAGCACTTGGACGGAGTGCTACTTACCAGACTATATAGCTTCTGTGCGAGCAATGCCATCCAACCCGGTTGCAGTTGTCCCAAGCATTAGCCGCACAAAACATGCACAAGAGGCCACCGGCTATGTCAGGGCCAGCAACATGCCCAGCGCGACCGGCGCGCACTTCATCATCCTTCCGAGGAACATACCGGTTGCTTAGCTATATGTCAGTAGACAGATGTAATCAAGCGAGATGGAAATGTGAAGTGAACGGAGATAACAAACAAGTGTCCGGACCCCAAAGTGTTGATTTGTGTGTGGGGAGAAAGAGATTTATTACTGCCTGACCCACCAAAAGTTGGTGGACTGTAACTACATAAATACTTAACCTGTTAAACTAAGAGATAACTAAATTAATAGAACTCCTTAATGTAACAGATTAAGACAAGAACTATCTAATTTAGTTATAAATTAGTAAAGCTATTAAAGAGTGCTTAGTTAAGCCTTAGATAAACTAAGTTAGAGTCTCTCTTAGTACTTTAGCTTATATCTCGGTTAACACACCCCTTCACTAAATAGCTATAAGGCTAGTTAGTAGGCTACTAACTCGAGGGATAACTACTATAAGAATACTCTATACCTTCTAGAAGGTAATAACTTAGTTAATCTATTAGCTAGTATATTAGCTAATAAAGTCTATATTATAGAGATAGGTCTAGTTTAGCTAACTTCTTACCTTAGCTAGTAATAATAGATATTAACATAACAAAGGCGTGTATTAAGCTTCTCTATTAGATTAGTAATAAGGCTAATAGTCTACTAGTTGTTATACTAAATACTAATATACTTTAGAGAATAGATAGAGACTATTAGTCTTCTCTACTATATTACTTGCTTTATAGTTTCTATAAGAGTAAGTAGCTTAGCTTCTATACTAGAAGTAGTAATAGTTAGCTACTTTATAGCCTTCTAGTCGATAGAGCTTTAGAATATCTTAAATAGATACCTCTAAAGGCTCTTTCTTAAAGAGTAACTTCTAAAGCTAGTATCTAATAAAGCTTAAAAGATTAGTAGTAGTATTAAACTATTAAAGTAAAGAGCTAGATCTCTAGTCTTATAGAGATACTAAATAACTCTATTTACTAGTCTCTAGTATATTAGTAAAGAGTTTATTAGATACTCTAATAATCTAGAGGTAGTAAAGGCTATATTAGACTTTATAATAACTACTATAAAGTTAATAGATTCTATCTTCTACTAATAGAGGTAGATCTCTTAAGGTAAAGCTTAGTCTTTATTAGACTAGAGTATCTCTACTAGTAATAGTGTCGATACTAGCCTTATTAGTTTAGTAATAAACTTAGTATATATCTACTATATATACTAGACTTAGCTTAGCTATAGCCTCTTAGTTACTCTATCTCTTGTAACTTAGATAGCTAGAAACTAGCTTAGATCTCTAAGTACCTTTATCTTATACTTAGTATAGAGAGCTATAATAATAGTATTAGCCTTATACTTGTGCTTGTTAAGATATATAAGAGTAATATTATCTATAAAGAAGAAGATTATTACCTTAGAGGTTAGCTAGAGATATAGAGCCTTAGGGGCCTAAGTAAATCTAAGGTTTCTTAGAGTAGTAGTAAATTCTATATACTAGAGAGCTAGAGCTTATTTAAGACTATATAGAGTCTTATTAAGTAAGAGAATAGCCTCTAATAGAGTAATACTAGAATAGTTCTTCCTTAGCTTCTCTAGGATAAGCTTAAATCTAGAAGGTATTATATAGTAGATAATCTTATTAATAGAGCTATTAATATAGGTATTAACAATATCTATCTAAATAGCCTCTATATCCTTATAAGTAAGAATAGCTATAAGTATTCTAAAGACCTTAGTAGCTAGAGTTACTATATAGGTTTCTAACTCTATAGATTAGAGATTATCTCTTATATAGAGTTTTACTTTATACTTTATAACCTCTTCTTTATTATTAACTTTATATATAAATATCTATATTAATAGAACTAGCTTACTAGTTACTTAAGTAGTAAGTATAATAGTCTATATATACTTCTTATAGAGAGTAAGTAATTTAGCCTTTATAGTCTACTAGAATTACTTCTTATAAGGATAAGTCTTAAGTTCCTTTATATTAGTAGGTAGTAAAGGGAGATTATCTCTTAATTCTAACTAAGGCTAAATTAGCCTTATTACTAGGTAAGTATTAAATACTTAGTAATATCTATAGGCTATCTCTAGCTATACTAGAGTAGTAATATATACTTATCTTCTTAGTTTCCTTATTCTCCTTATAGTAAGGATATACTTAGGAAGTAAGTTAGCTAACTTTATAGTAATTCTCTAAGAAGGTTATTTATGTTAAACTTTAGCTAACTCTTTAGCTTAAACATCTGTTCTATAATAATTAGTCTTAGCCTTAGCCTCTAGTAAAGGTAATAGCTATATAACTATAGAAGGTAGAGAAGCTAGAGTATTAAAGAATTACTCTAGTAAGGTAATATTCTTAATCTAGGCTAGGCTTAGATCTAGAGCTAGTAACTATAATAATATACTATAATTATCTAGTAGAGGTAATAGAGTATACTAAACTTCCTAGATCTAAGCTAGGCTTAGATCTAGAGTTAGCTATAATAAGAGACTATAATTATTTAGTCCCTTAGTTAGCTAAACTAGATTCTAAACTAGATACTAAACTAGATACTAAACTAGATGCTAAACTAGATCCTAAACTAGATATTATTATTTAGGTTATACCTTAGACACCTCTTTAGCTTAAGCTTTATACTCTTTAACCTCCTATAGAAGTCTTAGTAAATTAAGTAATCTAATTAGCCTAGGCTATAGTTATTCTTCTAGCTTATAGAATTAAGTCTTATTAAATCTAATATCTCTTATTCTAAGGATCTTCTTCGTAGCTAGTATATAGATTCTAAAGATATTAGTAGAGTTATAGCTAACTAGGTATCTAATATAAGCTCTTAGTGCTAGCTTATTACTACTTATAATATGCTTATCTAAGGTATAGGCCTTATATCTAAGTAGCCTAAGATAGAATATAGATAGAGGATATCTATAAACTAGCTTAAAGAGAGTCTTCTAGTTAAGCTTCTTAAGAGGTGTTCTATTTATTAGATAAGCTACTAATCTATATAGTTTAGAGTATAGTTCCTTTAGGAGATTAGTAAAGATAGTAATTACTCTTACTCTCTTTAATAGTATTACTCTAATTCTCTTACTATAACTATTCTATATAGAAGTATAGGAAGTAGATAGCTTATACTAAATACCTTTACTATTAAGGAAGATAGTAAATCTAAAGCTAAAGGCATCCTTATTATTGCTTCTAATAAATCTAATCTTAAAGCTAAGATTAGTCTTAATATAGATAATTATCTTAATAGTAATTTTATTAAGCTTATATCTATAAGTATAACTAGTAACTAGATTATAGTTAGTTATCTTATAGGTAAAGTAACTTATATATCTTGCCTTATTAAAGCTAGTAAATCTATTAATAATAACGTTAAAGATAGTTCTCTTAAAGAGCTTTATTATAGTAATTTTAGTATTAGAGCTCTTTAATATAAGCTACTAAGCATTAGATAGCTTATAAGTCTAATATAGAGACCTAAGATAGATTAGTTAAGCTAAGTTAGACTTAGTTAGAGTTAGTTTACTACTAACTATAATAGCTAGAAGGTAACTAATAGACTCTATACTTAGGTAGTCTATAACTTTATACTAAGATTAATTAGTCCTTATAATAACTAAGGTAAATACTAATAGGTAAGGATCTTTATTACTCCTTAATACTATAGTAGTAACATAGAGAGTCTTAGAGGTATTCTTAAGTATATATTAGTTATGTTTTAGTATAACTAAGAAGAGTACTTTTCCTTTATAACTAATCTCTATAGTCTAAGTATTCTAATAGACTCTACTATTAATAAACCTCCTAAGGCTAACTAGATTAGTTATAATTAATAGTATATAGGCTATACAAGTAAGATAGATAGTTACTAGCTATCTCTTATAGATAGCTATAATATTAATAGTTCTCTAACTCTTAATCTTAAGTAAGGAGTTACTATAGAATAGCTTCTTATAAGATTCTATAATTCTAGTAACCTTATATCTATCCTTTATAGTATAATTATAGATATAATTAGTTACTTTAGAATCTAGTATTTATAAGCTTAAGATATTACTAGTAGCTAAGATAAATACTAAGTATAATCTAATAGTTATAGCTATATTAATTAGTACTAGTAGAGATAACCCCTTCTAAAGGTTAGCTTCCTTTATAAGAGTAGCTTTAACCTTATCTCTTAAGGCCTTATTATTTAGCCTTTACTTAACCTCTTTAAGAGTCTATTAGTTTAGTAACTACCTCTCTAGCCTAAAATACTTATTTAGATAGTAATACTTGCTCTACCTATACCTCTTCTAGTATATATATTTAGGCTCTTTAGAGGAACTAGACTTCTCTTTATAAGAGTCCTTAGTAGCTATAGAGAATACTATTACTCTCTTACTAGCCTTTATAGTAGTATATAGCTTATATAGCTTATAGAACTATCTAAACTTAGTAATAAGTTTAAGTATAGTTAGTAGAGTTAGTAAATTTAGATTAATAAGATATTTATTAGTAAATACTAGCTTAGTCTTTAAGATTAATAAGAAGAAGTTCCTCTAAAGCCTTAATTCTTAAGCCTCTAGAAGGTTATAATTCTTAGCCTTATCTATAACCTCTTTCTATTACTAAAGCTAGTAATCTATATTCTATAAGGAAGAGCTAGATAGCTACTTTCTCTAGAGAGCTTTAACCTTAAGCTAAATAGCTATATTAGATAGAGTAAATCTATTCTTTAATACTCTAAGAATAGCCTATAGATAAGAATCTTCTTCTAGCTAGATAATAGTAAGGACTTATAGTATAATTAATAACTAGATAAGGCTTATAAGATCTACTAAGGCCTTAAGCTACTTATTATACTATACTTATTCCTTCTTATATATCTAGAAGAGTACTAAGAAGTTAGTGTTTACTATCTCTAGCCTTTAAGACTTAGAGAGCTCCTCTAGTTTAGTAGTTTTCTAAGGATTAATAAGGTTCTATATCTTAGTATTTAAAGCTCTTATCTTAATAATATATAGCTAGCTAGCCTATTTAGCTAATGTAGTAAGAATAATAGGTATTCTAGCTATTAAGGTATTAGTATCTATAGTTATTTATCTCTTTATTAATACCTAAATCCTATAGTTATAGATAAGGTAGTACTTAATAGATTCTAATGCTTAAAAAGCGAGATAATAGAGAGTAAACTAATAAATAAGATAGAGAAGTAACTAAATAAACTACTTATATAGGGGTAGTTATACTAGGCTTATAACTGTTAATTTATATATAGGGAGAAAGAGATTTATTACTACCTAACCTACTAAAAGTTAGTAGACTATAACTATATAAATACTTAACCTATTAAACTAAGAGATAACTAAATTAATAGAACTCCTTGATAGTAATAGATTAAGACAAGAACTATCTAATTTAGTCATAAATTAGTAAAGCTATTAAAGAGTGCTTAGTTGAGCCTTGGGTGAACTGAGTTAGGGTCCCTCTTGGCACTTCAGCTTATACCTCGGTTGACACAAAGTCCGGAGAGCAACGATTGCCCTCTCCTGACTGCCCGCACAGCGTGGTTTGAGACTTGCACTTGATGAAATGGTGTTGTGGAGCTATGCTTGTGGGTCTCTTCGCGTTAGGCATTCAAATGCACTATGTCTACCATGGCAATTCTTGACCGTTGTATTGCAGAAACTTGCCGCCATGTACATCCCGTGTCGCCACATCTATGATGTTCAGCATACTCGCAGTGCTATCATCCACCGTGGAACCGCCAAGTTTCTCAAGATCGGCTCCCCCGACGAAAGACTTTGCCATGTCTGTAATGACCAAACCAGGATTGAAGACGAAAGCAGTGAGCCAATCTTCTTCCAAGCATACCCGCTGGACTATCCAATTGAGGGCAGCTTTGCTCGCCCCGTATGGACTGGCGACATTGCCATACTCCATCATTTCCTTCATCAAGCCAAGACCACCGACCAACGAGCTGATGCCGATGAACTTCGGTGCCGTGCTGGCCTTCAAAAGTGGAGCAAAAGCTTGCAGAAGAGCCAAGGGTGCAATAGTGTTGACTTCGAGATGCTCCCTGAGCGAGTTCGGATCCGTGTTGAGAATAGAAGTGTTGTTCTGGTAGATGCCGGCGTTCGCGATCACCACATCAACCTTGTCGACACCATACTGATGTCGTAGCTCCTCAGCAGCGACGGTAGCATCAGTATGGACGTTCGAGTCGATCTTCACGACAATGAGCCTAGAGCCTTCCCCTGTTGACAATTCCTTTAACGCTGTAGTGGCCTTGCTAGGATTACGAACAGCAGCGATCACGATGCTCCCCGGGCGAAGGAGCAGATGACGAACGAACCCTTGTCCGATTCCCCTGTTCGCACCAGTGATGAGGTATGTGTTTGCCGAGCTCATAATGTTTATGGATGGTCTTGTGCTTGTGATCTCTGTATGATCCCGGTGAGACTGCTCCAAAGTGGACGAGAGAACAAGAACCTCGAGAAGGAGAAGAAGAACAGTGGCAGCAGGTCAATGTAAAGAAATGTCTGTTCGGAAAAACGAACCAGGGGTAACAATCACGACCCGCGCAGTTAGTGGGTGGCCTCAGATTACGTGAGATATTCCAGCAAAGTGCTAACCATACTTCGAGTGGGTCGACCACAGACGTGAAGCTGTGCAATGATACATCTGGTGATTACCAAGCCCAAGAGGTCGAGCCTGATGCCTGTTGGGAGGTAGGAAGAAGAGGAAGCAAAAGAGAAGGCGACAGTCCGCCGATGTGGGGTATGTCACGTGCTTGTGTAACAACCTCTGCGCCTTCTCTTTGCTTCTTCCCAACCATCTTACAATTCGTGAGACCACGGCCGTGAACTCTACTAGTATGTCTCGTACAACACCTTCAGGACTTCAACGTCAGTGATCACGACCTGCGGCGAATGCTGCTGCCGCCCTGTTGAGACACGCAATCTCCGTGGCTCTTCGCCTTCCGATACATAGACTGACCAGCATTGTCGACACAGACAGCATAAGTAGCTGTCGAACTATCGTCCAATTTCTTGCTGGGACTGTTTTGGACGTCACTGTCGTCCAAATTCTACCACAGTATCTACATCGACGCGATGGCTGATCCCCTCACGGCTCTACCAATGGAGCTGCTCCACAACGTTCTCGACTATCTGCTACCAACTCACAATGTGTATCGAAATTGTCCCTCCTCAAAACCCAGAGAATACTACGAGAGACATTCGACGGCTCCGTCACTGACCCAGCAACGCTTCTCCCCTCTTGCTCCGGGAATACCGCTTCTCAATCTCACCCTCACCTCGCACGCCCTACAGAGCGCGGTCAACGCCTACTCCCACCTCCTGCTACTCAGGTGGACCCACATAAAGGCCTACCGTCCTCTGAAAACCGCATCGCTGGAAGCCAAGCGCAACTCCTTTGCCACATTGTTACGGCTCACACGTACCCACTGTGTCTTTTGCGGCAAGAAGTCAACGCGCAAGGCAACACTCATGAATGGCTTAGGTTGCTGTGCAGCCTGCGATAAGAAGGAGTGGCCAGAGAAAGTGACCAGGAGCGACGCGAAGAAGCAACACGGATTAAAGGACGAGCATCTGTTCACTTGGGGAGAGGCAAGACCACCTGCGTGGCCAGTGGTGCGATATGGATCTTACGTCGTCATGGGCTCGCACTGCATACTTCTGGAGAAGGAAGGTGTGGAGAGGCTAGCGGTCGCTGTGCGAAAGCCAGCACGGAAGAGCTAGACACCAATCGCATTGCCACAGCAGGAAGCGAAGGGTGTGGTCAGAGAGAGGGCATGGGCAGGGAGGGAGGCGAAGGATGTGGGGAGCAAAGCAGAACGCCGGCGACTAAGAGCTCTGTCCAATACTGAGTGGATGGTCTTTGTGGCAAATGAGTCAACTTCCACAAGTCCTGACATAATTTCTAGTCTGGATAGCCGTGCAGCTTTTTAGCTTGATGTTTTCATCACCATGTGTGGTAATGACATAACTCGTTCCACCATCACAATCACAGGCACACCTACTGCGACTTGTTCACTCTTCAGCATACTCAGGTGGCGTGACATGTCCCACCCTTCCCGGTAGGTACGGCCTCTGCAAACCCTCCTTCAGACTCCTCGCTTCCCTTCGCACATCCGGATCTGAATACGCATCATCCAACCACTTCTCAGCCTCACCGTCCCTCAGACCCCATCTCTGCACCATCACAGCCAACACATCCCAAATCTGCTCCTGCGTCATGTACTTGTGCGGCAAATGCTGCAAAACCCACCTCCTCTCCCTCTCCGCCTCGAACGTCTCCTTACCCCCAAACACCGCCCACGCCAACCGCTGCACATCCCTCTCGAAGAATCGATACGGATCCTTCCACGACGAATACCGAAGCCCACAGTCAATCAAAGGCCAATCACTCGGCCGCCCAGGCATGTGTTCAAAGAAATGCCTCTCCGTCAAGAAATACCTCCTCCACGCATCGTTCATCGACTATCACCCGTCAGTCCCCCCCTTTCCCCTTCTTGGTCAGACTACTCACGATCTCCTCCCCCAACTCCTCGGCGCAACAAGCCCTAAACGTACTGCGCATCCAATTCCTCCCTTCCTTCGCCACTCGCTTCCCACAGAAGACGCACCGCTGGCCACACCACCATATCAGTTCCGCGATATTGGACTTGCGCCCTTGGACAGCGAGGTCGATGTGTTCTTTGCGTCGGGCGTGGTGGCGGGCGAGGTGCGGCCATTGGAGGTACGTGTCCAATGCGAAGAGGTTGACGAGGGAGCGGAGATGGTGGGAGGTGGAGGCGAGGGCGAGGAGGGGATGGGAAGGGCAGGGATGGGAAGGGGGAAAGCGGGAGAGGGTGAAGGGGTAGGTGTTTGGTTCGGGGGAGGGGTCGCGGATGGAGATGTGGTGGGGGAGGAGGTAGGAGAGGATTTTGAGGAGGATCTCGGAGGGGAGGGTTGATAGGGGGGAGAGGGGGAAGAGGTGGTTTGGGGGTGGGGTGAAGGGGGATTGCTGTCCGGTCATGTCTCCGGATGGAGAAGGGAGATGGAAAGTAGGAGATAGAAGGTATGATGCGGCGAGAGAGTACATGCCTGCAGCCGTTGGATGGTGGCGTAGCGCCACAAAGTGGTGTATGACTGGTCCTCTATTGTACATTCAAGTAGTGTCTGCGAGCTGTTCAGACTCATCTTTGGAGATTGACACACCGCATGAGTAAAGATACGAAGAGTTGTAGCCATCGGACATTCGAGAGAAGAAGTACAATTCGATTTGAAGTCATTTGATCGTCGATCACGTGCGCTCCGAACCTCGGGCGAAACACCCCACCACGAACCTTCATACCATTCTTCTACAACATTAACAACCACATCCAGCGCAATCATACCACTTGAATTCCAGACAAGTACCGGCGGTGGTACGGTCATATGTAACCATGCCTGCCATACCCTCCGATGAACCTCAAATCGAGCCCTTCAATGCCTTTTACATGGGCAGCCCGTCCAAGCCTGTTATAATCCACCAGTAACTGCTCCCCAGCCCCCACGCCCTTCCTCATACTGACGCTTACTAGAAGTAATGACTACGACCGCGCAGTCTTCCGCGCCCGCCCTTACACCGGCGTCCTTCTCTTCGACAACTCCGACTCGGACGCTCGCGACCATGCCGCTAATGAGAGAAGTAAGACCTCGTTCCCATTCCATATCATCCCTCTGGCGCATGGTCTTCTCGAACCCACGCCACACATCGTCCCTCGTTCTCCAGAGAGCTAACATCCCCCAGCCTTCCTCTCCTGGCTCCGCCTAAGCACCTACATGGCCGTCGTCTCCGTCGCCATCACCATCTCCTTCCACCTCAAACACCGCCCCACAGACATCGAGCGCCGCATGGCCTTCCCCTTCGGCATCGTCTTCTGGATCTTGTCGCTTGCGTGTCTGGTCTCCGGGCTGAGTAACTACATCAAAACGGTGACAAAGTATAGTCGTCGCCAGGCAATTGTGCAGACGGGGTGGAAGACGCAGGTCGTGTTCACGGTGGTGGCGAGTAGTATTGTTGCTGCTTGTGTGTTGTTTTTGAGTACGAATGCTACGACGAGGTGACACGGGGCACAATGGAGGGAGACGGGGTTTGGGGGATAATGCTAATGTCTATAAATTTGCACAGGATGCATGCTGGGTTCGTGATGTTCGTTTCTATTTGAAGTTGGTTGTGACTACGCCTCTTCGCCATCATTCTCGTCGATGCCCATTTCTTCAAACTCGTCGAGCAGCTGCTCCATGGGTATCCGCAGTTGCTCGTCGTCGCCGTCTTCTGTTTCACCGTCGACACTCATCTCCTGTTCTTCTCGCTGTTGTTGCGCCTTGTAAAGCGCCATGCCCTGTCGCAGCTCCTCGTCTTCTTCTACATCTCGCAGGAACATCTCAAAGTCTCGCTCCAGCTTGGCTTGATCCTGCTTCCGTGGTGCCATTTCACTCTCTTCCTTGACCATGCGCTTGACCTTCCAGTTGCGCTTCGAAGCACCGCCTGCCTTTCGACGACGAGGATAGACCTTCTTGACGAGTACAACATCTGGAATAGTGCTGCTGTACGTTTTTGATGTCTCGATCGCCTCGAATTCTGGATTGTTGAATTGCGTGCCGCTGAGCATGTAGCCCATCACTGAATCGCCAACATTCACAATGCTCCCGAGATGTGTTCGGCAAAGGTACGTATTGTCATTGACACCAAGATCCGAGGCACGAGCAACAGTGCAGTCAGCAAGAACCCAGCGGCCTTTGACTGGACCCAACGGCTCGATATCCATAACAACGAACTCGACCAGATCCGTCACGTCGGCAAGTGGTGCTCTGAATGGTGATCGCCAGTAAATCGGAGAAGAGACATCGGCTGTTTGTAGTGTGTTTGGATCGATGAAGTTGATGGCCGTGCCTACTCGATAGCAGAGAACAAGCGGTGAGATGTTGCCGATCTGCTTGGCTAGCTTGATGGGCAGCGCCACCAGATCATCTTTGCAGATGGGAACCAGCTCGCAGGAAAACGAGAATTTGTAGGACTTGACGGACGTGTGAACATCTTGCGAGATCAGCTCTTGAGATTTCTTCGTCCGTACTGGTGTGACTGAGTTGAGGAAGTCGACGAATTTCTCGGCGTGATTTCGTGCTCCAAAGTAGAAATCAATTCCCTCGTGGACTTCTTTGATGTTGATGGTGTCGCGATGAGCAGAGTGTTTCAAGATCGATTGCTCAAGGTAGAGGAAAGTTCGCTTATGAGGTACTTTCTGCCGTACCTGAACGACCGCACGCCATGTGTTGTGTGTATAACTCTTCTGACAGTCCGGACACTGCTGGTACGCTTGCACAAATTCCACGTCGAAGGTCTGCTGCAGGATCGTTCCTTGGAAAGCTTCTTGTTGAATGGTAATCTTGAGCTTCACCCTCCGCGAATGTGGTTCGGTCCAGATGAAGGAGGCGTCGATGATCCGTACCTTACTGAGTCCTCGCAATTTCCGGAGACAAAGGGCAAGCAGCTCTCTTGACTCCGGGGAGGCTACAACCCACTGAGCTGGTGGAGATAGCCATCTGTCGCAATCTCTGCACATGTGTAATGTTCCCTCTCTCTGTATCCCCTCTGAAATGTCGACTGTAAGTTTGATGCAATCATAGCAAAGAGCACCGGCGGCCTGCGTTCCGTCGATAGGTGCGCCACAGTTGCAGCAGAGAATGCTAGGCTTGAGGTCAGTACGCCACTCAGATGGATTGACAAAGTGAGACTTACGTCGCCGTCGTCTGTGGCCTTTGCAGTTGCCCGATAGGAACCGTCGAAGAATCCAGATCCATAGACATCTTGAACGCCGAGTAACTCAAATGCAGATGCTGGGAAGCTAAACTGTGCCGGTGAAGCCCTATGACCACCTTTGGCAGTGTAGAGGAAACCAGGAGGTAATTCGAGGAGAGGTGTGAGATGTAAAGACGTGTGTGTGACAGAGAGGTGCTTAACAATCTTCGCATCAGTCACAAAAATCTCCCCCAAACTTTCGACGAGCAGCCGCCACTTGGCGCGCCCCTCCGAGCCGGAGCTTCGTCGACTCCGATTGGTCAAGCTACCAAGAACTCGAGGGACGAGCGTTCCTGCATTTCTACGTCATGCACGACTTCACCTGCAATCTCCGCACTCATACCGAGGCCGATCTCAAGCTCTATCAAGTTCTAGGCTTCCACCTTGCTCCAAGCTAGTCTTCACGATCGCGAGTGAATCTCCAGCTTCTCGGGACACACCTCAGGATAAGTACCACCCCCCCTCTCATCCAAAACTCCCGTGCCCCTCTTCCAAACCCATCAAACACCAATTGCACAACAATCCCACATCAGTTTCCTTTCCACCGTCACCACACACTTAGCGACCATGGCCCCCAATCTCGCCGTCATCTCCATCCCAGCATACTACATCCTCTCCGTCATCCCCCACTCCTACGCCCTCAACATCGCCTGCGGCGGCGACATCTCCAAATTCGACAATCGCAACCCGCGCTCCTCGACCTACATCGCCAATCTCAAAGAGAAGCTTTCCCCCGAACAATTCGCCAAATACGAACGCTGCGAATCTGCGCACAAGAACAACCTCGAATCCTTCCCGTTGTTCGCTAGTGCGGTCTTAATCGGGTTGTTGGCGGATGGGGTGGGTAAGGGCGGGATACTCACGGGGAAGAGTGTGAGTGCGGAGACGTTGAGGTTTGTTTATAGTTTTCTGGCGGTGAGGGTGGTGTATAATGTGGCATATGTGACGACGACGAAGAACAAGTATACGTTGCTGAGGAGTAGCTTGTGGGTGGCGGGGTTGGCGCTGGTAGGGGAGCAGTTCTACAGGGCGGCGGGGATTTTGGGCGAGCAGTTGTAGGACTGACGAGTGTTAGGAATGGGATGATGGGAAAGAGTCTATGAGGTCTGTTTCCTCGTGTGTCTATGTACATATTTATTTACACAGCTCGGCAATATGCATCTTCTCTACCCCATGCAATCATGTTCATCGGCCGTTCGGTGATTTCGTAAATGTCGAGCTCGGCAGATGATGTGCTGAATCCTAAGAGCTGACTGTGGTCCAAGACTGGTAACGTACTCTCTGTTCGAGGATGACTCGACTGCTGTCGCGACCGTTCACTCCCCGGCGTCGACTTAAAGTTTCCGCCGATCGAATTTTCCGTGTTTGAGGCTGCGACAGATGCAAGCTGAGCGACAGCGCCAACCAGGCCTTCCCGTGTGTTCTGAGTAGTCATAGGTATCGAGTCCTGAGATACGAGCAAGCTCTGCTGGGGTCCAGCGGTATGCTGCCCATCGGATCCAAGCTCGGTAGATGTCAGAGTAGGGAACTGGTTGCCATGCCCGGGAGCGTCCTCTTCTCGAGGTTTCTCGGCTGCCTCATCGTTGGGTATAGTGACCGCTGTGTCTGCACCTCCAACTACCGCAGCATCTGTTACAGCATCCGATGCAGCTGTGACGGTTGTCCGCTCATGTCGAGGAGGTCGAATTGACTCTCGAATTGCCTTGCGCTGTGGTGCAGCTTCTTTCAGCCGCTGCATGTATTGCAGCAGACTTCTCGTTGTGTTCTTCGACGCGATAGCTTCCTTGCATACCGTTTCATATTGCGCCTTCTGATCACAGAGAATGCAGAGCCTCATCATGGTAGCGTATGTCCCTGCCTGAATCTTCTCGGCACGAACACCACTTTTCGTACGATCGTGTACGGCCTTGATCTGCTCCCAAACCGCTATACCTCCCTCCCAATGGCTGTTCTCCATGCACTCTCGGAGAAGAGATGTCAGACCTCGCATTGACAAGCCCCACCCTGATGCTGCCATGTCTCTGAACGTCCTCGCTGCAGCGTCAAACCCATCGAAATAAAGAACTCCGTCGATGAGGGCTTGAAAGACCCCAGGAGTGGGTGTCATTCTTTGGATGACCTTGTCCTTTCCGAACCGATTCTCTCGCACGAGTCGTCCTTGAGATGCCTCGGTAATGTGGACATCGTCCCGAGCGGCCCATAGTCCACCTTGCTGACCTTGGATGAGCTCGGAGTATTTGCAAAATTGTTGATAATGGTTTGTCCGTCGAAAGTGATTGAGTATGGTGATGATCGTCTCCTCATTCATCCTTACGTGACACATGCGCATTGCACGAATAACATACTCCATGATCCTGGGCGAATCTACAGTGGCGCTGAGGCCGTCCAAAATCTTGTTGAAGCTTTGCAGCGTCGGTAGTGCAGGCGAAACAGTGATGTTGTGCAGCATGTCCAAAATGAGCTGTTTGTAGGTGATCTCGCCGTTCTTACACCGCTGGAACATCCATGTGATGTTGGATTCGAGCAGAGATGCATTATGCAGGCTCTGCTGTGTAACCTCAGGAGAATATCTGGAAAGCAATCCTCGATACGGAGCGAGCTCCTCGGCATCAGCTGATTTGTCCATTGACTTGGTGGCACGAATGTTGCTGTCTAGCCAAGCCACCAAACTGTCGAGTTCTGACCGCGACCTGCCCAGGAGCTGTCGGAATGTTCCAGTGAAGCCATCCATGGCGAACTCGCCCAGGTCCTCGGGGTTCAACCATAGCAGCATTCTCAAAGTCATCTTGTCCATGGCCAGCTCTGTCAATTGAATCTTCTTGGGAGTCAAACGTCGCTGCCAGTGGCCCTGTTGCCATTTCCGCGAAGCATATATCGATTGAGGCGCAAAGGCTGATTGGTGTAGGGATTGCCCAGTATGGCCTGGGAGTGCCCTTACTCCATCCATCGCATCAGGGGCCTCATACTCAGCATCCGCAAGATCTAAAAGATCATCGAGCTCGATCAGCTCCTCCACCTGGCCGTGCCGTATGCCTTGTGTCCGTCCATCCACCTTCTCAATTCCTTGTTTCGCGCTTGCAATTGCTTCGTCCCATTGCTTTCTTCTCTTCTCTTTCACCAATGCATCTGTCGTAGCTGCAACGGCGAATATACCAGAGTAAAGTAGTGTTGCCGACGTGAGGAATTTGGTTGGTCGTTTCCCAGCTGCTGTCGCTGTTTGCCGAGCGACACAGGACTTGACTGCTTGTGAAGGACCGTGACACGGTACCCGTGTTTGAGCGACCCTGTTCCAAACCGTCTGCATAATGAGATCGCCTAAAAGCGTCCGAATGCAGAGTGAGTGGTTGGTCGAAGTGAAATGGCAATGAGTTGATCGAGAAAGAAATTACGGCCAGTGAGGTCAGGGAGATCTCGGAAGCAAAAGCTTGGCGATCTGGTATGGCAGAACAAGCACTTGACCACCGCAACCCTCCGAGCGAGACCTTGAATGATCTCAAAATTCGTCCTGATTTGATATGCTAGCTCTCGCTCTGACAGCAGATTTGCAGGGGCACGTATTGCTTTACCGATCTTTGGGCGGCGTTCTAACAAGCTGCAGGGTGACAGAGCTGCGACCACAAGACACCGAGGACTCACCATTCTACTATACGTTCAAGGTGCAATGTACATCTTGTAGGGAGATTCATCCGAATTGGGTCAGCGTGAGCAGATTTGTAAGTATCTCGCGCCAATGTCCTGTCAAAGTCGTTGCGCTGACGCTACCATAGGAGAAGAACGAGCTTTCAGGAAGCAGAGGCGAGGCAAACTTCGTCTGGAGGTGCAAGAATTGCAAGGCAAGTTCTGTTCCTGATTGATCTCTAGTGCATATGACTGACCTTTGAAGCGTGAGCACTCGGCCAGCATCACGGACGCACCGAAAGCGTATGAAACACAGAGCCCAGCAAAGGCAGTAAACATCATTGCTTTCGATTGTCGAGGGCTCGAGTTTGTGGAATATAAGCCAGACGTAGGACCATTCTGGTATCTCGAGCGATTGACATGACTGACGAATCGTAGGGTGATTGGCTCGCTAAAGGTATCGAATCCAACACAAAGTTCGAGGGGATTGATCTGACGGAAGGTGAATGGTTCGATTATGGTGAGCAATATCTCTCTCTATCTGCACACTGTAATGATACTGACGAGATTTCCAGACGAAAAAGCAGGGGAGGAAGTGAGCATCAAGGACCTCAAATGGGAAATCCGCAGAGCATAATCAGACACAGCACTATGACTTCATGAAAACATCTTGCTTTTGGGGTATCTCGCTGTACCGTCTCATCGCCAGCCATTAAGCTCGGTTTCCTACATTAAGCAGCCATTCTGCTCGCTACTGTGTACTTCGCTTTCTGCCGTCCTCTGCCACCTCCCTCCGATCTTGACCCAGACAGCGACTTGCCAGGTATACCACACCTTTCTGTCGTCCGTCTTCCTGTGCATATCCAATCTGATCTCGGCCCCGTCGGGGACATGCAACGGCGTCTTTAGCGGGAAGAAAATAGGGAACCAGCTGATCATGTCTCTACTCTTCTGATCCATGGAATTCGGGTTGATCGATAGCTCAACCACCTTCGTGCCGTCTCGACTTTTGTAAAGAACAGTCTCGAAATAGCCAGCCACGCCATGACACACGCCTCTACTGGTATGTTTGACCGGAAAGGTAAGGTGACATGATCGAGAATTGTGCTCGTTCCAACCGTCGCCCCCACAAAGTCCGGAAGCAAGTGGACCGCCTTGTTTCCGAGTGGCGGACTGGTCTAGGACAGACTTCGGCAGTGGGTGTGAAAAGTCCCAGCACTCCTGAATCGATGGTGAGAATGAGAGCAGGCCGGCTGAGGTTGGGGGTAACGCTTCATCTGTATGGCTGAGATAGCTGAACTGATGCAACATGGTCACGTATGGCAGACTCCATTTCTCGGGATCGTCTGGACGATGCAGCAGATCAGCATAGATGCGAGTTGACGATATTGGTGATGCCCAAGCTGTGTATGACTGTGGAATTGAAACACCATGCGAAGGGTCAAGGTGATGTTGCACGCCATCTAGACATTCGGGAGATAGCTCGTTGTCTGCGAATGAACCAAGGAGCTCAGAGACCAGGATATCGACCTTTGCGGGACTGCCATTCACGTCCGTAGGTCCAGCCCAAGAACGCATATCGGTCTTCACGACCTGGACGCGACCAGCCCATAAGGGATCTGTTGCATTTCGTCGCTGCAGAAGGACATAGGCGTTGGGATTCTTCTCGACTGCGAATGGTACGATAGGAACTCCGGTAGTGTTGCTGGCCATGAGGGATCTAGTCATCAGTGGTCCTCGACCAGCACCAACAACCGCAACGATGATCGGCCTCTTCAACTCGTCGTGGAGATCCTTCAATGCCAAAGCCACCGCTTGCTCATACCAAGCATACTTGATGGGATCCTTCTCAAATACCTCGTATGTTATCGATTCGAGATTGTCAGTGAGAGGTTGTAAAGGTGACTGGAGAAAGTCCTGATAACCCTGCGCAAAGCGTGCGAGCGGTGGGAGTGGCGGCTGACTCCGTTGCAAGTATCTCAGATAAGCCAATCTTGGAGCCTGCAAAGGAGGTTGAATGGGCATGACGGCGGCTTCCGCAGGAGTGGGGTCCGACGAAAGCCCATTGCTTGTAGCAGGTAGTGGTAGCTCAGAAGCCCCGGAAATGAGAAGCCAAGGTGGCTGCTGAAGTCTGATATAGCGTGTGAGAAGAGCCTGATGTGCCTTGGAAAGGACAGGGTGACCTCCTGGGTTGGTGGCAAACGTGGATGTTGAGAAAGACAAGATTCGCATGGGCTCGGAATACCAACGGGACTGGACATGCTCGTCCGGCAGAAGACGCGGTACGCTGAGAGCTTGATGAACATTAGTTCGAGATCCGCTGCATGACGAGTCTTGAATAAGTGGGTTGACCTACAGATTGCCAACTTAGAGGCGTAATTGCATGTAGCCCGTATATGGTTCCACGAGTCCCACGAAGAAAGGGGGTCGCCTGGATCCGTCGCTCTGACATTGACAGAGGAAGACCCGTCCACTTCTTCTATTGACAAGACGGTGTCTTCTGGCGCTGGTCTTTGATTGTCCATGGGAACTGGGACGATGATTTGAAGGTAAGGTCCAATGCCGAGAGATCGGGCCACCATGTCTGCGTATGCAGAAACGACGTCTGGAGATGGTGTGTACTGTCTCCGGAACAAAGGCGGCAGAATTACATTGCTGACTCCACAGAAAGCGGCATATGCAATCTCCACGCTGATGACCTGTCGTGATATGTGCGCCACCAAAGGATCAGGCGAAGTCACATCTGCCCATGGGCTGAGCACGGCAATCATGGAAGGGATTGCATCGGTAGGATGTAGTGTCGTAAATGAAGGACCAAGGGATGGCACAAGTGGCAACGGAAGTGATTGATCTGAGGCCCGTCGCTTTCGATGATTCTGCATCAGCTCCACTACATGCTTCCGGAACGCTGCGTTCGTGACTGGCGAGGTAACCATGTCATACTATCCATGTCAATTAGAATTATCTTTGAGTTGCAGGAGAGTTTTACCCACGCCAATTAGCCGTGCTCTATCCATGAGCTCTAGCGATGCCACTTCGTCACGCTTGGCATCATGGTGTCCAATATAGAACATTGGCTGCGGCAACACCGCAGAGGCGTCTGCCGCGTCCATCTTGGTAATCCTTCAGCTAGCGGTCTTCACTAAGATAGCGTCATTGCGCCATGACTTGCGTTACGAGCTACAAGAGTCTCCAGCTGCAAGCAAATTGCACCAGGTAGTCGTAAATCAGGCGAGTAGCAAAAGAGACATCAATTTACTGTGCACAAAAGTAGAAAATTGGTAGCGGAGAGCTTCCGCCATGCCAAGATTTCTTCAGCCCTACGGAATTTTTTTGGTCGCCGCCAGAAACACTTCACGTCTCTTGAAATCATTCACTCTCGACTGCCTCGTACATCGCTGCGACCAGGCCATAGCTACATCATCCAATAGCCTCACTCAGCCATTCGGTCGAAAGAAGGCCTCAGGTTGAAAAAGTCACCACTCCTTATTCGATAGTCAAAACGTCACCACGCCTTTATCGATAAGGCGAACTTCACCACAAGTGAATCGCATTGCAACCTTGATGTTCTAGACATGGCCGATAAGCGCTCTCGCGAGGAAGACACGAATCCGGCCAAGCGACAGAAGATGGACCCTGCGAAGAATCCATACTTGGCGCACATGCATGACGACGCTGAAAATGGTTACGAGAATGGGTCGAATGGATACTCGAACGGGGCGCACTCGAGCAGGGCAAACGGTCCCAGCATACCAGGCATGAAGCGCCATCAGACGACTTCAAAGCTGGCCAAGGCTGCAGAAGATGGCCCACTCAATCCCTTCACCGGGAGACAGCTCTCAGATCGGTATTTCAGCATCTTGAAGACCCGAAGAAATCTTCCTGTACACCAGCAAAGAGATGAATTCCTCGAGATGTACCAGAAGTCTCAGATCCTCGTATTCGTGGGTGAGACTGGATCGGGCAAAACAACACAGATACCTCAATTCGTTCTCTTCGATGATCTACCGCAAGAGGAAGGCAAAGTCGTGGCGTGTACACAACCTCGTCGTGTTGCTGCAATGTCAGTGGCTCAGCGTGTAGCGCAGGAGATGGACGTCACTTTGGGCGAGGAGGTGGGTTACAGCATTCGTTTCGAGGATATGACTGGACCGAAAACGATTATGAAATACATGACGGACGGTATGCTACTGCGGGAGGCCATGAACGATCACAATCTCTCACGATACAGCACCATCATCTTGGACGAGGCTCACGAAAGGACCCTAGCCACTGATATCTTGATGGGTCTGTTGAAGGAAGTGGTCGGCAGGAGGCCGGACTTGAAGTTGATAATCATGTCTGCTACCTTGGATGCGCAGAAGTTTCAGAAGTATTTCAACAACGCTCCACTGCTGGCAGTACCAGGTCGTACGCATCCCGTAGAGATCTTCTACACCCCCGAACCCGAGAAGGACTACGTCGAGGCTGCGATACGGACTGTCCTTCAGATTCATGCCACAGAACCGGAAGGAGATATCTTGCTCTTCTTGACTGGAGAAGAGGAGATCGAAGATGCTTGCAGGAAAATCAATCTGGAAGTGGACGAGATGACCAGGGAAGCGGACGCAGGACCGCTGAAAACCTACCCCCTGTACGGGACATTACCACCAGCACAGCAGCAAAGGATTTTCGAACCCGCGCCAAAGCCATACAGACAAGGCGGACGTCCAGGAAGGAAGTGTATCGTCTCTACCAATATCGCGGAAACATCCCTCACCATCGACGGTATTGTGTATGTGATTGATCCCGGATTCAGTAAGCAGAAGGTTTATAATCCACGGATACGTGTCGAATCTCTGCTTGTGTCACCAATCTCCAAGGCCTCAGCGCAGCAACGTGCAGGTCGCGCAGGACGTACCAAACCCGGGAAGTCCTTCAGGCTCTACACTGAGGCCGCGTTCAAGAAGGAATTGATCGAGCAATCATACCCAGAAATCTTGAGGTCAAATTTGGCATCAACCGTTTTAGAACTGAAGAAGCTCGGTGTCGATGACCTGGTCCATTTCGATCTGATGGATCCTCCTGCTCCGGAGACTCTTATGCGTGCCCTGGAAGAGCTCAACTACCTGGCGTGTCTGGACGACGAAGGCGAATTGACACATCTCGGTCGTCTGGCTTCGGACTTCCCTCTCGATCCGGCACTCGCCGTCATGCTAATCAGCTCGCCCGAGTTCTACTGCAGCAATGAGATGCTGTCTCTCACAGCACTCCTCTCAGTCCCGCAAATTTTTGTTCGACCGGCAAATGCACGCAAGCGAGCAGACGAGATGAAGGACCTTTTCGCCCATCCGGACGGTGACCATCTTACCATGCTCAACGTGTACCATGCTTTCAAATCACCTTCAGCACAGGAGAACCCCAAACAGTGGTGCCACGACCATTTCCTCTCGTACCGTGCCTTGCAGCAGGCTGATAACGTACGCCTCCAGCTAAAGCGCATAATGGAGCGAAACGAGATCGAACTTATGAGTACGCCTTTCGAGGATAAGAAATACTACGAGAATATCCGGCGTGCTCTCGTCAGTGGATTCTTCATGCAAGTCGCCAAGCGCGAATCGAGCGGCAAGACATACGTGACGGTCAAAGACGAACAAAGTGTACTACTACACCCTAGCACAGTATTGGGGACGGACGCAGAATGGGTCTTGTACAATGAGTTTGTCTTGACCAGCAAGAATTACATCAGGACAGTGACAGCGGTCAAACCTGACTGGTTATTGGTAAGTCGTCTCTGACTTTCAGACAATCGGAATATGCTAACAAGGACTAGGACATCTCGCCTAACTACTACGATCTTGCCGAGTTCAAGAGGGGAAGCGATATTAGGAATGCTTTGCAGAGAACAGCCGACAAGATGAAGCGCCGCGAGGCATTGGCGGCACAGAGGAACTGAGCTTGCGGGGCAAGGCATGTTCATATGTGTTAGGCGCACACTCTATCAGAGAGTTCTACATGAACAGCGAGCAACAGCCCTACAATCATGGACAGTGAAGCACTTGGTAGGGAGAGGGTCAGCCCCGAATCTGACTGCCTGCTCTATGCTGAGCATGAGAACCAATATTTGTGACGTCGTGGGTCCAATCGACTCTTGCACCCTGCTCATAGACATACATCCAGCGGATACGTCTCATCGAGAGATGCACCGCGCGATCGGCGCGGGCGAGTCAAGCCGTGCTCAGCTCCGTGTCTGGTTTCAGGGTCGTGGGACTGGAGGTTGCAGAGCCGCTGTCGATGAGTAGCATCTTATCAATGTTATCGTGAATACAAGAGACATGCTCTCTTCTTGCCACAAATATCTGAACTCCCACACATGCATCTTGCTTACCCTCTCGACTATTCGGCGTCACCACAGTCACTTCAAGCTCGCAATGCCGGCCGTATCGTACGAATCCACCTTCTGCTTTGGACGCTCGATCGAGGCAGCGTCGATTGATTGGCCCGCAGGATGAAAAGGGTGCGGCTACGTCAGAGACTTCACCTCCCTTCACCACAAAAGATCCTGCAAATTGGCTGCAGAGGTGCCGTCACGGCACATAAGTAAACTAGGCGAGACTCGAGCTACTCAACGGGGTCAAAGAACAAAGAAGAAACAGCCGGCCCCATCAGTTCGACGGACCAACATCCTTGGACCCAAACTTTGACCTCTACTTTTGGAAGTCTTTCCTGGACACGTGAAAGGTACTGCTCCACCTTTTCGCCAAGCTACTGACGTTTTTCTGCGCGGGACCACGTCCGGTACAAGATTGTTTGTGGACCCTCTTCCTCATCCGCTTCCCCTCTATTCACGTTTCAAAACCTCAACTCTCCCTCGATCCGGATTGCAGTTCAACACTTGCATTCTATGTTGCCGGCGACTCGAAAGCATGAGTTCCACCGCCGTAAATGGCAGCAACGAGCCACAATCGCTAAGAGAACGACTACCGAATGACCCATCAAAGCCTCGGAAGGCTACGTCGCCAGAAGATGCAAAATCCACGGTAGAGGACTTGAACAAGTCCGAGGAGCGATCAAAGAAGCGTGATGAAGAGAAGAGAACATATGGACGGACTCCAGATGGCACAGGTGCGTTGACCTTAATCACAACCTTCCAAACCCCTCCTGGCGCAACTCGGATAGCCCGTAGACTGTACCGCCCATACGCAGCTCTTGCTCTCCCGAACGCGACCAAACCCACATGTGACCCTCTGGATCATCAATAGCTGATACCCGTCGTGTGTGTAGTCTTCACCGTCCCCCAAACCCACGATATGGTGTCGCAACTATTTGACCCAACGCAACCAAAGAACATATCTGACGTGGCTGTCATCGTGGTCCTCGCCTTCTTTGTCGGTGTGCTATTCCTCTTGCCTCGGATGATCACAGTCCCTCTGTTTGCACTCGTCTTCTTGTTCTGGCGGGCTGCATACAATGCTGGCATCGGCTGGCTGCTCTACGGTCAATCCAATCAGCGCATGCTCACCAACTGGGCGAGGCGATCACGCATCTTTGAGAATCCTGCCTCTGGCAAGAACCCGAATCCTTCGCTCTACAAGATCATCAAACGTGAGATGGAAGCGAAAATCCCGAAAGACTACAAGTTTGAGGAGGCACCACTCGAGTACAACACATGGTTGCTCTTCCGCCGTCTAGTGGACCTGATTCTCATGTCGGACTTTGTCTCCTACTGCTGCTTTGCCGTCGCTTGCGGGGGTCGACCAGAGGGTGAGAACTTCGCCATGACCGTAGCTCGATGGTCATGCGGCATAGCATTGGTCCTCTTCAACTTGTGGGTCAAGCTGGACGCCCACCGAGTTGTCAAAGACTATGCATGGTACTGGGGTGACTTTTTCTACCTGATCGATCAGGAACTCACGTTCGACGGCGTGTTCGAGATGGCGCCGCATCCCATGTACTCGGTTGGGTATGCTGGCTACTATGGTATCTCCCTCATGGCAGCTAGCTACAAGGTCTTGTTCATCTCCATCATCGCGCATGCAGCTCAATTCGCGTTCCTTGCTTTCGTCGAGAACCCTCACATTGAGAAGACCTACAATCCGCCACCAAGGCCGACCAAGAAGCGATCGCACCTCAACCTACCTGCTGTCTCGGATGACGAGGATGATGATTCGTCCTCGGCGAGTCACGACGCTGGCCATATCAATGGTTACCCACCCATGGCGTCTACGGCGAACCCCTCTCCAGCTCACAACCTAATCGGCACTGTCGATTTGTATCGCATCACAGACGTCTCTGTCCTCATCACGCAATTCATCCTGTACAGCACAGCTCTCCTCTCACCTACCAATCGTCTTTGGCAATTCTACTTTGTAGCCCTCGCCATAGCCACTCGCCTTTGGTACTCCCTCGGCATTGGTTTCGTCCTCGACCGCCAAAGCAACAAGAAGAAATGGACTCGTCACTTTGTCAAGTATGGCGAGTCCACCGAAGAAGCCTGGCGGCAATGGAAATCCCTTTACCATTTCTCCATGACGCTCACCTACACCACCTTTATCTGCGCATGCTGGAAAATGTACCATCTCCCTCCCAATTGGTCCTACTCCCTCGCCCTTCTCCGCCACGTCCTCGGCGTCGCCATGATCGCACTGCAGCTATGGACCGTTGCTAGTATCTACGAGTCCCTCGGCGAATTCGGCTGGTTCTTCGGCGACTTTTTCTTCGACCAGAAACCAAACAAGCTCACCTACTCTGGCATCTACCGCTTCCTCAACAACCCGGAGCGCGTGCTCGGCCTGGCGGGCGTGTGGGGCGCAGCAATCATCACCTTCTCCAAAGCCATCTTCTTCCTCGCCCTCCTCTCCCACGTCCTCACCCTAGCCTTCATCCAATTCATCGAACGCCCCCACATGCAGAAACTCTACGGCGAGTCCCTCCGTCAAGACTCCGGCGTCTCCCGCTCCGTGTCCCGCGCCCTCCCCCGCCCCCTGCGGAAATGGAAAGGCAGCGTCGACCGCGTCCTCGAAGAAACCCTCGACTTCGTGGAAGACCTCGTCGACTCCGCCCGCCCTAAACTCGCCGCCGGCATGGACACCTTCGTCAAAGACACCCGGACTCTCTTCCGCCATTACCCCGCTCGCATCACCATCTCCCGCCTCCCCGCTGATCTCGCCGGCGTGGACACCAAGGACTACGCCCTCGACGTATCCGGCGCAGTGATACAAGGCAGCGACCGCAACAGCAGGAAGGAAAGCGTGGTCGCGCAGAAAACCGCCGAGACGGAGGGGTATAGGTCAGTGGTGCTGGAGTACGGCGCGCCGATCACTGTGCGTTGGACTGCACCCGCGGGACACAGCAAGAGTGATTGGATCGGCTTGTACATGGTAGCGGATAACCCGAGTCGGGAGGTGACGCGGATCAGCAGCCAGGGACGATGGGTGGGCACGACCAAGGAGGCGTGGGACGATGTCTCTGCGCAGATTGGTATACTTGAGGACGATCATATCCAGGTTCTGGAAGGCGAGGCGAAACGAACGGGGCAGGTGGTGTTCAGTGGGGATAAACTGTGGTGGACGCAGGGTGTGTTTGAGTTTCGCCTGCATCATGCTGGGAGCCATAGGGTGATGGCGGTGAGTAGGCCGTTTGAGGTAAGGGTGCCGCGGTTTGATGAGGATGAGGTGGTGAGGGATGATAGTGGGATGGCGATGAGGAAGGCTGTGGAGGAGGCGTTGTTGCCTGTTGTGAGGAATTGTTTTGATAGGGATCCTGAGTTTGCGCCGGAAACCGCGGAGGAGGAGTTCCCTGGGGGCATTGAGCGAGATGGGAGGTATGCGAGGAGGGTGGTCTTCGCGGTGCTGAACATGTGAGTCATGCTGTTTGTGATTTGTATTCGATGGTTGCTGACGAAAACAGGTTCGGTATCGAGTTTGCACCTGAAGTGGTAATCGCTGATGGCAGCGTTAAGAACTTGGCATGGCGGATCACGAACGCAAAGAAGGTGTTGCAGCCGTATAGCATGACGCCGTCAAAGGGGAGATCGTCGCCTGCATAATCTAAAAGGAGGAAAGATTGTATATGACGAGTGAAAGAGGATGACTGTCTTGACGCAAGATACCAGATTGAATACTTACCAGTAGATAACGGACGCATTGTAGATAATGCATAGCATAGAAAAGTACTTGTTACATATCTCTCACGCTTCCCCTGTTTGATATCTAGTCAGCAGATATCATATCTAGTCAGCAGATATCAAGGCATTACCAGCTGTCGAAGTTCAGTAGCGTTCTGATGGTGGAGCAATGGTGGCGGCAGAACGGGTAAATCTGCCGTGCTCGATCTTTGGAGCAAATCAATCACCATCCGCCCTTATCATACCATCCAGTACTCCATATCCAATATGTAGCCCCCAACTACCCACATCCAATCCATCGTTCTCATTCACAATCCCCTTCACAACATACTAACCCGCAACCATGCACGCCACCCCCCCTCCCTTCTCAATCCCCGTGATTGACATCTCCAGCTACCCCTCCTCCCCGCACCTCACCTCCCACATCATCACCCAACTCCGCACCGCATGCCACTCCCCGGGCTTCTTCCAAATCACCGGCCACAATGTCCCCTCCTCCCTCCGCACCGCCATGCTCACCCAAACAGCCGCTTTCTACCGTCTCCCCATGGAGACAAAGGCCGCGCTGGACACAAAGAACTCCACTTGTTTCCGCGGGTACGAGCGTCTTGGGGTGCAGAAACTCGAGCCCGGGTTCGAGGACATGAAAGAGGGGTTCATGATCTCCAATGAGCGGCCAGGGTCGGAGAGGTTTCTGCAGGGGACGAATCAGTGGCCTGAGGAAGGGGACGTGCCGGGATTTAGGGAGACTTTTGAAACGTATTTTGAGGCGGTGAGGGGGTTGAGTCGGACGATGTTTAGGTTGATGGCGTTGACGTTGGGGGTGGAGGAGGGGGCGTTTGAGGGGTTTGTTGATGGGGATGATGGTGAGTGACAAAGGCGCTTTGTGCGGAGGGGGCTTTGTCTGATTGGGGGAACAGCGATCCAGATGTGTAGGGCGCATAGGTATCCTCCTACTACGCCTGAGGCGGCGGAGAGGACGAGGGGGATTGGGGCGCACACGGATTTTGGGGCGATGACGTTGTTGATGCAGGATGATAGTGAGTATATACTTCTTCACGGTTTGGAAGATGAGCGATACACTGATACGTACTAGTTGGTGGTCTCGAGGTTTTCCACAAGCCAACGCAGACATGGCATCCGGTCACACCGGTGCGTGACGCTTTTGTCGTGAACATTGGAGACATGATGGGTGAGTACAGGGCAACACATCATGGCAGACGTTTGAGGACGGTGGGCTAACACTGAGCACAGAGCGATGGACGAATGGGAAGTATACATCAACATTACACAGGGTCACTCGACCCGTGTCTGACAAGGATCGCTACTCGGTCGCCTTCTTCAACGAGGGACCGCTGGACCAAGTAATTGGATGCTTGCCTACCTGTCTGGAACCTGGAGAGAAGCCTTTGCATCCTCCCGTGAGAGTTGAGGATCATCTGCGGATGAGGTGGGCCAAGTCCCTCTGATGGGAAAAAATTGGGCCCCGCACGAGGCGGGGGAGCGGCACGCGGGTCTGGACGATGGCGGTACTGTTTTGGATCCGACTATGGGTTCCTACTGTCAAGGTTGCTCCTGTGCCGAGCGTGGCGGGTTGCTGGGGCATATGCCGGCTTTGTGCCTGAGGCTGGGACACGCGTGCGTGCCATGCCGGCAGCCTGCATGATGAGCGGCTTGACTTGCCGGCAGGATTCGGCAGAAGCAGTCTGCGGCAAACGGTGGCCAGTTATCGCTGTGGCTGGCGCGCGAGCTCCATAAAGCCCTCGAAGTATTCTGCTCTGGCGTCGCTGGTTGGCCCAGCTTTATTTTGCACGTGACTTCATGCTAGATCGAGTCCACAGGATGGCAGCGGGGAACATGGGGACTAACAACAATCATCGACTCGGTCTTCTTCCTAACTCATCCTTCATTTTCATTATCTTCCATCTACATTCACCTTCCACCTACATTCACCACCTCGCCAAATCACGCTTCCTGACATCACCTATTTGTTCGCGAGAAGTGGGCAAAGGGCATTTCGACTAATCAGTCTGGTATCTATTCTGTGCTGAGACCGCCACGTTCATCGCTAACAATCAGATAGAGTCAATTTTGGACTGGTAGTACCTGACCTTCGGAACTACCACATCCATCGCTTACAGATAGACAGACTGCGATCTACGACGTCGGTAGTAGTCAAGCCTTTGACGCAATTACAACATACATGGGGAACATCTTCTCCAGACGAAAGGGCGTCATGCCGGATCTACCCAAGGATGTGACTTTGCAAATCTGCACTGCAGCAGCCCAAGATGACGATTTACTCGACGCATTTAATGAGGACAGGCTGGTCATCTCTGCCGTCTGCCTCTTTGACCGCCTTTTCACCTTGTATCATGAAGAACCAGAAATCTGTAAGGCTGGGGGAGAACTCGGTCGGCTCGCCAAGGTGGAGCTTTTCCGCGCCAACAAATGTCGCGTCATGCTCTATGACTTCTCGGAACACGCCCTGTATCACCTTCGTTTTGCGCTACGATACCTGATCCACCACTCTGATGGACTTGTTCGCGACGTCGAGGTATGCTTCGTGGAAAGCAACATTGCATGGCCCAACGAAGACGATTTTGTCGTGTGGTACTTTACATTTCGCCAGTTCGCCCGTCACTTGTCGCCCAATGTCACTTGGTCACGGTCTACCAATGATGAACATGGGAACATCGACCAGGCGCGTGAACACGACGTGATCCGCACTCTAGCCAGGCAGGCCATCGACGCTCAAGAACGCTTTGGAGATTACGGCAAGGGGAACGAAAAGGACGGAGAGAGAGAAGAGTCCCCTCAGCGTGTCACCTTTTCTGTTTACGCCGCCGTCGATTTTGACCGTCGGAGCCGAAGGTACTCTGGCATGTTCGCTGGTCTCCGCAACAACCCTGGTCGGTGGTGCCACTGGGAGCAGATGGACCAAGCACTCGACCGGCTTCTGGAGTACGAGAAGGACTATCCAGAGCCAACGGCCTTGTCCTGCAGACCTGTGAGAACTTCAGAGATGCGTCAGAAGCCGGTTCCAGAAGCCGTTCCGGAGGTTGATCGAAGCCATACTTGAATTCAGAACGCGAATGGAGTAGTGAGAACGAAATTGCTTGGCCAAACCGTGAAGGGCGGTAGCTGACATTGCGAGGGAGTTCTGCAAAAGGTCACAGGTGGCGGCAAATCTACTGATACGACTTGGCTCATGGGAGAATGGTGGGAAGGTTCGACGAATCTCAGTGCTTGCGACCGGGTCAACAGACACCAACTTGTATATCTGTCATCAAATTGAAATGCGAGAATCTGAGTCTACCCTGTCCCATCCGCAGTCTGGCATGAGATGAAGTGATGAGTCAGCAGACGCACCTCTGGACACACATTTCCCTCGACTGGCGTACATCGCCATGAGCCAGTAATTTCTGCTGAATCCCTTTGAGTGTACACAACCCCGTCGCGAGGCCATGCCCTGTCAATGTTCGGTCTCAAGATAATGTTGACACAGAGCTCCGTTCACAAGACACTTGTCCACTTTGGACGGATCAGGGGGGATCGAACTTCCCTCCCAGCCGACAAACCGTGGTACAAGGTCATCTGCGCGGAGCCAATCGCGGATCAGCTACACGACTTAATGGATCTCGGCAGGACTTCGCACTGTCTGCTGCCGCCGCCACGGGTCAACAGTAGTACACGGAGATTCTGTGGCACTGCAACCAGCCATGTCTCACGATATTGACCAGTCAATCGGCTTCATGCAAGTCCTGACAAGCTTGTAGCATCTCTTACAGCATATGTATGGAGGTGGTAGGGCTCATTTAGTCCACTCCATGAGCACCCTTTCACCTGTCGCGGTGGACTGGTAGCACAATGAGCTCGTGGTGTGGTCACGCTACCATGGGATGTGCTGCACCACAGAATCTGTCAGCAGCAGACACTACCCTGGCAGTATATAATCATATACGAAGTCGCATCTTGGGGCCGAAGCTCATCATAGATCTCTCTGCCCGCTCGCATCTCACTGTTCTGCTCTGGACCCCTCTGCTCAGTTTTTCTTTCACTGACTCGAATCTCGTTCCGCCCACTATCAATTGTCTTTCACCTTTTTCTTTCGACTATCATGGATTCTTTGATCGGCAGCGTGGATTCTCTGACTCTGTCACGTGAGGAGGATCTCATGGAAGGATGGCGCGACCAAAACGAAGAAGACTTACTCGTGGCTCTGAAGCCGATCGTCACGTGTCGCGAACTCTTGACACAGTACACAGCGTCTTTCCAAGCTCCTCATAAGCTCGAATATCGCCTCGAGGTCTCTGCTACATGCGACAACAACCACTTCTTCGTCCCTCGCTACATGAAACCGGAAATCTGCGAATGGCCGTCACCTATCGGGACACTTGCGACCAAAGAGCTGTTCCGCCAAAACCGCTGTCGAATCATGGTTAAAGACTTGGATGACCATTCCCTCACGCACCTCCGCGGAGTCATCAGGTTTATCGTAGAGAAATCTCGTGGCACTGCCAAAGCCATCGAGATGCGCTTCCTCCACAGTCGATGCATCTGGTCAGCAAAGATGTTGATGGAATGGTTTACGATCTTCCGAGAGTTTGGAGACTATCTATCCGGTCATATTTCCTTCGACGAGAGGCGAAGCTATGCGGTATACACCACAGATTCGTTCGAGGTTGCAAATCACGAGAAGCAAGAGAAACGCTTTCTCAGACGCATCGCGAAGCGCGGTATAGCACTCCACAATCAGCATGGTCCAGTGAGGAGGATCAACGAAGAATGGGAAGACGAAGACTGGGTGCGCACTGTCCACGAGCTGATCCTCAGACTGAAACCGACTCACCACCACGAGTGGAGCCGCGTCAAGGACTTGTATTCGATCTCACGTCAGGAAGACGACCTTCCCCCGAGAACACTTGTCTCCATTATGGAAGGGTATCTGGCGTCTTTCTGGTCTTCACATGGACTCGATAACCTGAGATGTCAAAAGCCACGCGCCAAACGACTGTGGCAGGAAAGGTTCACGAGGCTTTATGGCTTCTCGCCAGTTGACGAAAGGCTAACCACTGGAGACGACACGTACCAGACACCTGATCAGTCGGAGGATGAGAGAGAGAGGTAATAAGCAGCTTGATGGTGAGACGTCCAAATGTGGGAAAACCACGAACGGGAGATACAGACTGGAGAGTGGTCGCCGGGAAAAGATCAATCAAGATGAAGCCGAGCTCGAAAGAAACTACGCCACAAGTGGGCGTAGCCGCTGCATGATTACGGCTTTGAAGATCACATTGGACTACATGCACGAGTAGTAATTCTCTCAATCAGCAGTCGTCTGGCTGCTTCTTCACACCTGGTCGGCGTTCTCGAACGACAGAACTTTGGCCCAGAAGACATGGTACAAGCTTATCCTAGATATAGCTAGATCAGACTGATTGCATGTCGTAACTTTGAATCGAGTTTCAGGGCCTGCAAAATCTGGTCTCCATGATCCCAGTAAGACCACTCTCGTCGTGTCTCGGGTGTGTTGACAGCACAAGCCGGCATGACCTAGGCTGAATACAAGTTCCAGACCCCTGTTTCAATGTTGTGCGCATGGCAACCCGCATCTCGTTCTCCTGCTGGTCGCCATGTACGACAAACTTTTTCTGTGTCACTGTGACAGTGATAGGTCAGGGGTAATTGTACTACCCACTCGAAGGTTTGTCAAGCCTGAACGCTTCGGATGGGCGTTCGTTTCAAAAGAACTGTGCTGGCTTCCTCGTCCTGTCTGTGTGATTGGTATTCCTTTTCCCCAGTCAGAGCGAAAGGGACGCGATGCGCTGGCTTCGTTGTACCTGGTACTGCAACCGAACGCATCGTGTCGAGGCTGGCCGATGATTTGGCGACCCCGGGAGTATAGAGCCATGTAGTAACTCAGGAGCAAATCTTCCTACCAGCTTCTTCTCAAGGACAGAATCTTCATCTCTTTCCACACACAAACTCAACCCATTTTGATTTGGACACAAACCTTGTCTATCTTGACAGCCTCTATTGACTTTGTCAGTCCAACTTGTTAACACTGTGTCATTTTCTGAAGCACTTGCTTTTCCAGGCAGACTTCGTCCGTTGATAAGGCTCATTTACTTCTTTGTTCGCTAACACACACAGAGATCTCCCATTCTCATCAGACCAGAATGTCAAGCTCTGCTGGAAACCAACCTAGCGTTATGCCGTCGAAAACAACAGCAGCATCCTTCCAGGATCTCTCGCAAGAGGAAGCATTAGAAATCATCAAGCCACTCGTCACTGATTCCAAGATACTTAAGCGCTTTGAGGCGTCGGGACATGCACCGCATGTCTATGAGGATCGTCTGGAAATCGGCGCGACATGTTTCGAGGATCGCCCTTTCACTGTCCGTTGCTCTGCCCCTCCGATCTGCGAGCTGGAAGGTCCGGTTGGAGACCTCGCTGCGGCGGAGCTCTTCCGACTAAACCGATGTCGAATCGTGATCAACGACCTAGATCACCACTCGTTGACGCATTTATATACGGCACTAAAGCAAGTCGTTGGCAAGTCAGACGGCCTCGTGAGAAACATCGAGGTGCACTTCTTCCTGAGCCGCTGCCCGCTTGATGTCGTTGCTTTGGTGGTCTGGTTCACATTTTACCGCCAATATGCACCATATCTCTCGGGCAAGGTGACGTTCAGCGAGGAATATGCTCAATCCAAGTGCGAGCATCGTGAAGAGTGGGTACCTCGAGTCGAGGATGAGATATACGAGAGGCATCTTATCCGAAGTATCGCAAAGGCTGGTATGAAGTTGCATGCAGAATTTGGGACTATTTCCGACCGTGACGATATCTGGGAGGAAGAAGACTGGGCTGGCATTGTCTGGCGTCTGATAGCCAAGCATGACTACAACTTTCCCGATGACCCGCGAGTGCGGGAGTTGTACCCAGGACCTTTTTGGAGTGACGACGCCAACCGGTTGGGTGGACATGTCGACATGGAGACCTCGCTGTTTTGGCACTGGCCATGGGATGGAAACTACCCCGATTCAACTTGCCACGTAGAATACAACGACAGGACCGGTCTGAATTCCGACTCGTGGTCGGCCCAGTGGTCCAATAAGCTGGAGCTCGGGGAGGAGACTTATGAGACGCCAGGACCGTCCGACGGTGAGGATGAACTTGAAGAAGAAGATAATCCGGGCGAGGAGACCAGAGAAGAGGATCTGTAAGGAATTTTCCGGTGGAGGACCACTTCGGCGCCGAATTGTGAGGGCTGTCTGCATAGACTTATCCATAGCTGTTTGGGTTTCTAGAAATTGCTTCTTTCAGAGGCGATCAATGGTTACCATTACGGACCTTGCGGTCTGCGCTGTAAGCCTTGAGTCTCAGCCCTTCATCTATGCGCCACAATCAATTTCCAACCGGAATGGAAAATAGCATGCCATCGTGTGAGGCTGCAGTGCCAACAAGGCTACAGTCATCAAGCACACTGTCCCATGCAGCCCGGATACGAGCGCCAGGAGAACATGACAAATGTTCCGATGCTCCCATCCGGGGTGCTCCAGTTTGATGCAGCAAACAGAAGCATGAGACGAGTACTTGATATACCCGATTTCCTTGAGGCACGACACAAGCAGTAGGAGTTCTAGTGCCTTCAGTGTGCAGCAAAGGCATGAGTCCTAGTCTTTGGAAACGACGATCAATTTGCATTACAAAAGATGATGCGCAACAGAACATGGGATTCATGATGTCGTGACTGACGAGAGGCCTTTGACCCGACGGATTGCGAAAGCCGCTAAGGGGCTCTATACGCAGCATGGCCCTTCAAAGAGGTCGGAGGATACGTGGCGAGATAAGGACTTATCTGTAAGGAACAGTCGATCTTTCCAGACCACGAACGGATTAAAGGGCTGTACCCCGGGCCACACTAGAATGCCGATGGCAATCGATTGTAGGGGTATTCCGAAATGGAAGTCCTACTGTGGCACTGGCCGTGGGACGAACGTTGGTGGCGCGGCGACAGACACGGGTGTTTCATTAACAACGAAAGAAGCCCGATATCAGTGAAACCTTGTGTTAGCCGACTCACCCCGAAAAGTCGGAGACGGGCGACGAGACTTTCGAAACCCCCATACCCTCGAGTGATGAAGAGGACGGCTCAGGTGCAGAAGACTCTAGGATCGACGACCAAGGAGAGGGCGAAGACTGAGGAGATCTCTCGTTCAGCTTTGCGTATACACATTCAGATTGGTCCGAGGCAGACAAGACTTCCTTTAGCTGATTGTTCTAAGCAGAACAATGTCGAGGCTTGAAAACATTACTATAGAGAAATGAAGCTCTCTGACAAGGTGCTGCCGGGCTCAGTGAATACTATGCTCAAATCCGTGATAGATACTGAGACACAAAGCATTGAGTCCATTCGATCGCGGCCAGTCGCATAGCTGTAGTGTATTCGAAAGAGACTTCCGAGGATCAGACTACTCGTTGCCTCGGTACAGACCCGTCAAGTTGGCAATCAAACACTGTGTTACCGTGATTGTGCACAATGTGCAGGTCCGCCGAGCACAGGATCTCGTGTGCAGATGTTGCTATGACGATCGTCGTACATTGATAAGTCCTGTGTCCGCTGCATCATCCTGGACCAGCGACTAAGCAATGTTTTCTTCGATACAGTGGAGTTGGCCCCCAATGTGCTGGCGAAGTCGCACAGATAGGAGTGATGTTTCCATGTGGAATAGTATGTTGTTGTTGCGACTGGGCCAGCTCGCTTGTGGCTATACATAAATCTCGGTCATGATCATGAATCGTACTCATTCAGATCACTCTTCCAGAGATCATCGACGGATAAATCTGTCCGCACATCCGACATCACACTCAACAACCTATTTCTCCACTTGCCTTTTCTTCTTCCCCTATTCGCTCGCATTTCTTTGCTCGATAGAATTTGTCTACCAGCGCAGAGATTGCTGCTTTATCAGTCCACTGACCCAACATCTCTCTCCTGAGTCTTTAACATGACGACGTCGAGAAACAGCACGATGGCAAACACAGTTCCAGCAGAGGAGAAAGGGGTCGCCAGATCTTTTCGAGATCTTTCACGCGAAGAGTTCTTGACGGTGGTAAAGCCACTTGTTACCTACCCAGAACTTCTCACCAGGTACAATATACCTCAAGATGCTCCTTATCGCGCGAAGTATCGCCTACAAGTGGGCGCGACCTGTTTTAACGACCGACCATTCGCAGTGCGTAAGAATACGCCTGGTATCTGTAGCTATGACGGACCACTTGGGGACCTTGCTACAATGGAGCTGTTGCGACTCAATTGCTGTCGGATCGTGATCAACGATGTGAATTACTACTCCATGGTTCACCTCCATGATACCGTTCAGCACTGTACCCCTGGCCAGATTGGGACGGGAAGGGTGGTTGGTAGAATTGTGATTGCAATATGGAGGACTACCTGGTGTGGAACTGGCCGCGAGAAGATAGTCGGAGATTTGGTTCACCTCCGAAGCAGGGACAGTTGCGCAGTTGCGTCGATAGCCATTTTTTGAAACAGCGAATCGGGCCTGTAGATGCCCGTGTCCAGATCGGGTCTTTGACAATGAAACGTACGAAAACCAGAGCATTCTGACGGAAAAGAGTGAGAAGGGAAGGAGATGCGCATGACGGCCAAGGAGGAGTAGCAGCACTAGCGAGCTTATGACGGCTCGAGGGCATAGCCAGAACAGCGTCAAAGTAGGTCCGCTATTGCAGAGGCGTATTTCAGCTCAATATGCGCACAGATGCGTCTCTGATATGCGACATCATAGTCTTGGTCCCGCAGGCTTTCTTGCGTATTTTTGGTATTCAGCGTGATCATTGTTACCGAGTCTGCTGCATAGCGCATCCTATCCAGTGAGGGAGAAGCAGTTCGCCGCATTGCAATGGTACGTCAATGCTTCTTGACAATTATCACGGCTTCGTGCTTTGGAATGACAGGCGAAATCTTGCATCGGGGAAGCAAGCAAACAAATGCAGCTGCCTCATCATGAAGACCTTAGTCATGGTGGTGTACTGCACGAATTTAATTTCCAAGCTGTACACGATCTGGTAGGAGTCGCCTACCAGACAATTGTTTCATTGCTTCCGTGATCCTACCGCAATGTACCACGATATGAGTGCTCGCTTGGAATATCAAGGCTCTTTCAGACATCCCGCGGTCAGCACGCAGTTTGTCTCCGCGCCAGCGACTGCTCATTGTCGTGAGTCCGGATTTTGACACGCAAATTTGACACAATGACTTCTGCCATGGACTGGTCGCCTGCAACAGACTCGTCACATGTTACTGCTGGACAGAAACACACTGAAAGCCTCTCACAAACTGATGAGCTTGGTGGTAGCTCGCTGGATCCTGGCGCAATTCTTGACAAGTCCCCGCTGGAATTCAGAATGATGGTCGTTGACGAGTTGATGAAAGAGGCTGTTCCTTTCGACACACTTGTCCACTCGGATGGGTTCTCGGAAGACAGGATCCTGATCCGAGCGGAATGTAATCATCGAGACGCATTTCGCGAGAAGATAAAAATGCCAGCAATATGCGCTGCGCGACAGAGGTGTAGAGTGTCTTCACTACAAGAAGTCTTGCGATCGAAGGTATTGACGCTGACCGTCACCGCTTTTGATCTGCATTCTTTGGAACACCTCTGGGTGACCATGCGAAAACTTGTCATCCTTTCTAGACAAGAGATCCGAGGTGTCGACATTCATTTCATGTACTGTGCGGCAGACTTCGACGTCGACACGATCACTAGTTGGTTCTGGTTTGCAAGATCCTTCGCGGCCAACCTCAGCGGCAGAGTCACCTTCGGGGGTTGCTCCAGCTGCCATGATCATCATCCATTACGACAGTACGAAGAGCGATACTTTCGTTGGATAGCAGAGTGGGCAGTCAAGGGCCAACTGCAATGGGGACCTGTAACCCAGCAAGAGGTGGATGACGACCGAATGCCAGAAATGCTGGCAAAGATGACCATTTCCTGCAGAATCCCGTGGTGCTGCCAGAGGTACCGTCAGCTCACAAAATTTTCGCCTGCCGAGTTGGCGGCCGAGATCTGGTACGCCTGGACCTACGCCTGTCCTCTGCCTGCACATAAAGAGACTCATCGGACAGTGAGATCGTGCACTTCCAAAGATGCCGAGACATTCTTGCTTGAAGAAGCAGCCATCCTGAATCTTCTCGAAAGAGGTGACCACGCTGAAGTGGATGGATCACAGATTGGACTGGAGTATACCTGGCACGGTCGAGTGGAGGACTCGGTTTGGTAGCCAGAAGCATCACTATCATAGTTCCTAATGGCATTGTTATCGACTATTGCTCTCTCGAACCTGGTCTTCAACTCTTCGCTACTAGTCGTATGGGTCAGGTCTTCAGCCTAGTCGCCCAAGCTCTCGAGAATACCGTTGCCGCCATTGTTCTGGCATCCCTTCCGTAGGGTTTTGGCAAGAGACATGCACAGCTGAGTGTGGCAGCGCGAACTCCAAGATTGTAAGTCCAGTTACAATGAGCAGACATTCTCCTCTATGTCAGTCCTGGTGCGTAACAAAGAGGCTTTGGGCAACCTCGATTATTCTTTGTTGTCATGCGAGTTGTGCCGACACGACAAGCCAATCTTGTAGCCCATCCAGAAAGCCCGATATCTGCATGGTGCTCTTGCGGATGTCTGTTGATCGCGTGCCTGCCCGATGACCGAACAGACAAATCCCCAGGGGCTGCCTTACTTTTTACCCGCAACCACAACACCACTTCTCGTGAAAGCTAACTTTTCCAATTCTTTTTCATCGAAGAAGCATCCATCGTGCAATATTGATTCCATCACTGTTGATGTTGTATCATTACAAGCAAGCAACATTCCCTGAGCCCATTTATACAACGCATCACGTGATTGCAGGCCATCAAGACTGGTTGGGGTGGAAGGCAGTACCAATACGTACACCTTCCTGGCATCATCGGGTGCGTGACCTTGTCCTCGTGAAACTTTGTCTTGCGCTGACCATCCATGAAGGTATGGAGTCTGCAGTCCTCAGCGACAACGCCACCATCACGGCATTCCCAGCAAATGCATTCGAGGACCAGAAGAAGATACCTCTCCCACCATGCGAGCTCCAGATCATGATAGCCGACTTCGCGTTCCTACGCCATGATGGCCCGACCACAATCACAGGCGTCGCAAGTAGTGAGCCTCGCTATGTGATACCCGGCGACTGCCACTCATGGAGGCGCGAGTACGCCACTGTCCCAACCATATGCAGACCAGAAAGTCCCTTTCATGCCGTAGCCATGAGCCGCTTTCTAGAGACACGGCGAGACCAGTTCACCATGCACCTCGACAACTTCGATGCCCACTCACTCGAGCATGCCTTGAAGATAATGGAAGACTGCCTGGCGCAATCCGACGACAAGCTGCGCAAAGTCGAGATGTACTTCTGGGACTGTGGCCGGCATATGACTGTCGCCAATCTGGTCAAGTGGTCACTCTTCTATCGTCGATTCTCGAAGCATTTCTCCAGCGAGGTCCATGCCAGCGGTCCATTCTGCAGCAGCTACCATGGCTACGCCGATGACGAGATGAGGTTGCTCAGGTCAGTCGCTCATGATAGCCTCGAGGATCTCAGCACCAGCGACATGGTCAAGCGGTTGGCTCAGCATATCTGCGACTTCGTTGCGCACGTGGGTAATGCGACAGACACGGACTACGACCGATACGGCGATCTTCGGAGCTGCGCACGATCCCAGGAGCCGGAGAATAAGATTTGGCTTCAATGGTCTCAGCTGGATCCCAATATGAACGGCGATTGGCAGAAGGCATGGGGTCGCCACTGCCTGCTCAGGCGGATGCCGGGTCCATGGGATATTCTGCCGAGCAGAGACTGTACCGGCTATTATCGCATCCATAGATCGGAGGATATCACGCCGCCCAGTAATGGTTGGGACGACTGGAGCAACTGGAATTGAGGATCGTAGCTGGATGGTCGGCCATCTGTGTCTTCTCGCGAGAGACTAAGCTCCAAGAAGTGCCAGCAAAGAGGTGCAGAACGAGCAGTATTTGGTCCTTTGGATTGTCGAGGATATCCGCAAAGAGATTGGATAGCGTCTCTGTCGTTCGAGTCGAATGGTCGATTGAATCGGTTGGCGAACAAGCTGGATTGGCGAAGTTGGATGATAGTACGTTGGTTTCTATTCGGCCCGAGTGTCTGAGGGCATCATGCAGTAACGCTATCAATGAACCTAGCAACATTTTCATCGTCCCAACATCATCCCTACACTCCATTCGTAACTCCCCCACCTCCATCTTCCCCATGCAAGGCCGCCAATCTCTCCTCTTCTTTTCGTTGTCTCGCCGCTTCCGTCTCTCGCCGTAGCGCCTCGAGGTTCCATGCCCCTGAATCCTCTCCATCTTCGTCTTCGTCGCCTGATGCGTCCCAGTCGCCCTTTTCGAACATGGCTCGTCCTGTGGCTTCTTTCATCTTCTTCGCCTCCTCTTCTGCGGCCTTTTTGTCTAATCGCTCCTTCTTCCACTTGGCGAATGACTCTTGTGTTACAGGCGTGAGCGTACCGGTGAGCTTGTGTCGTTCTGATTCGAGGAAGTCTTCGAGTGTGAGTGTGGCGAGGGGGCTTTTGTCCATGAGAGCTTTTTCTGCTGCTCGTTGTTCCTTTGTTTTGAGCACAAATCTGCGATAGTCAGTTGATATTCGTCTCTGGGTGAGGGGATCACGTGCCCTGGCGGCAAACTATGCCGGTACATGCACTTGTCTCCTCCGTTCGGACAGGTCCAAAACCATCCATACTTCCCGTTCTCGACTGCCTCGATGAAATACTTGCATACTTTGTCCGTCGTCGTCTTCGGGTTCCCGTGTTTGCTCAGCACCACATTCCTCAACTTCTCCTCGTCCCAATCCGCCATGTCGTCCTTCTTCTTCTCATCTTCTTCCTCTTCTCCATCTCTCATATCCGAGTACAGATTCTTCTTCTCCGTCTTCCTCGCCACATCAAGGTCATGCGAGAACTTGCACTTCTTGCCCTTGTCGCACGCCCCCTTCTTGAAGAACTGACACACCACCGTCTTCGGGTCCACCCCGAATGGCACCTTTTGTACTTGCACGGGCTTGAACAACTCGGCCACTTCTCGTTTCGCTTGCTCCGCTGCGGCTTTCTCCTTTTCTCGCGCTTCCTTCTCGGCGTCTTTCTTCTTTTGCTCGGGGGTCTTGCCGCTGGCGACTTGTTGTTGGATCTGTTTGATTTGTTTCTGTGCTGCGCCGCCCTTTTTGTTCTTCATGCCGAAGGTCTTGTCGACGGCCGTCTTGGCCGCTTTGGGCTGGTCGCCCTTTTTGGGTGGCATGGTGGTGGTGGATTTGCTCGTTTGACGTGGGGAGGATTGGTGTGGGGAGGATGACAGATGCAGGAGAGCGTCGAGTGAGGTGAGGTGAAATGTTAGACTCGGATAAAGATGAGGTCGCGTGAGGGTCGCTGTGGAAGGCGCTGGGCTCAGAGACCGGCTCGATGAATTGGCTGTGTCAAAGTCGAAATCCGTACCTGGAGAATGACGGAGTGGTGGGGGGTGGGAGTCGTCGGGACTTGGCGTGACTTCTCTCCGCGATTACGGTGGGCCAGATCCTGCCACATGAAGAACTTTGGAGCTTCAAGCTGTCAACTTCGCTTGCAAGCTTCACTGTTCTTCACCACAGCAAACCATTGATTCAGCACATTACGTCTTCATCGTTCGTCTCAAAGGCTTTCGAAAATTATTACCTCGTCTATCACGAATATCAATTCTGTGAACACATTGATCAATCCCTCTCGACATCACAATGATCACCGACTCCGCCCTTCAAACGCTCGCCATCTTCCTCGGCTCCTCAGCAATGATCCTCATCGTCCTCTATCACTTCCTCGAAGTTAACGCTAAGGACGTCCCTTCATCCACTGTGACCGACAACCAAGGTCCTGCGGTAGCTGCCGGAAGGCGATAGTACCGACCACGCATCCTGACTTTCGAACAATCATGGGCTAGAGTGCAACAGCGCACAGATGGGGACATCACACCTCTTCGGAAGAAGCTGAGCGGCCGAATCGACATCAAGGAGTTGGCATGGTTTGAGAACCGTATCTGGGCGACACGGCAGGCATAGGAAACTGGCAAGGACCTCACACCACTCTTCGCATGGTTATGGATGTCGCTGCTGGGAAAGGCTGTGCGGATGGAAAACACATGGTGGCTACGACTCTTGAGCAAGTGCGTTTGGTACACGCGCTCTTGGTGCCGCCTGTCTCCGGAGGTCAGAGACATGATCTGTTACACAATATGTATAACTGCGTTCATTGTTTGGACCAACTTTGTCCTGGCGCCGGTCTGGGACGACGTCGTTGACCGGATCAGCACAAGATACAAAGCCTGGGAGAACAGGGGCCGCGCGATCATTCTTCATGCGTTTTGAGGACGGTATTTACTCCGACAAATGGGAGTGGAGGCTGATCAGTCGGCGAACGAAAGAGGGGAGTCGGGGGAGCTTCTCGGCACAGACTGTCTTCATTGATAGCATCAATCATCATCGCTAATAGCTACCAATCGCTAATGCATACCTCTTAACGTGTCCAGGAGCAATGCCTCCCCATCTTCTTTCCTCTACCCCTCCCCCTCAGGCCCATCATCAGCCTCAGTCTCCTCCTCAAAATCCTCATCATCGTACAATCCCTTTCTCCTCTTGTCCGTCACCAACGTCGCTCCTCCCTTATCCCACACAGGTCCAAGGATGAGCTTCTTCGCTTCCAACTGTTGAAGCTTATACTCGTCGTCCTTCTGGTCCTGACTCAGCGTACCTCTCACTCGGGGCATGCCTCGTCGTAAGATCGGCGCCAGGTTGTTCCCTTGTCGTTCGTCTTCCTCTGCCACGTCGGCGAGAGGCGTCGCGCGGGGAGTGATGATGCGACCTGATGCGTCGGAGAGGTAAGCTTGGGATGTTTCGGAGTCGTAAGCGTCTTTGATACGTGGTCAGTGAATGTCTGTTTACAAGTCGGGAATGTCCTCACCTGAGAGACCTGAGCGCGGACCGTCGCCTAGAGTCTGTGCTAGAGGAAGAATGTGGGTGTTCTCGACGTGGGTCATCCAATTATCAATGGTGGGGAATTCGTGACGGCCTTGTGCTGGTGCCTTGCCTTTTGCATCAGTGGCTTGTGATGCGCCGCAAGTGGTCCAGCGACAGGTGAAGATGTTGTTCGAGGGGATGCCGTGAATCTTGAGTACATGCTTGCGGAGGGTGTCTAGGTTATGGAGCTCGGCATTGCATTGCTCCCACCGGCAGTGATAGATGTTGTAGCGAGGTGAAGGTGCGCGCTCTTCGCGGTCTTGACGTTCAGCGGGAGGACGACCACGACGCTTCATGTCGCTTTGGCTGGATATGTTACTCTTTGGTCTTTGTGTTGAAGGGCCGGACGAACCTAGGCCATGAGCCTCTTTGCTATGGATTGCTTTCCTCCATCCAACAGGTCGTCCTTTCTTTTTCACTTGATTGCCAAACTCGTCGTATTGAATTGGAGCCTGTGCCCGAAGAGCAGCGTATCCGATCGCGCCACCAGATGCTGTTCCTCCAGTCGGTGTGCCAGTCCTGTTTCCTGAGGGTGCCGAACCTGGCGGGCCAGCATTTTTTCGGGGTTGTGGGGTGCCATTCGATTGTGACTTGTTATTGTCACCATTACCGGCACCAGCCATTGTTTGCATGCCGCCTGGAGCGCTGAACCTTGGTGGTCTTCCTCTTGGTTTCTTCTTGCCGGTGCCTTTCAACGTGGGTTGGGGCATAGCTGGCGCCATGGTCATAGTGCCATCGCCAGCGTCTAGAGCTCGTGGAATGGAGACATTTGGCCGTGCCAATGCGCTTGTCGACAGTGTGTCACTTTCATCATCAGCTTCGCTCCCGTCATCGCTCCTGTCATCCTCGGAGTCGGGGAGAGGCTCGCCAGGATCGATCAAGTCCCATCGAATCGTGGCGAGATCGTATTTATGCCCTTCGACGGAATTTGCATGATGTGCCAGCAGCCCCTGCATGCCCATCAGATGTCCGTTCAGAGGTCGCATCTCGGGGTGCCTGCCGGTCGCGAGTAACACATCTCGGGCAATAGTTCTAGGATCGTATGTGCTGCGACGCGCAGCCTTCTCTCGTCTGAGAGGTTGGACGATTATCTGGTTTCGTAGTTCTGCAAGTTTGGGGTTCGCGTTCTTGCCAGTAAAATTTCTGAACTCGGGTGGTTGCGGCACGGAAACGGGTTGCTGTCCGAACTGTTGATGGCCATCTACAGGCGGCGGAGCCATGATCGAGGAGAATTCGCCATACTGTCCGGTGTTTTGGATCTTAGGTGGAGGCGGCATGTCATCGTCCGAGTCATCCTCGAGGTTGGTCATGAGTTGCAGTTCTTCATATACGCGCTTGCGTGCAGTCTCTTCCTTCGTGAGTGGACGATCCAAAGAATTGAGCTTGTTGAGGTACGCGTTCTGCGGCGGAGGTGGCTTGACGGCTGGAGCTGGTGAGGGAGCAGGTTGCTGAGGTCGATAGGCACCATTGAACATAGGCGCTTCCGGGGCAACTCCTGAATGGCCAATGATGGCTGGCTGGGAGGGACTTGGCGCAACTGGAGCTCCAAGTTCAGCGGGTGCTGCTGTAGCTGCCGCTGATGCTCGTACGACCGAAGCGACTGTTGCATTGGGTTTGTTGAGATCCGGAACGGCGGTCAGCAAAGTTCTCGCGAATGCAGAGCGATCGAGGTGGATGCCCATGGCTTCGATACTGGTGCAGAGATTCGGATAGGATGGGTTGCCGTTGAGAAGCTCTGCCAGCTGTCCCGCCGTAATGGTTTTACCCGCATTCTCCTTCCTCTCATTTAACCACTTCGCACCAGTCTCAGCAAGAAGTTGCTTACGACCCGGCGGCCAGATTGATGTGCTGCTCTGTGCGGAGGCGGCTGTGGGCGTGGCAGTCGCTGGGGTTGCAGGTACAGGTGCGCTCAGAGCTTTCGCTGATTCGGCAGCAGTCTTCTTCGTCGTCGACGGTGGTGCCGGCGATGCAGAGGTTCCTGTTTCTGATGCTTTCGCTGTCGCAGTCTTCTTGCCTCTTGGTACCCTCGGAGCCTTTGGTGTTGATGCTGCTTTCTTTGCCGAGCCCTTTTTCGCTTTCGAGACGTCGGGGGCCGGAGACGCCGCGGGAGCTGGAGCCATCGTCGTATCTACCTGGGCAGGTGCAGTCGCACTTTCCTGGTCACCTGGTTTGGTCACGTGCGCCTGACGCTCTTCCTCCCACAACTTCGCGAGCAATTTCGGGTTGGCCGCGTTGAATTGTCGCATCTTTTGGAACATTGCACGCATCTCTGCTTCCATGACGTTCCCGGTAGACGTGCCGCTGGCTTCAGCTGCATTCATAGCTGCATCCAATGCGGAAGCTGTTAATGCTTTAGCCTGATCGATCCCACGCTGTCTTTCATGCTCCGCGGCTGCCTTCTCCTCGTCCTTGCGCTTCCGTTCACGCTCAGCGGCCTCCTCCGCGGCCTTCGCTTTAGCTTGCTCGGCCTCTTTTCGCTTCCTCTCTTCTTGTGCCTTCTCCGCTGCCCGCTTCTGTTCTGGCCAAGGATCGTAGACTTGCGTTGGATCAATAGTAGCTTGGGCAGGAGCAGCCGGAAGTGGTGGTGGCGCATTCCTTGCTTGTTGCTGAAGCTGTGTTGGTGTCACCGACTGCACGCGCTGATGGCCACTCGTGCTCGGGCGTCGTGCAGCGTATGTGGCCGAATTTGGGGCGTGTGTCACCGCTGGGGATGCTCGTCCGTTTTGCTGTATTCGCGGGCTGGCCGCAGACTTCTGTTTTGACTGTGCTGACTGTCCAGCATTTGTCCTCGAGCGGGCATCGTTCACTGGGTTAAAGGCTTGCGATGCGCGAGGGTACTGGTATCCCGCATTACTCGTGCTGTTCTGCGAGTATGAGTTGTCCTGGCTGTACGTGCTTGGCTGAGTTGATGCGGCCGTCGAATACGTTTGTTGAGTTCCTCTTGAATAGCCACTGTCATAAGATTGAGCCGACGCAGTAGACTGAGCTACACTGCTTGCAGGACGCTGCTGTGCGGGATCCCACGCCCCGTTTCCGTATCCTTGGTTTGTGCTTGTCGCAGTGGAACTGTATGGAGCGGGTTCCTGCGCACTTAGCGCACTGAGTGTCTCTGCTGCTCTAGATTCATTCTGCGACGGCTGATAATTCCAACCACGTCCATAGGCCGCGTTTGAAGTATTCGACTGAGCGGTGGGAGTTTGCTGGTATGAATTTGGTTGATATGTCGTAGTAGAGGATGCTCCATACTGAGTGTTGTTGTTCACGCTGTTTCCATAGCCGTAAGCAGGATTGTTGGCTTGCTGCCTATTATCATAACCGCCATTCCATGTGTTGTAGTTGTAGTTGCCCGGAGCCATGTTCGCGATCGGCGCGCGTCGACATGTAGATTGCAGGCTCAATCGAATGCTTAGTGAAGTCTGCTCTAAGCATAGAGTGAAGCGCACCTATGCGCCATGTATATGAGTGGTTGTCGTCATGGAGTTGTCATCATAGAGTTGTCGCGACTGAAGCTGTCAGTGAAGCCAAACGGAGTGGTAGTGGTTCCTCCGTGCGGATTCTTGAAGCGTGAATGAGAAAGGCGCCAAGAGACGGAAGTCCGGTCCAGCATCCGACGTCCGTGCACAACTCTTCCCACACAGACGCAAAATCACTTCAGTTTTCGAAGATTTGACGTCCCGCGATATACGACAAGGTCATTGAACAACGACACGCCGCCAAAATGACCAAGATCAACACATGTACGATCAGATATTCAGCCGGACTTCACGAAATGTAATTGACAATATGACAGCTCTCTCATCTTCCCGGAGGAAGTCGCGCAAGGCGCACTTCGGTGCTCCCTCCAGCGTGCGCAGAACCATCATGAGCGCACCTCTCAGCAAGGAACTCCGTGACAAGCACAACGTACGCCAATCACATCCCTCGAGTCTCGATCAACTCCCACCGGTCGATTGAACGAAGAGGCAGAAGAAGCATGGTCTAACAAGCATACCAGGTCCGCGCCATCCCCATCCGCAAGGACGACGAGGTCCTCATCACCCGTGGCACCAACAAGGGCCGCGAGGGCAAGGTCACATCCGTCTACCGTCTCAAATACGTCATCCACATCGAGCGTGTCACCCGCGAGAAGACCAACGGCCAGTCCGTACCGATCGGCATCGCACCATCAAAGGTCGTCGTGACCAAGCTTAAGCTCGACAAGGACAGGGAGAACATTCTCGAGAGGATCGCCAAGGGTCGGGAACTCAACAAGTCAAAGAGGGAGTCGACGAAGTAGAGGTTCGGGGCAGAGAAAGCATGAAGGGTGAGGATGATGGGGTGTTTTCATGGCTGGGTTTTTCTCATGGTCGAAAACCATCCGGCGCACTTGAGCGACCAAAAGATCACAGCATTCGCGAATGCATGAATCAAGACTTTACAACATGAGATGAAGAATTGTGTTTCATTCGTGATTGGTCACGCTAGGATATCTACTGGGTTGCCAAACCTCGTGGCTTCAAACAGTTATACGACTAGCGAAGAATGATTTTTGGGCAAAAATGAATCATTGCCCGTCTTGCCTGCAGACCGCGTTTGGAGACCTATGCAGCCAACGTGGTTTGATGGTGAGATACAACTGACCAACAGTGTTGCCCTTTGTACATCTGGCTTGAGCCGACACTGTCGGCTTCCCGCATCGTGGCGTGGACCTGCTCAAGGCAATGCCGGTACCGAAGTTGGTTGATCGTCGTACCAGGTCCGTCCCGATGTCCGACATGGTCTTTTATGGTGCCTTAAAGGACGCAATGCACCATATCGGTGGCCTGCCGAACAGAGCCAAGAAAGGCAGGTACCTCTCGCTTGGTTATGGTCAAGGAAGGATGCTCCGGTCATACGATAGTTGTTCATCCCTGTGTGTCCAGAGGTAGTACTTCATCAGTGTGCAGTCCGATCTCCTCGCCAACTCTCCTGACAACATGTCTGATAGACATGCAGGCCGGACTGTCGGGAAAGGCGTCAAGGTAGCTCTCTCCAAAATCGCAGCTCATGCCTATTCTTGGATCAAGTGGCACCTTTCCAAGAAAAGGAATGCCGGTCTCTTTCGACAATGCTGCTGCTCCCCCAGTCGAGGCTCTGAAGATCTCGCTTTGATGCGTGCATTTTGGGCACACAAAACCGCTCATGTTTTCAACCAGGCCTAGTATCCTGATACCTGCTTTCCTGCAGAAGTCGATTTCCTTTCTGACATCCTGCAAACTAACTTCTTGAGGCGTCGTGACCAGTACTGCACCATCCACGCCGCTTTCCTTGAGGAAGCTGTTGACGCTTAGATGCTCATCGCTTGTTCCTGGTGGCGTATCCACGATCAAATAGTCCAGGTCACCCCATTCTACGTCCTTGAGGAACTGCTTAATCAAGCCGTTCTTCTTCGGGCCCCTCCAAATGACAGCATCGTCTCGATTGGGAAGCATGAACTGAATGCTCATGACTCCTAGGTTCTCGTTAACCCATACTGGACTCCATCCTGTGCTGCTGACGTGGATCGTCTCCTCCTCAACGCCAAACATCTTTGGTAACGACGGGCCGCAGATGTCTGTGTCCATGACCCCGACCATCGAGTCCTGATTCGAAGCAAAGGCTTGACTTAGAAGTGTCGTGAACGTGCTCTTCCCTACCCCACCTTTGCCGGAGAGTACCAGTATCTTGTGCTTGATGCCAGAGAGTCGAGCTGTGATAAGGGGAATATCGGGATCGGGTCCTTTTGGAGCAGAGGCACATATAGCTTGGTTCGGACAGCCGGCGCATGAGTCCGCCTTCCCTGCTTGTTGTGACTCTGGACCGGGACAGTGTTCTAGCGGCGTCCGTCAGTATGCGAAATCGCCGCGGGGTACAAGTTCACCTACCTGGCTCAGGTGCGACCAGTTTAGGGGCTTCTTTGAGGGGCGCCGACATATCGAGCCCCTCGTCGACCTCCAATGAAGGTGCCATGTTCTAATACCCAAGGTTGGCAGATTGTGTTCAAAAAGTGTTTCTTGTCACATGTTGAAATATCTCGAAAATGATGTCAAGCACAAAACGCGCTTCTCTGATTGGTAATGCGCATTGCGCAATGAATGACCGAGGTCGGAGTAGCATATCCCGATATCGCACCACACCTCCAGACATCCCTCACCACCAGCTTGCGAGCCATCAAACCACCACCGCAACGACACTTGGGAATGGCTGAAGAGTCGCAACCTTCCCATTTCCTTACTGTCTGTAAGAACGAAGGCGTATATAGTCGCCGTGTTCTACAGGATAAGCTACCAGCACAACAGATCGGCAGGATGAATCTCTCACGGTTCGGCAAAGGTAACCGGATCTTCGTGAAGGTGTAACCCCTCCTCTTTGACGCCTCCGCGAGCACAAGAATCCATGTCTTTATTCACACGACTATCACATGGCTTTTCAGACTCAAGCCTATACGGTGCATGAGGCAGGTGGCCCAATCAGACTCGAGCAGGTATTCATTGATGATGTGAAAGAGGGTGAGGTCCTGGTGGAGACGGTCGCTTTCTCAGAATGCGCCACTGATGCAAAGGCCGCTGCTGGCAAATTCTTGCTCAAACCGCCGATGATTCTTGGTCATGAGGCTTCTGGTATAGGTAAGAAAATATGGATGGCTTTTCTAGGTCGTATTCGTCCTGCTGTGGCTTGCCTCGAGCTTTAAATGTCAGTCGAGTCTGATTTCGACCTCACGAATGTGCTAGTCCGTTCTCTCAACATGGCTTCGCCCTTTGTCTCTCATGGTCAATCATACTGACGTCCTTCAGTCTTGCATGCTCCTCCAACCTCGAATCTCAAGCCGGGGAACAAGGTCATCCTAACATATTCATCCTGCGGCACTTGTCCAACGTGTTCCTCTCACGCTTCACCCTATTGCCACGACCTTTCTGCCTTGAACTTCTCAGGGCGTCGTAGGGATGGTTCTTCAGCTATCAAGGACTCCTTCGGCAAGGAGCTCAACCACTTCTTCTTCGGCCAAAGCAGCATGGGTCGACATGTCCTAGCACAAGGAACCAGCGTTGTGAAGCTTCCCGATGATACGAGCATCGAGGACTTGAGGAAGTTTGCCTCATTGGGCTGCGGCATTCAGACCGGTGCTGGAGCTATCTTGTAGGTGTCACGTTCTCTTGGACCTTCGATATTTTCACACAGAAGCTCACTCCCACCTCTATTCCCTCTGTGTATATATTCTGACAAGTCAGAAACGTCTGCTCTCCACCTCCATCATCCACCATCGCCATCCTTGGGACTGGTTCCGTTGGTCTATCCGCTGCTCTCGCAGCCCTCACGCTCTCCCCGAAACGAATCATCCTCATCGACAACGACTCCCGAAAGTTTTCCCTCGTGCCTGCCGCTCTACAGGCCTCCGATCAGGTCGTACATATCGACTCTTCTAAGCTACCCGCTCCGTCGGACAGCATTGCACCACTCGCCAAGGCCATCAAAGACGCTACTTCCGGCTTCGGCGCGGACTTCGTTCTCGACTGTGTCGGTCTGCCGTCGCTTATCGAAGCGTCAATTCCAGCCCTTGCGCGGAAAGGGACGATGATTACAGTTGGAGGTGGAGCACCCGGGGCCGAAGCGAAGGTGAGACTTATGGATATGTTGATCGGAGGGAGGAGCTGGAGGGGAACGCATCAGGGAGACTCGGTTCCAGGAGAGTTCTTGCCGAAGCTGATCGGGATGTGGAAGGAGGGTAAGTTTGGGTTTGATCAGCTGCTGACCATGTATGGGTTTGAGGATCTGGAGAGAGCGATGGAGGATGTGAAAGAGGGAAAGACAATAAAGGCTGTATTGGTTGTGAAATGATTCACGTTGTGCGGCACCAGAAATGATCCCAAAGCAAGTAGAAATACTATGCATTGCCCTGTACACTAATCGACCAACAAAGAGGTATCTCCAGCCGTAACTACATATATACACTTCCCTCCCCTATCTACAACACCGCCCTCTCCCCGCCAAACTTCTTCGTCGAAAACGTCCCAAAATACTCATTCAACGCATCCACCGTCCCACTCCCCTCGACCAACTTGACCACCGCGCCCACATACCCATCCGGCCTAACGACCACCACCGCCCCCTCCTCCTCACTCACCCCCATCTTCGCATGCGCCGCCGCCTTGGCATCCGGCACCCTCTGATCCCACACATCATCAGCATAGACATGGTCCCTATACCGCCTCAACGGATCGGGCACCATGTCGTCCACCTCGACCTCATTCCGCTTGGCATTAAACACGACACACCAAGTGTAGAATTTGCTATGCGGGTTATGCCTCTCGTGGTAGGACACCTTATCCGCGTCGCCCCTCGCGAAGGAGGTGTAGAAACTGCCCTTTCGCCGCACACCGGCTGCCAAATCCTTGAGGGCCTGCGCCGTCTTGTCCGGGCGGCCGGCGAAGAGGAACAAGCGGTACGAGCCATTGAGGGGCACTTCTTGCTCGAGATGCACGACGTTGGCGTCGGTCACGCGGGTGACGGTTGCGTTATGGAGGACGCGGCCGGTGCGCAGCTTTGTGGTGCCGGCGGCGTGGGAGAGGAAGAGCGGGGATTGGGCGGGGTGGGAGGGCGACCAGTTGAAGATGTTGGGGTTGTAGGCTACGCCGTAGCCCGAGGTGAATTCGCAGTTTTCCTTGAACATGCGGATGAAGTCGTTTTCCGAGGCGGAGGATTTGGAGGCGTTGGTGCTGGCGTCTTGGACTTCGGAGGGGGCGCGTTGGGAGAAGAGTTTGGCGTAGGCGGCGTCGAAGTTGAGGAGGTTCTCGGCGATGAGCTTGCGTTCGGATTCGTAGGATTTGAGGATCGAGCGGTCTGCGAAGCCGGATTCGACGTGGTGGATCTTCCAGGCGAGGTTTTGGGCGTCGAGGAAGGCCGTGTTCATGCCTTGGCCGGCTTTGGGGGAGTGCGTGTGGCAGCAGTCGCCGCCCATGAAGATGCGTTCGTCGAGGGTGTAGCGGTCTGCGATGCCTTGGCCGATTGGGTAGACGGAAAACCATTCTACGCGCTCCCATTCGATAGTGTATGGCGCGAGGATCTTCTTTGCGTGGTCTTGGACTTCCTTTTCTGTGGCGGTCTTGCGAGGGTTCCAGTCGGGGTCTGTAGAGGAGGCAATCTGGATGTACAGGCGGACCATGTCGTCTTCACGTGGAATGACCATGATGGAACCGTGGTCAGAGTGGATGGTGCACTTCATCTGCAACGGGTCAGTGTCTGCAGGCTTATCGCCCTGGACGAACTTCTTACCTTGATATCTGGGAAGGTCGTCTTGACCGGGCCATCCATGACACCCCACACGTGGGCGATAGGGTCCTTGTGTGTAATGCCGACTCCCAGCTTTTCTCGGATGAAGCTCCTGGCACCCTCGCCGGAGAACAGATACTTTGTGCGCATCGTCTGCCTCTCATCTCCGTCTACGTGTGCAGTGCTGACCACGATTGGGTATTCCTCGTCCTTGCCATCCTTCTCGAAGCCTGTTATCCGCCATGGTCGCTGAATCTCAACACCGTTCTTCTTGAGGTCCTTGATGAAGACACGCTCGATCAGGCCCTGATGGAGAAGAGTCGTGAACGGGTATCGCGCATCAATGAAGTCTGGACACGATGCCCACGTGCCTGTGCGGTGAATGCCCTTTGCCTTTGAGCTGGGGTCCCAGAAAGCGACTTCGTAGACCTTGGCTGGGTCGTGCGCCATGATGTCCCGCTTAAGACCCATGTTGCGCAGGAGATCGAGAGATCGTGGCTGAATACCATCTGCTCGTCCTGTAGGTGTGGGCGTCGGCCTCATGTCGATTTGCTTGATTTTGTAGCCCCATCTTGCCAGGCAGGTGGTCAGGAGCAGACCCACTGGGCCTGCACCGACGACAACAATGTCGTACTTCTCCATTGCTGGATCTAGTATATGTTGTATGCGCTGGGTGTGGAACGAAACGCGGGGAAAGCAATCAGGAACGATGCGAGCTACGTCAGAGGAGAGACTCGACTCTGATCGTGGGTATAGCAAACAAGATGATATGGACTAAGAGATGGGGAAGGAAACAGTTTCAGACGAGCAAAAGAGCAGAAGGGGATGAAGCCTTTATGACGTCCTGGGATATCCCCTACCGACCCGAGCAATTCCAAAGCCGAAGCTGCCATTTTGTATGGCGGCAGCTGTCGATGGGAAAGTCGGGATTGATCGACAATCGGCCAGAAATCTGGAGAAACAAACGTTCAAGCAAAAGCAGGGGCCACGGCTGTGACAGCGAGCCGTTTTCAGCCTCTTGAACTGCCGCAACCCTGGAATTGGTGAGAAAAGCACGTGATGTGAGGTCAAAACTCCAACTTTGCGGGGACGACGGAATAAGGAGTTGCCAAGACCGGCAGTCGACTTCACCTTTTTTGACAATTGAACCAGATCTCCTCCACTTGCAAAACCCCGCGGTCAGGGATGTGGAGGGACCTCGATCGACCACTCACAGCCCTCCCTTTTCCAACCAGCATTGCGGCTCTGGACGGAAATGCAACGGACAGAGCAGAGTCGGTCGGCCCCTCCATCGCTCGTGCAGTGGTCGACCTGGAGTACAGTGTACTGGGGAATGTTAAGCTCGAGTAGCTGTCCACGGCCCGTTGCGGATGTGCTGGAATCCCCTCTGTTCCCTCGACCTCTTTAAAGCGTCATCCACAGGTAAGGCAGTATCACAGCAGCTGTTTTGTTCTTGTCCTCCATCATGCCAGCCGTTTCCGCAGCTCTTCATGCCTCTCAGGGCTTGATCCACATCAATCTACTAACCGTATCTCTTGGCTTGCTGGCATTATCATTAGCGTACTTTGTCCATTACCGATACCTTCATCCGCTCGCAAAAGTGCCAGGTCCTTTCTGGGCGAGCCTGACTCGTTTATGGATTCTCAAGCACTCCAAGGATGGTGACTTGCATCGTGAGATGATCGATCTGCATCGGCAGCATGGCTATCTCGTCAGAACTGGCCCTAACGAGGTTTCGGTATCAGATCCGGCCACCATCAAGACAATTTATGGTGCTGGCACAAAGTTTTACAAGTCCAAATGGTACAGGTAAGCAGTACTTACTCACAACGGCTTGGGTTCGACTGATGACGGGACAGCGTCTGGCAAGGTCATCGCAAGTTCGACCTCTTTGGTGAACAAGACGAGAAGAAGCATGGCCAGCAGCGAAAGCTTGTCTCTCGTGCCTATGCCATGGAGACACTAAAAGACCTGGAACCATATGTCGATCATACTATCCAGCTACTCAACGACAATCTTCGTCAGCGCTCAGGCAAAGTGATTGATCTTGGTCGATGGGTCCAGCTCTTTGCGTTTGGTACATCCACTCACTTGCAAGGAATGGGAACAGCCACTGACCTCGCGCAGATATCATCGGCGAGCTTTCCTTCTCACGCTCCTTCCAATTTCTTGAATCAGCCAAGGATGATGGGTCATTCCAGGCGATCGAGTCCGCCCTCATCTCTGCTGCTTGGGTCGGGCAAATGCCTTGGATCTTCTGGCTGAACGACTATCTTTCTCCCTACCTCGGTAATCGTCTTGCACTCAACAATCGTCACGGTAGCATCCGTACTCTTGCCGCCGGCGAAGTCAATGCGCGAAAGGATCGTGGAACTGAACGCAAAGACATCCTTTCAAAACTCATCCCTGTACACAAAGAGAAGCCCCTCGAATTCGACGCTGCAGCACTGACCAGCATGGCCACGACCAACATCTTCGCCGGCAGTGACACGACCGCAATCTCCACCCGAGCGATCATCTACTTCCTCCTCAAGAACCCAGACTGTAAACGCAAGCTCGTCGAAGAAATCGACTCCTTCCGCGCAGCCGGCAAGCTCTCCGACCCCGCCCTCTTGAACGAAGCAAACAACATGCCCTACCTCCAAGCCGTCATGTACGAGGCTCTCCGCCTGCACCCAGCCGTGGGAATGAGCCTCCCACGCATCGTCCCAGAAGGCGGTTGCACAGTCGACGGCGTCTTTCTTCCCGCGGGCAGCGTCATCGGCGCCAACCCCTGGGTGATACACAGAAACACAGAAGTCTACGGGGACGACGTCGAGACTTTCCGACCCGAGCGATGGATGAAACAGGACACAGGCGACATGAGTATGCACCCTCCCCTTCGTTGCAAATCACACCTGCCCTGCCCATGCGTCCTCCCGAAATTGTCATCTGCCCATCCACGTCCTCGTCATCCCTCCTGCCCCATCCCTTTGCCCGTACCCGGCTAACCCGCCTCACAGTGCGTTTCTTCTTCACTTTCGGCTCAGGCGCCCGTCTCTGCATCGGCAAAAACATAAGCTGGATGGAAATGTCCAAACTCATCCCCAGCTTGTTCTGGAACTTCCACATCGAGCTCGCCGAGCCGGACAAGGAGTGGTCGGAACGTTGCGCTTGGTTTGTGTTGCAGGAAGGATTGAATTGCGTCGTGACACCGAGGAGGAGGTAATTGCTCTCGCTCCCGAGGAGGTGTGAGGTGGTTCGAGCTCGGGCGGGGGTTGATTGCTCTTCGCTTGGGTGTCCGGGCACAGGAGAAAATTTTCACGTGACACGGGCGCGAAGGGATTGGTATATCTTGCCTCGCGTGTCCGATTGTGCTGGCAGGGATTTTTGGTTGGAAGGTCGAGGGGGACAGGCGGGGGGAGATGGTATGACAGATTGGAGAGAATGGCACGAGACTTACGTTGTCATTGAGCACATGCGTTACCTTGGGCTGAACATGTGTCCTTGACTGGATGAAGATGCTTGTATGCGGTTGTCGAAGGATGAAGGCAAGCGTACAATGTACGACGGCTGGAAGAGGGACAACAGAGGGATGAGAGAGGGAGGGTCGTATATCAACTCGATATACCATGACCATGGAGGAGAGCATCGGTTCTTACCATTCTGAAGCCCCAAAGCTCTTCCACTGCTTTGTTTACGCATTCAGATCTTCTGTCACGGTACCAAGGTACCAGAACCACCATGCCCCTTCCGAAGCTTTTCACTTCCCCTGAGCGCCGCAAGGAGAAGCGTCGCCAGGAACTCAAGCGCTCGATTTCCTCTCCCATCGAGACCGGAAACGAGCACTTCAACACCCCCTCTCTCGCCGGCCGACGTCACCAAGAAGCCTTCCCCGTCCCGCCCACCATCCCCTCCACCTCCCCCGTCGCCAACGCTCCCGGCGTCATCACTCTGGGCCAAATCACCAGCACCCTGCCCCCGTCCCGCCCAGAGCTGGAACGCTCCCCCACCTCCCCGCCGGCCTTCGAGGATATCTCCCCCATCATCCCCTCGACCGGCCCCCTCGCTAGTCCGCCTGCTCCAAGACGGCAAAGGCCTAATCAACCCGCTCCCTTCCCTGGCGTCGGTCTTCCAGCTGCGCCGAACGCCTACCGCCATGCTCGCTCGGACTCGGCACCCTCTGCGGCTGCCGCCGCCTCCTCCTCGGTACCAGTCACTGCCGGCCCCTCCCGCCAAGCGCGCCTGCCTGTCCGCCCCCGCGCTCCTTCCTCCGCTTCCGCCTCCGCTTCTGCCTCCGCCGCTGCCGACGCCCGCCAAGCCCAAGCCATGATGGCCGAGCTCGCCACCCAACGCGCCGCTCGTACCCGTCTGGACGCCGACGTGGCAGCGTGGAAAGCCCAGCAGAAGAGCGGCGTGCTCGATGAGATCGAGGATTACTATCGTTCTCCTGAGCAAGTCGAGGATCGAAAGGGGAAGCAGGCGGAGGAAGCATGGGCGGCAGAGAAGCGGGAGCTGGATCGGAGAATCGCGGAGCTGGAGGCGGCGACAGAAGCCAAGTCGGTTGAGCTGTGGGATGAGTGGAAGTCAAAGGGATTGGTGAGGAAAGATGGGCAGGAGAAGTATGACAGGGGACTGGATCCGGTGATTCCGAGTATGATCTTGGAAGATGAGGATCTGGTCCCTGGGAAGCCGGCCCGGGAAGAGGAGGAGACGGAATTCGAGGACGTTGAGGAAGAGGAGGAGACGGAGTTCGAGGATGATGAGGAAGAGGCTGTGGAAAGCCCAAGCTCAATGTATTCACAGCATCAAGGAGGAGAGAGGAGGAGGCCGGAGTCAACTGGATCGGACTGCACTTACATCGATCCAGAGCCAATGACACCGCTTCGACCTTTCTTTTCCGCACCAAGACCAGGCCCGGTCACCTACCCGGTCGTCAAGCCAGGCTTGTCGTCTCTTCGCCTGACACCTCTTCAGCGCAGTCAGACGGAACCCGTGTTTGCGTCCGACCAGCCTCAGCATGCACGAGTTCCGTCTGCGCTCCTCCCACCCGTCCCTGGCCGGCCACTGGACGATCGAGCACCGGTGTCGCCTTTGGAGCAGCCAACGACTCCGTGGCCGACACTGGTGCCTGTCGTGCAGCCGACCCAAGCGGAGAAGGCATCCACGGCAGGTCAGTCTATTCGTGGCGAGAGGAGGACCAGGCTGCCGGAGTGGGAGGAGACGAGGAGGCTTCCGGAGGAGCACCGGGCGGCGCAGGAGGAAGGAAATCCCGGTGAGTGATGCTGCGTTATCTCGAGGAGGATCTTACTGACTCTTTCAAGGCAGGTACAGGAAGGGTATGCCGTGGAAGTTTGCGGAGGATGGGAAGGGGAAAATGCCACGCTGAGGCTGTTGACGAAGGGGTGTAGATAGATCTGCTTTTTGGGTTCGGCGTTTGATGATACCCATAGTACCTTGCGGTACTGCTTGATTTCTTGCACAGAACCAAATGTAAGCTTCGAAATCTTCAGTGGGAGCGATGCTCGAGTCAAACGTGACTGCGTGCGGCGAAATGTGATGTGTATAGTCAACATCCAGTCTACCCGTCGAGAGTGGAGGACCTGGCTGAGCCGAAAGCAGTTGGAGCCGTTGAATATGTTCGAACGTAGCCAGTTCCTGCCATCATCGCGATTGCTGTTCAGCTGCTCAAGTTTTACTAGTAACGGCCCGCCGTTGTGCTGCCGGCGACCGAGGCATGGGCCAAATACTTCCGTGTTGTCATCAAAAGTCCATACAGTCTTTTATCAACAGCTTTGATCGAGTCACTTTTCGTCTCTTCGACGACCGTGAATTCCATCTGATTGGTGTCACCCTTCGTCCAGGTCTTGCAGAGATGCTTGTTCTCGCTGACTATTTGTTCTCCGATCTTGGCGGTCGATTCCGAGTCAAACGTTTGTCGACCATTCAGGCGAAGGTTGCGAACGTTGCTAATGAGAGTTGGCCCTTCGTTTTGGTTCTCGAGGTGAGGTCAAGCAAGTCTTTCGTAAACAACCTCTTCTCTCGATGCTGTTCGCTTTGAAATCCGGCCTTGATAGCGACCTGCTAATATGAGCGATGTGACGGTGGACTCGACGGGCAAGGAAATCTATGACCCCAATCCTCTGCTGCGGCCGGACTATTTCATTATCAATGGTGTCCTTGGGATATGCGTTGTCTCTGTCTGTGTCGCTTTGCGTCTCTATACAAGACACTTCCTCCTGCAGAGACTCGCAATTGATGATTGGTTGGTAGTTGCAGCATGGGTGAGTGAACTGGTTCACTACCACGTTTGAATTTGAGGCTCACCGTCTGAACAAGTGTGCCGTATTTGCGCATGCGGGAATGTTTATAACATTTGGCGGTATCCATATTGCAACTGCGCCGGATGAATGGTCAATACTGCTCTACGACCATGTCTCGAATGCAAGTCGACCCCGAGTTAGAATACCGCGGAGTGCTGATGCTTGACACAGGTCCTGTGGTTCCAGAACTTCATATACGCCATTGCTCAGATTCTCGTCAAGGCGGCGCTGGCAGCCTTCTTTGCAGCGCTCCTGTCGAGTGCGGATACCAAGTGGCAGCGTCGAGTCCTCATCTGGAGCACCGGCATTTTTTCGCTGTTCACCATTACTTACGCATTCGTCAACCTTTTCCAGTGCGGCGATCCACTGCTATTCCTGCGCCAGCCAGATGCCATACCGACATGTCTGCCGGTGGAACCACTCAAAATTGTTGGTATCGTTTCGGCTGTGATCAATGCGGTCATGGACTGGCTGTTGATGCTGTTGCCGAGCACGTTGATATGGCAGAACTTGATGTCTTCTCGAATGAAGGTATCTGTCGGACTAGTTTTTCTCCTGGGCATAAGCGGTAGCCTGATCTCGATTGCAAGGATACCTGTGATTGCTCACTCCAGCTGGGATGAAGGTGATGAGGGATTCCACAAACTATGGAAGTTCTTCTTTCTGGCTTTCTGGGAAAATGCTGTCGGCTTGATGGCTGTATCACTGGCTGCCACTCGACCACTCATGAGACGAGCGCTGGGTGAGGGCGAAGACGATAGCCACAGATCAGAGCCTCGACTGCCTACAATCAGGTTCGAGGAGGACAGCTCAGGGTCAAAGACGGGGGAAGAAAAGGGTGGCCTCGTGGTAGCCACAACTTACAGGGTTGACGCATGAGGATAGTTGGCAATGAAGGCATGATCATTCAGTGATCCAAGTTCCAAGCGGTGATGCGTGAGGTGACAAGAGGTAGAAGGAAGAAAGCTGCCTCAAGGTCTCGTGTCCTCTTGCATGCCACGTTTCGGCAAATCCTTCCCAGCCAAAGCGAAACGCGTCGAGGGAGGCGTCATTTTGCAGCAATCAACGTGGGGAAATTCATGTCTGGGATCCTGCGCCAACTTGGCCTGGACAATTGACCACACGACACCTTGCAGGTTTTCACCTACACATGATTGCAGCATGGACGACTCTGGTCGGCCTTCCGAAAGGCGCAACCAGTCGTCCAGGCGATCTTCGGCCCAGCGCAACAGGCCAGGACCTAGGAACAGACGATCAAATCATTCGCTGGCACGGACAAACAGCCAGCCAGATGAAGTGCCGACATTGACATCGTTCGAGCCATTCTCCTCACCTAGACAGACGCACGATGACTCGGACGATTCATGCTCTTCAAGTAAGAGGTCACGATCTATATATGCTCCAAACCGCCAGAATTCGGTCGACGGGCAGCAGTTTACCCGCAACGATGACGGCTCTTCTACCCCTCCTGCTCAGAACAAGCAGAGCACGTCAAAAGCGACGCAATCACTTATGAAGACCATGATGGATACGGAGACTACAGAGAGCTCTCTGTTCAACGAACATGACCTGCAGTACTACAGGCAACACCCAAGTGTTCTGGCGCATGTCGACAACAAGGCCTTGCGCGAGCTATCCAAGAGCCAATCCTACTTTTCCATGATCCGAACCTTGGCCGGAGACCTTGAGCAGCGGGATGCGGAAGTAGTGGCCATGCGGAAGAGACTGGAAGATATGGCCAGGATATTCAAAGATCATCTGTGTCAGGAACACGATCTGTCGAGGTTGGACGCGGACAGGACATTGCATGATCTCACAAAGTCGTCGAGACATCCTGGCGACTCGGGGCTGGAGAAGGGTCTGGAGGATGCTCTGGATAGTCCCGTGACTGATGCCTCGTTGAATCCTTTCAGCGACTCAAATGTGGCAGAGCTGGAGCGCGTTCCGTCAGCTGCACCGAGCGAGGCCAGATCGTCTCGTCGGGGAAGTGATACCCCATCAGGAGCCAATGGTACAGTCAAAGGCTTGCTCTCTATGTTTGGCGGCAGGCAGACGATCCGCGCGAGCAAGGCGACCAAGCCGGCAAAGAAGAAGGAAGTACCACTGGCAACTCAGCTCAACTCGGCAAAAGCAGCCATGTATCACAAACGCAAGTCGTCCATCGGATCCAATGCTAGTTCGAAGAATTTGGTGGCGCCTTCTGCTGGACCAGTCGAGATGAACTCAATCGTGGAGATCGAGAATCTGCCTCCACCACTTACTTCGCAGCGGGATATAGAGTCGCAGTATCCTGGCTACTCCGCAGATGTCTACGGTTTCGTGATCGACTCGACACGTATCAATGAGTTCATGGACAAGAACAGACTCTCTTCGCCAAAGCCTGCTTCGAACAGAGGAGTCGACACTCCGGTCACCTCCGCAAGCAGTGTCAAGTCGATGCCAGAGAGCGAAAATGAGGGTGAGATACCCGAGGCAGACCAGCAGTCCTGGACAAACTATCTCAAATTCGACGCTTCGTCATTGGGGTCATTGTCATGGCTGCCTATCGCATCGACGACGAGTACCACGCCGGAAGAAGCAGACGGCACGCTCGACTCACCTACAGAGATGGGACAGTCAGATGCGGTCAAGATACTTCAAACACAACTCTCGGACGACTTTGGTCGCCTTCAAAAGGCTCGACTGATTCCGTGGGAGAAGTTTCTCAACGCCACACAGCCTTCCGTTTCGGAAACATCCTCAGCATCCTCATACATGCCAGCCATGTTCCGCCGCAACACCTCCACCTCCGTCCGCTCATCCCCCAACCCCGACATCCCACCTCAACTCAGCTCCCTTCCCGCCTCCCTCCGCGCCGACCGCACCCGCCTCGTCCTCTCCGGCATCCCCATGGCACTCCGCTCCCAAATCTACACCTCCATCGCGCTCGAAACCCTGCAACCCGACCCCGACGCCTACCGCACCCTCGTCTCCCTCTCCACCACCTCGGTCGACCCCTCCCTCCTCGCCGAAATCGAAGACGACATCCCCCGCACCCTCCCGAACAACGTCTTCTTCCGCCCCTCCCACCCGCTCTCCCGCCGCCCCTCCCACCTCAACGACCACTCCACCCCTGCCCCTCCCCCACCCGAACCCCGCGGCCGCTCCGCCCTCCGCGAACTCCTCCTCGCGTTCCTCACCCGCCGCCCCGAAATCGGGTACTGCCAAGGCATGAACCTGATCGCGGGGTACCTGCTGCTCATCTCCCCCACGACCGAAGCCGCCTTCTGGACCTTCACTTACCTCGTCGAACACGTGCTCGCGGACGTGTACTTCGACGCCACCCTCCGCGGCGCATCCATCGAGATCTGCGTCCTGCGCAGCTTCATCGATGAACTCATCCCCCGTCTCGGGCGGAGGTTAGACGAGTACGGCGTCGAAGGGCGGGAGAGCGCGCCGTACAACTGGTTTCTCACGGCGTATGCGTCCGCGTTGGGGGTGGAGGGGGTGTTGCGCGTGTGGGACGTGTTGCTGGGACTGCCCAACGCAGGGGGCACGGGGTTTTTGATCAGGTTCGGGACGGGGTTGTGTAAGGTTTTTGAGGAGGAGATGTTAGCGCTAGAAGGCGGGTTTGAGATTCGGGGGTTTATGGATGGGATGGGGGTTGGGGGAAAGAGGGAGGGGAGGAGGGGCGGGAAGGTGGGCATTGATGGGTTGGTCAAGGCGGCGTGGATGTTAGGGGGGAAGATTAAGGAGGAGGAGGTGAGGAGGCGGAGGAGGTTTTTTGCGTTGAGGGTGGATGAGACGGCGTTTGGGTAGAGGGGACAGAGAGGGTGGGGATAGGGTGGGGAGGGAGTTTTGATTTGTGATACCCCTTTGCGTGCAGTAGAGTGATGATATACATGGTACCAGAATGATTAATGTAATTGAAGATCAATTCAGGCTGGTAGGACCCAAAAGAGATGCTACCAGATCGTAACCACTGCCTTGTGTGTGACAATGCCACACCGCTGAAGCGAAGCTGTCTGTGTCTCGGTCATTGACTTGTGCCTGTTGAGATCCTTAACAGATGCTCCATGCCTCGTCTGGTCGAGCCCAGTCTGCGGCAGGAAATACAGCAGTTTTCTGGTAGGAGTTCCGATCTTCTAGAAATCATCAACCAGGTCTTGAAGACCAGATCCATTCCAGAAACTGGGCGCGCTTGATTCGCATGTTGCCGCACGACCTGAGTAAGACAGTAGACGGTCTCGACCTGGTCTCTGATCAAAGAGATCCTTGTTATCCGCCCAGTGCCACAACCTCACAAGATAACAAGCTGGCACAGACATGTGGCTCCTGCAACGGAAATGATACTGTACCGTAGATCACCAAAGTAACATATCAAACCCACTATCTCACCTCTCCCTCTCCACCACGTCACGTCCCATCCATCAGTCCTACCAGATGCTTATCGCGGATACACAAAAACGGAAAAGTCTTCATCCCTTACCACCCAACCCGGCTCCCGCCGCACGTGTTTCAGCTCGCCCCCACCGTGTGGCATGTGCTCCAGCGGAGTCCGCCAAGTCAGCCTCGCCGCTTGGCAGGCACCAGGGGCAGAAGTGGCTTTGATGATCGAGTCGTGGGGACAAAGTAATTTCGTGCGAACCAGAGACTTACCTTCCCACGAGGGCTTTGGGTTGGGAGGCGTGTGTGCGGTGGGTCGTGGATCTGTGGTGAAGTTTGTTTGCTTGACACACGTGTATGTGGGCGCCGGGCGGTGGTAGTTGGTTTTTGGGAGTGTTTGGGTTTACGATGCCGGAGATGAACCTTCGTGTGCGAGAGGAATGGTACGACTAAGGCAAGTTGGGATTTTGGGATGAGGGCTGGGCGTTCGGTCGGGAGTTTTGGGCGGTAGAGGAGGGAAGAGCCCTGAGAGGGTTTTTGACGACGTTGTTCGCGTTCTGGTACATGGCAAAGTCATCAATGTTGATGCTGGTAGGTACAAGGCAGGAAACCACAAGCGAGTGGAAGATTATATGGTGGAATCCAGGAGAGTGGTTGGCTTCTGGTAGGATAATTCTTAACCTTCGGCAGTCGGTCGGCTTTGCATACAAACTTTCACGGTAGCAAAAGGCAATGCACAACATGTTGATGTAGCTCAAAATAATCATTGGAGGTCAAAATATGTACAATGACCATGGCACTAGGCCTTTTCGAAAAGAAGAGCACGAAGCATAATCCTCGCTTGACAAATGCAATTATTGACCCTTGGTGTCAAACGCTTCCCAGAAGTAATCATTCCCGACAATCCCTTCGTGACAATACCACATGTCTCCTTCAGAACAATCGTGTCGCGTCAGACATCTAGCAGGCGGGGAGAGCGGAGAGCTTGCCCTGGGCACCACGGCAGTTGGCGGTGGTGGAGACCTTGGCGGAGGATCCGGAGCCCTTGGAGACACCCTTGTACTCCTGGCAGACCTTCTTGGACTTTCCGCATGAGCCGGAGATGGTGGCAACATCACCGTAGTTGGAGTTGATGCCGACGAGGTCGGAGGTCATGCCGTTAACCTTGACGTTCTCGATGACGGCGTTACGTGGGCCACCATTGTTGGTGCAGTCACCGCAGGCGCGGTAGAGCTTGCCGGCGCTGACGGCGGTGAAGCCACGGATGGTGACGGTACCACGGCCGTTGTGCTGGACGATCTTGTCCTTGGCGTTGGCAGCACCACCACCGGAGATGAGGACGTTACCGTTGCCGAGGGCGGAGATGGCGTCTTCGCAGACATCGCGGAAGAAGACGTTGGTCAAGGTGCAGGCACCCTTGCAGTGGACACCCTCGAGGGCGTTGGCGCCGATGATGACGTTGGAGAGGGAAGCACCATTCTCGAGGATAAAGACAGCGGAGTCGGAGCCAGTGTCGGCGTCGGAGTCGCATGCTCGGCCACGACTGAAAATCTGTTAGTTCAAATTCAATCATTTAAGGACCGGGAGGACGATCTCATATTCTTTGTAGCCAGCATTAAAGCTTCCGGAGATGGTAGAGGGCTTGGAGAGGGAGACAATGCTGCCGGAGCGAGTTGGGATGTTGAGAGTCTGAGCGAAACCCAAGCCAGCCAGGGAGGCGGCGACGACAACGTTGGTGAAGTGCATTTTGAAATGTAGTTTTGAGAGCTACGACCGGCGAAGCTTGTTGTGGAAGGGACTGAATGAAAGACTGGGAAGATCTGGGAATTGGATTGGCTTGAGAAGGACCGATTGTGATGGGAGAGACAGCGAGTCTTATATGTGATGCTGAGGACAGGATATCCAGCAAGGGTCCCTGCACGGTGAAATTCTAGTCGATGGAGAAACTTACAGGCCAAGCAGATAATCTTACCAGCAGATTCATGGGCGTGTGTATCACATTGTTAGAGGCGAGGCATGGGACCAAAGCCGACGACGGCGGAGGAGCACAGATTCGACACCGAAGAGGGATAGCTGCCAAGTGGAGCACAGTACGGAGATTTCCCGCAGGCTAGACCACGGGGCGTGGTTTGGGTGGCATGCCTCGTGGCTGCGTTGAGAGATGTTCCGTCTCGGACCAGCGTGAAGGGACATTAAGCGCAGGGGATGGTGCGGGGACGGCCAAGTTGGCTGGGCTAGGATGAGGAGGTTTCGTGAGGGCTCTTGGTGTTTCAGGATTATCAAAGCGAGCTTGTCGGGATCAAGAATGGTGGCCAAGTTGGACGTGCAGATGGAGTGCAGGGAACGCGCCCCGTCGGCGGAGGTCAGAGTTTCATGCCAAGTAGCCAAGAAGCCAAGCTTTGTGTCCGTCGGCGGACGATCCACAAGCAACAGAAAGGCAATTTCCCACAGGGACGCCGCATGGACTGTTTCACTGCCTCAAGTCAGCACAATCGAGTCAGCTGAGATCCAGAGATCGGTAGGAACAAGACCGAGATTGTGAAGTGATAGTAATCATAATACCTTTGCTTATCGTTGTCTTCATCGAGTGGCGATTCAAAGACAAAGCAGAGCTTGTCCAGGATGGTGGAGGGCTAGCGTTGGCTCAAGGATCCGTCGTCGATCTTCCTGCGCGTGACCAGATCAGGGGCGCTTACAAGTACACAGTGCCTCGGTCATAAAAACTCCGTGAATAAGATGCTGAAGGCTCGTATTGTCGATCCAAAACATGGAGTGCCTGGTCATTGGTGGCTTGTCGCATTTCAAACGTCGTCGCGCTGTACAAGCAAAGCCATCTGCAAGGCTAGCAGATCTATCACCGGGATCATGCTGTAATGCTCACCGTGATTACGGCAGGGGCCGAGGTGGATTCCGAGTGCATCTCGAATGATCCACAGCAGGATCCGATCTTTGCGATGATATTGAATGACTCGATTCAGGGGGAGGCATATACAGGCTCGCTTCTGCAAGTGGCCATGACAGGAAGTACGCGGACTTGTGCAGAAATTTGTGTCAACAGAGCACGGATGTCTCGACCGTGTGACAGTATGGTGACTATTGTTTGTGCTAGAAAGTCTGGTATCGTGGCGACGCGCTCAGGGACGATAGAACAAAGTCAAAATGAGCAGAGCCATGGCTGTTGTAGACTAGCCAGACTTGTCGCAAGAGGCGTGGCATGTTTCTGAGCATGGAGCAACCTAGAGCAAGGAGCATGAAAGAAGTCGAGGTGGCAGATGTCGTGGGAGGCGTCTGCACCCCAGAAAACCCACAGAAGCCCAGAAAATTCAATCGCAAAAGCCTATCGTTTTTTGCTCAACCCGGGGCTCCACTTTTGCATGTGTTTTTGGAGAAGGTATAGCCTAGTGATGTTCAATGACTACCACTGCAATGCTACATTTCGAGTCTCGACTTTTGATGACACTTTACCAGCCAGCACAAAAAATTATGGCAATACCCTTGGCTACACTAGATAACAACTAGCTGTTGGACTCGGTAGAATTACTACCGGGCAGTGATTGTAGCTTGAAGCTAAAGCCAGCCGAATTTGCTGGCTTTCTTGTAGTACTCAATGTCGATTTTGAGCCGCATTTCGTTATCACCATTGTGTCCCATGTGTTCCGGCATGTCAACTTCAAGTCAATATATTACCTGCGGCCCCTTCGAAATCACACACACGATGTCGGCATAAGAATCCGCAAAGATGATGCTATGTTGAGGGTCAGTTCAAACGAAAGCTGTCAAAGTCAAGTCCGCGCCCTTCGCAAATCTGCCTGCTGCCTTGACTCACCATCGTTCTTCCATCACCTTCCAAGTTCATATCTCTCACAACACAACAAGCGTACGCCGCTCCACGCTACTTTGTCGGAACCCGTATAAAGAAGCACATCCGGGTCAACGCGAACCGACTATCCTGCTCTGGCAAGCTACGGCTATCAGCTGCTTAGGTCGTCTAAGGCCCACAGACGTCACAAGTATAGCACCTTGCACAGCTTGGCTTGTTATGCAGCTACACACCTCTAACATCTAATGGAGCATGTCTTCGTTTTTCCGTCCGGCATCGGAAATAAGTGCTTCGGATGATACTTCAACCCAAAGTCTGGACTCGTCGGCCCAAATCAAGTCGACGACAACCAAGCCGGGAGAATTAGCTTCACATGGTCACACACACGGAGAATTTCCCCACGAGTTAGCTTCCAACTCTGCAGCTCCGTCGATAGCCTCTCAGCACTACCAGAACGTCTTGGTCCATGCATTACTCGAAGACAAGTGTCTGAACGACGTATGCCACGAACTAAACAACGCCAGTCTTCCGGGGTCCCCGCGATACACGAAAGATCATCCGCATGTTAGATCTCAGGCTACTGAAAGGTACCGAGCATTGACCGGGCAGTTGGCCACACACGGTCTAGTATCTTCCGGCTTGGAAGGTGATAACTTTCGCCACGTTCGACAGACTGCCAGGGATGGCTTATCTCTCCTATCACAGCAGCTCAACGCTTTGGACCTGTCAACTGAAGATTCTTCCGCACCCAGGTCTGATCGCCACCTCATTCGGCAACCCCTGAGGCGACTCCTGACCGAGTATCCTCAGACCACTTTCAGTTCAGAGCAAGATGGCTTCACAGGAGATAGGCAGATCTCGGGTCTTGCATCTCAGCTCCTGCCTGCACATCCTCTCCTTGACTCTACGAGGTACATGAGAGACTTCGATGAAGTGTGTATGCTTGGTAAAGGTGGCTATGGTAGCGTCTTCCAGTGCAACCATCGTCTCGATGGTCGTTCTTATGCAGTTAAAAAGATCGTACTGGGACCGACCGTCTTGAAGAAGGTCCAGCAAAGAGGAGAAGGTGAGCTGAACAACATCCTCAGTGAGCTCCGCACCATGGCCCGCATCGAGCATCCAAACATTGTAAGATACTTTGGTGGGTGGGTCGAATGGTCGAGAACAGACGCCGTCAACCAGACGTCTTCTTCTGAACAACCACGTTTGATCACTCAAGGTACTTCTGATTTAGGCTCCATCTCGGTATCCTCGACGTCACATAGTCATTCTCAGCAGATGCTGGCATACAATACCGGCGCAGGCGCTTCGCAAGGAGAAGACATCCTCTTCGAGCATAGCAATTCACAGCTGCAAGCTACTTCACAGCATGTCGCAGACAACCCATCAGATCCACCACTCGAAACCGAGCTTCGTCGCACACACACTCGTTCCACTCTGGCCACTGTTACCGATGAAAGTAACGACGTGGAAGAGATATCCAGACAATCTGTCATCATCGAGGCGTCCGAGACTGGTAGCGAACATGCACATCAAGACAATCAAGGACTATGCTTGACGTTACACATTCAAATGTCACTATATCCTCTCACACTATCGCAATACCTCTTTGCCTCTACCATCACTCTCGAAGACTCGCAGCTCAGTCTGCGCCACTGCTTCCATCTCCCTTCGTCGGTATCGATCATGCTGGCCATCCTGGACGGCGTGCAGCACCTCCACGCTCATGGTATTGTACACCGCGATCTCAAGCCAGCCAATGTCTTCCTCAAGCCGACCATTTGCATACCGGTCACAACACCAATGGGCAGCATCGACCCCCTGGCCTGCTCTGAATGTACCTCTCCATCTCCGGTATCTCCAAGCTGTATGGACACAAAATCACGACAGCTCCGCATGAGTATCTGCGTAGGTGACTTTGGTCTCGTCTCCGTCCTTCCACCCAGCGAGAGTGGTGCTGCAGCCACGAAGGAAGCTCCGGATCCTGACCGTCCAAAGCAGGTTGGCACCGAGCTTTATCGGCCCACTCAGCTCCATCCTCAACAAGCAGAAACGGGTCAAGCGCACGTCAGTCAGGACATATATGCTTTGGCAATCATCTTTACGGAGCTTCTATGTAGCTTCGACACCCGAATGGAGCGGTATGATGTTCTGTCAAGATTGCGGAAAGAAAAGCAACTACCGGAGATCCTAAAGAGCGACAGCAAGAGCAAAGTAGGAGCAGTCATTTTGAGGATGCTAGCAGTGGCGGAGGGGCATGAAGATGCAGGTTGCGAAGAGGTTAGGAAGTGGTTGCAAGATTTGCTGAAGTGAAGATATGATCACTCCAGGCTTCGGGACATCACGACGTATATATGACAAACACTATCAAATGAACAAGACCATGTAATATCCGATACAGTGATAGGATCTCTCGCGGATTCAGTATGTCCTCACTAACGCTAACATATGAATACGTTTGTCTGCTCTCTATACTCTACCACCAATGAACCATCGTTACGGCGCCACTCTAATCGTATCGCTATCTAACGAGACAGATCTGGCACTCCGCCTATCACCTTCTTCCGACAACCCTCCGTTCCCGTCCTCGTTGTGTAAGTCTTGAGGATGAGATAGTTTGTGCGTCGCATCGTGCCCATTGTGATGGGAATGATCCGGTGGCTCCTCCTCTTCAGCCTTGCGGATAATACCTTGATCATTACTCATTGCTGGTTCCGTCGGCCCATCCAGCATCTCCAATGCAGGATCAAGCGCAAACGTCGCTCTTGTAGACCTGTGATCCTCGTAGCTCAACCCAGTACCATTATGCGCCTTACCTAACCCAACATCCGCTTCCTCTAGACTCGGATCCAGCACCAATTGCGGAGGCGACTGCTCCTCCCACTCATCCCTCGGATGATACTCCCCATCATACCGCTCCTCCACATACCCCTGCTGACCATACCCATTCGTACTAGCCTGATACCTCGCGTCCAACAAATCATGCCGTCCATACCCTCCTCCATCCTTCCCTACCCCATCCTCCTGCAACGACCCTGATCCATTCAAATACCCCTCCCCTTCTTGCCCCCTATGCATCCTCTCCGCTACTCCCTCCCTCTGTAAGCGTTGATAGATCGAGACTTCCTCGCCTGCATAATCATCATACCCTCTTCCCCCAGCACCTCCTATCGCTCCATTTCCTCCAATCACCCGATGACCATAGCCCTCCCCCATTCCAATTCCAGAAGTAGAAGCAGACCCGCCGCCATACACATCACCACCCGCAGCCCCAGATCCAGATCCCGATCCCGACCCGGGTCCGAAATAAGTACAATCTAGCCGCCTCTCCTTACACCGCCCACACGCCGGTCGTTGCAGGTCACACCGCCGCTTGGAACGCCGGCAGGGCTCGCAGTTGCGTTGGCGGGGTGTGGCTGGCATAGCGCACTACACCAAGAAGAAAAAAGGGAAAGTCAAAGCCCCGGGTTGAGCCCAATCTAAGCCCCAATTCAGAGACCTCAGCGATTGATGCTGCGATTCGAAACAAAAGACGAGGGAGAGCCAGAGAGGCGGGGAGTAGTGTCGGCCAAGAGATTGTCTAGAGAGTGATGAGTTTGTCGGTCACGATACGCGTGAGGGGATGGGAGGGGCGAGCATCGGCGCTGATATGCGATGGGGTGGATGGAGGTGGTGGCACGAAAGTTCTCGGGCTCGGGAATGTCAAGGCTGGGGGGGCTCTAGCAAGATGTCCAGCGCTGTCTTTTGTGAGTGTTCGGGGACGCGTCGTCGGTGTGACGGTGGGGCCAATTGGGCGTGATGGAACGCGACGAAGGTGGTTGCGGAGCGGAGGAGTGAGTGGATGGTGGGGGCGGGGACTGGTTGTGTTTGAGTTTGGGAAGCACAAGGGCTGCCGGATTGACTTTCACACACACGCTGTTGTTTTGTCGTGATGAAAGTGTCAAACGTCGTCAGAGGTATTGGGAAATACTTTGAGAAAATAATATTCATGCGTCAGGGTGGTCCCGCCGAAAATGATGCATCAACAAGACGTTTCGCGAATTGTGGTGGGTTGTTGGTGGTGGAGGTGTGATAGGACATTATTCAGGTGATTATCTACAGTCAACAACGCCTCTTCTCCAATGCTCCTGGTATTTCCTACGCCGGTCCAATCTCTTCAATCCCTCGTCGAACAACGAAGATCATTGGATAGCAGAAATGAATGTGGCTTCAGTGAAGAGAGTTCCTCTTTCCTTCTTCTCCTCACCATTGATCTTCAAGGTCAGCTCGACTTGCGGAGCATACTGTACATATTCAGCTTTCTGATCAGTTTCATGGTGATATACAAAGTCCATACCTGATAAATGTACGGCTTAGTACCCGCCGCGCTCGCGACAATAGCCTTGACAAATGCAGGCACTTCAGCCATGACATCAATCTTGTCCAGACGGGTGCCATACGAGTCCTCGAGTAGTGCGCTGTTGTCCGAACCTGGTGCCCACTCGAACTTGAATGCTGTCGGCTCAAGCCACCCAGTCTGTTCATCGGCCTTTGTTTGAGTGTGCTTCGCGACATTGTTGGCTCCTGCAAACACGATCTTGCCATCCACAGCGACACCTCCCACAGTCACAACAGTGGTTCCGTAAGAAGGTGGAGTGGTGAAGTCCATCATGACAGCTGAGTAGGTTGGAGATTGAAAATTGACAAAGTTCCATCGAGCGGCTGCGTGATGTGGCTTCATGCCCTGAATGGCGTGGATGAAGAGAGCCCGACCGCCAAAGTCGACAGGGCCTTCTTGGGTCAGTATGCTGCCCTCAGCCTTGCATCTCGGCCAGAAAGCGTGCATCATGTTCCCCCATGGCTTTGCTGGATCGGTACCGTAGTAGCTGTTTCCATTCTTGCCTACCACAAATCCCGGCGAAATTTGTGATACCTTGATATCCACCGCGCTCGACTTGTTCCGTGTGCTCTTGATGTGGTATGTACTGCCGTCCTCCGATAAAGTCACGGAACACCCGTCTGCCTTGAAGCTGAAACCGCCGTCGGTGAAGTTGTAATTCTCGAGCTGATCTGACGCCCACAAGTTGGGCTTTGATTGTCCAGGATAAATGATCTTTGAGCTGAATTGAGCCGTCTTGCGAATGCCTCCAACGTTGCTGTAGATAATCTGCGCCAGACCTATATGACCGCTGTCGGCTGTAAAGTAGAAGCTCTGTGTCTCGACGCATGTGCTATCCTTGACTATCCACTTGAGGTCCTCTCTCTTGAGCTCTGTGAAGGGGGTGGTTTTTGCTTGCTCGGTGACGGTCTGAATGGCAGAGGGACCATAGATGGGCTCTTCTGTGCCGGCTACATTGGCGAGCCTGCGAGAAGGTCAGCACGACAAGACTCATTAGTGCTAGGACGGTGATTGCTTACTGTTGCTTCGCCCAGTTGAACATCTTGGCGGGATCGTGCGGGCTCAGTGAAGGCCGAGAATAGAGATGTGGCAGGTGCTATTTACAAGAGTGCGAACAGTCGCCAATGGGATTATGTGAGGCGATAGAGCGGTGATCACGCAATTAAGCTGGTGTGTGCAAAAGGATAAGGAGTGAAGTTGAATTCACGTGCCTGGCAGCGGCGCATTATTTGGTTCTTACCGCTTTGGGCTCCCTTGGGCCGTGATGTAATGCGGCCCTGATCTTCACCGCAACCCGCAGATATGCCGGTGCTCTACCTTGCGATAGATGTAGCTCTCAAATAACACTAGTAGACCACAGCCTCAACGCCTGAGGCAAGATTCCAGTCATCAGGAGTTCCAATGCTGTTGGCCACTGCTCGCTCCCTCGTTGGGATGAGCATAGTCGTGTCCGCTTTGTTGAAGCATCAAAGTCCAACCTGGCGGCTCAACCCGGCGTGGGATGATCATATTATGCTCAAATGCTCGAGGCGAGTGCCCGCTTGAGGACTCCTGCTCGATTGCAAGTGGCACCCAATATTTGAGGCGATACAAAGGGCAAACCCAGCACATCCCTATGTATTGACTCGATGACCGTCCCAACAGCCCATCAAATATTGAGGAGCAGTAGTCGAACCAATAGAGTGACACGTGCATTCCCGGCTATACGGAATGGAAGATTTCCAGAAAACAAGGCCTTGGCATGGCGCAAGAGTGCAGAACCCCTCCATCAAAGGCCGAGGGGTGACCTGATCCATCTCTCAAATTGCAGGTCGTCCAAGTGTGCCAGACACAAGCCGACCCTCGATGTCTCTCGGATGGTTCAGGGAATAAAAGCAGCAGACTACCTCGGTCATATCCGAGGAACGACGGCAAGCAACAGAGCCGTCAGCAAAGACGTTGTTGAATGATCAGGTCTTGTCTCTTGTAAAATTTCCTTTTTTTTGCGCATCGAGTAATCCGCGGCTTTGGTGGGGCAGAGATCAGAAACCAAGGGACTTTGTCTAATCTGACCTCCCGACACACCTACCTCTATCCATCATCATCCTTACGACCATTACTGCCACGAATAATCTGCCGCCCGCTCTCCTACCATCGCTCGACGTCACTGCAATTGACATTCTCTCCAACGGCTGCATTGCTGACAGTCCATCGTCCATCTACCTCGCACCAGTGCCGACCTCATCCAGGGTACGCTGAAACGCGTCAACCCTGACCGACACGGCTCAAACACAATTGTCCTCAGGCAATATTGACGCATTCCTACCCTCGTCCGCATATTCTGCTTTCCTCTGTGTGCCAATAGGCACATCCGAGACCGATATCGACAAGCCAGTGCAAGCTCCAAGCTATGGCAGAACAGGAGGTCAAGGACCAAGAAGGCCAGCAGGGCGTGCGATTCGCATCCAAGAATGAGGAGATATCTCCCGAAGTCAGCCTAAGTCCAGTCGCGACACTGACAGGGGAGCGCGGCAAGGAGAAGAGAGAGCTTAACCCAGAAGCCGAGGAAGAGATTAAGCAGCTCAAGGCCAATCTTCAGAAAGCGGTCCAGTCGCAAAGATTAGAGGCCTTCTCCTTCGAGCCCGTCTCGTTACCAAATTCACAACCAGTGTCACGAGTAAGAAAGCTCAACTCATAAACCCTACCAAACTGACCATTTCAGGTACCCTCGGGGTCAAGACTTGCTTCCAAAGTATTACCAGCAGGCTCGCTGGCAGGCACCCCGCGAGCCTCCCCACCACATTCCGCCGTGCACTCACCCCCCCTTACCCCTGCTAGTACCAGCCGAGATGGCAGACCTCCCACCAGCATTCCTTCCATTTCTCTCACCCAAAGAGCTCGGGCACAAGCAGACACAGTCACACCACAGCGATCAAGCTCGCCAGATGCCAAATCATCTAGGTCACGACCTTCATCCGTCTCTGGTGCTGGCGGCGTCATCGGCTCACAACCTCGACCAGCTCCTCGATTCTCAATTGGACCTTCGGCAGAGTCAGGGCCACCATCAGAGGATCCAAGTCCAGCTCCTACTCCCGGTACTCAAACACCATCTGCGGAGAAATCGCACAGAGAATCGAGCTCTATACCATCCGAGAAGTCTCCAGATGACTCGAAGCGGGTTTCTCCAACCACTACCAGAGAGTCGAGAGAAGCAATGTTCAGATTTGGCAACAGAGACCCTCGACATGGGTACAGCACCTCGAGCACGAACGTCACACTTGGTCAGCCAACATTCAGCTCAGCAAGCTTAAGTGGACCAGGGACTGGCTCTTTGATCAACAACCCTCAATCAAGTAGTGGATCTTCCATCAACCAGCTCAAACCCGAGGATAAGCGAATGAGTTTCTTTGGTACAGCAAAGTCAGAAAAGTCGGAAGAGCATCACAAGGAGAAGGCTTCTAGCTCGAATCTTAAGCGCTTCTTCAAGTTTGGACACAAAAAGGATAAGGACAAGGATAAATCCGAGAATGGTACCAAGACACCACCGAATGGTACTATACCCTTTGCCGACGATCACGGTCTCGAGTCGAAATATGGCAAATTCGGAAAGATGCTAGGATCTGGAGCAGGCGGTTCTGTCCGACTGATGAAGCGGACAGCTGACGGCAAGACATTCGCGGTCAAGCAGTTCCGGAATCGACATCCATACGAGAGTGAGAAGGAGTACAACAAGAAGGTGACATCCGAGTTCTGTATTGGATCGACACTTCACCACGGCAACATTATCGAGACAATTGACATTGTGCACGAGAAGGGAGTCTGGTACGAAGTCATGGAATACTGTCCTTACGATCTGTTTGCGACAGTCATGACCGGCAAGATGGGTAGGGACGAGGTAACGTGTGCAACGCTACAGATCTTGAGCGGAGTCATGTATCTGCACAGTATGGGGCTGGCGCATCGTGATCTCAAACTGGACAACGTCGTCATCAATGAGCATGGGATCATGAAGATCATCGACTTTGGAAGTGCGACTGTCTTCAGATATCCATTCGAGAACGACATTGTTCTTTCGACAGGTATGAAGGCCATTGCTCTCGAGATATCAGCAGCTGACATCTACAGGTGTGGTTGGTTCCGACCCGTATCTCGCCCCAGAAGTGTACGACAATACCCGATACGACCCGCAGATGGCCGATATTTGGTCAATAGCCATCATTTTCTGTTGCATGTGCTTGCGCAGATTCCCTTGGAAGGCACCGCGGATGACAGATAATTCTTACCGACTGTTCGTGTCGCCGCCGGATCCTGGCCAGGATGAGCTCCTGAACCCATCAAGAAAGTCTTCGCAACCCTCCTCGAGGACCACGACCGAAGGCTCAAGCGACACCCACCACCACCATCATCACCATCACGAGAAGAAGGAAGAGAAACCGCATCCGACTGGCGGCGAGCAGCCCACAATCAAGGGTCCCATTCGCCTGCTCAGACTGCTACCGCGGGACACCAGACACATCATTGGACGAATGCTGGAGCTCGATCCTAAGAAGCGAGCAACACTGGAGGAGATTCTAGAGGACAATTGGGTGGCCAATGCTTTGGTATGTCGGCAGGAAGAGGGCGGTGTCTGCTATCATGCTCCGAACCACCGACATCACCTTGAAGGTAGCGGACAAAGTCTGGTCACGTCTAAGAAGTAGACCAACCTAGACGGATCAAAGGACGCAATTGGAGGTCCTGCACCTCGAGGGAGGATCTCAGAGCACCTACCGAGTGACCACTCGGCGCCGCAGCAGACCAGTGCACCTGGGCCATCATTGCGTGATGTGCCACCGAGAATGAGACCGAGTCGTCAAATATTTCGGAGAAGACAGCAGAGGTCGGATGAGAGCGATGACAGAAGCGTGTGTCCACCCAGCTGATACGTCGCATTGATCGTCGTCACGCCATGCCAAGTTGGACGAGGAGATACGACAGCAAGGATAGCGAGTGATAATTCATGCAGAGGCGCTGGTGTAACGGGACGGATGGTACTATTTTGTACAGATGCTGCCAGCATAGCAACTTTCTTGATCATCGCACGCAAATTGTGCGAAGAGTAATAAATTCAGTAATGAATACAGACCATCTTTTCAACGATGATCAGTCAAGGTTCGCTCTACCAACGCCGCGTGGCAGATACATTGGCCTTGTGTTTCAGAAAAGACGCCAATCGGCTCAAGTAGCTACGTACCCCGTCCGAACCACGCAGATCATCGCATGTGTTCTTTATTGGAATGCAGAGGCGACATGCTACACCTCGAAGGATGCAAGACGTGTCGCGCACGCATCGCTCCTATCAGCGGCGACGAGTCTGTAGCACAAGCGGCATCATGCAGTCGAGGAGAGCTTTATCTCTGTCTCGCACCAGCTTTATCTCGACCAACTATAGCTCTCGGAGATCCATGACCTCATGCCCACAGTCTAGCAAGTCTACCCCTCCACGCCGCACCGGAGCAGGACCAGAGGAGCCCTACCGGCGCGCCTTGGGAACACCCACGAGCAGAGCTCTCCGCCGCGCCTCTCAGCCTTCTCCCCGTGCTTTGTCGTGGTTGAAACACATCATTGGCTGGCGATCCAACTGTCCATTGCCACGCCAGCGCTTCACGATAACGGATGCCCGGATCTTGTGTGGTAGCGATCCCCAGCATGTGAAGATCATTCGACATCAGGCTGGGGTCGGATCATTCGTTCTTGTGATCTTTTTTGTTAGTTAAACGGTCCCGGCCACTGACGGGGGTCTTCATGTCATGGACAAGGTCGGACGTAAGACTGTTTGAAAGCACACACCCTCTCCCTTTTCCCTCTCGTCTCCCTTTTCTATCTTTGTTCCAACGCGCGGCTAGGGCGTCCGAGTGGCAGCGAGTGGCACGAGTGGCTTCATCCACCTGAGACCTGAGACCAAAAAGACCGAAAAGACCTCGAACGCGGCTGGAGTCTATCGAAACTCGAGCACGTTATCACCCTGCGACCACCCCTACCATCCCTCCTTGTGAACTATTCACCGCGCCGCACGTTGGGTTATCAGTTCATATTTGCTTTGTATTCCCATCGTTTCTTCTCACATCACCATCGACGACCCATGGGTTGATTGGATTCCCATTCGACGCTCGGCTCTCAATCCCGAGTCAACTCCAACCTTGATCTGGTCTAGCCGGACAAGACGAAAAATGCCCCGCCAGCTGCCCCCCGACGTGCGGCACAGGCTTATTATAGAGCAAATCACCGCGCGACAGGGGAAGGTGCAGACAACTGCTACCACACCTGCATCAGCGACATCATTCAGCAGACTATCCCCCAATTACTTGCAGGACACGAGCAATGGCTTTCTATCACCATGGAACTCAACCGACGGAGCACTGACAGAAAAGCTCCCCGGGCTTAAAGCTAGCAAAAGTGAGTGCCGCACATCCAGCCCACGTGCTCTCACAACTCGACCTCAACCTCACATCCACTCCTCTCCCCAAAAATATTTATACTAACCTTCCTCTCCCAGCATTCCTCTCCTCCCTCCGCACCAACCTCTCCCTCCCCGACTGTCCCTCCCCAGCCCACTCCCCAGCCCTAACACCACAACACCCAGCACCACTCATCATCTCCTCGACCCTCCCCCCACCCGCCTACAGAACAACATCCACCACCTCCCTCGCGCAGATGGACCTCGACGCCATCCCCCCTCCCCCCCAACCCCGCACGGCCGACGACCCCTCCCACCGCCTCGACACGGACCCCGACTCTCCCCCCCAACTCACCACCTACCTCACCACTTCCCGCGAGGGACGCCTCGCCGCGCTACGCCTCGTCGCCGACTCCGTGGCGCAGCAACGCTCCATCGCGGCACGAAGCTTGATTTTCAACCCGCTTTGTGTGGCTGTCTTCGTCGCTGTGTGCGCCGCGGTGGTAAAGTGGCAGTACCGCTCTTCCTCGGACGTCGGGATCGTAGCCACCACGCTCGCCGGCGTGGCGATGGCGGCGTTGGTGAGCGTGAGGTGGGCTTGTGGGGGTTATATCGATGCTGCGGAGGGGGTGGGGGAGGGGTGGATCGAGGGGAGGGATGTGTGGGTTAGTAAATACGGGGAGGAGATAATCGGGACTGTGGTTGTGGGGTGGGAGGATGGAGGAGGTGGGACAAGGAGGAGGGGGAGTAGTGCTTCTGATCATGGGCGGGAGGGGTTGAAGAGACGGGGAAGCGCGGATGGGGAAGCGGAGAGGGACAAGGGGCATGCGAGGCGGGGGAGTAGTGGGAAGAGGAGGAGGAGGAGGGCGGAGATTGTCGCTTGGACGGTGAGGTTGAGGTATAGGGGGAAGGGGATTGGGGAGGGCTTGTTGGAGGCGGTGGTGGATGAGGCGAGGGCTAGGGGTGGGGAGGTGGGCTTTGCGGAGGGGCATGCTAGTGAGTTGATCGATTGTGTATGGTTGAGGGCGATGCTGACCAACGGTATAGATTCTACGAGAATTCTTTGGAATATGTTCAACTCGCCTTTCGAGAAGAAGGAGAAGAGGGCCGTCGTTGCGCTGCAGAATGTCTGGGAGAGCAGAGGGGGAAAAAGAAAGAGGTGATGATTATATGTTTGGACGGACCCATGGTAACGGATAGATGGTAGCTTCTGGAGATACCCACTTAGGTGTTTGGTTTTCTTATAATGAATGAGATACGTCTTCACCCTTACTCGCTGTGTCGATGCCGAATGGGCTCGGATCGTTGCACGCTCGACACGAGAGCACCGATATGTCCTTGGTGAGATGAAGGGGTTTCCGTGAGTCTCCGCTGTGATGGCGCCATGACCAAGTTCAAGATCGCTGTCGTGGTTCTATGGTATGCGATACTAGGAGAGCGAAACCTTCTGCCGTGATCAGGATAGGGCAAGGATTTTAAGTTCCGCTGACTTCTGACGACCACTCTACCTGACCACATCCACCACCTGCCACTTTCCTCTGAGTTGCTTTCAGCCAGTCAATGCAGTAGGTATTGCCATCTCATCTCTGTTGTCCTCATCCTTGCTCTTAGCCCCTTGGTCGAAAAGCCCAGTGAGTACCATCTAGGGCATGTCCATCTACCACCATCGACCAATGTCCCACCTTCCTACCTCAGGTCCTGTCCTCACCTCCTGCGGCACAGCTCATTCATATACAAGCTCGACCCTCATTCTTGTAAGCGAGCTTATCCTCCACCCCGGCCTTGGCAATCTCACCCTCCCGGCCGTGATTCGCTTCCAAGACTTCCCCATCCGTCCCCTTGTCATCTAACCGATCTGCGTCCTTGAAAATTCTCCAGCAATCAAACCATCCTCTCTGCTGTCGACATCCACAAAGCCACCCTCTTCAGCGGCGTTTGACAGCGGGAATGGCGGGATCCCCTGGTGATCATTGGCAATCAAGCGTGCACAAACGTCTTGGCTACGACGCTAGCATGAGTCCCCCGACGGGTCGTGTAGCTTAGGGCAAATGCTCTGTATAGAAAATAGAAAATAAATACTTCGAGGTAAGCATGGTATGCCCTCTCGTCTCTTCAAGCCTCATCCCTCCCTGTATTGCCCACCATGCGTGTCATCCCCCTCGTCACCCTCGCCACCACGGCCCTCTCGGCCGCCATCGAGCGCCAGACCACCCCCCTCCCGCAATACTCGACCATCTTCACCGACGCCTTCATCCAACGGGGCATCCCCGCCAACAACCGCTACGAAAACGCCGTCTTCCACCGCGCCGTCGAGCTCGTCGCCGCCGCCACAGGCAACACGACCTACACCACCTGGCTCAAAACCCAACTCGACCGCAGCGTGACCCCCAACGGCACCCTCCTCGGCTACCCGGCCTACCCCTTCTCCCTCGACGACGTCCGCATCGGCACCATCCTCCTCGACCTCGCCGCCCGCTACCCAACGGACACCCGCTACCGCGTCGCAGCCGACACGCTCCGCGCCCAACTCAACAAGCCCGGCTTCCGCACGCCATTGGGGGGCTTCTTCCACCGCTTCCCCACTTACCCGAACCAAATGTGGCTCGACGGCATCTTCATGGCCGACGTGTTTTACGCACAGTACACGGCTGCATACCAGCCTGGCAACGTCACGGCCTGGGACGATATCCTCCTCCAGTACGAGCTGATCGATGGGCGCACGCGCAACAACACCACCACCAACCTCCTCGTGCATGGCTACGACGAGGGCAAGACGGCCGTGTGGGCTGATCCAGTCACGGGCGCGGCGCCAAACGTCTGGGATAGAGCGTTGGGGTGGTACCTCATGGCGCTGGTGGATGTATTGGACTACTTCCCGAAGAACCACAAGGGACACGAGATCCTGCTTGGGTTCTTCAAGACGGCAGCGGAGGGGGTGTTGAAGGCGCAGGACCAGGCGACGGGCGGGTGGTGGTTGGTGATGAATGAGCCGTATCCTGGGCGGAAGGGGAATTACATCGAGAGTTCTGGGAGTGCGATGTTTGTTTATGCGTTGCTCAAGGGGGTGAGGTTGGGGTATATTGGGGGGGAGTACGTGGCGCCGATGAAGAGGGGGTATGAGTACCTGGGCAACACGTTTGTCAAGAGGAATGAGACGGATGGGTTGGTGGATTTGACGGGGACGGTGGTGGTGGGGAGTTTGAATAGTAATGCTAGTTTCGAGGTGAGTATTGTTGAGAGAGGGGTGGGGATGAATGCTGACGTGGATAGTACTATACTGGAGTGGCGACGCAGATTAATGATCTCAAGGGCGTGGGTCCGTTTATTTATGCTAGTTTGGAGTATGAGGCTCTGGCATAGGTATGAGTGGGAGGGCATGGACAATGGAAGGAATAGAGGGATAGACATTGGTAATTTGAATCTTCTCACCACGTCTGCTTTGCCTCGATGCTGGCACTGTCACACATCTTGTGGGCATGAGGTAGCCTTCGCACATGCGAACTCATCTCTCGTCTTAATGGTTGGGGAGTTGGTGGAGAAATCCGGAAGAGGTAATAAGGGCGGAGTCACGACTGCAGTAATTCATGACCACACCACGAAGACAACATGAGTTAGCTTTCCCCAAGGCTTTCATTTCCATATCTGTCCGAACTGTCCTTCCCCCGTTCCCATCCCTGAATTCCCCTCTCTTCCAAACTTCACAATCGATCAATCCTCCTCCTATCACCATCATTCCTCCGCATCACCTCTTCATGCGTCAACCATCGTCAACCATCGTATCTCCTCCATCCCCTCCATCAAAACGTCATCTACTTCGCATGCGTAACCCCCCAGCTAGCCAAGACATTGTTGATAGCAGGCGGCAACTGGACCTGGTGACGCAGACCTTGGCCGGGAGCGACGTCGGCCCAGCCACGGGGGATGAGGTGGACAGGCTTCGGTGCCGGAGCGGGGGCGGCGAGGGCGAGGCCTGAGAGGGCGGCGGTAAGGAGGATGGTGGTCTTCATTTTCGGTCTTCTCTTTATTTCTGGGGATTGGTGTGCTTGAAGGGGGAAGGGGTGAGATAGGGGGGTGAAGGGGTGGAGGGGCGGAGGGGTGAGTGCTGGGGGTGATGAGGTTCAGGGGTGAGGGGGTGAATGGAGGCGTAGATGAGGGAAGATGGGTAGGTGCTTGTGTTTGTGGATGTGCTGGTGCAGGTGCAGGTGTATGTGGTGGTGAATGGGACTGTGTACGTGAAGGTGGTGTGGATCAGGAAAGGTCAGAGAAGGACGTGTAGGGTATGGGTGTGGAGAATGTGATCGGGAGAAAAGTGATGGTGCGGATGACGTTTGAGGGAGGGAGAACTGTGCAGTGTAGGTGCTCGAGAATGATTGACAAGGAGGACAGGTGCTAGTGCTCGGTGGTGGAAGAAGGAGCTGAGGCTCTAATGAAAGGCTTCAGTTGTAGCTGGAATGAACAGATGCTCTCCAGGAGGGTCGGATGTGAACGAATGGATCGACGAGCAAAAGAAAGAGACTATGCGGTACAGAGATGTACTTATGATGCAAGGAGCCATTACTCAGTGGCAAGATAGCTAGGGCTAGCCAATACTACCTGCTACTGTAACGGCCGGGTGTCAGTTTAGAGTAGGACCAGGAAGTCGTTTGCAGCGTAGATGGGAAAAAATGACCCTCGTTCTGTAAACTGGCAGTCTCGATGTTCAAGACTTTATCGATACATTGGCAACGGTCGATTCCATGAATTGCCCAATGCGAGCGAGAGTTCGTTTGGTTCACGTGGTGTCAACGGCGGAAACGGTGGCTGACGCAGATGTCAGCTGGTCGTGCGGAGAAGACAAGCGATATCGATGTTGGTCGAAGAAGGGCATTGAGAATGTCTTGGGGACATGTTCATCTGACATGTCGTTATTGTATCAGAGAAGGTCGAGTCGGCAAGTGGATGCGGATTTGGACGGCAGCTATACCGAGGCAATCATCTTGCTCGACGCGAGAAGTCCTACCAGACTGCGACGCCAGATGACTCTTGCCTGGTGTAGCAGTACAAAGCTCTGCCAACAAATCGTTCGATGTGCACTATTCCTTTCCAACAGGTCAGCGGGTAGGCTGGCTCTGGTAGGACTTTTGGTGGAGCCGGCAGAGTTTCGTGCCCGAGGTCTGAATGGCAACTTGGGTACGTCCAACTTCCTCCACGCCATCCATTCACCCTCGCCATTCGTCACGTCCTGCCCACGGGCTGGTTGCTCCAACCATTGGAGAGCGACCTGGTAGGTAAGCCGCATTCATCACGCATGGAGGAGAGCTGCTCTTCAGGTCCACATCTCCGTGCTTCGTACCCTGTAGGTCGTCGTTTCAGATTGACAATGGACGCACATCCGGACCTCGTCCGGAGGAAAAGATCAGCATTTTCTGTGTGACGACGTCCTGGTAGGACCAACAGCTCCGTCTTGAGGCAGGATTGCCATATTTCACCTTCACGCTCGTCTTTTCTACGTGCACTTCTATCAACGCTGGCCGTCAGTCCTTCCTTGGTTGCTTCAACACACTCGTTCTTTCCAGCAGAGATTGCAAGTCCTCTAGCTACCTCTTTACCAGACCCAGAACCTCGAAAGGAGTTCCAACCCCAGACATGCGGCATTTCGTCTCGTCGCTTGTGGCGGCGACTCTTATGCATACTACCAGGGCTATCATAGGAGGTCAGCCAGCCGACGAGTCGTTTGCTTACACCGTGGCGCTCGTACAGCCGCGGATTGAGGGCAATCCTCGTGGATACACATCATTCCTTTGCGATGGCATCCTCGTGTCGCCCACCGCTGTCATTACCGCGACTGAATGTACGTCCTGGTTGCGCGCTGAGGACATCTCTATCAGGAGTGGTCTTACTGCAGAAACGCAGCAGAACACGACCGTGTCCGAGATCATCACACTGCAGCCGCTCAATTACACGACCTTGAGCTACAACTTGGCGGTTCTCCGCCTCTCCTCGCCCATCAATGACATCGAGCCTGCCCAACTAGCCCAGCCGGTCCCGACCGAGTACCCTGCCGGACCAGGCAGAGCCCGCCTGTCCGCTCTCCGAATCTTTGGCTGGGGTCCTACCACAAATGGCACACAAAGTATCTCGTCGACCCTAAACTACGCTCCAGTGGATACCATCAGTGCTGGAGCATGCTCCGAGAGACTAAGCACGTGCGGATTCACGTTGAATCCGACGGAGAAGCTATGCACGTCGAGCGATGGCAGGGGTGCTGCTGCCTTTGGGGATGTTGGAGGACCAGTCGTCGATGAGGAGGGTGTGGTAGTTGCTATCATCTCTGGCAATCCGACTTGTGCACAGCCGAACGGCATAGGTCTGAAGCTCAAGGTCAGCGATCCCAAGATTGCCAACTTCATCAAGCAGCATGCGGAGCTCCTAGAGACCGAGGCAACAGTGTGATCGAGATGGGTGAGTGCTGGACACTCTTCATTTGTCCTGGACGAGATATGATTATGAGAGATACGAGCTTTTCGATTCACCAGCAGTCGTTACCCAATGAAACTTCATATGTCATTCAATCGAAAGCCTGTCTGACTTTCATAACGTATCTGCAGGGGGTGTCTGGTCTGGGTGGGAAAAACGTGAAACTGAAGGCATCCAAGCGAAAAGCACCGCCGCGAAGGATCAGCCTTGGCACTGCGAGCACTTTCACCCCTTCCTGCCCTGACTTACATTGTTTGCCTTCCGTGACATTCACCACATGCAAATCTTGAGTACTTCTAAGAGTCGCGTGTGGGAGATGCTGCCTTCACAAATCCCTCCCGTAGCTCACCATGGCTCGTACACTGCCGTGGAAGAAGGCGGCGAGCTCCTCGACGCCAAATCCTACCAGAACTCGTCGACCACCTGCTGCGAATGGTAGTACCACACCAAGAAGAAGGCGATACCCTGCCCGCCGCGATGAGGATGTCAACACCACAGGCGTCTCTACCCCAGAAAGGAGGGCACGCATGCGATCTGGCCGTTCGCCGTCGACTTCACCTCCGCCGGCTCCCCCCGATCAAGAGCCAATGAGAGAAGGCTATGCCGCCGACGATATCTACATGATGGTTGAAGACGAGTTCCAAACTACGGCCAAGTTGTTCACACAGCACTTGCACCATGCCGAATATAAACGCCTGCAAAGATTGGCAGGAGAACGGGAATCCGCGGCGCCTGCAAGACCACCAGACCTCCTGGGACAATTTGGTATAGGAACCGATGGTTCCACAAGGAAGAGGGCGTGGCGACCAAAGCAAGACTCGGATAATGAGGATAACCTGACTGTCGGGGACCCGACTCTGGCTGGACTACTGGACAGTCCGAGGAAGCAACAGGTCATGCTGAGGCGAGAAGCAGCCGATGCAAGCCCGACACCGACATCTTCAGGAGTTGCACAAAGTCCAGGAATAGTGAGTGCGCGGCCACACAAAGCGGAGGTACTACCAGCGCGCTCGGAAGCACCGAAGAACAAACCAGCGCCTACAACAATTGCTCTTGAAGGCAGCGACACCGAAGATGGCGATGACTTGGACGCACCCGTCCGGAAGCAGGAAGCGCGACTAGCTAGCCGGCCTGCTCCCAACAATACCTACCAGACTTGCGCCAAACCGAAATCGATCATGGCTGCTTTTACAAAGAAGAGCATTAAGGAAGAGCTCGAAGACGAGGACGACCTTGATCTTACTAGCTCGAGAGGACTTCGGGATCACTCAGAAACTACCAAGGAGTCGCAAGCTAGTAGGAGCAGCGAAAACGTGTTGTCAAAGTGGCGGGCACGAAAGATCAAGCGAGAAAAGGTCGAGGACGAGGACGAAGCCACGCTTAACGAGATACCTACTTTCATGGTCTCATGATTTAAGATACCCCATAGAGCGAGCATTGAATGACAGGATATGGATTCTTGAGGATCCTGAAACCACCAGATTTATCTTCATTACTGCACGTGGCACTGCCACGACATCTTCATTCCTCTTAGTAGGGATTCTGCTGCTTCTAGACCTACCACTTCTCCAACATCGGCCTAATGTCAATCTCATTCGTGAACGTCGTCTTCGGCTGCGTATGCAAGTTCCAATACGCATCCGCAATCTACCTCTCATTAGCCTTCCTAGCCCTCGGGAAAACTCCACGTGACTTACCCCTTCAGCACTGATCTTCGCCTCAGGAGGCTGGTCCTTCAACCACTCCTTGGTACGAGGAATGTCGATCACACCATCAATGATAGCGTGAGCGACGTGCACGCCTTTGGGGGCGAATTCTCGCGCCGTGCTCTGGGAGAGGGCGCGGAGAGCGTATTTCCCTGTCGAGAAGGAGGACATCAAGGCGTTGCTTTTGACTGAGGCGGTGGCGCCAGTGTAGATTATAGTTGGCGGGTGGGGATTGCTTGAGGACGAGGCGGTTTTGAGGAGGTGTGGGAGAGCGGCTTGGGTGAAGAGGAAGGCGCCTTTGCTGGGCAAGGGTCAGTAAGGAGGTAGCTAAGGAGCTATGCGATCATGATGGATGGAGAGGTGGTAGATCGAGGGCTCTAGGGACTCACGTGCTGACATTGAAGCCTGCCACGAACTCCTCTTCGGTCAGGTCTAGGATGCTCTTCCTGAAGAATCTCCCGCTTGCGTTGAAGACGGCTGCAGCACATCCTTCGGAGCCAAACTCGCTCTCGATCTTTTGGAAAGCATTCTTGATGCTGCTCGAGTCGGAGACGTCGGTGCTGATACCGATGGCTTTGCCACCTGCATCGTTGATTTCCTTGACGAATGGTTCGTAGTTCTCAGCGCTTCTTGCCAGGAGGGCGATGGGATACTGGAGACCAAACTTGCGAGCTACTGCTGCACCTGTGCCTGGTCCTACGCCGGCTACTACTGCCCATGCTTTGGTTGTTGGAGCCATGTTTCCCTTCTTTCAATTGGTTTCTTTACGATTCGTCTTTGGTCTGTCTGTAGTAGTAGTCCTGGATGATAATACCAGTCAGTCTGCCCGCGTATGCTCAGATCTAGTGCTACTTCGATTGACAGTATTTCTGGGATGGAATTGTAGTCAAGTATTTCCCGTTCACTCATCACAATCATGATATTCAAGCTTGTTGCTTAGAAATGCTCCCTTCTGACGACTTTCGCGGCTTTACCATTTCGGGCAATCACTTCTGCAGGAGCAGTGACGTGCTCTTGACCCCGCTACAGCTGACCACCACCTTCATCTTTCCAGATCCGACTATGCACAGATCCTGGTAGTACCTTGTACACCTCAGCCGCTCCGAAGGCACACGTGCCGGTGGATCGCCGCCTAGAAGAGTCGAGGAAGGTGGCCTCACCACCCTCAATCTACGAGCACAAGAGCCCCCGCGACTTGCGACAAGCGATGGAAGTCACTTGAGCAGCACCCCACGCGAGCAATCTTTAGCGGATCGACGGAACACCTGTCCGTCCTGACTCGAGCCAACCTCCTTCCACAACGACATGTTCCAGCCACTGGTAGGATGCATAAGGCGACACTCACGGGATACACATGCGGGGATGTGTTCTTATCAGACTCGAGCGTATCGATGCGTGCCTACCAGCTCGACTGCGTGGTCTGGTAGTTTACTATCATTTCCACCGACCGATAAACAAAAGCTCTCCCCACAGAACTAAAAGAGCTCCGATGCAAGGTACCACGGACACGTCGACACGACTGAACCCCGGAAGACACGTCGCAAGCACTTTCCGTTGTGCATCTTGTATCAAAACATTTTGGGTCCTATGCCCGGTCTTCAGCTTTGCTCCTCTTTTTCCCAGCTCGTCTTCTTTTGCCTCCTTCCTGTCGTTTTGTCATCATACTTTTCTGCCCCCACGCAATCTGTCCTAAAACGGTACTTGACGTTTCTCGCGAGAATCTACTACGTCACGTCCCGGGCGCCGTCCCAAGGACATGCTCGTCTGATTGCTGCATTGCATCCACTACGCCCCTCAATTTGACCGTGAATGTGGGCTTTAGCGTCTTTGCCGTCAGCTTCTCGCCGACAGCCATGCCCACTCGTACCACTCTACGCTCACGATCCTCCCGCGTCAGTACCAAACGGCTACGGGTGATGCGTGACTTCCACCTCTACCCGACCAGCACAAGACATGGATCTGCCTTCGCGGCCCTGCGGCAACGGCCGGCGCAGAGCCACAATGAAACATGATCAGACTTCATTGGACGGCCGAGTTCGCGGTATCGACGGCCTAAGCATGTTTGCTGGTACTGTACTTTGGGACATCCCTGGGACGGCAGGCGTGGCTTGAGATCTGGTCCTTCAGGTACTGTTTTGGAAACAAAGAACAGAGACTGCAAGACGTTTACTACTTATATCTCTCAGCCCCAAAGACTACCCTTTACCCCAGACAAAGTCAGCACGTAATCGACCGTTTCCGTGCTTAATATGGCTCCTGCTTTGCTTGAGCCGCAAACTCATGATCAGCCTATTTCCCCTTCCGCGCAGATCATTGATATTCGAAATGGAGCCGACTTCACTCCACTTGATGAGCAGATCAGGAGTGGTCTGAACGTACCTGCTGGACAGGAAAAGCGGCTTCCTACACTACTACTCTACAGCAAAGAAGGACTGCAGCTCTTCGAGAAGATCACCTATCTGGATGAGTACTACCTCACCAATCAGGAGATTCAGGTTTTGCAGACATATGCCGACCGCATTGCTGAGCGAATTGCTCTCAAGCCGGACTCGATACTGCTCGAGTTAGGCAGTGGGTAAGTCTACGATACTTGCTCTGTCTCAGTTCTCATACTAAGAAGTGGCAGCAACCTTCGCAAGGTTCGTCTCCTCCTTGAAGCCCTTGAGCGCAAACGCTGCTCCGTCTCATACTATGCTCTCGACCTGTCACGCGAAGAGTTGGAACGCACATTGGCAGAGATACCTCCGGGCACTTTCCAGCATGTCAGATGCTTTGGGCTTTGGGGCACCTACGATGACGGTCTCGCTTGGCTGAAACAGCCCAAGAACTTGAAGAGACCAAAGACTATTCTCTCATTAGGCTCGAGCATCGGCAACTTTGACAGGAAAGAGGCGGCAGAGTTTCTGGCACAATTCAGGCAGGTCCTGGGCAAAGAGGACTCGTTCCTCTTGGGCGTCGATGCATGCACCAATCCCGAAAAGGTATATCACGCATACAACGACAGACATGGCTTAACACACGAATTTGTTCTACATGGCTTGAGCCACGCCAATCAGCTTCTTGGATACAGAGCGTTTGAGACTGCGGATTGGGAGGTGATTGGGGAGTACGACGCCAGGGCTGGACGGCATCATGCCTTTGTTTCACCGAGGAAGGACGTCATTGTCGAAGGAGCACAGATCCGCGCAGGCGAGCGGGTACGAATGGAGGAGAGCTACAAGTACGACTTCGACCAAAGCGAGGAGCTCTTCGAAGCAGCCGGCATGAATGAAGAGACGAGATGGACGAACGATGACGGTGATTACGGTATGTTGTACACAAAGCGAGCGCCTGATGAATCATGTAGCGCGCCATGTGTTACCTCATTGCGGGGTGCATCTCTAGGCCGTCAGATCTTCCGAGATCGTCTAGCCGTCCCCGCTTCATCCGGCATTCGGTAACACAAAGCGGTAGCACATGACTGACACGAGAACAGCATTGTATCTGATCAATAAGCCACCGGTCCAGTTCCCGTCGCATCCCGAACAGTACGCAGCGCATCCCGTGCCTACCATTGACGATTTTCATGCATTATGGCGAGCCTGGGATACCGTCACTCAGGACATGATCTCCGAAGATGAGCTACTTGATAAGCCCATCAAGCTTCGAAATGCATGCATTTTCTATCTTGGTCATATTCCAGCCTTCCTGGACATCCACCTAACAAAAGCAACAAAAGGGTCAGCCACGCAACCTGCGTATTATCATTCAATCTTTGAGCGAGGTATCGATCCGGACGTGGACGATCCCGAGAAATGTCATGCTCATAGCGAGATCCCGGATGAATGGCCACCTCTTAGTGACATGCTCGAATACCAGACGAAAGTTCGCAAGCGGGTACTGGAGCTCTTTGAATCAGGACTTGCTTCAAAGGATCGACGAGTCCAGCGAGCGCTTTGGCTCGGGGTTGAACATGAGATTATGCACTTGGAGACCCTCCTGTACATGCTTGTGCAGAGCGAAAAGACACTTCCACCACCTGGCACGATCACTCCCGACTTCGCAGCCCTGGCAAAACATGCCGAGCGGGTGGCTGTCCCCAATGAATGGTTCACGGTCCCAGCACAGGAAATCGAGATTGGCATTGATGACCCAGACGACAATTCAGGTCCTCAGCATTACATGGGTTGGGACAACGAACGACCGAAGAGAGCGAAGAAGGTCGGAAAGTTTGAGATCAAAGGTAGACCGATCACGAATCGAGAGTATGCCATCTTTCTTGAGACTACCGGAAACAGCTCAGTCCCAAGCTCATGGATAGAGAAGCAGCAGGCTTCGAATGGTCACAGCAATGGAGATGTCAATGGTCACAGCAACAGACACACAAACGGGCACGCCCAGAAACATACCAATGGTTCCACAAATGGACATTCGACAATCCACACACCAGAAGTATCAAAGTCCTACCTGTCAAACAAGTCCGTTCGCACAGTGTATGGTCCCGTATCACTCCAACACGCGCTTGACTGGCCAGTGGCCGCTTCGTTCGACGAGCTTGCCGCCTGCGCAGCATACATGGGCGGTCGCATCCCTACATTCGAAGAGGCAAGATCTGCATATCATCATGCGGAGATGATTCGCCGCAAAGAAGCACAGCAGTCATTATCACCGACGATTCCGGCCGTGAACAGCCACTTGGTGAATGATGGTGTAGAAGAAACCCCTCCGGACACTCAAGCTGTCAACTCCGCGGGTCAGGGACCCAATCTGAATCCGCGGGATCTGTTCATCGATCTGACACACACGAATACTGGTTTCAAGCACTGGCATCCCGTTGCAGTGACAGACAAGGGTAATCGTCTCGGAGGACAGAGCGACATGGGTGGTCTGTGGGAGTGGACAAGCACGACCCTGGCTCCATGGGAGCAGTTCCAAGCCATGGATCTCTATCCCGGGTACACAGCAGACTTTTTCGACGACAAGCACAACATTGTGCTGGGCGGTAGCTGGGCTACCATGCCGCGGATTGCTGGGAGGAAGAGCTTGTAAGTATCCTTTGTCGCGGAGGTGTTGTAATCAAGGCTGACCTTGAAATAGCGTCAATTGGTATCAGCGCAACTACCCGTACGTGTGGGCGGGAGCTAGGTTGGTCCGCGATGTGGTGGAGTAGTCGTGGTTGTCAGGACTGCCGTTTGTTCTCTCCGGTCCGTGTCTTGGCATCAAAAACGAACGCTTAGCGCTAATGCAACGCCACCGCAGCTTCCCATCTCTGTCAAGTTTCATCACAATCCATGCATATCGACAAAAGAAATGTCGAAAACGCAAGTATCCTTGTCTCCTATAGTTCCCCGTCCCAATTTGATACATTGCGATGCACATTCTGACAGGTCGGGTCCCTGCTCGACCTCCTTCCTTTCTTCCTGATGCTCATCAAATGAAGCATGTGATAGCTGCCACGTCACGTTTCATCCACAATAGGCAACTTCTGCCTGTTTGACAATCTCCGATCCTTGCTGTTCCCCGCCCTGATGTTTACTTTGTCGGCGGTGAAGTTTTCGACCTCAGAAAAATTCAGAGACACGACCACAACTACCCTTGTAGGCAGCAACCACTAACTCAATAGGTTGATGCTCACGATAATCGACGACTGCTGCCGCTGCTGCTCGACTGTTTAGCTCTTGCTGCTGCAGACACCGTCGCTTACCAGATTCTAACTTCTCACATAGTCATTTCCGCTCATCGCGGCACCAACTTGACGTCCGCAAGAAGACGGATAATCAAACCAGATACAAGAAGACAATCTCGACAGATCCTACTACAGAACAGCGACATCATGGGCCGCAACGAACAGAAAGCCCGCAAGCGCGACCAAGCCAAAGAAGATCGCCTCCACCCGGGAGCTAAGGAAGCCCGTGAGAAGGAGAAGCAAGAGATCAAGCAGGCTTTGGTGCATCGCCAGGGAGAAGAAGCAGGGGCGAAATGGGGCGACAAGAGCGCGATGGGTAAATATCATCCTCAAGGCTGCGGAAAGAATACTGACTATATGCAGAACACCACTGCCCCATCTGCCAGCAGCCCCTCCTCAAGCCCAGTGCGAAGCGCACATGCGTCAAGAGCGGCCACGTTGCACCATGTCCGCAATTTCACGAGGGACTCATGCGTCCCAACGACACGGGTACCTGTACTGCTTGCCGCCAAGAGACGAGCCTGCACGAAAAGCGCCACAAAAAGATCTACGAGACCTTCCATGCCGCCCGCCATCAGCTTCTCAATCCGACTCCGTTCGACCTGGGCGACACGAAGAAACCTCTCCGCGCTGTTTCAAAACTACCACAACCGACCAACGACAAGAGGCCCAACCCCATCCGCGACCGCCTCGAGAAGAAGGCACGTCTCGATATGCAGACGTTGACTACCATCCTTCACCCTCCACATCAAAAGAGGCGTGACAAGCTCAAGGCACCAACAGAGGACGTGACAAGGATTATGGACGAGATCATGGTCAGGCTGCTTGCTGGACGACCAGAAACGGATAGCACCACCTTGCGCAAAAGTCAGCGCCATCTCGAGGTCCTTGTTCAGACAGACTTGATGCAGGAAGCTCAGAGGCTTGTCGAAGCGGACCTGCGCTTTGACAGGTACCGGAGGAGTGACTGGTATGTCAAGGAGGCTCCTAAGAAGGGCGTCCAGAAGGCGGCCAACAAAGGCAATACCGCAGCCGTCCTCAAGGATCGCGACATCAACGGCCTGGTAGTTGCTGGAAAGAATTACTACCAGCCGTCCTCACCCGAACCGGTCATCGACGACTCCGTTGAGGTCCAGGCCGTGAAAGAACCTACCAGCAGCAGTGACCATGCCGCCGAATGGTCGGATGAAACTACCAGCACGGTCGTCGACGCCGATGCACCGCAGCCACCTCTCACCAAGGCTGAAAAGAACAAGGCCAAGAAGGCTCGCGCAAAAGCCAACAAGAAAGCCGCCAAGCTCAACGCCGACGAAGATGAAGCATGTCTCAAAATCACCCTCGATGCTGCGAAATTGCAAGAGCTGCAACAGGCTCAGGCAGAACAGGCAGAACAGGCATTCTACGACAAGGTCCGCAACTTCAGCTATACCCAGGCTATCAACCACTTCAAGCAGTACACACCCGGCAGCGACCAGATTTTCACCTGTCTGGGTCGCCTCACCCATACCATCTTCCTGGACAATACCAATTGGAGGGCTCACTATAGCAAATCACGAACTTCCGACGGCGCGCAAGCCAAGAGGTTCAGGTTCGCCATCCTCGCCCTGAGTGGACATCGTGCGTGGATCACGATGCCAAAAGGCTGCTTGATCACCTCGGAGCTAATGAAGATAATCCCGATCGATCTGGACTGCGCCGCTGCCCACATCGCTGCCTATTCTGCCTGGATGGCGGGATGGAGTTCGACGGATCCCGCATGGGCAAATATCACATCGGCTGACAGTGTGCCCCCGACCGACTTTCAGAGCGGGCTGCGTGCGCTCCGTCGTCACCTGGGGTGGCTCAAGAAGCTGCCCAGCCATGTCGACGGGGTAGAGTATTTGCATCTGGTAGCTATGGTGAGGATTCAGCAGGAAATTGATCGGTGTGTCAGAGGCAAGGACAAGGCAGAGAAGGTGGCATGTGAGAGGTCAATCTGGTGAGCGAGTTCTTTTTGAAGATGATATGAGCCGATACTAAGATTATTCAGGGATTACGTCGCCGGGAATTTCGCGCCGGCCAAGTATCAGGGGATTCAGAATGCGGGTGAGAAGATGATGAACGACTTTGCCGATATGATAGGATCATATCGCCTCGACCAGGCTGTGATGAAGCAGATGAGCATGAAGGGAGAAACCCACACCATCAAGTGTGGAGGCGGATTGCCCGACCTGACGGTGTACGAATTCAAGGACAGTGATGCAAAGCTGAAGTAAGCTAGCTATGCTCGGAATGTACGATACTGGTTGGATGAGATAGTCTCTGAGATAGTTTCTGAGAATACAGATGAAGCCGGATTTCGGAGTTCGTGATGTTCAGAGTGAAGCGCCCCGATCCCGATTGGGAAATTCCGACTATCCCGTCTTCCCCTCATGCTGATCTCATGTCGGTCCGACTGGCGGAGTGGGTGCTCCGTTGATGTACATGACGGGAATGATGCACAGCTTCTGATAAATCAGACATTGAGATGCTTGTCAATTGTTCTCTATTTGATTGTCCGGTGTCTTCGAAGACGACACTCTGGTAGTTATTAGAACGAGGTCCTACCAGTACTCATCGGGCAGCTCTACATATCAACCTGATAACAGCTCCTGGCCTTCGAGTGGCGCCAAATATCAGCAGCTGTCAGCTCTCTGGTAGTACTATACCCTCACCACTATCAACTTCTCACTACTCATCATGGCTCTTTCCAATGGCTCCTCGACCTGCGTCGTTACCTCACCACCCCCAACCCAACCCAAATCCACCTCCATCAAGACCTCCGAGCTCAACCACCAAACAGGCCACGTCCTCGGCCCCTCGCCCTCCCCCGACGCCATCTCCCTCGGCTCCCTCGCCCACCAAGTCCAACACCAATCCCCCCTCACCCTCGAATCCTCGCCCCCCACACCCACCTCCCCTCCCCACCCCGACCTCGAATCCTGGAACCACCCCCGCACCAACCTCCACCGCACCCTCGCCGCCTTCTTCTCCCTCTTCCTAACCGGCATGAACGACGCCACCTACGGCGCCGCAATCCCCTACATCGAATCCTACTACTCCCTCTCCTACATCGTCGTCTCCCTCATCTTCCTCTCCCCCATGGCAGGCTACACCACTTCCGCGCTGCTCAACCCGTGGATCCACACCAAATTCGGGCAACGCGGCGTGGCTATCATCACCCCCACTTGTCACGTAGTAGCGTACGTCATCGTCGCGCTCCACCCCCCTTTCCCTGTGCTGGTGCTGGTCTACCTCCTCGCTGGCTTCGGGAATGGGCTCGCGGACGCGGCGTGGAATGCCTGGATCGGAGCGATGCGGAACCCGAATCAGGTGCTGGGAGTGCTGCATGCGTTGTACGGCGCGGGGGCGACTGTGGCGCCGCTTTGTGCGAGTGCGTTGATCGTGAGGGGGGGCAGGCCGTGGTATATGTGGTATTGGGTCATGTTGGGCGGGGCGGTGGTGGAGTTTGTGACGAGTGTGTGGGCGTTTTGGGGCGCGGATGGGAGGGCGTATAGGGAGAGTCATCCGAGGGTGGGGGAGAGGAAGGGGAGTCGCTTGAAGGAGGCGTTGGTTACGCCTGCTTCGGCGAGGGTCATTTGGTTGATGTCGTTTTTCTTGTTGGGGTATGTTGGGGCTGAGGTGGCGTTGGGTGGGTGGATTGTGTTGTTTATGATTAGGGAGAGGGATGGAGCGGCGTTTGACTCGGGTGTGGTGGCGACGGGGTTTTGGTTGGGTATTACTGTCGGCAGGCTGGTACTAGGCTTTGTGACACCGAGGATCGGGGAGAAGTTGAGCATCATGGTAAGTCCCTCATCTCGACTATACAGGTCTTCACTCCTTTCTTTCGTTCCATTCCATCAATCACTGAGCATATCGGGCATCTCTTCTTCCCAACGCAGGCCAAGCTAACATCCCCCCAGATCTACCTCCCCATAGCAGCCGCCCTTCAACTCATCTTCTGGCTCGTCCCCTCCTTCCTCGTCTCCGCCATCGCCGTCGCCCTACAAGGCTTCTTCCTCGGGCCCCTCTTCCCCGCCGCCGTCGTCGCCTGCACAAAACTCCTGCCCAAACACCTCCACGTTTCAGGCATCGGTTTCGCAGCTGCCTTTGGCGGGAGTGGAGGGGCGATCTTCCCGTTCGCTATTGGAGCATTGGCCCAGGCGAAGGGGGTACAGGTTTTGCAGCCGATTATTCTGGCGCTGTTGGTGGTGATTTTGGGGCTGTGGTTGGGGTTGCCGAGGATGGGGAGGAAGAGGGAGTAGAGTCTAGGCCATGGAGCAGGGGAGTGTAGGCTGAGGGCTGAGCAGTGTATGGTCTTCCGCAGATCTTCGTTGGAGCATCAAGGGGCGAGATCGATAAGTTCGAGAAAGACAATGGGTTCAAACTTTGAGGCATGGTGGATAGACATGAGCATGACACAGCAGCATGAGCACCGGCCAGGATAGAATGCAAGCAAGACCGGGTTGCATGACACATTGATAGGATCATGGCGTTGGCAGTAGAAGTTCGTACATGGCATCGCGCATCACTGGACAACAGTACAAGGGTCATAACGACAACTCAAGACGATTTTATCTTGATTCTTATAGACAGTAACAAAGAAAAGACCAAACCCACACCAAATCTCAAATGGGGTATTCCCTTCGCCTGAACACCATCTCTATGCCTCGTAATCACATCTCCCCCTCCCCCTCATCCAACACCCCGAGCACAACATTGACCTGCCTCACCATCTCCCTCCCCTGCCCAACAAGCAACAACTTCTCCGCATTGCCCGGCAGACCGAGATAACTAGGCGGCTCTCGCTCCGGCAACTCCTCTTCCGCCCACCGATCAAACACCCCCTTCCCAGTCCCAGAAGGCAACAACAACTGCGCTTCTCCAGCAACATCATCGCCCGCGAGCGACCTCATGCGCGCAAGCACATCGAACCCGTCATCGAATGCCTCCTCCACGATGAGCAATGACACCAGCTTCTCCAGCAGCGCAAAGTCGTGTTCGTCGTCGACTTTACCGCCGTACATCTCCGTGACCAGGACGCGGATGAGGTCCCATGGGATGCTGCGGGGGGCGACGTTGGAGCGGCCTTGAGCCACGCTGTTGATGAGTTGGGTGATGATGGCGAGGGAGACTTCGAACTGCGAGACAGATTAGCACATGATCTTGGGAGAAGAAGGTAAGGGGGACATACGTCGGCATCGCTGAATTCCCAGCCTCCGCGCCAGCCGAGCGGGCGGTAGCGGAGGCGTTCCTGTACGACTGCGTGGACCAGACCGAGGAGGACAAATACGCGGGTGCGCTCAATGGGACTGCCATCTTCGACTGCGCCTAGACTGTCACGCAAACTTGCTCGGACACCGGCAGGTCGCTCGTACGTGACTACTCTACTTGCTCGCAACAGAGCGACGGGGATCTTATTGCTGCTTTCCATGGACAGAAAGAGGCGGAAATCGCCGTGTGGCTTGAGACCCGAGAGACGCTTTTCAAGATTGCCGAGCCATTGAGGTGATAGGTGAACGTTCTTGACAAGGACCCAGTTGCCACTGGCGGCGGCGGAGGCTACGGCGGTGTCGGCATTGCTGATGCTTTCTGCAGAGCCCATAGCTACTGATGTGCATTTTGCTCCTACGCGAGTCACAAGCTGGTCAACCTTGTAGGAGGCGTCGAAGCCAGGTGTAGAGTTCAGCGCAATAGGAGTCGCTGGTGTGGCGGAACGAGCAATGGCAGACAAAGGATCGGTCGTGTTGAAGAAGGTTGGGTTGAAGATAGTGGTGACCACATGTTGAGTGGCAGGCACCAGACGGTCGGAGCGAAACAACTTCACCAGCAGTAGTGCGAGCAAAGCCTTGTCGACGGGCTGATCCTGTTCGGGCAAGGGAGGCGGATTGAGCTCTGCTTCCTCTGTGCTGAAGAAGCTAGACCAAGCCGAATCTGCTGTCGCTGGCACGATCTCCTTCAATGGGCGTAAATTCCGTGCTCGAGCCAAAGCTGCCTCGATCTTATCAGGTTCCGAAGATGCATCAATGCCCTCGAGAGAGTCATCAAGGATATTATCAATGAGAGTCTTGTCCATTGGCTCGGGCGAAGCCTGGGCGAGAAGCAAGCCAAGCGTAATCCTATCCTTCTGCAGCAACGTCACTGCCGTGCTCTGGAAGGTGGTCAAGAACAGCTCCTTGACGATGTTATCGATCCTTGGTTGTGCTCCGGTGATAGCACTGTCCTTTGACTTTCTCAAGACCGCATTGAAAATGTCCAAGAAGAATTGCAGTGAGAATTGGTAAAAGCGATTGAGGTGGTGCAGCTGGTCCAGAACCGAGAAAATTGCCGAACAGGACTGAGCAATGACATTGTACAGCGCCGTGATGGTCTCCAATTCTGCCATGACTCCATCTGTCTCGGCGCTCTTTGCAGTGATGTCACTGGCCTCTCTCTTGAGCGTCTCGAGTGTCTGAATGACCTTGTCGTCGTCGAGGATGTTCCCTTGCGATTCATTGAGCGCACGCAGGAGTTCCTTCTCGAGATGGCGGAGTCGCAATCGGAACTCGCCTTGAGATTTGATCAAGTTGGACCTCTTCTCGTCTACATCCGGTCTTTCGGACTTGACCACATCATCAAGCGCCTGTGTACGCAGACTTGATTGTGTGACAGTGAAATTGACGAACGTCGTTCGACTACAAATGTCTGGTGCAAAGGTTGCAGATGGATCGCGAGTCGTCAGGTACATCTTGAATGATGGCGAAAAGTCAATCTCTTGCTTGCCGAGCTGTATGAGCACCCGGCCTCCAGTCTTCTGATACTCCTTGTTCAAGACATGGTTGATTATAGGGTCTAGGTGCTCGGCATCTTGGATGAGAATAGGATTGCCGAAACGCAGCGACGACTCCAGTTGCTTTGTGAAGCCACTGTCGAGGAAGCTCGTCACCGTCAGTCGACGATCCTTGCACTCGTTCTGCAGGAACTCAATAGTCCGGCCAGACGGATCGATGATCAGCGGATATCTGTTGAATCGCTTGAGCATGACTGCGTTCTCAGTACACAGCTCATCGACAGGTAGACCATTCTGTTGCCATTGCAACCTGTCATCGGCGGTGGACAGGTAGTCTGCAATCGGATTGTGCGGCTTGTACTGAATGCCAGAAGCAGAGAGCTGGTATCCCCAATCCTCCAACATGGATTTGCGGTATTGCTGGTCGTAGAGTCCTCCATACGAGATACCTGCTGCGGCCAGGAACGCATCTCCAACAATCGTGTTCATCTGCTCCTCGAAGGATTTGCTCCCTTCCTCCCACCTTGTCCGTTCGGATGAGAGACTGTCGAGCAGCTTCCTGCTTCTTTCAACCTTGGACTGCACCCTTGTCATCTCACCCTTGATTGCCTCGACTTGACTGATCAGCGCCGCATACTCCGTCTTGTACTTGCCAATCCTCTTCTCGAGATCTTCCACTTCGTTGTTGATTGCTTGCGCTTCCGCTCTGGTCTGCAACGCCGAGTCTTGTAGCTCAGCCAACTCAGCCCTCAGTGGACCGACACGAGCAAGGATACTGGAGAAGCTGACTTGCGCCTCAACCCACTGGACCAATGGTCCACAAGCTTTACTGGCGCGATTGACCCTTTCGTAGCTGAACTCATCCTTTGTGAGATACTCACGCTCCATTTTCGTTCGGTGACCAGCTGTCATCTGCGCCTCATTGTCGTAGTGCACGATACTGGGGATGAAGTCGTCCTTGCGTATGATACTGATGATTGTCTTCCAGTCCGTGACCTTGTGGCCGAGTAGGGTACAGACAGCTTCGAGTGCCAATTTGACACCCGCGGGAGGGTTCTGCATCGACCGCACCTCCGTAAGATGCTGCTTCTTGATATTGTTGACGCTCCTCTGTGCTTCCTCGACGGCCGGTGTGGCCTTGGCAAGGTCGCCTTCCACTATCTCCCTTCGCTCTGATATCTCCTTGTCTTGCTTGCTGAGAGCTGCTTGGATTTCAAGCGAGATACCTCTTCGTTTCTCGGCCTCCCGTTGGTCAGCGATCATGCCTTGCAACTTCTCGTTTGCTTCTGTGTCTTTTCTCTCCAGCTCGATCTTCTTGCCGGCAAGGCTCTTTGACAGCTCGTCAACTTCAGACACAGTCTCTTTAAGCTTATCCAGACCAACATTCAGATGCCGCTGCTGCTCTTCTAGGTCCTCGCGCTTCTCATTGTAGAGCTTGCCATATTGTGCGACAAAGTCCAAGTAGTGTCGTGGCGTGAGGAATGTCTTCTTGTTCTGCTGCTTGAGGAGCCGTGCATTGTACTTATGCAGAGAATGATGGACGTGGACCATAGAATTGACGACCGCATCTCTATGCGTGGCGGGCAGATTGAGTTGACAATAAGCGATAGGTATGCTGTCAGGACTTGTGTAATTGCCTTTGTCAAGATCGATAGACTGGGTAAGCTCGTACCCAACTTGGAAGAGCGCTTGGTCAGACCAGTCACCAAACCAATTGAGAACACAACGATTGAAAAGCGCAGGACTGGTGGCAGCTTTTGAGGAGAGTCCTTCTTGAGGCGGGTTCATTGTGAACACGACATGCAAGTTGCGCACGATCTGCTGGGTGAACCACTTGTACAACTCCTCTTGTGAGTCCAGAATTTGTCCCATTCGCTGCGCACCTTCTTTGCATGAAGTCATGAGTGACGCAAACTCGTCGCCTTCGAACAAGCCAGGAACCTCTCCGTTGGCCAGCAATGTATTCATGCGCTCCAAGAAGCCAGAGTCGAGTACATTTGATTCATCCATGATGAAGCAAATCTTCTCGCCCTTGCAGCCGCATCTCCGAAGGACATTTCTCAAGTCATCGTCAAAGTCCTCGGATGAGTACTTTCCATGAACCTTGATTTGGAATACGCTTAGACCATTCATCCAAGCCACGAATCTCGATAGTGTAGTCTTGCCGCTACCACTGACGCCAATGAGGATGAGATGGCCTTGTGGCTGCCTGAAGACACGATCGATGCGCAAGACGTGGTCAAGCACATCGTTGAACAGCACAAGCGGCACATCGAGCTCTTCCTCACAGAAAGTGCGCAGTCGAGCTTTGACAAAGTCCCGAAGCTGCTCGCGCTCAACAGGTACGTAGTTCTTCGACAACCAGTTCGAGAAGAGGATTGGGCGTTTGAGCGAGATAGTCTGGTCAATACTCGGGAAGTGGTCAAGTGCAATCCGATCGACGGCCTCTTCAGTCCATTGACGCTCTTCTTCATCGATCAGTCGGTCTGAGAACAAACGAAGAGCTTCGTGTGCCCAGATGCGTATCAAGCCTTCGAGAGACAGATTCTCAAGTGGTCGAATGGATTCGTACACGGCTCTGACCCACCTCGTCAACTCACGAGGAGAGTAGACGTAATGTGGCTGAATGTCTGCGGTGAAGCGCTTCTGCGACTCGCTGTACAGCTGTATCATGGCGCTTGTCAAGCCCTCTGAGTAGCCGCGGAGTGAGGGAATGATCTTGAGCACCGCATTGTTGAATGTCCCGTAGATCTGCGCAAGCGATTGCTCTCCAGGATAGTCTACCATGATGAGCGGCGCATGTCTCAAAAATCGAAGGCCAAGTGGAGTGCGTCCAGCATCCGTAGGTGGATTGCAGGCGCCGACGAACTGTATCCGTTCCAGCGTCACCCAGGTCTTGTTGGATGTCCTCCAGAACCCACCATGTTCGACCATCTGGCGGAGGAACGAGATGACTCGCTGAGTACCATAATTGTCTGGTGCAGGCAAATTAATCTCGTCGCAGAAGACAACCAGCCAGCGACCGATCTGTGTAGGAGAGAGCGTGGTACCATTCAATGTCTTCTTGTACTCGCAGTACTGCTCGAGAGTCTTGACAAGCAATTCTGGTGTCGTGGCGCTGGAGAAATTGAGTCCGACAACCTCCATCGTCGTGAGTTTGCGGAGAGCACTGAACAATGTCATAGTCTTTCCGGATCCTGGTGGACCGCAAAGCAACAATGGCTTGTGTTCGGCTAACCAGGAGTAAAGCACATCCTCATGCCTTACAGTGTCGACGGTAGGGATGACCACGTCGGTTTGGGTGATCGAGTGGGTGTTCACCTCAATGGAAGGTACTTGATTATGCCATGGTACCCACTGAGCCTCAGGCAATGAGACGTCGAAATCAATGACTGATGTTTGTTCTCCCAGCATCGGCAGTTCGAGACCAGTCTGGCTGATAATGTAGTCACCAAATATCTTCCTGTGTGCCAAGGGACAGTCGCCTGAGAATGACCAGACAATGGCAAGAACCAGTTTCTTGGTGATGTAGGCCTCTACCTGTTCTGGTTCGAGTGGGAACTCTGGATGTTTCCCATTGTACTCCAGAACTGACTTGCACGCCTTCCGAATCAAGCAGAACAAGGTGTTGAGCGCCCGGATTTCCGTAAAGTCCATGATGTGCGGCAGCTTTCTTGCCTCATCAAGAGCACTGCGACACAGCCCGTCTTGAGTGAGCTTACGAATGAGGAGATCGGCAATCTGCGCTTGAAGGTCCTTGGTAGCTGTCGTGCCCGAGACGGAGGCCAGAGCTTCTTCGTCCAGGTCATCAAAGGTCGCATGTCGCAGCTCGTCCAGCTCATGCCTGACCATGACATCCGACGAGATGGTGTCGTCGCTGAACCACACCATACCACAGCGACTGACGGTGGCCAAGGTGGCGTACTTTAAGGTCTCCACTTCGAACATGATGCGAACATTGGAAGGTAGACTCAGCCGCTCACCATTTGGCAAAGTCAGCAACTTGTTGTCGTCCAGAACGGAATTGAGATTCTCGACCCATTCGGGATCCACATCGCCATCGAAGATGATCCAATGTCTCTTTGAGTCTTCGCCACGGAGGTTGTCGACGATCTTGCGCAGAATGCTTGTAAACAGACCGTCGGTCCATTCTCGAGTAGTACTGTCCATGCTGCCATACAATTCCTCCTTGGACATGACTTTCGGATCAATGATGTGGCTGACACCTTCGACGCCATCAACCCGTTGCATCGCTGCGAGTAATGTCTTCCAGGCGGCCGATTTGGCAGTACCAGAGCTACCTACCATCATGACACCGTGATGGATGTTCTGTATTTGGTAGAGCTGGATGATCTTGGTCAGCCAGGAGTCAGTGAGACTGAGGCGATTCTCGGTTGCGACGTCCTCGATCGACTTCTTCAACGCCTCCAGAGCAGCCGGAATGTACTTGACGCCAGGGAACACCTCGTCCTCGATCTGCCTCATGATGTCGACATCCGGACGAATAAGCTTGGGTGCTATTGTCTCGCGCAGAGATTGGACGATGATTTGTGGTTCGAAAATGTCATCGCTTGAGTCGTTCTCCGACTGATTCATGATCCGAGCCCGCTTGAGAGATCCAGAGCTGACCAGAACACTTTTAAGGGCTCGAAGACCGAAGTCGTAGTGAGGCTGTTTCGAAAGTCTGTTATGACACTGCTCGAAGAAGGGCACAGTCTGGCGAGAGATGTTCTTTGCAAGGGAGAAGCCTTGTGAGAACAGCATGACTTCGGCAATGAGCTCTTTGTCTGGCTTTGACATGGCCACACTTCGGAAGAGCTTCTTGAGATTGTCGGGAAGGTTGGAACGACCTGCATATCCTGGATTCATGGTAATGAACATGCCAGTGTTTTCGTGGACATTTAATTGGCGACCAATGAGCTCAATCTGTGCTCGCTTCTCGGGTGTGCTCCTTCGCAAGCCGAGCTGAATATTCTGGATCTGCTGGGACACTGCAGACAGGATGCGTTCTTCAAGACGATTGAACTCGTCGAAACAGCCCCATGCACCGACCTGCGAAATACCTAGAAAAATCCTGCCCATTGCCTGGTAATCGAACGTATCGTCACAGTTGAAGACAAGAGTGAAGCGTCCAAGCTGAAGACCGAGTGCTTTGACCGACTCTGTCTTACCCGTACCAGCAGGACCATACGGTGAGCCTCCGAGGCGTTGCGCAAGTGCTTGAGTGAGTACAAGAAAACAGCGATCCGTCAAAGGGGTCCTGACGAGTCTATCTGGAACGCCCAAGTACTCAAATCCGTAAGTAAGCACTGCGTTGGCCATTTTGATTTGCACCCGATTGAGTAGGTTCGCATCAGGACTGAAGTCGTACCGCATTTGCAGCTGCCACAGATAGTGTGACGAAGAGGATGCCTTTGCGGCGATGAGCTTCTCAATGGCATCTCTTTGATGCACGAATTCAGTGATGAGATGCTCGCACTTCTTGCGCTGCAGCGGACCGAGATCACCAAGTACAGCGCCCGCAAGTAGCTGCAAGACTTGCACTTGACGGTCAAACCAATACTGGAGCTGGGAGCCACCTTGGTCGAGCGCAGTCTGTACGCACTGTGTCCACCAGATCTGCGCAGCAAGGACAACAACTTGCGCAGGATAGGAGCCGATGAACGTCATCAGAGCACCGTCCTCGACTTCATCACCTCCGGCTACGTCTTGAAACTGAGCAACGGCTTGTGTGAGAAGATCGGCAATGGTCTCCTTCATGCTTGTCTCCAGAAGAGCGAGCCACTCGTTGACTCGCGGGGTCTTCGCCAGGGAGATAGTGTTCTTGAGAGTGACCTGTTCACCTTCCCGAGAACTGATGCCGGTGATGATCCCGTCGTCGTCAGTGAGCAGACCCGAGATACCTGCAAACATCTTGCGGAGATGTTTAGCCACACGAGCAGTGTTGTTGCTGTTGCCGATGATCTCGAGCAAGTCCTCATCTCCAACAAAGTAGAAGCGAGGAAAAGATACACGCTCCCGCTCGAGGTATTCGCCAAGCGCTTTCTGGATCCTATTGAGCTGCTCAGCGAGTCGCTCAAGTGATCGCTGTACACCTGGAATGTTGAGGACATCCAGGACTAGGGGAGATTTGTAGACCTTGCGAAGAACGGTCATGAACTCGTTGTCAATATTGATGAACCGATTTGTTTCCGTCGGAAGGAGAAATTTTATGTCTGCATTGCCGGTGAAGACACCTTCCAGGTAGACCCATTGTCGCTGAACGTCAATCCATACATCGAAAAGGACATGCACTCGATTCAGCCTGTCCTCCCACATCGACGCGTCTTCTTCAAAGACTTTGTAGTATGGCGAGTGCTTCATTGCTTGTAACGAGTTGAGATTCTCGCTACACTTGGCGAACAGATCGTCCCATCCTCGTATCAAGCGACACTTCGTCTGGTAGCTCACGAGGTCGAGGGTATAATTCTGCCAGGTATCCCGGACCTGACGCAAGAACTCCTCAAGAGCCATCTCGCCTTGAGCTTGTGCGATGACGTCCCGTATGATGACCTCGCTGGGGCCAAGCTGGAGATCCCAAACATCGCCAAGGGTCTGCGCTGTTGGTGAGTATCTCTTGTTTGGCTTGAGGGCCTTGAAGATTTTGAGCCAGTGCCTTTCCTTCACAGCATCAGAGCGGAGATCGGAGAGCAGAGGATTGACTTTGAGAAGTCCCCGGAGCACGCCTTGAACATGCTCAAAAGCTGCATACTGTCGCATCCGACTTGGCATGTCCTTGGTCATCTTGACGAGGTTGTCGAGTGATTGACGAAGCTTGCGAGGCTGGACCGCGGACCAGGATTGCTCTTTCAAGTCATCGATTCCATCCCAGACAGTCTTGAGATTTGCCCAGACAGACTTGAAGTCTTGTACTTCCTCGAGCAGGATTGGCAGATTGCCCTCAGCACTGGGGGGCAAGTCGAGTGCCTCTTTCGCCTTGGACACCATATCGAGCTGATCCCGAAGCTGTGTGAACGATGCATCGAACCTCGATAGCGCAGACACCGCCTCATCTGGCGGAATGGATCCCGAGATTGGCTTCTCTTCATTCCACTGTTGCGACAGCTCCACCACACGCTGGCTAACCACCTTGTCCTCCGCCAGAATCTTGGATCGCAAAGCATCCGTCTGGTCGTCGATGATCTTGCTCTTCCTCTCCAAGACTTCGTTCAGCGCTGCCCATTCGTGGTCGACCTGTTCGATGTACAGCCAATTTGATGGGAACTGATATCTTTGTCGAGAGAGAGTGCGTTGTCCATCTCGGAACGTGACAATTTCCGGTTCCCAGATGGTGACCTTTCGCTTCACTTGCTGTACTGTAGTGATAAAGTTGACAGCTTGAGCTGTGGACGAAGCTTCTAAAGATTGCCCTTCGAGATCCTTACGAGACTTCTGTAGCTCAGCATACACTTCCGTGGACCTATTGCCTAAGCGCTGAGCAAACTGCGTGGTCAATTCCTGCTGCCATTGATCGTACTTGGCGTTGACCTTGAGCTGCACTTGCTCGTAGTCAATGGTCAGGTGTGTAAAGTCGCGCTTGCTTGCTGTGGTATCAAATGTGTCGCGCATGCGGCGGATCTCCTGGAGGAGTTGCAGCCATTTCGACAGATCGTCGGTAAGCTGTTGATGGACATGGTCGGTCTGCAGATCCCATAACGACTGGTACTGGAGCCATTCATTGACGTATGCCTCGACTTGTCTGTAGCGTTCTTCGATGGCGGAATGAGCCTCACCGATAACTTCAACGCAGAGTCTCGGGAGCTCGCTGAAAGTCTCCAATCCAGCTTCACTACCTTTGCCCAGCGCCATCTCAAAGCGCGCAGCGTGAATCTTTGGCAAATCCGAAGCAATCGAAAGCCAGTGGTGGAGATGCTCCATCCAGAGTGCACGAGAATGCTCCAGTGGCGGATCAAGGTAGATGGATTGGTTCTGCATCGCTACTTCATGCGTGTTGGTGTCAATGACCGGTCTATCCTTGGCATCTTGATCCGCATCATTGTCGCCGATAAATACGCCGATCCAGCTGTTCAGTGCTAACTTCAACCTCGCAAGCAATGCCGTCTGAATTTTCTCGTTGATCTCGTGCACCCAAGGACGCAGATTCACGAATCCTTGCAAGTTCATCTGATCGACTGCTTTTTGTATCGTGTCCAGAGGTTGATGTAGTGCTTGCGGAGAGTATGCGCCTGCCTCGAGCTCAGACAAAGCTGCCTGGACATTCTTGTTGACGCTGACCAGGAGCGTGGTCTTCTGCTGCAGGTCTCGTACAGCGCGAGCAAAGTCCCGCACGAACTGCACGTGCTTGCTCTCGCTGGGTCGATCAAGATCTCCATTCTCAGCAACACGAACATTCACCTCGTAGGCTCCTGAGATGCTCTCCCACCGTAGTGGTAGTCCCTTCGCTACCAGGTGCTGGACCTCGCTTCGGGCTCCATGCAAGAGCACAGCAACTTCGGGCAGTGAATCGATGACAGTGACGGTCTGAGCATATGTGTTGACGCTCTCCATCAAACTGACAGCATATGGATAGACTCGTCTAGCTTCTTTAGAGGTAGTGTTGATGGCGTGTGGTACCTGGAAATTGTGCCACATGAGGTTGCGGACTTCCTTGAACAAAGTGATGACCTGAGCATCAAAGCTGACGTTCAGTTCCAGCACATTGCCTGTTGCGCGGTTGCGGGAGATCGAGAAAAGGCGGCCGGACACGGATAGTTGGCGTCGATTGACCTCTCTCAACCATTCGTCGTAGACTGGCTTGGTGTCAAGCTTCTTGCGGAATTGCATGCTCTCAGCTTGAAGCTTGCCACCCTCGACGTGCATGGCCCAATCTTTGCCGAGAACGTCCTCAACTTTGCTCATGTAAATGTCTAGCTGCCGCTCGATCTGCTTTGTTCGGATGATGGCTCCCGATACTGGTGGGAGATCGCGCAGCTGTGCCATGGCGTGAGTCTCGGTATGGCCGTATGGATGTTTGAAGCGCTCTTGCAACGCCACAATGTCGTTCTTGACGTTGCCAATCAGCTGTGTCTGGTACTCGGAGATGGCGCCTCGAATCTTTGGTCGGACGAAGAGGGCGTTGAACTTCGAAAAGACTCTAAACATCTCGTTCGATGTCTTTGCCAAAGCTAGACGATCTCGAAGACGTGCGATGATTGAATTCTCAACCCTGGAAGTCCGCTCGTTGTAGAGATTCTCAGCTTGTGTCCAGATCCTTGTACCATCTTCAGACACATCCAGCACATCAACGTCCTTAAGTACAGCGTATGCTTCGTCGATCTCTTCAATGGCATCGACATCGCCCATTTCGTCCACCACGATCGGCTGGGATTTGTCTTGTCCATCTGCACCATCGTCATCACCAAGGACGTCGGCAATGGTGTTGCGGAGCTGCTCATGGACCTTTCGGAAGGTGGCGATGTAGGCGAGCCGCTCTCGAAGTGGTTTGAAGCGTGGCTCGACCTTCATGGCGATGAACTTCTCATTCCTCCGTCTAATGGCGTCTCTCGACACGTTAGTAAAGTCGCGGATATTCTCGTCCCAGGTATCCCAGAGGTGATGCACAGTGTCGAGCAGGTGCTGAAACTCAGAGTAGTCTAGATGCATGATAGCTCGGCCGTGCAGCAGATTTCGAAGTCTGAGGTCCATATCTCCTGATACTGCTTCTACAAGTGGAAGAGCTCGCTTGATCGGGTATGGAATCACCCTGAGCTTCTTATTGAGGTGATCGAAGATGCCATCGAGCGCATGCTGAACCTTTTCCAGCGAGGTAGCAGAAAGTAGCTCCTCAAGTGGAAGCTCTCGTAGAAGCGAGTTGTACCTCTGAACGTTCTCCGTGGCATCCTTGAATCCTGTATCTGCGTTGAAGCTGACCGCTGTCGAATGTCGTTTTGCTTGACGCAAGATTTCCAAGGACAATTGGACCTCCTCGCTGTTTTGCTGCCGATCGATGTTCTCCAAAGCGCCCTCCATAGACAGCCAAAAGTTCTTCTCTTGCATGGCAGTGCCCGAACTTGGGTCGCGCGTCCGTTGAGTGCTCTCCTGTATCGCTTTGATCCAGCCATTGACTGCTCCTTGCAGGCTGTTGAGGAAGCTGGAGTCCGAGAGCAGATTCTGCGGTATGAGAGCTAGGCTGGGCTTCTCTCCTCTCGATCTCGCCTCCTGAACTACCTCTTGTATGAGCGGATGTATAGGCAGCACCAATTCCGGGACCTCAGAGTTCTGCTGGAGATTCCTGAGACTCAGCTCCAACTCCGCAATCCTCCTCTTCGCCGCTGGTATCCCCGTCTTCGCCTCCAGATCGGCCTGTTTGCCGTACGTTGACTTCGATTCCTGAGCACGTGCGTATGCCTCGAAGTACGGCGCAAGTGCGAAATGCACCAGGCTGTGTAGCGCTTCGAGTGGTGTGCCTGAGGACAGCTCATTGTCGTTCGCAGTGACTGCTGCAGACCCTGGGAGATTAATGACGGACAATTGGCTGTTCAGCGGTAAGGTGGGCAGGATTGGGACTGGACGCTTGAGGATTGCTATAGATGACAGCGTGCGAGGTGAGTAGCTCATATTGGAGGTGAGGAAATAGCGAGGGCTGTGGGAGCCAGCTCCATTTCCAGCTTTGAGGGTACCATTCTCTTGCGGTCGAGCCTCCTTTTGTATGTAGATTGCCACTTGTGCTTCTTGCGCGAATCTATTGCATCTTTCAATCGTATCATCCAGCAATGTTGGCGACAGGAGACATCCTTCCGCCTCCAAATCTTGTCTTGACGCTCCCAGAGTTGCGGCCAGAACAGAGACCAGGTAGTCTATGACTTGATCAGAGTCAAGCTGTGCAGGTCCAGCCTCTTTCGTGACGCCATTCGTGTCACCATTCGTCTCAACTATCGGATCCTCCATAGTGTTCGTAGCGCAGCCATGCAGGCTTGGTCCACCACTTCGAGCCCAGAGCTCCAGAAGGTTGATTGAGTCAACGAATGTGGGAAGCTCTCAGTTATGAAGCTGACAGGGGTGAATTTGTCTTCCGGTATGGGCGATCCCCAGGAGATCGAGACTTCTGATGTCGAATGGCTCGTTTGTTGTGGTAAGGTGAATGCTTCGAGCTTGCATCTGGAAATTGTTCGGTCCGTTTGTCACGCGTCAACCAAGCGCGACCCTGCCAAGGAGGAACGCGAGTTAGGAACCAGCGGAGTTCCGCTCCGCCCCGCGTCCTCCGCAACCTCAGGTTTCTCCGCTGCGGCATCTCGGCGGACTCCCGTGCCTATGCCTTTACTGCATATTGCATGGTTCTCGGCGTCACAAAGCTAAATGGATCATTTCACGTCTGCCATTCAAATAGCTGAATTCTACTCCACACCCTTTGCAAACTGCCAACGCTCTATTCCTCAACACCGCCATCATCGTCTATCCATCAGCCTGTGGTCCAAGAACGCCCCAAAACGCCTGCAAGCCTTATGTTCCCGCACTGAAGAAGGGATGTCCCTCAGCCAGATCACGGCCAAGACAGAGATAACCCATCGGAGTGTGCAGGATGTCGCGAGTGTTGCGGCGAAGAGCCAACCACTCCAGCAGAAAGCCCGCCTGATTGGGGCTAAACCTCGTGGCATTCTCCGCTGCTCCAACTCCTCCATCTATCATCCCCATGTACTTCTTCAGGTCTTCCAGTTCGCTTCCTTCGAAGTACATACGCCCGGCCAGGATGCCAATCTCCGCAGCAAACCAGCTTGGTGGGACGTTGTTCGGGGGCATTGACGGGATCGAGAAGTAATCAAGCTTGCTGAAGTGACGCATGGACTTTGTAACCGGAGCAGCATAACAGAGAAGATGAGTGCTGGAATGACCAGGGGAGGTAAGGGTGGTCATGAGCAGGTTGGCTTCTTCGGCAATCAGGACGACACCTGTGCGCTGCTTCGGACTCCAAAGGACCCAATCGACGGGACGCTGCTATTTGTTAGCATGATCCCGGGATCTTATTTGCTGAATGACTTACCACGTATTCATCGCCCGGTGCCTTGTCCTTGTTACCTTGAACAGACTTGGTGAACTCCTGGGACACGAACAATTTCGACTTTGCGTCTTTGACATCGTACTTCTTGCCGGTATCTGTTGATGCGAGGAAAGCGAAAGCCGTCTCAAACCCGCACTCAGCGTCAAGGCGGCCAGTACGAGCGAATGTCGTCAAGGCCGGATGTAGACCCGGGAACGTGAAAGGCTGGAAAGCTTTCGGCATTTGTATCTCCCGCTCTTCTTCGACTTGGAACTCAATCTCTCTCTCCTGCTCAACCTCTTCTAGAGTGTCTTGGTTGAAAGCCTTCTTAGCAATCCGTGCACGGCGGGTGCGGATATCGTCCGCATATCCCTTCAGTATTGGCGTCATGTGTTCCGTTGAAACGTGTCTCTCGACATCATTCGAGCCATGACCATAAAGCTGAGCAAGGGTACGGCTTTCAGGGCTTTGCAAGCGGCTCAGTGCCTTCTCTTTGTCTTCTTCGCCGCTGTGCTCGGGGTCATAGGCCCACTCTGCACCTTTACGTTCGCAAAAGTCGAGTCCTTGGGCAAAATGGAGACCAAGGATGTCTTCGTTGGCTTTGCAGGTCTGCTCAAGTAGCCAGGAGACGACATGGCTCGAGGTGACTGCTCCAGTAGGCTTGCAGTGGTCGATTATACTCTGATTCACGTCGGGCGGGGCGAAGAAGACGATGGATTGAGTGGTGGCGAGCTGCCGAAGGCGCATGGCGGCCTGAACTGTGTGGTCCTTGGTCTGTCCAAGCGCCAATGTCAGTGCACCCTTTGCAGATGGCGGGAACTTGAGGTCAACACCACGAGTGTGTGACTCATCCAGGTAGACCACGGATTCGCTGAGGTCTTCTGCGAAAGGGGTCGCAAGTAGTGGTACATCGGCGCTCTTGCCGCGATACTTGACCCAGATGCGGTGGTCTCGACCAAAGTACACGGCGGCCTTTGCATCGGTATCAGCTGCTAGCCAAGCTTCGACTAGTGTCTTGTTATCCATCTCCAGCACGTAAGCACCGGCATCGATCAAGACACGTATATGATTTTTGGCCAGCGATTTCAGGAACTGACTTTCTGTCCAGCGTATACCATCGTAAGCTGTGACGCGATAGCCGCTGTTGCGACCCTGGAGCAGGTATCCAAGCACTTCGGCGTTGGTGTGAAAAAGGCCAGGGAGGTCGTCTTGCTTGATGGTACCTGGTAGGACGATCTTAACGTCGTTGGTCCCGCTGAATCCGGTTGTCCTTGCTTGTGATGGAGCGGTTGTTGACTTGCCACCGATTAGTGGTATGTCCCATGCTGATGCTTGAATCTTGACCGCGAACTGCTTGGCGTGGATGGGAAAGACGAAGTGGTTCAGGTAATGATTGATGACAGACCTCTCCAGACGGAGATGCTGCCAGAGTCCATCCGTTTGCAAGCTGTCTTCTATGTTGATGAGATTCCACTGGCTCAGAGTCGGAGGCAGAGAAGCGTTCCCTGTCCAGCGCTCATACTCGGCCGCTGGATCATCTGAGCGAAGCACCCTTTGCAGTCCGTCCTTGAGTTGATCCACGTTGAGACCCTGGTAGTAGAACGAGAGGCACGTCAGAGAAATAGCGACATCGGGATGACCGAACTCTGCGCGCTCGGATGGGACACCTTTGGCCTCGAACGGCACAGCTACCGGGCATCGATCGAGATCCAGTCCGTACTGTACATTCCATCGTTTACGCAGGCACAGTAGCAAGATGCGATTGAGTAGTAATCCACGAGCCGTCAACAAGATCTTCGGAGCGGACGACCTGTCCGCGCTCATACGGACTACCCTCTTGAAAGTCTTCTCTTCTAGCTTCTCAGCGGTGAGGACATGCTTCACCATCTGTGCCTTCTCGTTGGTGATCCTGCCATTGAAGCGAATGATGGTCGTACGTCCGAATGCAATCTGCTCAACAATCTCATTCTTGAGGAATTCTTGGGGTTCGTCCCGCAGGAAGTTGATGATAGGAAAGCCGGGCTTTCGGTCGACCAAGAGTATGCCAGTTGGGAATTTTGCCCGCACTTGTGCAAGTTGAGCTTCAATGAGCCCAATGATCTTCTGTATAGTCTCCCAGCGCCACGGATTGCCGTCGACAGGAGTCTGAGCACCACTTGGGTAGATGAGCTGAGTCTTGACACCAAGGGTGAAATCGGATTCATCAATGATATCACGAGCTTTCTCTTCAAAGAGTGCTTGCGTCTGTAACAGTTCTTTGGCTACCTCGAGCTTCCCGTCGGACAGCGACTGCCACCCATTCAGCTTGAAAGAGAGGAGGTTCTCAGGAGACGTGATGATGAGGCCACCGGTTTTCAGGGCAATCTCATGCTGCTGACGATAATGCTCAAGCATGGCCGGAGTTGTCGGGGTTCGTCGTGTGTATGCGAGATGACTGACTTCACGTCCAGCCAGAAGGCTGAGACGAGACTGCAGGACTTGCGCAGTCTGGAATATGAGCGGTCGAGGCACGATCAGCCGGACAAGCTGAGAAGTGTCGGCCAGAATAGCCATGACAAGTGGGACTATGACACTCGTTTTCCCTTGTCCCATGTTCATCTGCAGGACAGAGTTGTGACCAGATGGTGGAGCGATAACAGCTCTCGCAACCTCGACTTGCTCGGGACGGATTGTGATGTTGCCGTCGATTTCTATCAAGAGCCAATCGGAGCATTCAGAGGGATTCCAGTTCTCATGTCCGCGGTTTGCCAATTCCGACTTTACTGTAGGCATGTCATTCTTGCGCAAGGCTGTATGGATGCGTTTCAGACGCTGAGCTTGGTGGACGCACAAAGCCAAATTGACAAGATAATCCTTCATTGGCGAGCTTACAAGAGCCAGATCGACGACGCGGAGGAGCGGGAGAAGTGAAGTCAGACTATCAGATGGCCATAGACCCGCTCGTGCGAGCCAGATGAAACGGCCGTCCTCGTTGGCCATAGCTTGACTGACCACCAGCCGTGCATCAAATAATTTGACATTTGCAGCTTGGAGAGCCCGAGATAACGCAAGATCCAGCCCGGTCGTTACATTGACCGAATGACTGACTCGTCCGCCCCGACGTGCGGCCTCCAAGCTCAAGATGAGGTTCTCCGCATATGTAGTACGAAGGTGATCCCCGGACTTCGCGAAGACCCGCAGCAGTGTCTCGAGGGTACGACTGAGAGTCACATCGTTTACAGCGGAAGATTGGGTGGACAGTGTCATCCCAGAGGCCAAGAGCAGATCAACATTCGGAGCTGAGCCGGGGTCGTTGGGCACCCGTGAGACCTTGACAGCGATGTCGTGAAGGGTCACGGGGGGGACAGGACCAGAGCTCTGGTCTGGCCGACAGATTTCGGGATCCTTTGGTTCGTGGCAAAGAGGTGAAGCACCAACTACGAGCAGCCGATGGTGGTCGAGGATGGACTGTGCAGACTTGACGTAATCGGCGAGCGCAGTGTTACGAATGCGCCGTTGCCATTCTGGAAGAATGAGCGCCAATGCGCTGTCGCGATCGAACACATCGGCATCTGTCGCATCGTCACTGTTGAATACTGGCTCAGGCGTCGGCCATTGGTCGAGTAGGGTGCGAATCGGCTGCGTGGCTGCACGCCGACAACGGGCTTCATGCTCTCGGGCTCGTCGGTCACGTTGGGCTCTCTTCATCGACAAATCGGGGACGTGCTTCGTGAAAGTACTAGAGATCAGGTCAAGTATCTCGTCCTCTTCAGGAACGCCGGCGAACTGGTAATCGACGAATGAATTGTACTCTGGTAAGTCGAGATCCTTCAGCTCATTGATGCAGCCATAAGCTGCAAGAATACTGAGGATTTCTTGGTTGCCTTGACGATTGAATGCCAGCACACCCAGAATGAAGACTAGCTCATATCTCGTCGCTCCAGTGCAAAGATCGAGAAGTCCGAACCAATGCTGATCAATGGAAGTGTCAAGCAGTCCTGCGAGTGAGCTTGAGAGCAGCTCCACGTTGTCTCCAACGCCACCAATCAGGCCCCACTTGCACAGCAACTCATGATAGTCGGTCTCGATGTTGATACTATAACCTTGCTCCAGTACCGATTTTGTGCTGTTGTAGGTGACGACGGATCGCTTCGCGTTGGTTTCCTTATCTCGGGACTCATACAACAGATCCTCAGCCGGGATGGCAAGGACTGAGGCTGTGCTAGCACTTGCTCTTTCGCGATACCCTCTGCGAACCGAAGCCCGCTGGCGCAGCCAAGACATGGAGCTATCGGCCAGGAGACCAGAATCAGACATGCTGAAAGCGCTTGTGTTCGAAGACTTGTCCAGGATCTTTTGCACGATACCATCAAACGCATCGTGCTGGATGAAGGGTGTGAGATGTTCATCCCAAGTGATTGTCTGTAGTGTCTTGCGATCCTTCGGATAAAACTCACGGCGAGGACAAAGTGCTTGTATGGACTTCAGAGCAACAATGACTGGTTCATTGAGCGGCGACCAAGGCTGAGCGGCAGCGGATGTTAGGATGTCGAAAGCTTCTTCGGTGCCGGTCTTCCCGGTCAAACGATCCGGAACCACGAAAGAAGTCAGAGCATGCATGAGCGCCTTCGTAAAGAGTAGACGCGGCTCGGGCGGACAGTTCAGTCGACCCAAAATTTCGTCGATCTCGAACTTAGCATAGCCAGACATTCCAGTAGACGTGACGCCTACGTGAATTCCCTCACGCACCCAGTATGGAGGATCCAAAGGTATGAGTACAAGACGTTGATTCGTTCTGATATCTCGTAGAACCAGCTTGCTTCGTAGACCGTATAAAGTCCCAGCATCCTGATTGGGATCTAGCTCTGAATGAAGCTCGTTGCATTCCAGAAGACCGTGGCCGTTGACCGTGAAGGAGAGCTCAAGATCTCGAAGCGCAACATGAATCCTCATGCTTTGGCCAGCATAAGCCGTGATCCTGGTTGGTTTCTCAAAGTGTTCGATCAAACGGTAGATGCTGGTGAAGAGGTTCGAGCGCGGACAAATCAGACGTGAATTATGGCGCTTTGCTTCCCTTTGGCGTGTGTCGAGGATCCAATTACGAATGGTCGGATGCCACATATTTGGTTTGCGGCGGCATTCAAGTTCACCATTTCGGAGATTGAGCCAGTGAACACAAGCCGCAGTCAATTCCTTTGGCAGGTCGAAAGACCCACCTTTTTCGAAGATTCTGCGAGGGATAAATTCCAGGAGGCCCAGTGAGCTCTGTGCTTGAATAACCACAGACCCGTCACGGGTACCCAAGTGGACCACATTGCCCTCGATTGGCTTACTGAGACGGTGTGTCATCCCGGGTAATGTGGAGGGGTAAGCAAGCAGGTGACGATCACCGAAGAGTTCCTTAACGTCGTCACAGTCTGCAAGATCTTGTGGAAGCTTGCCAAGAGCTCTGCCGTTGACTAGCAGCCTTCCGGTCATGTAGTTGAAGCAGTACGTATCTGCGCCCGCCGTTGACGAGATCCAGTCCCGGCGGATGCCTGGTATCTCGTCCCACGCAGTGAAGTGAGTGTTTTGTATCAAGTCTGATGTGGACTGGACTGAAGTGTTCACACATGATAGAAGCGCAATCTCCAACGACCGAGAATGATCTTTGACGGCTGTCCGAACCTTTCTCTCTAGCGCGGCAGCATAATGTGCATCTCTTTGGAGTAGACGACGAAGGAGGTGTGGTAAAGGGACAAGATCTGGAGGTAGACCATCGTGAAGACAGATTGAAGCTTCGACCCAGGTGGCCAGAGCTTGTGGTGACATCGCTGAGGAAGACACATGCAAAAGCGCAGACATTGTCTTGCGGCAGAGTAGAGCAGCCCACGCAGCATTTTGCGCAGACTTCTTTGCTGCTGCAGAAGTTGATGCCGTTTCGGACTCCTCGCGGAAATGACGAACCCACGTGAGCGTGACCTCGCGAGCTGATGAGATGAGGGCAAGAGCCAAAGATTGACTCGCCCCTTCAGTCAGCGATAAGATTCGTAATGACAGAGTTATGATGAGATCCATGCAGTGAAGCTCACCCCAATTGGTGGAGATGCTTTGCAGCTTGGCTTCGACCTGTTCAGATAGACGCTCAATGAATGACGAATCCAGGAAGATGGCGTGGTAGTCGCGGCTATCAGTTCTGGCAGATTTTGGACCAGCCTGGGTGGACAACTCGCAAATCAGCTGCGTGGTTTCCGCGCTGGAGAAGTTGAGATTGGCAGCGCCGAGCTCGACGAGTATGGTGGACCAGCGCAAAGACGAGGCTGACACCAATCTCTGCAGGGAAGAGAATTCGTGGACGGGCAGATGCTTCGGACACTTGGCGCGGTTGGCTTGTATCTGATATGACGAGATGTTGTGGTTGCCGGTGATCAGGGGGTGAGCCACATGTGGAAGCACGACTTTCAGACTTCGTGGAATCGAAATTCCACAGTGATGCTGCAAAGTAAGTTGAGAAGAGATGCGAGGGAAGCCATGTAGCCATTGTCCGGACGAAGTGTCGTAATACTCGAAAGTCGCACCGAGATTCGTAAGCACGGTACTTGCAGATGCGTTGATTTGTGACATCTTGTAATGGGATGTAAGATGCGATTTGGTGGATGAGGCCATGGTGAAGCGCGATGATCCTTTACTGTACGTCTTCAACTGGGAGTAATCCTGAAGCATGAGCACGGGTGCTGCGCGCTTGTCCGAGAGGCTGCTGGGATGTGCGATATCGCAGATCAATTTGAATGTCACATCGCGATACTGGCGAAGGAAGTCTGGCATGCCCAGCTCGAAGACGATAATGGCGGCAGCAGTGGTGTCCGCTGGGAGGAAATCCTCATGAACATTGATCTGAAGTCGATTTCTTGTCCTCCAGTGCCAGCATTTGTTGCAGCCCTTCACATTGCGAGAGCCGTCCGCGTTGATGGAGCAAATGCATGTGCCTTGCTCAATCTTACGTGAGAGATCCGCATACTCCTCCTTCATTGATTCCCATTCACCTTGCTTTCTCAACCGTGCCGCTGCGGAGTCCCTTTGGATGCGACCGAAGAGCCTCTGAAGAGTAGCCGATCGCTGGTAGTAGTTGAATGCGAAGCTCCACTTTCCATTTTGATGAAAGATGGAGACGTCGGCCGACTTTGATGCGGAGCAGCGAGCTGAGAGGTAGTTCTGAATGGCGGCAAGGCGATCCAGATCAGAGTGGAATTCCAATTGGAGGGCGTCCAGTAACGTTGCGGTCAGGACTGGGTGATACTGCTTCAATTCTGGGCAAGCCTTGACAGCGGCCTTGTCCATGGCGACCCAAAGTTCGAAGACAGATAAGAGCATAGAGCTCATCAAGAGAGGATCGCCTTTGTACGCTTCTCCGACCGCGGCGATGTGCTGAATGATTCTGTCTGCCATGATTTGAACAAGATCCTCCGTGACCGTATCAGTCGCAGCATATTCGCAGAATTGCTTCTGGACCGCACGATCCGCCTTAGCCAATAGCATGTGCTTGAAAGCCAGCTGTTGAGACTCACTTGTCTTGGAGAGTTCTTCCACAGGTAGTGTGATGTGATGACCGGGAAGCACAAATTGGGAATGCAGAGCCAGAGCGTGATCCAGATAGGCACCACTGTTATAAAGGGCGAGAGTAGTGTCGTGAGGACTGGCGTACTTCTGCAGGGTGGGTACTGGACGCATGTTCCTTCGTTTGAACTGCGACCAGGCATCTTCGATGGCCAAGGTAGCACTCTGCACAGCGCCCTGAACACGACTGCTGATCTTAGAATGAACAAGATCGAACATGCTTTTGTGTTCCGCAAACTCATCTGGCGCTTCACCCGCCAATTTCGCCATTCGCCGACACAGCTTCGATCGCAGAGAATGAACAGCTTGTGGAGCTAGCTTCCCAGTACAGTCCAGGAGCAGCTCAGCATGGAATAGAGCCATGAGAAGTTTGTAGCAGGCACGACCAGCCTTCGCACCAAGGGTGAGGCCGAGCTGACGTTGCATAGCCACGCGGAGAATGAGCCAGTACGGGTGCCGTCTCCATGGCAGTTTTGCATTGTGAAAGTTGACATCGTCGCGCACTCGTTTGCGTAGGTGTGGTACGTCGGCAGCAGATCCCATTGCTTCGATGATTGACATCAGCATCTGAGAGATGATGGTCGGCTCGCTCACATCCCGGACCTCAATGACCGTGTTTCCTGCTTTTTGCACCTTTGCTTGGAATTGGTGGAGGCATTCCATGCTTGCACGCTCGAGAAAGGTAGCCAGAGCTTCTTGGAACGATGTGTCGCTGAAGGTGGAGAGTGGGATCTGTACAGCACGTCCGGGAAAGTCCCATTGCAGGCTGTCGGCAGCTTGGAGGATTACGGCAGATGGCGCACTCGTCTCGAAGGTCTCAAAGATGACAGAAGTCTCATCATTGTCACTGTGAAAAGTTAGAAGACTTCGTGGGCTGCAATCGATGTGACCTACTTCGGCAAGGCTCGTATGAGTAGGCCAGCGTTCTGTTTGGTGACATCCAAGATGATGATTTCATTTGGCTGGAGCTTGTTGAGGCTGTCCAGAAGCTTCTCCTGGTCTAGCCTTCCGAAATTGAGCTGTCTAGCCAACCGAAGCGACTTGTGGAGATGCTGGTAGATAGCTGCGAGCGAGCCGGAGGATTCTTTGACCATGATGTTGCAAGCAGACTGCAGGCGAGTAGCCAAAGCATCACCTATGGCCGGCAGATTGGTATCTTCCTGGGTTGGAAGATCTGGCGGCAGAACCACATGGTTGAAGAGCTCTTTGAGCTCCGCCATGCTGCCTGCCCCCGCCACGGGATGCAAAGCCTGTCAAGTCGCAGGGCTTTAATCCGTCGCAGAATTGTGTTTGACGTAATGTACTGATGATTTGTGTGAAGGTAGTGAATGATGAATATGGAAGGAAGGAGGAAAGAAGGATTGTAGGAAAGAGCAGACGGAGAGAAATTTGTGAAGGGCTATCGTCAATGAGAAAACAGCGATTCAGAATTACACTATACCTATTTGAGGTGGCGGAGCGGAGTTGGTAACCAATGAGGTGGCGTTTGGGATGGACAAACGGCGAGTTGTACTGCGACATGGCTGATTGCCTTCGACATCCCGGTCACTCGCGGAGTGTCCGTTGACGAGCCAGGCGTTTTGTTGTCGTGATTGATTTGCATCAATGATTTTCCGCCAGGAAGCATCATGTCGACAATTGGCGGTCGTCGCCCTCTCCTGCTACCTGCTCGAACGACCACTCGCGACCGAGTTGAATGTGGTCATGCTCCAACACTCGTGGAATACAACAGCGTCTGTGTTTGTAGCCGTCCCAGCGATCCTTATTAGCGCGTCACTCTGGAAAAGGTCGCACAGCACCAATCCATGAGATCTGCACTGTTCACAATCAGAGCGATGGAGAGGACCAGTGAGCCCAGTATTGCGATTCCAGTGCCGCAGTCAAACGCTGTTGTGCTTCTGCTTTCTGTGATTCTTTTCGCTCATCCTTACAGTGCCAAACTCCTTCGGACACGCCAGAGCTCAATTCTTACCGCCCATTCCTGGACAACCATACTTAGGAAGTATTTGCGCTCGAAGGACCTTATACATCGCCATCTTCTTGGTATCCCAAAGGTGCCGGTTGACAATTCGCTCGGGTGGCCTTGCCTGAAGAGTCTGAAAGTGCCCAGACGTCTCGACTCTGCAGTCGTGGGCCAGACTGGAAAGCAAATGAACATCTCGACTTCCGACGTAAAACCGCAAAGATGTGCCAACTAGTGCTTCTCAGGTCCCTGCCACCTGTGCCCAAGCTCTTTCGAACAGCTCGATGTGGTATTCAAAGCACACAACGACTGACATGATCAACCCAAGTGACAGGCCAACACAACCGTCGATAATGAGACACTCCGTAAGTAGACCACGGATGTGTCCACCCCTGCAACACCGTCTCTTCTGTGTCGATCTCTCGGATGGAGTCTTGTCTGCGCTCGTGCGAGCGCCCGAGTCTACACGTGAAGGCGTTTCGAGGCTATGCGAAAAACAAGGTTTCTGTAGCAGAAGAAGTAGGCACGTATTGCCTACAGGACTTGGCCTGTCCAATATGATCAAAACACAGACAACACTCGTTCGTGTAGATGGAACGGTTGCAGGAGGTCAAGTCGGGTAGAAGAACTCTACGGGGTCCCGGAAGTTTGCTCGGGCAGTTTGCGACTTGTGTCAACCAAGGTATAGGCTGAGGGCGCCAAGAAGGACCCTGATTCAGTTCACCCAAGGCTAAACTAAGCACTCTTTAACAGTTTTACTAATTCATGATCAAATTGGATAGTTCTTGTCTTAATCTGTTACTATTAAGGAGTTCTATTAATTTAGTTATCTCTTAGTTTAACAGGTTAAGTATTTATATAGTTATAGTCTACTAACTTTTAGTAGGTTAGGTAGTAATTAATTCTTTTTCCTCCCTATACATAAGCTAACAGTTATAAGCCTAGTATAACTACCCCTATATAAGTAGTTTATTTAGTTACTTCTCTATCTTATTTATTAGTTTACTCTCTATTATCTTGCTTTTTAAGTATTAGAATCTATTAAGTACTACCTTATCTATAACTATAGAATTTAGATATTAATAAAGAGATAAACAACTATAGAGACTAACACCTTAATAGCTAGAATACTTATTATTCTTACTACATTAGCTAAATAGGCTAGCTAGCTATATATTATTAAGATAAGAGCTTTAAATACTAAGATATAGAACTTTATTAACCCTTAGAAGACTACTAAACTAAAGGAGCTCTCTAAGTCTTAAAGGCTAGAGGTAGTAAATACTAACTTCTTAGTACTCTTCTAGATATATAAGAAGGAATAAGTATAGTATAATAAGTAGCTTAAGGCCTTAGTAGATCTTATAAGCCTTATCTAGTTATTAATTACACTATAAGTCCTTACTATTATCTAGCTAGAAGAAGATCTTTATCTATAGGCTATTCTTAGAGCATTAAAGAACAGATTTGCTCTATCTAATATAGCTATTTAGCTTAAGATTAAAGCTCTCTAGAAGAAGTAGCTATCTAGCTCTTTCTTATAGAATATAGATTACTAGCTTTAGTAATAGAAAGAAGTTATAGATAAGGCTAGGAATTATAACCTTTTAGAGGCTTAAGAATTAAAGCTTTAGAGAGACTTCCTCTTATTAATCTTAAGGACTAAGCTAGTATTTACTAATAAATATCTTATTAATCTAGATTTACTAACTCTACTAACTATACTTAAACTTATTACTAAGTTTAGATAGTTCTATAAGCTATATAAGCTATATACTACTATAAAGGCTAGTAAGGGAGTAATAGTATTTCCTATAGCTACTAAGGACTCTTATAAAGAAAAGCCTAGTTCTCCTAGAGAGCCTAAATATATATACTAGAAGAGGTATAGATAGAGCAAATGTTACTATCTAAATAAGTACCTTAGGCTAGAGAGGTAGTTACTAAACTAATAGACTCTTAAAGAGGTTAAGTAAAGGCTAAATAATAAAGCCTTAAGAGATAAGGTTAAAGCTATCCTTATAAAGAAAGCTAACCTTTAGAAGAGGTTATCTCTACTAGTACTAATTAATATAGCTATAACTATTAGATTACACTTAGTATTTATCTTAGCTACTAGTAATATCTTAAGCTTATAGATACTAGATTCTAGAGTAACTAATTACATTTATAATTATACTATAAAGGACAGATATAAGGTTACTAGAATTATAGAACCTTATAAGAAGCTATTCTATAGTAACTCCTTACTTAAGATTAAGAGTTAGAGAACTATTAATATTATAGCTATCTATAAGAGATAGCTAGTAACTATCTATCTTACTTATATAGCCTATATACTATTAATTATAACTAATCTAGTTAGCCTTAGAAGGTTTATTAATAGTAGAGTCTATTAGAACACTTAGACTATAGAGATTAGTTATAAAGGAAAAGTACTCTTCTTAGTTATACTAAAACATAACTAATATATACTTAAGGATAACTCTAAGACTCTCTATGTTACTACTATAGTAATACGAGATAGATACGAACTAGATTTAGTCTAGATCTATGTCGGATTAATTACGTAATCCCGGTATTATAGCCTAGGCTTCTAGCCGCTTAGCTCTCGATATTACGTATACTTTATACTTTAGTCTTCTTCTTCTTCTTCTTCTAAGTCTTAATATCTTAACGAATAGACGCAATTAACCTCTTATCTTGCTAGTTGTAATTACTATATTAAGACTTCGAAGAACTATAACTAAGCGATAGAGCTATCGAATTATCTAGTTATCCTACTACTCGCGTAACCCCTAACAACTAACACTTACGAAGAATTAAAGAACTAAAGAAGAAGCTATTACAACTGTAGTTCTCGCGTATACTACTATAGATCCTCGCTGCCGCTATGTAGGTTAATACCGCGAATAAGAAGAAGGTAATAAGTCGAGTTATAGACGACTCTTGAAGGAAGTAGGCCGCTAGCTAAATTTTTAATATCCCCTTTGTTACGCATTAACTTTTACACTACGAATTACAACTAACCTTACCGAGTATAGCTCGATCTAACTCCGGCGACAACTGCTGTATAAGTAAGATAAATCTCCCTACTAACGACAACAATAAAGCTATCTAGTTAGCCTATTACGACCTCTTTATTCTATCTAACGCTAACCTTAGAAAGAAGCTCTAAGAGACAGATAGTATAAGCACTCTACGTAAGGCCTTTAAGTTTATTAAGTTCACCTTCGACAAGTAGGTTAAAGTACGTAACGCTACTCGTTCTAATACTCTTAATCTACGTAACTAACTCGACACTACTTAAGCCGAGCTAGCTATAGCTAATAGTACTATAGATAACCTTACTATCTAAGCTATACACTACCTCTCCGAAGTTAGCAATCTTAGGTCTAAGCTAGCGTAGCTAAGAGCCGAGATAGAGCACGCTATACTAGCTTCTTCTATACGAGGTACTACCTTATTAGAGAAGATACTAGACTCCGCTATGTTTAGTAGTAGCACTCCGGAGTAGTTCGAGATCTTTAAGCATTAGATAAAGAACAAGATACGCGCTAACGCTAACTACTATCTAACTAAGGCAACTCGATTCGTATATCTCTACTCTCGCCTCTCTAGAGAAGCTTATACCTTTATTATAGACTCCGCCGGAGACAACACTCTCGACGTTAGTACTAGCCTAGCTCTATTAGCCTAGCGCTTCGAAGACCCTAACTGTAAAGCTACTACATACGCTTAGTTCGCTAGTCTCTTCTAGTGTAATGCCTCTTTTAACTCCTTTATTAGCGAGTTTAATAAGTATGCCCTTTACGCTAAGATCGCTAACGACGAGTAGCTCTACTAGTTACGCTAGAAGATCTCTAGTAAGCTACGCGCTGCCCTTGTTAACTTCGACACTAACGATCTTACTGTCTTTATTGCTAAGGCTCGTGCTACTAACTATAATATCTAATAGAGTAACCTTATTACTAAGCGCACTTAGGCTCTGCGCTCTGTGCTAGCTATAAGCTACACCTCTAGCGCTCCGACTCGCGCTCTCTATTCTACCTTAGCTCCTGCTACTTCTCCTGCTATCTTCTGCCCTATAGCTAGAGGTGCTCTATAGCCTTTTCGCCCTCCTTAGTCTCTAATCTATTACGCTTGCGGAAAGCCTAGCTATATCTCTACTAAGTATATAGCTAGCGCTATAGAGAAGGCTATCTATGCTACTACTCGCTCTACATGCACTGTCGGTACTATAGAGGCCGCCGAAATCTAATAGCTCTAGAACTGTCTAGCCGAGTTAAACAACTAAGTTAACTCTAACTTGGCTTATAATATAGATCGAGTTTAGCCTTAGTTCGACCCCGATATAGATTACGAGTTAGCCGACCTATCTAGCTAGAGAAATAACTAGCCGAAGGACGAGTCCTATTCTCTAGCGGAACAAGAGTAATTCGAGATAGACCCGGAGGTATATAGTTAATGAATAGTGTCGTTAGCTACTATATTCCCGCTATTATAACTTCTATTACTATCTACGACCTCTATAACCGCTTTCGCACTATTATACTTTAAGCCTTTATCGACACTAGCGCGCTTATTAGCGCCGCTATTAATTATAACGTCCTTAACAAGTTAAAGAGCTTCGGCTACTCTATCGCGCTAGCTAGTTCTATTTAGCTCTAAGCCTATAATAGCGTTCTAATAGAACAAGTCACTTATAGCGTCCCCCTTACTACTACTGTCTTAAGCAAGCTAAACGCTCTTACTATCTTCTATATTATAGATATTAGCCGTTTTAATATTATCCTTAGCCTCGGCTAGCTTAAAGCTAATAAGGCTACCATCGACTATGAATATAGCTAAGTCACGTACAAAGAAGAGTTTTTACTAGTCGTCGTTAAGCAGTAGCAGCCGTAGCTAATTAAAGAGCTAGGATCTAGATCCGAGCTAGGCTTAGATCTAGGAGTCTAACTCGGCAAAGCCCCTACTCTAGTTTAGAACTGGTTCGGATCTAGTTTAACTCGCGAACTAGATTCTAGCTCGGACGCTAAGATAGACTACTCTAGTCTATATCGCCTACTAGCTCTTAGGTTAAACTTTAAGCTAAATTAGAGAGAGTTTAAGCTAGCCTTCTATAGCACTTAGTTAATGTATAAGTTCTCTTACGTACCTGCCTACGTAAACGACACTAAGCTAGAGAGACCTACAATTGCTTTTATTAGTACTATAGCCTTCGCGTTGTAAGCTAAGCACTCTAGCTATAAGGTGTTTACTATCTCTATAAAAGATATCGAAGACTACTACTATTTAGCCTCTAAACCGGAACTAGACTCTATAGAAGTTCTACTACTAGAGCTATATAAGTTTGCTAACGTCTTCTCTAAGGAGTAATCTAATACTCTACTAATACACTAACTAGAGTTCGATAACTATATCGTTCTAAAGGATAGCGCTAAGCTACTACGCACTAAACCTCTTTGCTGCCTCTTGCCTAAGGAGCTCGATATAGTAGAGTAGTTTATCCGCGAACACCTCGATAAGGGTTTCGTTACTCTAAGCTCTATAAGCTACTTGTTACCTATTCTCTTCGTCCGCAAGCCTAACAGAGAGCTCCGCCTCTATATTAATTACTATAGCCTAAACGAAGTTACTAAGCGTAACGTCTACCTACTACTACTTATCGAGGAAACGCTTACTTACGTTAGTAAAGCTAAGTAGTTTAGCAAAATTAACATTCGTTAAGTCTTCTACTGCCTCCGTAACTCTATTAACTATAAAGACCTTACTACATTCTCTACATAAATAGACAACTTTAAGTAGTTAGTAATGCTCTTTAGCCTTACTAATGCCCTAGCTATATAGTAGAGGTTCATAAATTACAACTTCGTCGACATGCTAGAACGCTTTATATCGATTTATCTCGACGATATTCTTATCTATATAGACAGTACGCGCTAGAAGCACGCTAAGCACATTAAGCTAGTGCTCTAGCAACTCTATAAGCTCGGCCTTAACGCTAACATTAAGAAGAGCGAGTTCTACCTAACGGAAGTAAAGTACCTTAGTATTATCGTTAGCCGAGATAGAGTTAAGATAGACCCTAAGAAGGTAGAAGCTATTAGAGTATAGAAGTAACTAGCCCCTAGGAACACTACTTAAGTGCGAAGCTTTATTAGCTTTTGTAGCTATTATTGCTGCTTTATTAAGGGATTTAGCACTATCGCTAAGCTGCTAAATAATCTACTTAAGAAGGATGCTACTCTATAAAACGACAAGTACATAGCTACCTTTAACTATATAAAGTACACTATTACTAGCGTACTAGTCCTTGCACACTTCGACTGCATAAAGCAAATCGTGCTTAAGACTAACGCTTCGGACACTACTACTGCTAGCGTTCTATTATAGTATAACAACTCCGATGTGCTCTGCTCTATTACCTTCTTTAGTAAATCTATAAGCGAAGCTAAGTGTAACTATGCTATCTACAACAAGGAACTTCTAGCTATTGTCTAAGCCTTCAAAGAGTAAGCTCCTAAGCTTATAACTACTTAGCCTAACAAGACTATCTAAGTCCTTACTAACTACTAGTCGCTAATGTACTTTATAAGGACTTAGAAGCTATTACGCTACTAAGTACGCTAGGCGCTTCATCTCGTATAGTTTAACTTTAAAATTATGTATAGGCCTAGTGTAGCTAATAGTAAAGCCGACGCTCTTACTAGAAGGAATAGAGATATACTATATTCTAAAGAAGACCTAAACCTCCGTTAGACGCTACTACTATTAAAGGTGCTCGATTTATGCATTATTAACGAGCTAAATCTAGGTCATATCTAAACTAGATTACTAATTTAGGCCGAACTAAAATCTAGTTCGCTATCTAGTTCGCTATCTAGTTCGCTATCTAGTTCACTACCTATACTATTACCTATCTCGGCTGCCGAGCTAGAGGTCTATATAGCACCTATCTTAGCCTCTAAAAACTAGCCTTTACTGCTATTTAACGAAGTAGCTAAAGCTAACCTATAGGACCTCGATTTTAAGTTAGTTCGTAGCGTCTACTGTATAATAGAGGCCTTCCTAAAGAGAAAATAGTTGCTGTTAACTAACGTTACTATCGAGAAGAGGATACTATAGGCCGATAGCTACTTAATTGTCCTCTATTGTATAGCTGCAAAAGTTATATAGGAAGTTTATAACTTAAAGGATTACGTATATAGAGGAGCTACTAAGATAGCTACTATAATTAAGATAACCTTCTATATCCCCGGATGCGATAGTAACGTAAAGAGGTTCGTTGCTAACTACTATAACTATAAGCGTTTAAAAGCTTACTATAGCCTCCTAGCTAGCTTTCTATTATCTCTGTCTATTCCGGAAAGGCCTTAGTAGTATATTACTATAGACTTCGTTACTAGTCTATCTCTAGTAGACAGCTATAACGCTATACTCTATATCGTTAACTGCCTAACTAAAGAACAATACTTAATCTTTTACTTCTCTAGCGACGGAGGTATATTAGCGTTTAAGACTACTAAGCTCTTGTTCTTCTACGTGTAGAAACTGTATAGTCTACCTAATAGCATTACCTCCGATTGCGGTCCTTAGTTCGTTAGCGACGTTTAGAATAGACTCTACTAGATCCTGAAGATTATAGCTAAGCTCTCTACTATAGAGTACCTCTAGACAGATAGCTAGTTAGAAGTTATAAACTGCAAGTTCGAGCGAGTTATCTATTCGTACGCTACACGCTTTAGTAATTAGACTCTCGTTCTGCTAGTTGTAGAGTTCTCTATAAATGCTAGCCTCTCGGATAGTACTAAGTTATTGCTGTTCGAAGTAATAAGAGGTTATAGGCTAAGGATAAGCTTCTAACTACCTTCCGATACGCCGTTAAGAAGAGCTAAGCTTAATAAGGCTAACATCTATGCCCTTGCTAAGTAGCTAGAAGAGGCGTTAGCTATCGCTAAGACTAACCTCGCTATTGCTTAATTACGTATAGTAGAGTAGGCTAACAAGCACTAGCTACCGATAGAATTCAAGGTTAGCGATCTAGTATAGCTATCGACAAAGAACCTCTACCTATATAGTAACCCTAAGCTACTACCAAAAAGAGTTAGTCTCTATAAGGTGTTAGAGAAACGCTTACCGCTAGTATATAAGCTTAATCTGCTAACTACGCTATAGCGTATATACTCTATGTTTTATACTAACCTCCTCACTAAGCATCCGAACGACTCTCTACTAAGTTAAGCCTTTAAGGAACTACCGCTAATAGAGGTTAACGGTGAAGAGGAATATAAGGTAAACGACGTTATTAATGTACATACGCTACGTAGTAAACTTGTCGCTTGCGTAAGCTAGAAGAGCTATCTAGAAGACCTTACTTAGTAGCTAATTAACAACCTTAAAGAGGCAGCTAACGTACTACGCGACTATTTAGATGTATACAAGGATAAGCTAAGGCCGAGCTAGATTAATAGGGGACCTATACGATAGCGTTTAAGAGTAAACGCGCTTAAGAGAGAGAGTAGTAATACGAGATAAATACGAACTAGATTTAGTTTAGATCTATATCGGATTAATTACGTAATCCTAGTATTACGGCCTAGGCTTCTAGCCGCTTAGCTCTTGATATTACGCGTGCTTTGTACTTTAGTCTTCTTCTTCTTCTTCTTCTAAGTCTCGATATCTTAACGAATAAACGCAATTAACCTCTTATCTTGCTAGTCGTGATTATATAGTATTAAGGGGTAATAAAGATCCTTACCTATTAGTATTTACCTTAGTTATTATAAGGACTAATTAATCTTAGTATAAAGTTATAGACTACCTAAGTATAGAGTCTATTAATTACCTTCTAGCTGTTATAGTTAGTAGTAAACTAACTCTAATTAAGTCTAACTTAGCTTAACTAATCTATCTTAGATCTCTATATTAGACTTATAAGCTATCTAATGCTTAGTAGCTTATATTAAGGAGCTCTAATACTAAAATTACTATAATAAAGCTCTTTAAGAGAACTACCTTTAACATTATTATTAATAGATTTACTAGCTTTAATAAGGCAAGATATATAAGTTACTTTACCTATAGGATAACTAACTATAATCTAGTTACTAGTTATACTTATAGATATAAGCTTAATAAAATTGCTATTAAGATAATTATCTATATTAAGACTAATCTTAGCTTTAAGATTAGATTTATTAGAAGTAACAATAAGAGTGCCTTTAGCCTTAGATTTACTATCTTCCTTAATAGTAAAGGTATTTAGTATAAGCTATCTACTTCCTATACTCCTATATAGAATAGTTATAGTAAGAGAATTAGAGTAATACTATTAAAGAGAGTAAGGGTAATTACTATCTTTACTAATCTCCTAAAGGAACTATACTCTAAACTATATAGATTAGTAGCCTATCTAATAAATAGAATATCTCTTAAGAAGCTTAACTAGAAGACTCTCTTTAAGCTAGTTTATAGATATTCTCTATCTATATTCTATCTTAGACTACTTAGATATAAGGCCTATACCTTAGATAAGCATGTTATAAGTAGTAATAAGCTTACTCTAAGAGCTTATATTAGATATCTAGTTAGCTATAACTTAACTAATATCTTTAAGATCTTTATACTAGCTTTAAAGAAGATTCTTAAAATAAGAAATATTAGATTTAATAAGACTTAGTTCTATAAGCTAGAAGAATAACTATAGCCTAGGCCTATTAGATTACTTAATTTACTAAGACTTCTATAGGAGGTTAAAGAGTATAAAGCTTAAGCTAAAGAGATGTCTAAGGTATAACCTAAATAATAATATCTAGTTTAGAATCTAGTTTAGTATCTAGTTTAGTATCTAGTTTAGCATCTAGTTTAGAATCTAGTTTAGCTAACTAAGGGACTAAATAATTATAGTCTCTTATTATAGCTAACTCTAGATCTAAGCCTAGCTTAGATCTAGAAAGTTTAGTATACTCTATTACCTCTACTAGATAATTATAGTGTATTATTATAGTTACTAGCTCTAGATCTAAGCCTAGTCTAGATTAAGAATATTACTTCACTAAAGTAATTCTTTAATACTCTAGCTTCTCTACCTTCTATAGTTATATAGCTATTACCTCTACTAGAGGCTAAGGCTAAGACTAATTATTACAGAATAGAAGTTTAAGCTAAAGAGTTAGCTAAAGTTTAACATAAATAACCTCCTTAGAGAATTACTATAAAGTTAGCTAACTTACTTCCTAAGTATATCTTTACTATAAGGAGAATAAGAAAACTAAGAAAATAAGTATATATTACTACTCTAGTATAGCTAGAGATAGCTTATAGATATTACTAAGCATTTAATACTTACCTAGTAATAAGGCTAATTTAGCCTTAGTTAGAACTAAGGGATAATCTCTCTCTACTACCTACTAATATAAAGAAACTTAAGACTTATCCTTATAAGAAGCAATTCTAGTAAACTATAAAGGCTAAATTGCTTACTCTCTATAAGAAGTATATATAGACTATTATACTTACTACTTAAGTAACTAGTAAGCTAGTTCTATTAATATAGATGTTTATATATAAAGTTAATAATAAAGAAGAAGTTATAAAGTATAAAGTAAAACTCTATATAAGAGATAATCTCTAATCTATAGAGTTAGAAACCTATATAGTAACTCTAGCTACTAAGGTCTTTAGAATACTTATAGCTATTCTTACTTATAAGGATATAGAAGCTATTTAGATAGATATTATTAATACCTATATTAATAGCTCTATTAATAAGACTATCTACTATACTATCTCTTCTAGATTTAAGCTTATTCTAGAGAAGCTAAGGAAGGACTATTCTAGTATTGCTCTATTAGAGGCTATTCTCTTACTTAATAAGGCTCTATATAGCCTTAAATAAGCTCTAGCTCTCTAGTATATAGAATTTACTACTACTCTAAGGAACCTTAGATTTACTTAAGCCTCTAAGGCTCTATATCTCTAGCTAACCTCTAAGGTAATAATCTTCTTCTTTATAGATAACATTACTCTTATATATCTTAATAAGTATAAGTATAAGGCTAATACTATTATTATAGCTCTCTATACTAAGTATAAGATAAAGATACTTAGGGATCTAAGCTAGTTTCTAGCTATCTAAGTTACAAGAGATAGAGTAACTAAGAGGCTATAGCTAAGCTAAGCCTAGTATATATAGTAGATATATACTAAGTTTATTACTAAACTAATAAGGCTAGTGTTAATACTATTACTAGTAGAGATGCTCTAGTCTAATAAAGACTAAGCTTTACCTTAAGAGATCTACCTCTATTAGTAGAAGGTAGAATCTATTAACTTTGTAGTAGTTATTATAAGGCCTAATATAGCCTTTGCTACCTCTAGATTATTAAAGCATCTAATAAACTCTTTACTAATACACTAAAGGCTAGTAAATAGAGTTATTTAGTATCTCTATAAGACTAGAGATCTAGCTCTCTACTTTAATAGTTTAATACTACTACTAATCTTTTAAGCTTTATTAGATACTAACTTTAGAAGTTACTCTTTAAGGAAGAGCCTTTAGAAGTATCTATTTAAGATATTCTAAAACTCTATTAACTAGAAGACTATAAAGTAGCTAACTATTACTACTTCTAGTATAGAAGCTAAGCTCCTTACTCTTATAGAAACTACTAAATAAGCTATATAGTAGAGGAGGCTTATAGCCTCTATCTATTCCCTAAAGTATATTAGTATTTAGTATAATAACTAGTAGACTATTAGTCTTATTACTAATCTAATAGAGAAGCTTAATATATACCTTCGTTATATTAATATCTATTATTACTAGCTAAGGTAAGAAGTTAGCTAAACTAGACCTATCTCTATAATATAGACTCTATTAGCTAATATACTAGCTAATAGCCTTACTAAGTTATTACTATCTAGAAGGCATAAGACCTTCTTATAATAGCTATCTCTCGAGTTAGTAATCTACTAACTAGCTATAACAGCCTTATAGCTATTTAGTAAAGAGGTGTATTAACTAAGGTATAGGCTAAGGGCGCTAAGAAGAACTCTAATTTAGTTTACCTAAGGCTAAACTAAGCACTCTTTAATAGTTTTACTAATTTATAATTAAATTAGATAGTTCTTGTCTTAATCTGTTACTATTAAGGAGTTCTATTAATTTAGTTATCTCTTAGTTTAACAGGTTAAGTATTTATGTAGTTACAGTCCACTAACTTTTAGTGGGTCAGGCAGTAATTAATCCTTTTTCCTCCCCACACACAAGCTAACAACTTGGCAACATCACGTGAAGCAGCATTCGCACGAGTAAGAGCTGCAACGTTTCTCAACAGACAATGCCGCCATCATAATCGTCTTCTCCTCCGTAGCAGACATGGTCATAATCTACACCAGGAATCTGACCGGCCGGGCTCCTGCTTCGACTCCAGATTCGTGGACATTGTCAACAACCTGCGCAACGTAACCACTTCACGAGTTGCATACACTCTTGACTTCGCCTTCCTGCGACACGTCAAGACTGATTGCAGGTCATGAAAGCAATCAGTCGCGATGAGGGACAGCCTAGATGCCAGCCCCAATGTCATGCGCGACTGAACTTTAGGTCGGCCGTGCATTGCTCCCGAAGTGTTGCTGGCCTTCGAGTTCACACAATCACAACACGGATTTGAGGTCGTTCAAAACGATATTGTTGCTTCGGAATGGCATCTCGTCGACTTTGCGCCGACTCTCTTGCCGAGTGCGTTTGTCTGGCGGAGGATCCGTCCATCACGGAGGACTAGATACTTGGGCGGACGGCATTGGGGTGATGAGTGCTCACGAAGACGTGCTTTAAGCTTCTGAAACTGCGTGAACGCGGAACATGCATTTGCAAGAGCAGACATCTGCTGTATATGCCATTCAATGCCAAGTTAAGCTACATTCAGAAAGCAGAGCAACATGGATTTCGAACAATGCAGACACAGTAGGTGTGCCGCTCTATTGCCTTCGATACTTCCGGCATTGGATCACGTTCGAAGTGGTTCTGGACAGGTCGTAATGACCAAAGAATAGGTGAGAAAGCTTACGCAACTGACCTACCAATAGACATTCAAACACGATTTGTGATGAGGCCATGGATATTGGACCGCTTCAAATTAGCCAGGCTCTGATGCCGGCATCACCTGAGCGTTCTGTAGGCTCGTCTCCCTGCAGCGAAGTGAGCCGGTCGTCTTCCACGAACACCTCCTTCCGGCACCCAGAAGCTGTGAACATCACGTTGCGACAGAATGGATGTACTAGCGTGCTCGTGACTGCATCGTCACTCACGCGATGCTGCGCTGCATGTTCGATGTCGCCTTCGCAGCCAAGCACGTCCTTCCATGCCCTGATCATGCCGTCAATTCCACCAGCCCACACGTCAACTCCTGATGCGCCCTCCACAAAATCAAAGCCCATCCTCATGGCTAGACCGGCCTTGCGTCCCGTCAACCGACCTAAGGTTCTGCCAGCCCGGATATCCCACACTGAGACGCAATCACTCTGCCTTTGACCAATAAGCAGATATCTGCCCTTCCCAACCCATGCAATTTGCGATACCCCATTGCCTAGTTTTGCTTCTCTCAATTCAAAACTGGCGATTTCCTCTCCAGCTCCTTCGCCAGCATACAATGCCAAACCTCCGCTCGTCGACCCGGCTGCCAAGATGCCGCTCTCAGTGCAAATTTCCATGGCCGTGATATATCCGCTCAGTCCTGTGCCAGCAGTCCGCGATCCTCGATTTTTATTTGTAGCGAGGTCTGTGAAAGGACCTTCACCATTCCTGCACAAATCGAAGACGCTAAGCCTGGATTTGGACCCGGCGATGAATCTTGAGCCATCGCGGCCGAAGACTAAGCTATGCGGGGCCAGGAATGCTTCGGTCGGAGCATGAATGAGCGGGTATGTGGCGTGGCAGTAGCTAAGGTCAAGAGCGTTGGTGAGGCGGATAGGTAAATTAGGACTTGAGAGTAGGACGTGAGTAGTGCTGGGGTCGGCGAGGGAGAAGTATGGTGGGAAAGCTTGTGTATGTGAATCTAGGGGGCGTGACTCGGAGTATGGATGGAACGGAAGCGTTGAAGGGGAGTCAAGTAGATTCTGTGGTATGACAAAGCTGCGAAGATGAAGGTCTTCGCTATGTGCTAGTAGAACGGTGCCGTCGGGTGACAGGTGGAGTCGTCGGGGCGAATTTGGCTGGCTGTGGGTATTGAGAAGTGTAGACTGTGGATAGCTGCTCCCGACAGTCGAAGCTAGCACCATGAGAGATGAGGTTGCGCCAGGCGCCCCTGCTGAGGTTGTCATAACATTTCGTTGTTTGCCAGCGGCTGTTGATGCGAGTGTGGTGCAGAATACCGAGGGCAAAGTGAACGTGGCCCAAGCTCCTGAAGTCGGGATGGACTTCTGGAAATTTCTGGGCTGGGGGAAAGACAATCTTCAGGACACATCAAACTTTACAGCTCGACTTTGTATTGCACCAGCATCCCCGCCGCCCGTCGCACAAGTTCACACAGCGATTGTAATCATGGTTGGTAGATGTGTACGAACAATTGATATCAGCCGACCTGACAAAACCGCAATAGTCTACCGCCATCAAATCCATCAAGTCGCTTGTCCCTCTCCTGGACCGCGTTCTCGTTCAGCGCGTCAAGGCCGAAGCAAAGACAGCTGGTGGCATCTTCCTCCCCGAGAGCTCCGTCAAAGAGTTGAACGAAGCAAAGGTATTGGCAGTAGGACCCGGAGGCTTGGACAAAGATGGCAAGCGGATACCCATGAGCGTCAACTCAGGAGACAAGGTTCTTATCCCTCAGTTTGGGGGCAGCTCTCTCAAGGTCGGAGACGACGAGTTCCACCTGTTCCGAGATCACGAGTCAGTATTTGCGCTGCTGTATGAAACACCACACTAACCAAGGCGCAGGCTCCTTGCCAAGATCAACGAGTAGGAAAGAAGTGCACGATTCGCAATTGTAAACCAGAAGCATGGATGCGAGGGCCTGACGGTTATTGCAAGCACGGCGTGGACGGAGCAACAGAAATGTCAATCATGGAGGCCTTTCAAGAAACTGTACAAAAATCTCATCTCTGTAATACCAAATGGTCACACACAATCTCAAGAGAGAAGGTCAAATAACAATGTTGAAATGGAAAGGTGAATGCCATTCGTCTATATCATGTCTTTATCATTCCACGGTGCACCAGCCTGTTGCCAACTGGTCGAGGACTGGGCAGCCACCGCATTCCGAGGGTAACCTGTCAGAAGTCTCGCGGCACCCACCCAAACCAGCAGATCGAAACCATGCTCGAGAGGGACGAGATCATTGCCAATCCGTCCAAGAAGGACAGGACCAAGAACGGCTTCACTCTTGGGTGTCGGAGATATCCATCATCAGCCAGGTTGGAGTTCTGTGGCTCTTGTAAAGAGTTCAGATAGGGTCGTCTACTATAGAATTGATTCTATGAAGTACTGGGAGGGAATCAGCATGATTTCGAGGTGCCTGCCAGCGTGATACTCACGAGTCGCCTAAGAAAGAAAAGAGAAGGAAGGCGAAGGAAATTTTGGTTTTGTATTGTGGTGCGTGGGTGGGCGTCTGGACCACCGTACTGCCATCCGCCGAGCCGCGTGAACGTCGAAGCGTGGGGGCCGACCTCCACCCTCAACTTCCGCCGCATCGGCAGGAGATTATCGCTTTGTTGCTATTCTGGGATAGACTGCCGAACATGCTTTGACGAGACCAGGACGCCTCGACGCTCGAGCGCAGCATTGTTTGGGCAAAGGATTCCCAGACAGTCAGCCTCTTATCTCAAACACAGTATCCTCAGCAGACACCATCAGTGACACGAGCATCAATCATCACTCTCCTCCGACCCCAGCCGGCCAGACCGCCGAAGCTAGACGGCTGCCGGAGGACCTGCATTGGGACCTGCGTCAACGTGCCCGCACACCGCAAAGCCGCCCACAATCACTCGAGCACCACCCACCGCTGTATACCGTGCTCTGGGTCTGGTGACACACCGCTCGCAGAAGCACCGATCTACATGCTAGCCCCCGTCTCCATCTAATATTACAGGCCTGGACGGGCACCTTTCATATTGCCGATCATAGCCATGTCACTCCCGTCACGTCGACACACCACACTGCCACTCCGCCGGTCAACACCTGTCGGCTCCGACGGCCAGCAACGATACTCTTATGGCGCTGAATCAACTTCGCTGCCATCAAGCTCAGTCCCTTCTGACCCTTTCGGCATGCGGAGAATTGAACGACGATCAGCATTTGCTGAATCGTGGAACAACAGCTCGAGGAGGAGCGCCTGGAATCCACCAGTGGATTTTCACCTGCTCGACTACGTCTCCGAGTATGACAATAATCTCATGTGCCCGATCTGCCACTCTCCTTTCGTCGACCCCGTTGTCTTGCAAGAATGCGATCACTGCTTCTGTAGAGACTGCCTACGCCAGACCTGGTCTATTTCCGAATACCAGCCTGGAATACCAAAGGGGAACTGTCCAACGTGCCGCACTCATTGCAAATTGATGGGCCGTGGGCCGGTCTCGAGAATCTTGGTCAACATTTTGGACGATTTGGTGGTACGATGCCCAAAGCACGAGGAGGGTTGCACATCCAGCATCAAAAGGAGCGAGGTCCAAGATCATGTCAACACCTATTGTGCATATACATGGGTCGAGTGTCCCGGGCAAGACTGCGAATTACCACTTCGTCGCAAGGATGCCGGAGAATGCATGCATTTTGGCGTGACATGCATAGATTGCCGACAGACCACTCACATGGCCAATCTGGAAACACATTGGAAGAGCGAATGCCCGGACAGGAAGGTTTCGTGCGACCTGTGTGAGTCCATGGTATTCTATCGAGAAATTTCGCTTCATGCAAGAGAGACGTGTCCGGCAATCACTGTTCCTTGCACCGGTGCCACGTACGGTTGTACGTTCAGGGCAAAACGAGGTGCTATCAATCAGCACACTAAGCAATGCACTTTTGCTTCCTTTGCTCCTTTTCTTGATGCTCAGTCGAAGCGGATGGCTGAATTAGAGGAGCAGCAGACTCTACTTCTGCGCAAAATGCAAGTCCTTGAAGGAGGATTCAGCTCGGTTGAAAGAATTCTCCAATCTTCCGATTCACATCTTACGGCTCGATCACGCCCAGGCTCTGATCGTTCATCCATGGCAATTATTGACGACGATGGTCTTCCTGATCCGATTCCCGTGGACCCAGTAACAGTTTCACTTCACACAGAACTCTCTCCAGACGACTATCACGACCCGCCTGCTTGGCCGTTGGCACCGCCTCAAGCGACATCTCCACTAGAGATGCGAATACAAGGCAGCTTGCCACTCGCCAGCAGTGGATCGTCCGCGGGTCCTCCACTCTCAGCATTCCACAGGGACCCCCAGCGTACAATGAACTCACTTTCCCACCCATTTCCGTCGGATGTTCCTTTGGCGTCGAGCAGTCTCACTCCATATACGCATCTCTTATCACTGCATGAATCATTACGGGATGAGGTCACAAGAGTCAGTTCTGCCCTCACCGATTTGGATGGGAGGCACAGCATGATGATTCTCAACGAAAATCTTCGTCTGAAAGAAGAGCTGGCCTACATTGGTGGTCAGGTCGGCGGTTTGGGCCGGCAGGTCGGCTGGCTGACTGGAATGCGGCTGCAAGATGATGCAAGAAGAGGAAGTGCCGGCCCCGTCCCTGTCGCTGGGACAAGAGTTGGCGGTGGAAATGCGACAACGGTCGCTGGTGTCCACGGCAATGGAGAATCGATGAGCACGCCGAGGAGAAGGTTGACTGATGAAGGCAGGACGAAGTTATGATGCTCAAGTCACAAGCAGCGATACCGAATTGTGAGATGCGGGACCATGCAGACACCATTGCGGCAGCGCTCGAAGTGAGACTACCAGTCAGTGGAAACGGCTGATCAGGAAGCTGCCTACAGGATCTCGTCAGAAGCCAAGCACCTGGCACGCCCGGACAGTGCTGCTGATTTGTGCAACGTGGTAGCAATGCGAAAAATCCATTCTGTATCCACAACCACTATCTATTTGAAAGGCCTCAACACCGACAGCCTTGCAATACAAGGAATGTGTTTCTGCTTGGACTCTACTCTTTAGTCTGCACATCCTTGACCAACACATTCACATCAGCGCAATTTGCTGGTGCGACCGCGTCCTTGTTGTTCTTCACGTACAAAGCCGGTCCGAACTGCCAATCACAGGCCAGCCAACCGAAGAAGTCCTTCACAAAGCGGCTTTCGTACATCTTCAGCTGGCCGTCCTGGATGAAGAATGCCGATGTACCGTTCTTCTCATACGCGGGCTGGGAGCCGAACTTGTAGAAATCGAATGCCATCGCCATGGTGCTGAACTTGGTCCCATAATCCCAAGCATCAACTTCCACTTTTCGCCCAACGTCAGTGCTGCCCTGCTTTGGATTTTTGACCACACCATCCTTGTTGATGCTGCCTCCAGTCGAGAACAATTGGAACATAGGTTGCTCTCCATCGCTGGCGGAGGATGTCGCTACCTTGCCGCCCTGGTTGAAGAAAGCGGTGTACTTGAAGCGAGTAGCCCAGACGCCCTTGTTGGCTGTCTCGGGCTTAGTGTGCAAGTTGAGGGAGCTCCTGTGTGTCCTAGAATCTGCGAGATTGTCAGTCACGTTCGACAAGGTCTTGGTCCTCCATACCGGTGTAACCGGAGGCTACTCCCAAGTCGTTGAATTTGGCTTTGCCCTCCTGACCATTCTTGAGCTCAGTGACGAGGAAGAAGGTGCGGGAGGTGGCGACAGCAGCCGCGTCGGCGGCGATGACCAAGAGAAAGAGAAGAGCGAGGGTGCGCGGGATGTAGGCCTGCATGTTAAAGACTCGATGTGGTTCTTCTGGGTTGACTTTCGAGGAGTGGGCATGCCTTGCTGTATCTTATAGACTTGACTTGTCCTGTATGTTGATTCTGCGCCGTAACGACATCTCAGCTTCATTTGCTAGGCTTGGTTAAAGCATACCACTTGGAGACGCCCAGCCAATACACTTTTCGCAACGTCCAACGTCGCGGCAAAATTGACTTGAGATTTCATGGTGACCGTTTACAGCTCCGCGACTCGAAGTAGAGCCGCTACGCCATTGAATTTCACTTCGGAACGTCGCCCGAAGCCGCTGTGATGCCTTCAATTACTCAAAGTTATGATGCAAGTGGATGAATGCACAATATGCGCCGCTGTATGCCAGAGCAGCCTCATCTTCTGTACTGCCACCGGAAGATAGCCAACGCGTGCGTGCTCAATCATGCATGACAGTCTCGCCTACTCCCCAAGAAAAGATACAAAGCGAGCGGGACTAGCTTGGAGTCCAGGCAGGCGTTACCGAGAGATCTCGATCGAGTTATGCATGTCTTGCACATATATCATTTCCACCTATAACCATCTGGTCTCGTCCTTCGCATGCAGCCCTCTCCACAGGCAACGCGGATCCGCCGACGTTCAGACACAGCGTCTAGACCGAAGAGCCTCAACGGTGCACGTGATGCAGCATCTGGAGCTCCGGCTTAGCCCTAGCAGCTTACTGCACACCTGCGACTGGGATATGTCACGCCTCGGCAGATTGGGAAAGTGTCCCTGTTTCCGTCTCTGATGTGTTGCTTGTTGTGGGGGAGACGTTGGGCATCGCACGTTGACCTTCGCTGTTTATCCCAGCAGAGTCGCGGATGACGATTCAGGCAGAGTTTAAAGGCGGCGGCCATAGGCACCAGCGTCTAGCGCCGGGTCCGTCTTGCTATAATGACCATGTCTATCGCTAGTGACGATTTTGATGGTGACGGAGTCGATGAATACAGGGGCAAAGTGGTCGCTTCTCTAATCTCAAGTTGTGAAACGACATGACAGGCACTCGGTGACTTGCGGGAATGGATATTCGATTTACAGTCCGATCTAAATTACGCTGTCTCAAATACTAATGTCGTCAACTTGCAGTGTGGAGGCAATGTCGCATCCGCCGAATAGTAGTAGAAATGGTTACCCGTCGTCCCCGAATCACCCTCGCTCGCCTCGACGATGCACAGCTTGTAGAACGCACCCGGCGTCCGAGCATCCCCCATGAGGACTTGAGTCTTGCCGTCGGATCTCGTCTGCTGAACCCAATTCCTGCTCGAGACCGAGGTGTCGGACGACCAAAAGATGAGGCTACCGCCTGCTGGTGAGGTGTAGTAGTAGTATCGATCGTAGGTCACAGAGTAGAGCTGGTTGCTGGTAGTGACAATCATTGTCTCACGTTCGTTCTGCCTATAGTAATTGTCGGTCATGTGATGGGCCGCATCGGACATGACGTAGGGCGAATTATTATTGATGACAGGGTCGGCGCGCAAGTATCCGATGATTCCAGATGGGGCGCTGCTGGCGACGCTGATGGTCGTGGTGGTGGTGACGGTGATGGTCGTGGTGCTAGTCGTGGCTGGCATGGTGGAAGTCGTTGTGGTTGTAACCAAGACTGTGCCATTTGGAGATGGCACTAGCGAGCTGCAAGCATAGATCAAATCCATGTCAGGGATGGTCGCGAGAAGAGTGGGCGTACTGGTCGCGCCTCGAGCCATCAATTTAGCGGCAGGTGTAGGAGCAATGATAGCCTGTGTCTCTACCATCTGAGCAGGTGCTGCGGCGACGGCCATTGTCTCAGGATGATCATACTCCAGATCACGACCATGTTCATGGTTGCACGGAACAGGAGGAACGTCTCGCTTCCTTCTGCGATACCTTACAGTCGTAGCAACGAGGGTTGTGGTGGTAATTGTAGATGTTGCGGTTGACTGGAATGTCTCTGTCGACGTGATCGTGCTTTGAGCCGACGTATATTCCAGAAGATCCGAGCAAAACGGCTGGTAGGAAGATGTCACAATGAGTGATTTGGCCTTGACATAGGGACATGCCGCCTGTGCTGCCGTAGAGCTGTCATAGGTGGACCTGTCGTAGGCAGCGACAAGTCGTACATTGTTGAAGCCGACGCTCAAGTTGGGCCATGGTCCGACTCCCTTTCCGGAGCAATACGAAGTAACGGCGAGTTTGCCCGTCCCATTGAAAGCTGCGGTGGAGGTGCCACTGTACGATACCACAGACCGACTTGAGCTGTCGTATCGATCATAGCTGACAGTCCAAACATCTCCGACCTTGACCTCGACATCGCATCGTACCCCATCTGGAAGGCCGGCAGGATAATTCAAATATACGTCATACTGGAGTAGATGCCGTTCTCCCATGTATGTCGTGATGGTCGGTTGCGTCAGGCCACCCCAAGCATAGCCGTTCATGAAATTGGTATTCGAATTTATCGCCAAGGTCCTGCGCGTCTTGTTAGTGCAATTCGGAAAAGCAGAAATGTATTGAAGACATACCCAGCGAATGGAGAACAAGATGAGTTTGACAAGGTAACAATATTGCGCATGTTGAAGGTGACATCCCCGCGACCTTGAGTATTCTGACTCCAGGGTGACATACTGCCCGTGTCGAAGTTTGGGTTGACCACAAGATCGCTGTTTGCGGCGTGGACGGCGTACTTCAACTGGCCGGTGGACGTGAGCGGGACAGCCCTGAGAGTGAATGTGGCCGACGTTGTATTCTGTGACATGGTGAGGTAGTATGGTGCCGTCCTTCGTATACGCCATTGAGCAAAGTTTGTGACGATCTTGTCAGTCGTGTACTGACACGTTACTCCCAAGTTGGCATCCATCAGGCATTGCAGCGGTGTATAGTTTGGATCATCGAGCGGAGCTATAGCTGTTTGCTGATTGGCCTCCAAGGACGCCCCACTGTTGCCAGAGAGCGCCGAAGTGTCACCCCAGTACAGATATCCGGTGGTGCAATCGTAAGTGAAGTTCAGTGCTGAGTAGCCGACATTGAAACCCACGGCAGTCTCACCATTACGGACGCCTTGTAACGGCGTCTGATCGGCGCTGGTACCTGAGCCAGAGGCATACAAATAGAACAAGTCAGAAGTTGCGACAGGAGCATTCGTGCAATAAGGTCCGCGAGAAGTTGTGGTTGTGGTGGTGGTCGTTGTGGTTGTAGTAGTCGTTGTGACTGCTTCAGTAGTCGGGTCCGGTGCATCAGTCGGATCGGGGGCGTTTGCTTGTGTCGTCACCCGAGGGCTAGTCGAGGACGGTCTAGTCAGGGAGGATCTGGTAGTCGATCTCGTCGAGGTCCTGGGAGAGGAACGGGTAGTGGGCGACTTTGTTGTGGTAGGACCTGCAGCAACGGGGCCCGAATCTGCTGTAGTATCTGCGGCCGGAGGGCCATCAGCAGGGCCAGTAGTGGGAGTGCTGTCGTCAGCGGTGGTTTGCGGTGGGGTGTCTGCCGGGGGTGTGGTAGCAGGCCCGTCACCTTGATCTGGAGTCGGAGTCGGGGCTGCACCATCGCCCCCAGCATCAAGGGTGCTACCTCCAGCATCGGGCGTGCTGCCTCCAGTATCAGGGGTACTGCCCCCAGCATCAGGTGTGGTTCCTGGGTCGGTGCCACCTGGGCTCGAGCCATCCCCAGCTCCTGGATCAGGTGTCGCGTCACCTCCGCTAGCAGAACCATCGTCACCAGTGCCACCAGTAGAGTCGTCGCTGGGTGCAGCGGTCGGCGCACATGAGACCGACACGCTCTTACCACTGACTGTCTTTGTCACACAGGCAGCTCTGGAGGTCGAGGCGGGTCTACAAGACAGAGAGGTAGATTTGCCCTTGCCCGTCACGGTCACGCAAATGCTAGCTTTCGTTGTGGTAGCAGGTCGGCATGACAGCGAAGCAGACTTTCCTTTTGTTGATACGGTGACGCAGACACTTCCGATCTTCGTTGATGAAGAGGTTCGCTGAGATGCGCAGGACAGTGTAGCTTTGCCACTGACCGTGACCGTGCGGCAAGTGGCGGAAGAAGTTGGACCAGCAGAGCCGCAAGACACCGATGATGATTTTCCATTTCTGCCAGTGATAGTGACGCAAGACCGGCCGAGCGCAGTTGTTGTCGATGCGGCGATTGGCTTGCATGAGATCGATGACTTTGATCCGGACTTGAGCGTCACACAAGCGGAAGCAAGCTTCGTGGACGATGTACGGACACTTCCTGAGGAAGTCCGGACACTACCAGACGAAGTCTTGGTGGATGAAGTCCGTCCGGATCCTGACGTCTTAGCTGAGCTTTTGACAGAGGATGATGAAGCCTTCCGGGAGGTTGTGGCAGACGTCTTCGCCGAAGTCTTTGCGGTCGTCCTGGCAGTAGTTTTGGCGGTCGTCTTAGCTGTGGTCTTTGCAGCAGTCTTCGCCGCCGCTGTAGCTGCTTTCTTGGTCGGGGCCGCAGCTTTTGCAGGTTTGGCTGCTGCGTGAATGACTGCCTTCATGGCGACCGATCTCTGCTCAAGACAAACGCAGGCAGATGTCAATTCGGCAGAAGTCAGACCCTTCACCTTCGATACACTTTTATCTCTGCACGGTCATCAGTAGGCGCAAACTTAGCACTTAGGAGACACTGACCCGGAGAGCCAGATCTGACAGAAATCAAGAGTCTGTTTCCTCTTGAAAGTAAGCAGCTTGATATTCGCCGCATCGCAATCTAGAAGTCCAGTCAGGCTTGGGTAAGCTGAATGCACAGTATGAGACGTACCAGCATTGTCCCTTGCCTCCAGGGAGGCAGTGGCAGAAGTGATATGCGCGGATAGGCTGAGAACCAAAAGATGAATAAGTGTAGACCACATGTTGCTGGTGTGCAACCTTCGCAGGTCAATGGCGACTGAAGTGGGCTTGCAAGCGTGTGGGTGCGTGTCGACCAGCAGACCAGGTTACATTTCAGAGAACAGAAGATGGCACATGTTCTTGGCCATGTCTCAATCACATGCTCGTTTACAATCTTACCCTTTGGTGCAAACGCCTTTCTAGACGTTAGTTGTGCAATATTTCAGGAGATTTTTTCATGGCAAACGAGAACCGGGCATTAGTGATATGTCTCGCGAGATCTCCAAAATAAGGTGGAAGAAATGTAACGAATACCATAACACTGAACGACGGGTCCGATCAGAGCCATGTGGCTGAGATCCAGAATTGCCCATTGGATTCGTGAAGGGAACGAGAAACGTTATGCCGCTGGCTGTCACGTTGCCCGTTGAACCCTGACTCTTAGCCTGACTCTCCGGCGAACACCCAAGAGCCGGCACTTCATGATAAGCACCGGCATAGGCAGCGGTTGGTCGAATAGAAGATGTGGCCCTCTGACTCGGTCATGTACAGCGTGTTGGCTGTCGGCATCCAGGAATCAGCAGTCGTACCCGCATCAGACATTGTACATCGCTCGCGAGCAGGAAGAATCGAAGCAGATAGTATAGAGCTGTTTGGAGAAGCGTTTGGACGCAAGCGGGCGTTGAGAGTAAAAATACGAAAGGGAGAGAGAGATGAAGAAGAAGCGACATGAGCTTTTCCGAGCACGGACCCTCCCCGCTCAACCCCAACTGCAGAACCGATTCTCCCACCTTCTGGACTCTTTCTCTCTGATGTTTTCATCTGCACAAGTCGATGGCTTCCAACGTTACCCGTCCGTCTCCGAGTATTGGCAATGCCAAAGGAAGGGCGAAGCATGTCAAGACCGACCATGGCCGCTGCGATGCACATGCGGTCCGATGAAATGTGGCAACTCCATCATGTCCGAACCGTCAGGTCAAAGGTGCTAGCAAGGTCCTTGAGCGCGACAGGGCGCTTGGGGAGGCTGCAGGCCTCCGCATTCCAGGCTGATGGACAAAAGTCTTGTCCTCGCCTTGACATGGTTTGCCGATCATTTCACTACTGATAACGGTATAGGGGGAACGGCTCTCGATTCAACGTTCGGCAAAGGTACCATTTCCACTATACCTGCCGCAATTCAGGATTATGAGATGCTTGGCTACCAATCGGATCATGTGGACTCTCTTTGGAAATCTCTCGGGTAAGCATAGTTCATGTCTCGTACACTCCGAAATTGTCCCCTGGTTGCATCCAACACTGTCCTTACGGGTCCAGGTCAGTAGTCCTCGGCAAACACAGCATGAACATATCTTGGGACTGTATCCTGCTCCGCTCCCTTACATTCGTTCAATCAGCTCAGTCGACCTTCTCTTTTTGTGGTAGCCGCTGTACGCTGCCATGTCAATCATGTTCTTTACAAAGCAGCCTCGAGCATGGATGCTCTGTCTTGTCCTTTTCCTGCTTACTTTTTCACCATTCACCTTGGCCGTGCCTACAGACCCTCTTCAACCAGCAGGGCTAGCCAAAAGCAACAAACGGGCTTGCAGCCCTGATGCACCAGGCATCCAAATTCTCAAGAAGACTATCGGAGCCCCCGTCGACTTCTGCAGATGGTGGAATTCGGAGAAGAGGGACTGGTACTCGCCAATTCCCGATGTATCTGCTCAAGCTCTGAGCCGGATATGTCGGTGTGTCGATCAGAAGCCTTCCATCATTGGCCCAACGAAGACGAGGACAGTATACAAGCCAACCGCTACAAGTACGGTAAAGGGACTGAATGCGCTACGTAAAGCAGTGTACCATCCATATATTTTCTGCAAGTACTGGACTAGATCGTAAGTACTTGATGGCTCTATTATGACTACTACTAACTGTCCTGAAGCTCAACCCACACAACGAGTCCTTTGTTCAGCTTGGGACCGAAGGATCTGACACAAGTATGCTCCAAGATCGTTGCATTTCCCAGTCTTGTCAACAAGCAGCCTCCCAAGAAGACGACCAAGTCTCGCAAGGCCACTGGGAAGAAGACCACCAAACAGGCCACGGTCACAAAGAAGACCACGAAAGCAGCCAAGACGCCGAAAGGAACGAAGACGACGAGCTTGTTGTCCACTCAGAGCTTGCTGTCTACACCTTCGGCGGATTCGACAACCACTACGAGCTCGTTCGCATTTCCCACCAGCAATTCCACTATCACCAATTCTACGGCGGGCACAACATTCGAGGCCAGCAAGGTGGAGCTCAAACCCGCAGAGACCGCGGTCCTCACAGCTATGGCTCCTCCCGGTACAGACTTGACTAATCTCGACAACCTTACCCCATCAAAGCAAGCAAGTCTTTACTTTGCAGGTGCCCCTGCGGACAATGCAACTGCAGGTACTGCCGCTGCACTGGACATGAAATTTGCCTATCCGTCCGTTGTCTTGGATCATACCGTCTTTATCACTTCCGTTTCATGCAGCGCCAGCGTCATGAGCATTCAATACAACAACAAAGAGGCATACGCTAAGGCTCTGGACTCTTGGAAGATGGACACTAAAGTCATTCTCATCACTGCGTCTGATTCTTGTGGTCTCAACGCCTCCAGCACAGTCTTCTTGTCTTCGTCCTTTACATTCGACGACGCTGGAATGATCGCCAAGGTCAAAGGTGCTATCACAGACATGTCATCTGTCTACGCCGCTGTCAGCCTGGACTTCGGCGCCGTCGACATGTCCAATGTGACTTATGTTGCTCCCGACTGTGGAGCTCTACCGGCCAACGCTACGATGAATTTCCCCACCGCAGCTTGCGGCACCAACTTCGACGCAAATCTCGATCAGAAGCTTGGATACTACTCTGGCTTGGACGCCGATCAAGAATCAGTCCTTGCCATTGTTGCTCCTTCCAACTCGACAAGCAAGCTCCAGAAGCGTTTCTTTGGCAAGCTCGTCAAGGCCATCTCATCCCCGATCAAGGCGGTTGCGAAGACGGTCGCCACTACCGCGGCAAAGGTGCTGCCAGCTTCGGTCAACAACGCTATCAAATCCGTCACCAATGTCGTCAGCTCAGGCATTTCTGCTTTGAAGTCTTTGGTCCCTCCCCTCAACTATTCAAAGACAATTTCCATCCCTGTGAACATCGGGCCACCGCAGAAAGATCCGTCTCCGTGGGGCAACCAATTCAAATTTTTCTCTTGGTCTCCGTCCGACGCTAGCACTATTGCATCCACGCAGAAGAAACTCGATGCTGTCAAGAGTCAGCTTCAAGGTGTCAGCAACCCCAAGCCTAGCATTGACATGTTCTGTGTCGATTGCGGTATCAAAGGCCAATTGAACGCCATCGGCAGTATTTCCGCCTCTCTCACCAGCGGTGTAACCAAATGCGCCATCGAACTGAACGGCAATCTGTACGCAGGCGTCTACATTGGTGTCAATGCCTTTGCCAGCTACGAAAAGGTGTACAACAAGGATTTGATCAGCCAAGGATTACCTAGCTTCTCCATCCCTGGCATTGTCACTGTTGGACCCAAGGTTACTGTTTCGGTGCAGAGTAGTCTCAAGGTCAACGCAGAAGGTCAAATCTTGGTCGGTGCATCGCTGAACTGGCCTTCCATCAAGGCGAATCTCGATCTTCTTGACAAGTCAAAGTCTTTCCAGAGTGGCTTTGTGCCTGTTATTGACAAGAAGTTCCAAGCTTACGGTGATCTCACCGCACAAGCTAGCTTGGGTTTGCCTATGGAGCTCTTCTTCGGTATCGACCTGCTCGGAGGAACCATCAAGAAGGGTGTCTCCCTCATTGATACACCCCAAGTCACTGCCTCGGCGTCTTTCAACATCAACGCCAACTATGGTACCGGCCAATCAAATTCCGTTACCAGTACAAATGGCTGCTTCGGCGTCAAGTATGCTGTCGGTGCGAGCAATGATCTCAGTATGGACATTCTTGGACTGAGCAAAGTCACTCTTCATCATTGGGAGAATCCAGCGCTCGTCGCCGGATGTCTCGGTAGGAAGGTACCCACGCCGACCACGACGACCACAACTACGACGACGGAAGAGCCCACTCCTGATCCAACTCCAGATACGTCATCTCCGGATGGCTCTAGTGGTGGTGATTCAGGGACTACTGCCGATAGCAGTACACCAACAGACACTCCTCCCAATCCCGATGGTGGCTCTAGCGATCCGAACGCCACCACTGACCCTGCATCATCTCCCACACCTAGTGCATCAGATACTCCATCGAGCGGTGGTGATGGTAACACAGGTGGGGATACTCCACCAGATACAGGATCTGGCGGATCCGGCGGTTCTGGAAGTTCTGGAGACAATGGTGGCTCCACCGGTTCTGATGGCTCGAGTGGATCTGGCGGTGGGTCCAACAGCCCTTCTGCTGCAAGCTCCAAGGTTACGTCGACGACGACAACCACAACGACAGCTATTGCCTCGCCGACATCGAACCCGAACAACCCCAAGTGCGGAGACGTATACAACACTCTCGATGGCCGGACATGGCAGATCAATTGCAAGCTGGACTACCCTGGACAAGATCTTGTCCACAAGCCATTTGCCAACATCACTTCCTGCATCGATTACTGCAATGATTATGGCTCGGCTTGTAAGGCTATCATCTGGGTCCAGAGAGGTCTTGACGAGCAGCAATGCTTCTTGAAGAGCTCAACGGCAGTGAATGGCACGGTCGCATCCGGTTTGACTGCTTTTGCGGCATCGCCCGTGACCTACTCTCCACTGCAAGCTTGTCCTGCCGCTCACAACCAAGCGTTCCTGGACGCTCAGGGTCAGGTCTACCAGATCAAGTGCGCAACTGATTACTCGGGCTACGATCTTGGCTCTTTCTCTGGCTACAGCTCCATGGAAGCTTGCATCAACTTCTGCGACACAGATCCTGACTGCAAGGGTGTCTCGTATGCTTACAATGGAACATACAAGACTCCTTTCTGCTACCCGAAGTACCAGATGACCGACGCTCCTCTCAACAGTACTGTGTACAAGTACAAGATGGACTCTGCTGTCAAGATCTCCAAGCCAGTCTACAAGGCTCTCGGTGCTTGCCCGGCAGTCGATAAGACCAACTTCTACGACAAGCAAGGCAACACATACCGTATTTCGTGCGCCACCACGTACGATGACAACGATATTGTGCAGAAAGATGGCATGAAGAATTTGGAAGAGTGTGTCAACGCTTGCGATTCTACAGCCGGCTGTCTTGGAGTATCCTACGCATACGATGGCTACTATGGCAACAACCCCGCTTGTTTCCTGAAGAGCGCACAGAGCGCAAACCCCCGTAGCAGCAGCTCCTTTTCTTTCACTGTGGATTCGGCCTTTTTGGTCAGTGCGAAGACCTCGATGAAGAAACGATCTCCCGCACGAGGAGGCCACAAGGGTGCTTTGACGACCACGACGACCAACGCATTTGGATCCACTGTCACCATCATATCGCCTGGCAAGACGACTACCATCTCCAGTCTGACCACTGTAACATCAGTGACAAGCATCAAGAAGGGCAAGAAGGCGACGAGCACGTACACAAGCAGCTTGGCGGTCACCTCAACCGCTACTGCCCACGACTCGATATCCACTGTCGAGCCCAACATCCTCGCCGATGTAGTCCTCAATGTTACCATCACCGACGCCACCAAGGCATTCCAGCTTCTTCCTGGTGACGACGGCAGCGTCTATCTATCCACAAACTATAGTGCAGCCACCGCCATCAAACCGTTCGTGTACGAAGACGGCATCATCACATCCGATCTACAGGAACGTTTCTTCCTCTACTTCCCAGACCTCATGTCGACTTACGGTGCCTCTCGCTTCCGCCTAGCCAAGTGGGGCAAGATTCCCATTGGCGCAAGGATCATCACCCTCATGCCTCTCGATGTCGGAGGCAGCACCGTCCTGGTAGCCACCGACACTCTTGGCAATTACTTTTTCCCCATCACCTGCGCCTACGATGGCAACGCCAACCTCAAGGTCTTCTTAGTCAAGGACAGCTCAGGCGATCTGTCGTTCATGACGGACAAGAACCTCCGCTTTGTCATGACCGGTGGTGTCGTGGCAGAGTGCAACCCCGTGTCGCTGACTGCAGACGGAGTGTCCACGTTGGCCACGGCTCCAGAAGTGACCGATTCTACCGGTGATGGTTCTGCTGATGGGAGCGGCTCGACTGACGGGAGCGGCACGACCGATGGCAGCGGCTCCTCTTCAGGGTCGGACAGTGGAAGCTCAACGGACGATGGAACGAGCACGGCCACTGATGGTGGAGATGCTGCGGCACCCACTGCTTAGATTTGGTAGCAGTGGTTCGGTCTAATTCTTTCTATATGTGAATTCAATCTTCTTCTCTCACTTCTGCACACTACCTTTGACGAGCTGTACGCTGTACCATGGCGGTCTGGGGAGAAGTTTCCAACGGAGCTGCAGTGGTCGTGATTGTATGTTTTGGTCACATGGAGCCGATTTATCTCGCTTCAGTCGCGGGAGATTCTCAACGAGCAGCAGAAGTGCTATGGGTCATATTCGGTAACACAGATTGCGTGTTCCGTGAACAGGACGGCTTGAGGTTTTTGAACAGATTGGTGATTGCTTATGGTACTACCAATCCGAGAGATATGGTACGCATCTCCCAGTTGTATATTATCTTTGGTTTCTACTCCGAGAGCGGTCCAGTGAAACCCATCTTTGCGAGTCTCCAATAACAGCCCCCTCTGCTACCATTCCCTGTGAGTCTGAATGCAAGCTTCGCGACCTCATACTCCTTCTGAAACTGGAAGTCGAATTGGGTAGCTTTTGTCTTCGCAATTTCGGGTACCTTGTCCAGTGGCCCGGCTGTGGAGTTCCAGATGACACGACCATTTAGGAGTACCTCTCGGGTGCAGGTGTTGTTGTCGGTCCAAGCCTGTTGATTGAAGCTGATGCGGTACTTCTTCGAGCTGTAGGTATAGATCGGAGTCTGGGAGATCTCGGCCATGTTGGCTGAGGTGAAATTTTGCGCAGAAGTGGCCAGACCGATTTGGTTGCCAACGGGGTCCCCGAAGACGGCGGGAACCACGGCCACTGAAGCCCCGGCGTGGTTCCATGACGGAAGATTGAGAGTGTTGTACACACCATCGCCGGTCGATACACCGCTGCCGGAGAAGTAGGGATTCTTGAAGTAGTTTCTGGCTGGCTTCTTGTCGCCGACGATGTTTTTGCAGTTGGCTTTGATGTCCTTGACGCTGATGGTGGAGAATGGGCTTGCATTGTTGGTTTTTCTAGGAACGGTCAGCATGAAGAAGCATCAGCAGCACCAGGATACTCACTGAGTGAGGTAGAAGTTGCAGAACCCCTTCGGATCAGACACAACCTTGCTCATGGCGGTGAGTGCCTTGTTCTTGCCCGCTTTCGCCTTTGGCAAGGTTGACTTGGCCAAGGTCGGATTCGCAAGTAGACATGGGCAGTCTTGCAGGAACAACGACGCATCGACGGCCGGCAAAGGTGAAAGTCTTTCATTGCTGGAGGGCTTTAGCGAGGCTTCAGTTCTTGACGTGTGACATACATGTTCAGAAACCAGTAGCAGGCCAGGAGTGGTTCTTTGAAAGCAGCATTGATCTTGCCATTGATTGGGACATCAACATTGCAAGTCCCAGTGTCCTGTCGAGTCTCAAGGACGCTAGCAGAAGCCGCTGTGAGAAGTGTGATTGTGCTGAGGACTGGACGCATCTTGGATGGAGTATCAGGCGCTTGCGAGTTATTCTTTCTTCGAGGCGAACATTCGTCTCATTTATATCCTCCCATCTTCAGCCCACGTTGGTTTCCATTGACACAGATATTACAGCCAAGAATGAGCTATTGATTCGAGGTCAGCTACCGCTTCGCCGCTCCAGCGTCCGCCTGGAGACACTGTGCCTCATAACGGCGCAAGGAAGCCGCTGCATGCCTCACGAGGTCGATGTTGGTGTACTCCACTCGCCGGATTTAAAAACATTAGTCAGAGTCAGCCAAGAACAAGAGAGAGAGGCAGCTAAAGGCCAGCGGGTGATTCTTGGAAGGGTCGACGATGCAACGTCTATTGAGTCAAAAGTCAACTGATATACCAGTGTGGCCCAGCTCAGCCGCAATAGGCAACTTCATGGCGTGGTGTACCATTGGCAACCTAAGACGAGACAGGACAGAGCACCCGATTCTTCCGGTCTCGACTAAGAGAAAACAACACCTCGTCGTTGCATGCGCTACAAGTTTAGCTTCAGATGTTGAGGATTGCAGCAAAACGACGTAAAAATCCGGTCGGCTGACTCAGTCACGTACAATTTGCCGTCACGTGACGGCACGCGAGACATTCTCGACATGATCCATCCTTTTATATTCACAAGAACGGGTGTTTGACAGCGACATTAAAGGGTTTTCATCCATCCCATCAGCTTATACTATTGATTACCTCCCGTGCCAGGACATGCTGCAGACTGTGCCACGAGTCCCAGGAGTGTACACAATGCCGAGATCGATGTCCACGGCATATCAGAAGAATATTTCTGGGCTGTGACTGATGCAAAACTGCTCATATTTCATTTTGCATAAATCGGCGTATATAGTCCAAATGCTTTGTATGAAGTCATCTCCGGACCAATCCGGCCATTACCTCATGATAGGGAGGTACCCAAAAGCGCCTCGTACATTTCCATCGTCACCACTTCCCCTATACTGTCCCATTCCTGTGCAAGCTGCTGATACAGAACAGGCATCAAATGGCTCGACAGGGTGTCCATGGCAGCCTGCCTTAAGCGTGCCTTCTCCCTCTTGTTCCAGTAGTGTCTGACGAACTTGCCGAGGTGGATTTCCTCCACGTCCAACTCGCGAACGGAATCGGCGTAGCTGTAACGTATGTAATTCGAAAATGCGGCTTGCTCGCGTGGCCACTCCTCACCCCATCTGGAGCAGTCCGGATATTTGACGTCCGTGGTGCACAAGATCCAGTCACGCATCAGCTGCTCGAAGTCTGGGGTGTTTTGAGTGATCATGAATCCCGTATTGAAAGTGGTGTGACCACGGATGTCTTTGTGGATGTTGAGACCGCGGGCTCCGGTCACTGCGGTTGTAGACGTCACGTTCCAGTGGTCTAGGAGAACTTCGAGGGGGACTCGCAGATCGGTGAAGATGATGTCGGCATCGAGTGTGAGGACAAATTGGCATTCGTCTCGGATGGTCATTCGGAGCTGCTCGAACGGCTTGACCCAGGCATTGTGTAGACCTTTGTGCTCCGGTACTTGGACGTACTTGAATCTATACCCATGGAGCTTTGCTGAAATGCGGCAGTCAGCACAGATCATTGAAGAGTGCCGTTCACTTACCATAGCTCCAGTGGTTCAAATAACCCCAAGGATTAGGTGAATCTTCGTACAGCGGATTGGTGTTCGGATTCCAAGGCCTGGTGTCCACGCTCAAGATACACATCTTCTCGCCAACCGGGTTGGATGAGTAATGTCCCAACTCGTTCCTCTCTATGCCGTATTCCCTTTCAAAGTTGACAGCCGGAAGCGCTCCCTTCAAGGCCGCTATCAAATGGTCTGGGGATTCTTTGGCGTTCATGATAGGCGTTGTTAAGGGCGCAGAGGCTGGGAATGCAGGCTTTGCTGCGCTGTCTACTGATGTTGATGGGCTATACAAGTGTGAGCGAACTTGGCCAGTAACTTCATGTAGAAGCCTTACTTGGATCGCTCATTGCCTGCCCTGTATTCGCCAAGTAGAGTTCCAAGCAGAAAGGTGATCAAGCAGAGACCGCACGTTACGAAGACTTTCGACAAGCGTCCCGAGAACAGAGAATTGCGCCTGGAATACACCATAGGTGCAACCTTCATGGTAGACCACTCTTCATCCTCGTCGATCGTATTGTCGTCCGCAGCCGTGAGGGGCTTGTAGTGCATGACAATCGCTTTGGTACCGACGCAACACTTGGCTTGGGAATCTTCCTGTCAAAGCGTGTTGCCGCAAGTATTTGACTGAATGACTGCGTCCGTCGATGTATAGTAAAGAATGATTTTGTTTGGAGTTGACATCTGCGAAACGACGTAGCTTTTTAGGGGGCACCGAGGGGCTGATAGCCACGCACGTTGTGCCGTTCCTGCATAACGGTCGTGCATGTCGAGCGGCCCATCGTGAGATTATCAGAATACGAGTAAAGGCACCCTGATTTCGCCTACCTAGTCAGATATGGAAATTGGAATAGAGATGGATGTCATTACGTGGAACTAAATTGGAGTCGGCACAAGAGCGTCTCCACACGTCATGCGGTCGGACTCAACGGAGAGTTGCAGAAGCCTTGAGATTGAACACCTTTCGAGCCATGACAAGACATTCTTATTACATATAGACATTATTTATCGTTTTTGCCGTCGATGCCATCGGAATACGGCTTATCATCATAAGCTGTGCTGCAATCGCTGTCAAGTTCTTCATCTCTAATGCTGGTGTCACGTCCGATCGCTTCTTCGATTAGCAGCTCCGGATACTCTGATCGAGACCTGCCGAGATATCCTAGAGCCCGGAACTTCGATCGCCTCTTGCTACACCGGCTTCTTGTGCAGAAGAGGGTAGTCATGGCAATCAGCAAGATACCGCCGACGGCACCAATTCCAGCAGCGGCTGGATGTGACTCCACCACCTGTTGCCGTGTGCTGTCCAATTGCGTCTTCACCTTGCCTATAAGAGACTTCGAAGATTGGCCGGCTCGAAATTTTTGCCAGGCCCGAGAGAGCTCAGCAGTATCGACCGTACCATTCTGCGCTCTCGTGGGTCTGTTTGTCTCCTCACTGGTCACCATGTCGAGGATTCCAGTCCGGGAAAGCACCTGATCATGGGTATCGATGGGAAACACTGCAACATGCCTCGTACCAGTGCCCACAAAGCAACTGTTTTCGAAACCGACATGTGGTACTTCAGCCCAGAAATTGTCCATGCTCATGTCGGCGGTCTCATTCGAGGCGAGCACAATCCAAGAGCGGATCTCTGTGGCACCGTTCCAGCTGAAGTATACTGTGTCGTTGGGGAGCCGGTTGCCAGCATCGTCCTCCAGCTGAATGGAGTAGACGCTTGTATTTGCGTTGAACTCATAGTTCGATTGAGGTCCTGGCACGATTCGTGGTAGCCACAGAGGTGAGCCCGTGAAGTTGACCTTTAAAGCGCGGTAATTATCAGCGCTGACTCGATCCAAGCTCATAGGACCAAAAGCCACATCCCAAATGACGGTCCCGTCCTGCAGATACTCAGTCCAGCCTGGATCATTCCCATAACCTAAAAGCACGTTGCCTGGGCGAGGTCCATCATCCAACACCTGCATACTACCTTCGCGCACCGAAGCCACTCGATTGGTACCCATGTAGGTATGTCGAAGCGCGACTGTCTTTCGCTCGTAGTCCAGTTCAAGGATGATACCTCTCGAGATAGGATCTTCCGCTTTGTTGTATCTGTTATTCCTGTCGTCGTAGATTGAGAGCTGAGTCCTCTCTGCATTCACCCAGCGAGCCATGTGCTGGTACCGGAAATTGGTTGCGAGTCCGCCACTTAGATCTTGGAAACCATTGCGGAGGCCTCCCAGTCTCCAGATAACCTCTCCAGTGATGCCAGATATGTAGTAGACGGCACATGTATGCCTAGCACTGATCAAGTAATTGCCCGTTTCATCCTTCTCAACACTGTTGATGTGGAAATAGTCCCAGGCGTGATTCCAGGCTCTGCCTTCACCTTTCGAGTCGGGAAACCAGTCATCAGCTTCCTGGATGTCGACGTGTTTCGAGGCCTGCCACTCGAACAAGAGTTCCCCACTGGCCAGATCTATCTCTTGGAAATATGAGTCAAGAAGCCAACCATCGGTGATATTATATGGACTCAGGTCGTATGGGACTTCCTTGTAGACGCTTATGATTGCGGTGCACTGTGGCGTGAGAAACATCTCGTGGGCATCCGACGAGTCCGAAAAGTTGCCGATCGCCGTGATGTTGTAGGCCAGCTTGTAATTTTTGTCGTACTGGACTTTGATTAGCAAATACATAGGATAAGAGACGATTCACACGCACCAAGTACCACCTTCCGTGCTTGTAATTGTCGTAGTGGTCGCCGGTCCACCAGGTTATGTACTCCGTGTCCTTGCAGCGCTGCACTGTGGGACCTACAGTAGCTGGTCCGTTGACCGGGCCAATCCAGACTGTCGACAGAGTGGCAGCGTCCAGCATCAAAGGCGGCTCGTACCGATATGTTGGGCCGATCGGAGCCCACAGGATGTACTTGCTGGGCGAGACATCGCGCGAAGGAGGCGTGAGAACATTTCCGACAGGACCGCTTAGATCGGGGTTCGACAGATATTTTTGTCTGGTGTATGTGCCGAAATTCCCAAGGAGGAACTCGCTGCTGTTCTGAAATGGTGTGACGTCGGCTACGACAAGTGCGAACAAATGAGTCAAGCCCACCCAAAGAAAGATTAGAGGTGTGGTGCCCGAATGACGCATCGTGTGATTGCCGGCGTGCGAAGTCGAAGTCGATGGTGGTCAACGCCTCACGGGGCTGCGAAGTTATTATATCGGCCGGATCCCGGAGGAGAAGGAGTAGAGGAGAGTGGAAGTAAACATGCCTGCAGTGTTACCTACTGAGCAAGCCGGCTCTAGTGCCATTGCCCCTACAAATAACGAAGCGTTGCCAAGTTGCGGAAAGAAGAAGACGTTGAAGCATCATTTTCCTCCGCCCGCTTCAGCTTGGTAACGTGCGTCACACAAGAGCCTAGGTAATGTGTGGTGGGTAGCTAGTGGTGGCATACCATTACAGAGTCGAGACACACGAGTTCGACGTACGACTGGTCGTAGTCAAGGACAACATATCCAATGATGGCAATGAAATGTGTGAAAGGTGTAGATGGAGGAATTGGAGGATGTGTCGAAGTCGCCAGTCGGCAAAAGCGGAAGATCCATGATCGGCTCAGATTAACCACAGTCCGCCCAGCCCTCCCTCATTTAACCCCGGAAAACTGGGCTCGATGCCCAATCTCCGGCCTGGCGACTCCTGTGTATGCTTTTTCTTTCCTTGCAATTTTGATCACAGTCTACAGTATACTGTGTGCTGTAGCTGCCGCTGATAAGTGCCCGCAGGCTTCGCATCCGTGCCATTGTCCGGACTAATGGCCGGCCAGCAAGCTGGCCTGTATCACGGCAGCATTCATTGATCCTACTGCGTCCAGCCTGTCCCGCGACATTTCGAAGCCTTGCAGTCGCGCACCTCCTCAAAAATCCCGCGTGTTGCTAACAACAGCATGCAGGTGGGGAAAACGAAGCCGCAATTTGATTCACTGCTGCCACATCATGAGTATCAGCAATCAAGTGCTATCGATTCTTGCAATGCTGCAGCAGTGCCTTATCGGAGGGGCCTGCCGGTGCCCAGACGCATGCGTGGCTACAACGGTTTCGCCGCGCCGTTGCGCCAGGACAACCCCTTTGACTAGGCGACCCCTGTGAAGTTGAAGCTGTTCAGCCATGTCATCACTGTCAATCGCACAATATCTTCAACAAAAGACAGAATTGGTCAGTTCCTGCAACGAATTGCTTCACCATGAAAGGCGGATACGAACCACTGAACTCATCCACAAAGGCTGAAGGCCATCTCGGTCGAGAAGACACTGCTGGATTGATCAACAATACCGCCACCATCTTCGCCAAATGGCAGAAGTCTCCAGCAAGTTTCCTAACATCATCCGGTAATATCCTGGACACACTGGAGCGCAAGGCTGAGCAGGTCTCGCGGCGGACATCCAGGTCCACCAAAATGATCATCTGCTTGCTCATTCTCCTGAGCGCCATCCTGAGTCCAACCCTGCTCATCACACAGAGGCAAGTTTGAGGTCGTGAAATAACATATGGTGAAAATTTAGCTAACAACCGATAGCATCCGTTCACAGGCCGTGAACAATGACATTCCGGCTACACTGAAGCATATGTCATGGAATCCATCGATGCTGCCGGCTTATTCTGTGCTGGATCAGTTGAGATCGAGTGGCGATCTGAGCAGCAAGCGTTTCCCGACTCCGCTCGGAGCAAAGGTGGTAATACTAGACGTTGATACGAGACCCTGGGACTTACATGACACGACAAACATGACGCAGATCTCCTACGGGAGGTTGAACCACTACCTCTACGCCAAAATGCACGGCTATGACTACAAGTACATCAAAGCCCCAGAAATTCCTGGTGAGATCCGACAGACGTGGGTCAAGATAAATGCGATTCGAGAAGTTCTGCAACAAGGCTACCAGTTCGTGGTCTTTACAGACTACGATATTGTCTTTCCTCATCTCAAAATACCGATCGAATGGTTCTTGGATTTCTGGAATGTCACTCCGGAAATTATTCTTACCGTCGGGTCGGTGCCCAATCGAACAGACAAATACGATCAATTTCATCGCCACTTGAGCATCAATTCGGGGTTCATGATCGTCCAGGATGCACCACAGGCGCTCGACATGCTCAAAGACTGGGCCGAATGTCCTTCCGAAGTCAAATTTCCTGGTTGCGCAAAGTGGAAGTTGACCTATTCCCACGAACAGAATGCGTATGCAGATTACATACGCTACGAATACCCCAACACGACGCGGATCATCGATTGCGATCAAGTCACATCTTCTGAATTCATGAAGATGCCTCACGCCAAGAAATGCAGAGGAACCCTGGTCCAGCATTTCTGGTCTAAAAAGGATGAAGTAAAAGCCGCAGTACAAGCGTCGATAGCCAATCTGGTATTGCCTGAGGTGGTACGTGATTTACAGGATGAAGTTGTATCACATATAGTATGATAATCGATGTAAATATCATGATAACAGCCGAGGGGCGGAGAATCCGGAAGAATTGACGGTGACGGTGCAGGGTCCAGCGCAACACGTGCGGCTAAGCGCTTCCTGTTCGATGATTGGTCGATGGGGGAGCTTCCCTCCGCACTTCGTCACCATGCTCGCTTCCTCTTCAATGTCCTATTCCCTCTGTAACCCCGTATGCACCTCGGTCTCTCCGTGTCCAAACCCCTGGCAGCACGAACATTGCGCTCAGTAACACAGCTGCGCAATTGCTAGTTGTACATCCTCATAAAGCCTGAATTGTTTCGAGGCGACACAATCCGCGACGGCTGGAAGCACCGCATGCGACGTTCCGACTAGGCCTTCGCCATGGCCAGAAAGGCGCGTCAGAAGATCAGCTATGGTATGCGGTTTGTAGGATAGGGCTACAGACTGTCGATTAACCTTGCGTCACAGTCCTGCCTTTGGCAAAATCCGCTGGCGGCCATCGTCTCGGCGTGAATGGTCTCGCGCTTGACCCGACCAATGCTATACTGTAAGTCAGCCTCCTCTAGCCACGATCGAAGCCCCGGTGTAATATTCCACAGGTACTCCGGTGGTCGTGACGGTGTCATTTGCGCATGGGACACACACCTGAACCTCCAACACCCTCAGAGCCCGCAACCCGACGGCGCAAAGAAACCCGCTGCTCCCGAAACCACATTCCGGCAGCAAGTCCAGGCGCACACGAATTGGATAAACGATATCGCCCTGGTTCAATCCAACTCGGCTCTTGTTTCTGCGTCTTCAGACATATCAGTCAAAGTTTGGCGCCCTGGCGCCCAAGACCCCATCCCTCCTCAAACAGTCGGACTACATTCAGACTACGTCAAGGTGCTAGCGGTGCCAGACGTGCACGAAAGTTGGATTGCGAGTGGTGGTCTCGACCGCCGGATATGTTTGTGGGACCTGAGCGGATCCGGTCAAAAGCTCAGCATAGATGTAGCCGAGGATGAGGGGGGCACAGGTAACAAAGATAAAGGCAGCGTCTATGCACTTGACGTTACTCCTAATATCCTGGCGAGCGGCGGTCCTGAAAGCGTCGTGCGCGTATGGGATCCGAAGAGCGGGAAGCGAATCACAAAATTTGTTGGCCATGTCGACAACATACGAGACATCCTCATCAGCAAGGACGGAGAAACTATCATGACCGCAAGTAGCGATCAGACCGTCAAGGTCTGGAGCGTCACAGCTGGTCGGTGTATGCACACACTGACCATGCACGATGCCAGTGTGTGGTCCCTATGGTCCGATGACCCTTCCCTATCTGTGTTCTACTCTTCGGACAAGAGCGGTCTCATCGCGAAGACAGATACCAGAGGCTGCGCCGAGCTCGATGAGGGCTTGAGCATAGCAGTCGCTCAAGAACACGAGGGCGTTCACAAGCTTGTGTCTGGCGGCGACTACATCTGGACGGCGACTAGTAGGCCTAGCATCAATCGTTGGGACAACGTTGATACTACAAACGCCGAAGCAGACTTCCCAGAGAATTATCGGGCTCATCGCTTCAGCGTCTCGACAACACGGTCCAAACTGACGTCAAGCACATTCCAGAACCAGACTACAAGCCCAACCCGGCAGAGCAAAAAGCAGATACCACTCAAGCATGTGCTACGATTGAGCAATACCGCCTTCTTCCCGACACAAGTTTTTAGCGACGCCGATGCAAATACCGATCGTGGACCTCGCAGAGGTACTGTCCAAATACTGGACGCGGAGCAGCACGTTGCCCAACCCATCCATGCCGCCCCGGAATCCGCCATTGAAGGACAGAACGGCTTGATAAAGCATGTTATGCTCAACGATCGACGCCGCGTTCTGACGCTGGATACAGCCGGTGAGGTCATCATGTGGGATCTTTTGAAGGTAAGTCGGTGCGCCATTACAAAGCAGATCGAGCTAAAGTCACCCAGTGCGTCCCCATAAAATCTTTTGGAAAGCGCCACATGGAAGATGTACAGCCAGAGGTGAGCACCATGGAGTCTGTACCCAACTGGTGCACAATCGACACGCGGACTGGATCTTTGGCTATCACGCTAGAGGAAAATACTTGCTTCGACGCAGAACTATACGCAGACGAGATGGAAGAGTATCATGATATTGAATTCAAGGATGACCAGAGAAGTGACATGAACCCTGCGATTTCTCCATGTGTCGAAGTTAACAATATACAGTAAACCTTGGCAAATGGGTTCTGCGATACCTTTTCGATAGCATAATTGCCGAAGAAATCAAACGCGATGTGGAGTATCGGCAACATACCTTGGCTTCGCATCAAGCCCAGCGGATGGAACGGGCGAACGCACCTCTGGGCATTCAGATCCCACCACTTCAGACCGACTTTAATGGCGTCGGAGATGCCGGGTCGGATGCGACACCACGGCCGCACGATGTCGCTCGAAGCCCCACCACGCCAGGTCTAGCCATCTCATTGGCAACGCCTGGTGGTTTGACGCAAGCCAATCATGCTGTTTCGCGAGACATTGGTAGCGCCATCGCCGAAGAGCAACCGCAACCAAGTGCAAATGGAGAAATCAATGGTCTCAATCCCAATCGACAGTCTGGCGATTATTTCTCCGCAAATGCCTCACCCAATCCTGCTGCCTCCCCACAACCAGCCAAAGAACCTACCACACCTGCAGCCGCCCCTGTCGACGAGGGAAAGAAGTCGTCAGAAGAGCCAAAGGATGGCGAGAACAAGGATACGCCCAGCAAGTTCGGCAAGAAGTTTCGTATGAATATGACGTTCAGCATGAAAAAGCTGGGACGCACTTCAACATCTGAGAAAGAGAAGCCTACCGAGGAAGAGAAGAAGGAAGACAACGAGAGCGACTCCCGTTCCAACAAGACTAGCGACTCCCGGCAAGTGGATGAGAACTTTCTAGGTGTCGTACAGAAGATTCACTTTGATTACCGAGATGCTCTGGCACAAAAAGCACAAGCACAGTACGCCCAAGACGCGGCTGGCGGTGCACTTGGAGATTCCAAAGATGTTGACCTGGAGACACTGATTCAACCGAGTTTACCTTCCGAGACACCCGTGCTCAAACCACCTCAAAACACTACTATCTTGATCCAAGAAGATAGACCCGAAGCTGGCGGTGTTGCTGATCTGTTCGAGGGCACTGTTGGGGGGCTTCTTGACCACATTGATACGATCGAAAAGGTGGCTCCAATGTGGTTGGGTGAAGTCCTGCTCAGGAACCAGATCCCGATCAAAGATGTTGTTAAGATCAGCTTCGTTCTTGACCCGTGGAAGGGGGAGCTACCGATAATTGCCACAGATGGGTAAGACGATATAAGACTAGTTGGAATGATCAGAGCTGACTTGGACAGTAACAATCGCCTGAATGCGAATAGGATGCTTCGGGCCAGGAAGATACTTGCTTACGTCGCTGAACGGATCGAGCCTGCTCCAGCTGACGGCATTTACTATGACGATGAAGGACAAGTAGTGCAACCCGAAGACTACCTGGAGTTGTGGTGCAACAACCAACGAGTGCCTCCAAAGATGACACTGGCCACCATTCGCGCTCATATCTGGAGAGGCGGAGGAGACGTCAGTCTTTACTACAAAGCCAACGGAAGGAGAAAGGTCGGACCTGCGCCTGCGATTGTCACGACACCGGCAGGTCCGGAGGAGGATGTGCGGACAGAACAAGACGAGACGCCAACTACATGATTGTATGTCTTGGTAGAGGAACGAATTCATTGCACGCCAGGAGGACCAAAGTGTGTGAAGTTTCATCTATTCTTGTTGTCGGAATTGATACCACAGAAGCGTTGATACTCTACAGTCCTCATGAATATTCACCTTCGCATGAGTCTGACTCAAAAAAGAGACTAGCCCAATTACATTTGGGACTCACATGTCAGGTGTCTCTCGCTCCCTCATCAGCAAACGGAAGCAAACGTGGCCAGCAACATAAATTCACATCTTACCAGATCCTGAACCTCCTCTTCCTCTCAACAACCAACATCATCACTGGAACCACCAATCTTAACCCTCATTCACCAGTCAGCCATGCCACCCAAGCAACCGAACAACAACTCCAGCATGTCCAACGTCACTTTCACCGAGCGCGAAATCGCCGTCATGGCCGCCGTCTTCGCCATCATGGACAGTCCTACCTTTTCCGTGAGTCCCTCCCCGACCTCACCCTCCCCTCACTTGTAAGTGAAGGTTGACTCACCAGTACCACAGGCAGAGCAGTGGAAATCCGTCGCCACCACCGCGGGTATCACGAACGGAGACGTCGGACGCAACGCCAAGTTTGCGTTTGGGACGGCGATGAAGAAGATTGGTGTCAAGGGGAAGGACGGAAAGGGGGGAGGGGGCAAGAAGAGGACTACCGGTATGGTTTTGTGACCTTGGGGAGTGGTGATGAGAGCTGACTGTTTGCAGGTGAAGATGGGGACGAAAACGGGGTCAAGGATGAGGATGTGGATGGGGCGGCTGAGCAGGGAGAAGGGGAGGAGGAGAAGGCTGGTGCTGGGAGGAAGGGCAAGGGGCGTGGGAAGAGGGTGAAGAAGGAGGAGTGAGAGGCGTGGCGTGAGTGGTTTGGGGAAGTTGTGGGATGGGGAGAGCTGCTGGTGGGAGTCGAATGTGGTGGTGAGGTGGCGACAGTGCTCACTCCAAGGCGTGACACTGGACAATGGCGCTTGCGGTAGAATTGCTGGATATGAGACTGGTGGAAGATCGAATCATTGCAATTCATAATCAAGGCTATATGCCTTTTACTCATGGTATCGTGCGCCATATCCGATGCATCATCCTTGAACGCCACGCTTGAAATGATTCCGACCCATGCTAGACCACGGTACCGTCGCCCATCAACCCAGTGTCTTGAGCTTTGCCTTCTTCTTGACCCCACCGGTCTTGCTTCCGCCCTTCTGAAAGTCTCTCCAGCTATCGATCCTCCCCTCCCTTGTCTTCTCCCAGTTGTTCTCAAACTCCCGCTTTCTTTTCCTCTGCTCCATCTCCTCTTCCTCTTGCTTCTTCGCCCTTCCCTCCTCCTGCATCTGCGCCTTCATTTGCCTCTGCCGCCTCTTTTCCTCGTCCATCAATACCCAGACCGTCTTGGCTCTCCATGCGGAGATGAATTCGTCGTCCGGATCCTTGACCTCTTCGTCGTCGACCGTCAGCTTTCGCTCTCGCATCAGAAGCATCCGCGCGTCTGCTATGCTTTCGTCCAGTTTCTCCCTTTGCTTCTCGTCCAGTAATTGCTGTTGCGCTTTGGCGAGGCGGTCGAAGGCGTCTGGGGCTTTGGGATTCGAGGTCTTGTCGGGGTGTATGAGGAGGGATTTGGTGCGGTAGGTCTTCTTGATTTGCGACTCGGGGACACCGGGCTGGAGATCGAGGATCGCATAGCCATTCAAGCGGAATTCAGCGAGGATTCGTTCGATCTCAGCGTCTTTGTCGAACTCTTTGCCATCCTTTTCTAGCATGGCCAGCAGCTCCGACTCGGTCTTGGAGTCGGGCGCAGCCATCGGTGAGGGATCTGTGCCAGAAATCATATATGACGGACTCGTCGGTAGGGGTGAGGTGGGATGAGGAATGCGAGCGAGGTGGTATTTTCTCAACTTGCGTTGAATGGCATCTGCAAGCCTCCATTCGTTATCGATAAAGCACTTGCAGCCGCAACCTTGATGGAGCCAAGCCTGTTTGGGACGTTCCGTCTTGCCAAGGACTTTCATTGCGGAGATCTCGACTTCGACTTCATGAACTCGGCATGTGATTCGCATTTGCATAAAAATGTGCCTAATACATGAAACGACCTTGACTGTTGTGGACAAATGTGCCCAGCGATCAACGACTTCGTACTGAACTGGCACTAAAAACAAGAAGCACACCAAGCCAAAACTTGCGCGACGTCTACCACGGCGGCGGTATCCCTGACTGAAAATTCGTCCCGGCAGCCCATCGCTCCATCAGTCACTCTCTGGTATGTGGACCTTCGATGCTCAATGGTCCCTTGGTCATGATCACTTCTCGTCCTCGCTTGGCGCGCATCCTGAGCTCGGCACAAAATCTGGACATTTGTCCACTGTCGAGGCGCTGGCGGAAATGGTCACTCTGCAGCGAACACGGACTTTGTTGCTGTCCGGGTTCCATATCAAGACCTGCGACATCCAAGATCCATCATCCCTCATCCCAGTGAAGAATTGGTCGATGACCGAGTCGAGATTGGCTTCAATCATGGGTGTCGCGCTGCACGCATTCTTGCAGGTGGCTTTGACGCCTCGAAAGCCTGGGTAGTAGAAGTTGCCCCCTGCGTTGTAATCGCGAATGAGAGTGGCAGTGCAACTGGGCGGTGTGTTGCCGTTGACGGGCCCGGACACAGAAGGACCCTGGCCCTGGTCGTCCTCAACGTAAGACTTGCTCATTGTCTGGTTGTTGTTGAATATCATATTAGCGGAGTTGCCTTTGTCGGTGACGAGGTTCTTTGCGGCGTCCTTCAGAGCCAAGCTAACCAAAGGTCTGGCGCACGCTTCGCCCGAAAGATTGACACCATTGATGGTGCACCTTGTGTTGCGCATCCAGGTGGCGAAAGCGTTGACGTTGTGGGTGCCGAAGTTGTTGCTTGTAAGTGTCAATCCGTTCTTTGAATAAGTGTTTCTGTAGTATGTCCCATCGAAGTTGTAGCCTGGGAAGTCGTCACCGTAACCACGGCAGACGCACAGCCCAGGGAGCAGAGCGTAGGTCAAAGAGCTGGACTTCATGACTGCTTTGGGAGTGTTGTTGGAATTCAAGTGAGTTTGGAGCGAAAGTAGAGAAGCTCTGTGCAAGGAAAGTGTTGCTGATGTGGTCTCTCGGAGATGGGAGAAGCTCATATTTATAATGCTCCTTGACCGAGCCGCTCCATCAGCTATTCCGGCCCTTTGCCAGGTCGCTTGCGAGCGACACGTCTGACTCTACCATCACAACTGTGCCCACCATCATTGGGGACAGCTGATACCCCCAAAGTCATCGCTTTTGGCTGCTCCAGGGCACTACACATGCACGCCAGGACGCCACTGTAGCATCGCCCGAGACATGTGGCAGCCTGAGCAGAGAGTAAGAGCCACCTTGGTCCTGAGCCTTGGCTTACAGACAGTCGGTGGTCCACATCCGCATCATTTGGCCGCAGGCGAAAGACATGGTATGCAAGACATGGTGTGCGGACATGGCCGAGGTAGCTGGTTTGGTCGAACAGGAAGGAGGCTAACGATAGCCCTCAAGGGCCTAGACCAGCGGAGCACCTGTGCAAGTCCAGCTCCGCCGCCCAGGACGCCGCCATAGATGCTTTGTCGTGGGGTCATAGCGTCATGCAGATTTAGCGCTTTCCGTTGCCCGCTCGAGGAAGTCTATGGTGGTTGGTTGTGGGCCAGGTTCTTTCGCTTCTCCAGATTAGGAAATCGCAGATGCATTGCTTGACATTGGGATTGGTTGGGGGTTTGTCGTTCCCATGTAGAGACTAGTACCTTGGCAGCCTCATGGGGCGCTGTCTGTCTGTCATTGGTGGCAGATCCACCGGCTGTCACACCGCTGTATCCCGATGGACTACCGAAGCGGATTATGCTGTGCAAAGCTCTCGCGCGCCACTAGCATTTGTTTTTCGAGGACGCAGGCTCGGATCCAGACTGTCGACCAAGGTTTCTGCTACACACTAGAGCGATGGCTTCTCGAAGACGCCGTACTCGGCACTTGGTGCTTGGCGAATCTGCGAAGGGCTGTCCGAAGCGAATGCAGGGTCGCTTTCATAGCGCTGGCCATCATTTGCATCCTTTCCCACCGGTCGATACTGTCCTGGTCCGAGGCAAGACCATACGCTAGAGTCCCTTTGAGATCACGGGTCACATGAGGAGATGATCCCAGGAGTTACGCCGAAGCCAGCCTCCCTGCAGCATCGACAGGAGGGTCAATCTGCCATGCCCGTACGGGCCGATCCAGTAGAGTGATCGAGGGCCACGTTAGTCGGACCACCCCAATCCTTGGCGTCTATACTTCAGTATGCAGCACTTTGGGATGAAATATGTGGTCAGTCTCCCCACGGGAAATGCCCCTTATCGATCGTCGACAATATTGGATGTTATCTACAGGCACAAAGAACACATTCCCGTGCCCTGGAGTGATATGATCGCCAAGTACCATCATCGATGGACTACACAGGCGAATCTGGTTAGAATGTCGGACCACGTGTGACGACGCGCATCTCATCTTAAGCTGCAGCTACAGAGGCCGTATCATGCGAATTAGACAAAGAGAAATTGGAGAAACTGGTGTGCGTTGGGGTTCGGGATGATCCCGGGGGGAGAAAGGGTGCGGCGCAAAGCGGGGGCATGCTGTCCCAAGCTGATGGAACATAATGGCATGCCTGAATCTTGCAACCATTTCGTGTAGCGTGGAATTGAACTGCAAGAGGAACAAAGGGGAACCAGTGAAACGAGGAACCTCCGAAGATTCGAAAGTCTGAAACCCCGCCGAGGAAACTCTGGCTTACTAATTCTTTATAGTAAATTATTCAGCGCTTAGGTTGCTACACTTCTAAGTGCTCTTCTTTATAAAGCTAAAGGTTTGTATATAAAAGGCTAGTATAGCTAAATTTAAAGTATAAGAGCCTTCTTACTAGTTATCTTTAAAGTTATTTATATCTCTAGCCTCTCTATACTAATCTAGTATTATCTTGTACTACTCTATAGTTATGTATTTAGCTACTACTATATTAGCTACTATACTCTTCTACTATCTCTCTATCTTCTAGCTAGTCTCTATTCTCTTAGATTAAGCCTTAGTTCTTATACTAAAGTAGTAGTCCTCTAAGGCCTTATTCTCTTCTTAGTAGAGAGTCTCGATTAGTACTAGATCTAGTAAGCTAGGAGAGTAATTAGTAAAGTAAATACTTTCCTTTATAAGCTTAAAGATCTCTAGCTAAAGGAGAAGATATACTTTAAAGTATAAAGGATTATTATTCTCTTAGATATAGACTAGCTAATTAAGGTTATTAGCTTAGATTACTTAAATATAAGAAAATAGTTATTTACGATAGATCTTAAAGGCTATAAAGGTAAAGGTTATACTATACTTATTATCCTTAGCTTTATAGATAGGCTTATAAGAAATTACTTATTAAGGCGTTATCTAGTAGTAGTAGCTAGAGATATTATAAAGTTACCTATTTACGTTATTCTTATTAACCTTATACTACTTAATAGTAAAGACCTTATATTTAGAAGTACTAGATATAAGATAGTACTTCTACTACTTAGCTAGCTCTTAAAGAAGAAGTTTCTTCTAGTACTTAAGATTCTTCTTCTACTCTTTACTATTCTCTTTTATAATCTCGAAGATATAGTAAAACCTTTTAATACTTATATTATTACTATAAGTAATAGTCTACTACTTAAGACTAAAATACTTATAAGTAATAGTACTATAAGGTATACTCTCTTAAAGTACTAATTAGTAATAAGTACTAGTACTACTAAAGTATATAGTAAATTTATTAGTACTAATAAAGATAGTATTACTCTTATAAGCCTTATTAATATTATTACTATAGAGGTTATACTTATTAATATTCTCTAGCGAGAGCTTACTATTATAGCACTTATATAACTACTTTATTAGCTTTAGTAAGTCCTTATCTACCTTAGAGTAATACTTTATATAAAGGATCTAATTAACTTATAATATATTTAGTAGTTTACTATTAATATTTATATTATTATCTATAAGGGTAGGTATATAGTAACGTATAGAACTACTAGTATCTACTAATTAGATAGGTAGATAAACTAATAGCTACCTTTATTTAATAAGGCTAGAAGCCTTATAGAAGGTAGCTAGAGAGAGTCTATTATATAATAGGCTTAGCTAGAGCTATAATACTAAGTCTCCTCTATAATTATTCCTCCTCTATATTTAATTACTCTCGATTAAACCGCATCCTTTATAGGCCTTATATCTACGCTTATAGGCCTTCTCTATAAGAGTAAGCTAGTATTCTTAAATATAGAAGAAGTACTTAGCTTCTTTATCTATACTCTATATCTATTATACCTTTATTTACTACTAATAGTAATATATTATAGCAAACGTAATCTCTCGCCTAGTCCTCTATTACTAAAGCATTTATTACTATAAAATAACTAGTACTCTAGTAAATGTATATAATTTATTATTTACTACTATAGAATCCCCTCGAAGACTTCTAGTAAGTACTCTATTCTAATACTTTATAGCGTTAAGTACCTTAACGATACTACTATCTTCTAGAAGATAGTAACGTATATAGATCTACTTCTCGTGTTTATTATATTATATAATAAATAGTCTATACCTATATAGGTATATCTCTCGCTACTAAATACTTTACTTCTTCTACTATACTACTTCTACGTAAGTCGCTATCTTCTAATATACTTATAAGCTATTATACCTCCTAAGCGTACTTAGGCTAGTCTACTACGTATCTCTCCTTACTTTCTCTATAGTACTTATACTAGAGATCTTGTTAGTAAGTATTTAGAGTTCTACTAGTACCTCTTTAGAAGTATAGCTAATACTACTAGATAACCTCTATAACTATAATACTAGTCTTACTAGAGCTTACGCTCGTTATAAGAAGACTAAGAGTACCTATTATACTATTATAGATAACATTCTTTTAGACCTAGTTAATAACGCCTATACTACTATATAGAGGCGTAATAATATTAATCTAGATCCCGCTAACTCTACGTTCGTCTAGAAGTAGTATAAGTATACTAACGAGCTTATAGCTACTATATCTCGTATTATAGAACGTAAGTAAGCTATCGGTATCTAGGAGACTTACGCTAGCGCTAATATTACTTCTCTTACTAGTAAGGAACTAGAGTATACTAAGGTCGCTAAGCTTTATAGCCTCTACGTTACTACCGAGAACCTTATAAGTATCCTTTGTACTATAAGTAGCTCTTTCTCTAGTCTTAATATTACTAACTTATCTATAGTACTTTACTAGAGAGACTATCTCTAGAGCTCTAACTCTCTTCTATACTAACGTCTATAGTAGAAAGCGTCCTACTAAAGAGTCTACTAGGTCTCTAGAGCCTAAGAAGACTACTAAGGCTATCGCTATCTCTAGTAAGACTACTTCTAAGAAGCCTAAGACATCTAAGTCTATTACTTCTACTAAAAAGGCTATAACTCTATCTAGTAAAGTCGCTAAGCCTACTACGTAGGCTACTTCTAGTTGCTACTCGTCTTACCTTAACTACGATACTACTATAACCGACGCTAATAGTAAGAAGGAGCTTAACCTTAGTAACCTCTCTAGATATACTTTCGCTAAGAAGAGTAACTCCTCTACTAAGAGTTGTTTAGCCTTCTACTATATAGCTCTCGAGATCTCTACTAATAACTTCTATACCTTAGAGATCTACGCTATATCTAGGCTTAGTGCTAACTAAGCTCGCGATCGCTATAACATTATTATAGATAGCTTTAATGCCTCTTCTATTACTAGCTTCGCTCGTAATAAGACTAGGCTCTATCGCTAGGTAGTTAGGGAGTATCTCGCTACTATTCTCTCTCTAGAGAAGTTTAGCACCTTCTCTACTACTACCTATCTAACCTCTAACCTCTCTAACTAGAAGGATAAGGACTTAGAGGTTTCTAAGCTCGACGCCTAGTAGAGGACTAGTAACGAGAATCTTGTCCTAGCTAACTACTAGAATAGGTTTACTATAGCTCTTTCCTAGGTACTATCTAGTTATCGTCGCTAAGTAAGGATAGTTAAGAACTATAGTAAGGTTCGGGATAAGACTAGAGTATAAGAGTAGATAGATTCTCGAGAATATACTAATTATACTCTTACTACTTATCTCTATACTCTCTTTATAACTCTACTATTAGTCTTCTAGCTAACGTTTACCTAATACTCGATTACTACTTTAGAGGTATTCTCTAATACCTCCTTAGGTTCCTAGGTTACCTCTACTAGAGCGTAGCTCTTCTAGAGTACCTTTAGGAATATGTCTTCTTTCTACTAACTATAGTCTAAGATTCTCTCTACCTTATATTCTATACTATTATCTATCTCGACTAGCTTAGGATCTACCTTAGTACTCTCTTAGAGACTATATAGCTTAAGTAAGGAGATATAGAATATATTATAGATACGAGACCTATCTAGTAACTATAGTCGGTAAGCCTAGACTTCTATAGTATCTATAACCTCGAATAGTCTAAAGTACTTTAGTACTAGCTTATACTTTGCTACCTTTAGCCTTAGGTTTTTAGTAAATAGGAGAACTCTATCTCTTACCTTTAAGAATATTAGCTTATACTACTTGTTATAAGTGTTCTTCTACTACTTCTAAGCTTACTTCTAGCGCTTCTATAAGCCTTACCTTATAGAAACTAGAGTAGCTATATAATCTTATATAGCTAGTACTCTTCTCTAAGAGGAACACTCTTAGTCTCTATCTAGATTCCTCTTGGCGTTCTTACTAGTATATATCTCGAATAGTAATATCTAGAGTGTCTTATTCTAGGAGATGTTAGCTACGTAAGCTACTATTTTTAGCTAGTATAACTAGTCTAACTAGTCTTAAGCTCTATAGTAACGGAGGTACTAAATAAGAGATTAGTTTTATTGTTCTATCTATCTATCTATCTAAGAGTAGAAGGTAGTTAATAAACGCTTTATAAACCTTAGTTTGTAGGCGATCGTTTACTAATAGGCTACTATAAAGACTATACTATAGTCTAATACTATGCCTTCTAGAACTCTATACTCTAGTACGATATAGTCGAAAAATAGCTTAGCTAACTACTAGGCTATTATTGTCTTCTAGTATAGGATATACTTTACTATTTTAGTAAGGTAATCTACTACTATAAGTACTACGTCGTAGACTATACTATTAAGCTTACTTAGTAGTATATCTATAATAAAGTCTATAGTAAGCTCTTTCTATAGTACTTTAGGCATTAGTAGGTTTATAAGCTCGCTATAAGATATATAGGTCTAAGTCTTTATAGTCTAGTAAACGTAGTAAGTCTTTATATAGTTATTAACGTTATAATATATACTAGACTAGAAGTACTTTCTAGCTAGAAGCTTATAGGTCTTATTATAGACGAAGTGCTCTCTACTAAACTCGTTATAGTACTAGTATAGTAGCTCTATATAGAGCGCTATATTCTCTAGTATATATATAATATCGTTCTTATATAGAAGGTTCCCCTTCTAATACTATACTAGAGGCTCTCTATTAGGTCTTTACTTAGAGAGATTCGTATATCTCTATATAAGCAAATTCTACTACTATAGACTATAGATTACTTCGAGAAGCTAGTTTATAGAATTCTTCTTCTATAGATTTTCCTCTACTATTACTACTACTATAGTAACTTAAGGTATTAATCTTAGTATTATACTAACTTAGATTAAATCTACCTCTCTTTACTTTAACTATTTACTTTATAGCTAGTTAAGCTAGTTAGCTTCTAGAGAACTACCTCTAGTGTCTTTAGTATATTTCTTATTATTAGACTAGTTATTAGGAACTCTCTTAGAGGTCTACTAGTTCTCGTTTATGTCTAAATAATTACTTCGTACTACGTAGATACTTATATCTATACCTTCTTCGAAGGTAGTACTTCTTAAATGTTCTAATAAGGATATATAAATCTACTATACTATACCTCTAATAGCTAGTCGGCTAGCTTCTAGCTTCGACTATAAGGTTAGTAAGCTATTTGTAAGGCTTATATTATCTACTATTAGGTCTAGGCGATATAAGAGAGTATCCGCTAGGTTCTTTAAGTCTATATAGTACTTAATTACAAAATTAAAGACCTATAGGTATATAGCCTAGTAGGCCTAATAGCTGTTTAGCTACTTAGTTATTATAAAGTACCTAAGGTTATTATAATTAGAGATTACTCGGACAAGGTCTAGAGTACTCTTATAGTAGTATCTCTACTATTTAAATGCCTCTATAATAGAGAGAAGCTCCTAATTATAGGTCTCGTAGTTCTACTCTATAGGTAGTATCTTCTAAGACTAGAAAGTAATAGAGTACTACTTACTAGTTTCTCTAACTAGAAATAGCTAAGAGATAATTACTCTAAGAGTAAGCTTAGACACGTTAGTCTCTATTCTAATTAGCTTAGACGAGTTATAGTACCTTAGTACTAGCGCTTCTATAAAGGCCTTCCTAATTGCCTTAAATACCTCTTATTCTAGATTAGTCTACTTCTAGAGCGCCGATTACTTCCCTTTCTATAATTCTTTAAATAGAGCTATTAAGAGTCCTACAATCTTCGAATAGTTCTTAATAAACTAATAGTAGAAGTTAGTAAACTCTAGGAACTATTAAACGTCGTAGTAGCTATTTAGTATAGGCTAATCTATAATAGCGAAGACTCTCTAGAGGTCTATTATAACCTCTTTAGTAGTTACTATAAAGCCTAGGAATTCGACCTTCTTCTAAAAGAAGTTATACTTCTTTAGGTTTGTATATAGTATAAACTACCTTAACCTCTCTAGTACTAGATAAAGGTACTACTTGTGCTCCTTAATAGAATTACTATAGATAAGAATATTATCTAGATAGACTATGTAAAAGACATTAACTAGCTCTATAAGAGCTTAATTAATATAGACCTAGAAGATAGTAGAGACGTTAGTTAGCCTAAAGAGTATTACTATATACTTAAAGTAGCTATAATAAGTACAAAAAGTAGTCTTTTACTCGTCGCTAGTATTATAGGCTAAGAAGCAAGTTAGGTAACTTATAGCTATTATTATAAAGTAGTATTAGTATATAGAGATAACATTATAGACAATTAATATAGCAATATAGCTTCTATAGTATAATAGACTAGTACCTTTAGCGTAATAGTAGTAACAAGAGCAGGATATTCCTACTTAATACTAGGAAGTAACCTATACTATAACATTAGTAATCTTGTCTAGGAGGCATCTAATTCGTAGTTAATAGCATATCGAGTGTTATTTATTTTTAGTTACACACGTTAGAGGTTACTCTAGCTTCTATAGAGTTTTATAGATTTATATATAGTATATACGTTTATATTCTATAGCCGCTTTTATAGTATAATATCGTATTTATACGAGAAAGGTATAGTAGAGACACTAAGAAAGATACTATCTTTAGTATACTAACACATACTAGAACACTTAAAAGGCTTCTTCTAGAACTATAGAACGTAGGGATTAGGAAGACTCTAATAGATTATAAAGAGAAAGACTCTAGAAACTTACTATAGATAATTATAATTAATACTAGTTCTAGATTTAAGCCTAGCTTAAATCTAGAACACTACGTAAGTTATAGATAAGGCTATACTAGTTATATAATTAGCCGAGGTATAGAGATTTACCTTTATACCCTAAGACTTAGAACTATATAGAGAGTTATATAGATAAGAGATCCTCCGCTATTAAGTATCTAAGGAGGATATAAGTGTTACTTCTCGTCCTAATAGAAGAATATATTATATATGCGATATTACTTCTAAAAGAAAAGAACTAAAGAACTTTAAAGAATAAACCTTCTAGCTACTATAGCTATAGACAATTTCGAGGCGAGTTTTCTATTTAATAGGTATCGAGACTTGCCTTCTTCTACCTTAGCTAGTAGCGACAATAACGACGAAAAGCCTATAAAGGCTTATAGTACCTTAGTTACTAAGAAGACTAAATAGGTAGCTTCTTTGTCGTTGTCTTCCTTACCCTTACTACCTTAATAGACACTAGCGCCTTCGATAATTACTTACCTAATACACCTATTTATAGTATAGGTAACTATACTAGCTTCTAACGCTAGTTAGTAAGGAGTACTCTTCTTCGATAGTTCTAATGTCTCTAAGTTTCTTAAGGAATAGAATACCTTTATATCTACCTATTAGTTAACTAAGAGTATTACTATATAGCGCCTTCCTTAGTACTATATAGTAAGCATTCGAGAATAGATTAAGTCCTATACTAGATAGGCTACACGTAATTAGAAGAACTTAAGGAAAGAGATAAGGCTTAGTTTCGAAGAGATAGACTTAGCTTACTAAATAACTTCTCGTGCTTACCTAGAATAGCTAAGAGATACTCTACGCTAATCCTACTAAGAGATAATATAGTATAGCTAAATATTTAGAAGAGCTATAGACGCTCTCGGAGAGACTAGATTAGATATAATCACTAGAGGGATTTAGTTTATAGAAGATCTTCTAGCTTCTATCTAGAACTACGTTTATGCTAAGAGTAGTATAGATATTAAATAGCTAGATACCTTCGTTTATTTCGACAAGATCTAGAGGTTAACTAAAGATAAGATCTTAGAGATATAATAGCTTAAGTCCTTCTAGAGTACTCCTAAAGTCTAGTCTATAAGCGAGGCTTCTATAAAGAAGATATTAGTAGATCCTTAGCCGACGTTAAACAACTCGCTAGCGATATAGCCTAACGAGAGTTTAGTACTTAGAATAAGTATACAAGAGTTAGTTCGTAGTATCGAAAAGCTATTAGTATAGCTATTATAGGTTAAGTCTGCTCCTATAGTACCTATTTCTGTCGCTTAGCCTAACTAGTATACGACTCCTTAAGTATATTCTATATCTAGAACTACTATTAGACTTATACCTATAAACTCTCGTAGTTGTTAGTTCTATAAGGTAGAGAGATATTCTTATAGAAATTGCCTATCTATTACTAACCTAGTAGATTATAGCTTAATCTATTTCTAAAGTCCGCGTATGTTCTAGAGCTTAGCTAAGAATCTAGAGAACCCTATAGGAAAGTTAGCTTATTATAATAAAGGAGCTACCTAGTTCTAGAAAGAATAGATTAAGTAATACCTTATTACTCGAGGTAAACTCTTAGTATAAAACTTAGACTATTAATATCCCTATATAGAAGACAACTCTAACGAAGAAGCTAATAACTCGATTTAGTACACTAATTTTGTATTAGAAGAGTTTTCTAATTCTTAAGAAGTGTCTATCTTAGCTACTACCTAATAGATATCTCCTTCTACTTATACTAGTAAAATAAAAGCGTCTACTACTAGTGTCTAGAAGCTCGAGGCTTAACGTCTATCTTATAGAGTTATAAGGTCTCTTCGTGCTAGGAACTACTAATCTATAATAGATCCTTCCGAGGTAGTTGTGCCTATAGGTATAAACGTAGAGAGGAGCTACTCTACTACTATAGAGCCTAAGGGAGATAAGAGAGATTAAGATATTAAGATAGAGACTTAATCGAATAATCCTATTACTACTTAAAAGAAGATACTAAAGACTTAGAGGTTCGATAAGGTCCTTTAGTAAACTACTAATCCTTAGGATACTATAAGATCTCTATTAGATTTGAATATTATCTTATATATAGGTACTCTCCTTAGCATATTCTAACCTCTCTTCTATATCCTCTACTAGAGGTTCGATAACCCTAACCTTCCTAGTAATAAGGTTCTAGAGTTGTTCTATTCTTTCTATATAGAGGTAAATCTTCTTTAGTAACTAGAAGAACTAGTAGCTTTTAATAAAGAGTAAGAAGCTATACAATAAGGATCCTTAGAAGAGCTAGTAATAGTAGCTAGCTTAAAGCTTATAGTCGGCCTTAAACACGACATACGTTTAGTATAAGCTCTTTTAGATAGCGGGGCAAAGTATAACTTAATATCTACGAACCTAGCTATAGAACTTAGATTACTAGTGTAAGAGCTTAGCATCGAGATACTTAGTGCTATAGGGACTAGTTACTTCTCTAGAGCGTATATAAACGTCTATATTAACGTTAGAGGAGTTACTACTAATATCTATTTCCTACTAACAGATTACAAGTTAGAGTATATTATTCTTAGTCGCCTATATAAATATAAAGCCTAGCTCTTGTCTTAGAATATAGATAATAGTTCTTAGTAGAGCACTATCTAGTCTAATAATAGAACTCGTAAGGTTACCTTTTAAGGAGCTAAGTCTAAAGAATCTAAGAATTAATTATTCTATAAGCTAACCTAGATATTATAGGCTTTAAACAAGTAAGTAGTGTTATTCCTAGCTTAGGCGTTGTACGTATATAGCTAGAGGAGTTTCCTTTATTCTCTACTTCTAATAGGATTTCTATTTAGGCGTTTAAGGTTAGTAGATATATAGAGTTAGTATTATATAATCTAAAATATAATCTATAGGTAAGTCCTAAAAACATAGTCTTAGCTAAAAGATAGAGAAGTAATTAGTTAAGGTTAAGTAGTTCTATAGGATTACCCGGATTTAAGCCTAGCTTAGATCTAGTAGAAGGAAGAATTTGTTAGGTAGTAAGCCTTACCGAATTTAAGCCCGGCTTAAGATCGGCAAGTGCGAGATTAGCCGGATTACGTTATTAGTTTATTCCGTCTCTAGTAGGCTATAATCTCGAGTTTCGAACTTTATATAAGGATAACTAGTTCTCCTTGCTATTAGTAGTTAAGCTAGGCCTTCGGAGACATATAGAAGTACCTAAGGTGTAAGTAGAGACATTATTAAGCGAAAGGCACGTTTAGGAGTAGAATATTATATAGAACTAACTATACACTTATTAGGTAATAGATAGATTAATTAAAGAAGAAATCTATCTATAGAGGAGAGAAATAGCTTTATATAAATCTCTAGGCTTAGTATTATATAACTTGTAGTTATATAACTCTATACCTAATTATCTAGAGAGAGCTATATTCTTAACACTTCTACTTAGCTCCTATAGATAAACCTTTAGGTTAATACTAAGCTAAGTTACTTTATAAACCTTATAAAGTTCTAACCTTAAAGTAGCTTAGTTAATCTATTAGCTACTATATCTACTATTCTTATAAACTTAACCTATATCCTCTAGTCTCTCTATAGCCTCCTAATATAGTAGTAAGTAATATTAATATACTTTACTCTCTTATAAGTATATAGTTCTTTTATAAGAGAAAGAGTAGCTTAGTTATTACTATTAATTCTAGTAGTAAAGGGTAATCTTATTATTACTTTCTAAGACTTCTTTACTATTAGCTTCTAGAGTAACTATCTAACTATCTTATAATAGTTTATGTCTCTTAGTAACTAAGATAGAAACTATAACCTCTTTATATAAGAATATATTACTATATATTTAGCCTCTATAGTAGAGGTTAAAATAGACTTCTACTTCCTACTTATCTAGCTAATAGGTACACTTATAAGTATAAAGATATATCTAAGAATAAAGACCTTATCTATCTTGTCTAAGGTATAATCTAAATTAGAATATCCCTTAAGAGTCTTATTTCTATCTCTTCTAAATATAATACTAAGATCTTTAGTTAATCTAATATATCTTAATAGCTTCTTTATCTTAATAGTATATCTATCTATTAGATCTACTATAAACTAACTAAGTCTCCTAAGAGTAAAGGTAGTGTCTAGCCTTATTAGGGTACTAAGGTATATCTAGCTTCTAATAGTATATAAGTATTTAGTTCTACTAAACCTTATATCTTCTACCTAAGCTCTCTAGAGGAGCTTATTATCTATTAGTTATATTATTAGAGTAGCCTTGTTAGAGCTTATATTAAGCCTCTATAGTATATTATCTATATAATAGGTCTAGTTAAGCCTTAAGGTTTCTTATCTTTTATCTCTTATAACCTTAACCTTAAGAACTTTACTAATTTTACTAAGATTCTTAATCTTAAAGATCTTACTAAGCTCTTACTTAAACTATTAGATATTCTCTTTGCTTAGTGCTATAAATAGTATATTATTAACATAAACAAAGAGAATAATCTTCTTGTTATAGTATATAAGAAAATAGAGATCTACTTTACTCTAAGTAAAGTCTAGCTTTAGAAGCTTAGAGATATAGTACTAATTCTAGTCTCTAGTAGCTTACTTAAGTCTATATAAGCTTCTAAGAATCTAAAAGGTAATACTAGGTCTAACCTTAATCCTAGGTAGTAGCCTTATATAGATTAGTTCCCTAAGGAATAATTCTATAAAAGTATTATTAATATCTACCTAATAGTACTTAAGGTTAAGTATATATATAATAGTAAAGAATAGTCTTAGTATATCTACTCTAACTATTAGAGCAAATATATCTTTATAGTTAATACTATACTTCTATAAGAAGCCTCTAGTAATAAGTCTAGCCTTAAACTTTTTAATAGAGCTATCTATGTTATACTTAATACTAAAGACCTACTTAGATATTACTAAGTTAGATCCCTCTAGAGAGACAACTTCTTTCTATATGTTATTTAAGTATAGAGTATTAAGCTCTATATTAATTGCTTTCTGTTATTTTTCTCCCTATACTAGGTTAGTAATAGCCTTATTATAATCCCTTAGAATTAGGATATATTATTTAATAGAGGCTATTATAGTAATCTTATTATCCTTATTCTACTAATTAATATACTTAGTAATAAAAGCTCTATAATGCTTTACCTTAGGCTCTTTATTATTAGACTTATTATCTCTTAACCTCTTAAGTAATTAACTTATATAATTAGGTAATTTAGATTAGACTATTAGCTCTTCTCTACGTTAGAAATCTATAAGATTAATAGGGTTAACCTTTAGGATCTTAATATATAAGAAGATTCTCTCTATAGGTACTTCTTACTAAATAGACTAATTTAATTAGTCTATTCTAGAACTGAGCTAGGCTCGGATCTAGGCTAGTCTACTAACTAGTCTCCTAACTAGTGCTTAATTACTTATAGTGTTAATCTTAATACTAAGATTAATATTATTACCTTTCTTAAACTTAGAGAATTTAACATTTAGTAAGATAATTACTACTTTTCTATTAGGTGTCTATATCTTATATATCCTGTTAGTTCTATCTATATAGCTAAGAAATACTCCTACTCTTCCTCTATCTATAAGCTTATCTTTTCTTCTATATATAGGAAGAGACTTTAGATTTATATAGGTATATATCTTATAGCCCTAGACCTTAATATAATTAACTAATAGCTTAATACCTATATAGGCTTTAATAGGTATAACTTGCTTATTATTTATTATAGGTCCTATTACTATCCTATTCCTTAGATATATATCTATCTAAACTACTTTAGGCTAGAACTTATTTAGTATCTTTAAGTCCTTAAGTATTACTCTTATACTATTCTCTAAGGTTTAGATGTCTTTCTCTACTAGTCTATTTTAAATTAAGTTATATAGCTTAGTAGTTATATAATAGATACCTTCTTAGCACTTCTACTACTTTAGGATCTTATTAAGTTTACTAGTATTATCTAATCTAGTAACCTTAACCTTAGTATTACTTTTCCTTTTAACTCTTAGCTTCTACTTAATAAGCCTTTATAGAGCTTTATCTCTTATCTTAAGTAGTATAATCTATATTATCCTTAAGTAGCTATCTATAAGTTTAAGGAAGTACCTAAATCCTTCTCTACTTATTTTAATTAGGCTATAGATATTAGTATAGATAAGCTAGAGAATTTCTAGTCTTCTTTATAAGGTTTTACCTCTTCTATTCCTTATCTTAGTAAGGGAATAGACCTTATATAGAATTAATAGATTATAGTTTAGGTTAATAAGTTTCTTTAGAGTTATAACTTTATAAAGGTCCCTAAGCTTCTTAACTTCTAGATAAGTAAATCTCCTATACTAGAGTTAGTACTCTATCTTAGAGTTATTAGGTCTTAAATTAATAAGATTCTCTTATTACTTATCCTAGGTTAGATATATATACTTAGTCTATAAATTAATTACTAGCTAGGTAGTAAGGAATACTATATCCTAATTAGCTAGATCTAGAATTAAGCTAGGCTTAGATCTAGAATATAGCTTTTAATTAGCTAGCTACTTAAGTAGGAATTAAATTATATATACCTCCCCTTTAATTCTAGCTTTAAGTAGTAGCTACTACTATAGATTAAGGACAAGAAAGGAATTTAAATTAATAGCTCTAGAAACTTCTAAATCTATATATAGCTTATAATAGAAGACTAAATTAACACTAAGATTAGGTATATAGAGAGCCTATACCTTTATCTTATTTCCCTTCTTAGTCTTAATAATTATAGTTCCTATTAACTATAACTAAAGGTAACCCCCCCTAACCTAGATCTATTAAGTACGTATCTTACTTAATAGGCCTCTAAAGAGAGTTAGCTTATCTATTATATAGTTAGATACTCTAGAGTTAAGTATCTACTAATAGTATAGAAGCTTACCTTAAGTCTCTAATATAGAGTTTATAGTCTTAAGCTCTTTACCTCTAGAGAGTACTTCTAGTAGTAGAGATAGAGATAATAATAGTAAATCTCTCTTAGTAGCTAGATAGGCTTTATCTTTTCTCCTTAACTTAGCTACCTTAAGAGAATCTACTCTCTTAGTAAGCTACCTTATAAGTTTAAGTAGTTCCTAGTATTTAGATAACTACCTCCTTATAGAGCTAGCTCTTTTAGTAATTCTATAGAATAGCTAGATATACTTCTTAGCTTATTAAAGATAAGAGTACCTAGTTACTAAGTAACTAGGTTCTTTATATAAGATATATATATAGCTTAAGCTCTTACTAGTTCTTTGTTATTTACCTCTTATAAATATAGTAGATTCTCCTTCTCTCTTCTAGACTTCCTTTTCCTTAAGAATATTATAGATATTATCTATACTAAGGTATAGTTAAGTATCTAAAGTATCTCTTATAGATAACTATAAAGCTAGAAAAGTAGTAAATAGTCTTTAAATTCTTACTATTAGTAAGGAGTATTACTTAATTACTAAAGATCTATTAATTCTCCTTTCTAATATAGTTAGGTATAACTAGGCATTAGAGATAGTTATCTTATTACCTATAGTATATATAATAAATTCTCTTTATAGTTGTCTTACCTATATACCTATCTACTTTATATACTTGCTCTTTAGCTTCTCCTAAGCTAGTTTAGCCTACTACTATTTCTAAATTATCTCTTAATCTCTTTTAGAGATATATCTATAGATCTAGTAAAGGGTAGTATTATTCTTTTCTATTAACTAAGAGGAATACTAGGAGTTAAACAAGGAAGGTAATAATAACCTTAGAGTTATTACTAGTAGTTTAGTAAGAGAGAAAAGAGTCTATAATACCTTCTTTAATATAAGCTAGAGCTCTATCTATTAGAACTACTTCTTATAGTTATCTTTAGAGAGAGTTAGTATTAGCTACCTTAATTAGGTATTATTATTGTCTTCTATAGCTAAAGATAGTATCTAAAGGTATAATAAAAAGAATTAAATAAAGGTTAAGTTCTAGTAATAGGTAACCTTTAGTTAAAGTTCTAGATGTTAAGATCTTTTAGTTCTTAATCTTAATTAGATAATTGTTAATAAGATTAATAAGTTTCTAGTCTTAAGAGAGAAAGAAGAATAAGGAGGTATATCTAGTTATTTATAGCTAATAAACAGTAGCTATTATATAATTATAGAGCTTAAACCTGTACTAGACTTATTAATCGAGTCTCTACTTAATATACTAAGTAGCTAGTCTTTTACACTTTATATCGCCTCTACTAATCTATCTAAGATTAAGATAATAGAGAGGATACGAAGGAGTATACTAGGGAATCTAGTCTAATTTTAATAACGTAGATGCTTAACTATAGTATATATAATCCTATACTTATACTATAAGCTCTAGGCTTATAACCTGTTAAGCGGAAGGCACGTTTAGGAGTAGAATATTATATAGAACTAACTATACACTTGTTAGGTAATAGATAGATTAATTAAAGAAGGAATCTATCTATAGAGGAGAGAAATAGCTTTATATAAATTCCTAGGCTTAGCATTATATAACTTATAGTTATATAACTCTATGCCTAATTATCTAGAGAGGGCTATATTCTTAATAGACATTATATAAGCGTAAAGATAAGAAGGTCCGGCCTATAGACACGTACGACACTAATAGCTCTATACTAGGTAGTGATCTATACTAGCGTAAGCACTACTTAGAACGAGAAGTACTTCTTCTCTTTGTCGATATACCTTTCTACTAATACCTTATACCTAAGTTCTCTACTATTCCTACGAGGTTAAGGCTTATAGAAGAGTAGTAAGTAAAGCTTATTATTAGAGTAGAGATATAGCTACGAGAGAAAGAGCTATTTATATAGGTGTTATTAAACCGAGAAGTAGCTCTAGCTTAGGACTTCTCTAAGATAGGTTAGGTCCGCCCTAAAGTTATACTACTACAAGAGATATAGATAGTTCCCTATATACTATAGCAAGAACCGGGTTTCTCTATACCTAAGTCTCTTAGGAGCAAGGTCGTTAGGATAGTTAAGGAGTAGATAGATAATAAGTTACTCGAAACTAGCTATATGCCTTATCGTAACCTATAGTTCCTAGTAGTAAAGAAGTAATCTAGCAAGTATCGGATAGTAAACGCCGCTATAAAGATTAACTCCGTAACTATATAAGATACAAATCTTCCTCTTTTAGTTAACAATTTCTTAGAGTCCTTTATAGGCATATATATAGTGTCGCTTATTAACTACTTCTCTAGATATAATTAAGTTACGCTAGCTAAGGCAAGTAGAGATATTATCTCTTTTATAACACTACTTAGGCTTATATATTAGATAACTCTTCTCTAGAGAGTAACTAATTTAGTAGTATAGTTCTACTATATAAACGATACTATTCTCTAGAATTGTATTCCTTATAATACTTAGCCGTTTATAGACGACAACGGAGTAAAAGAGCTACGAACTAATTATAGTAGAGAAGAGACTAAGCTAGGTATCTAGAGATTTATGCTCGAATATATCTAAGCTTTAGATCGAACTCTAGCTAATATCGAGCATGCTAGGTATATAATCTCTAGTACTAAGTCGTAGTTCTTATAGGCAGGCTTAAGTATTATTAGTTTCCTTTGTAATACTCGAGAATAACATCTCGATAACACTAAGATTATTAAAATCCTTAAGTAGCTAGTGTACGCTAACTCTACTAAAGTCCGTTCTTTCTTAGAGATCTACGTCTACTATAGGCTATAGGTAAGAGACTTTACTATTATAGTAAAGCCTCTATATTGTCTACTTTATATAGATATCCCTTTTCTCTAGAAGAGAGATACCTAAGAAGCTATAGATAAGTTAAAGACTACTTTAACTTTGCCTTCTACGTTAATGCCTATTAACTATAAGAATAGAGTAGGTAAGATTATTTTAGTAGTAGATACGAGTCTTTCTAGATAGAGAGTAGTTCTTATATAGGTCGATAAGAACTAGCCTAAGAGACGACATATTATTCGATTCGAATCTAGTATATAGTTAGATATTAAACACAAGTATAATACTAGTAAGCGTAAATATCGTAGGTTACTTAAGGCCTTACAAAAGGTATAGTCCTATCTATATAGTATAAGCTTCGTAATAGAAATAGACACTAATATACTAGTAGTATAACTTAATTAGTCTACTACTAACCTTCCTAGATTAGTAATAGCATAGTAGATTATATAGCTTCGTCTATTCGCGTTTAATGTTCGACATGTTCCTAGGAGCAAAAACATAGTAGCTAATAGTTTATTATAATAGCTAAGGTTCCTATTAGATAATTAGGAAGAAGCACACGAAGTAGATATCGACAATATAATCGATAATAAGTTCTTCCTAGTTAAGGTATACGCCTTATAAGTAGATAACGTGCTTAAGCCTAGCTACGGAGAAGAGTTAGTAGAACTAGCTATCTATCTCGTTACTCTTCGTTATCTACCGGAACTAAATACTAAGGAGTTTATTTAATTTAAGTATAATACTTTAAACTTCTTAGTATAAGATAAGTATCTATTTCGACAAGGATATAAAGGGTCTCCCCTTAGACGTGTTATAGATAATAGCGCTTAATAAGAATAGGTTATATATGTATTATATAACAATAGTAGTTATAAGAGACAAGAGGTAATATAGTAGAAAATCTCGAATAGGTACTAGTAGCTATTAATATATATTAACATTCGACACTACGTAGAGACATATAATAAGTGTTAGTATAGAGCTTAGGAACGTACTACTAAAGAGCTTAAGACTTTAGGCGTTCCTACTCTTTGTATAAAATAGTACATTAATGTCGTGTATATACTAGTATTATAAGCTAAGAAGTACCTCGTTATTACACAAGAAGCTATAAGTAGTTAGCTAGAAGTGTAAGGACTAACGTTAGCTAACGCTAAGGCTATAGCGAAGTTCCTATTCGAAGACATTATTACTAGGTATAGCGCTATAGGTTCTATTGTCTTTAATAGAGAGTCTAAGTTTAAGGAAGCTATATATACTACCTATATATAATTCGATATTAACTACGTCGTTATCTCTTTCTATAATCCGTAATCTAATAAGGTAGAATAAGGCTACCTAAACATTATAAATAGTCTTACGAAGCTTACTAACGATAACGATAGTAGCTAGTTAGAGTTTCTATATGCTATTCTTTAGGTAGAAAGGACAACTACAAACCGAATTATAGAGTAAACGCTAGCTATCTTAATGTATAGGATAGATATAGTTCTTCCGATTAAGTTCGATATTTACACTTAGTAAACCTAAGACTAGAGAGCTATTCGTACTTATAAAGACCTAATAGCTACGCGCGCTTAATAGCTTTAGATACGAGATAATAACCTAGAAGAGACTTATATAAGAATTCTATAATTACGAGAGAAGTATAAAGACGTTTAGGACATAGGCTATAATATCTAATAGAAACGGCTTAAGATTAGAGATATAGTACTAGTATATAATATATATCTTAAGAAGGTTTAGTAAGATAAACTCTATAATCGATAGCATAGACTATATAGAGTTATTACTATCTATAATTCTAAATATTATAAACTAGCTAAGCTATATAAATATATACTTTCTAGTATATATGTCCGACAATAGCTAAAGCTCTATCGGTCTATAGATAAACGACAGGTTAAAGCAGTAGCTATTAGATAGTTATTATAGTAGCTAGTTATAGAGATTAATTAGCTAGAGAGCTTCGATCTAGATAAGTATAAATAATATAAGTAACTAAGATCTCTTTTGTTAGGAGTTTAGAGTTTTAGTGTTTAGGATAGATATATATTAGTAGAGGAGGTATATTATACACGCTACGTATATAAAGGGCTAAAGTTATAAAGGATAGCGAGAGCTTCTATATCTAAACCTAGCTTAAATCTAAGTTCGCTATGTACGAATATATATATAATATACATAGTAGATAGAATTATATATACGTAGCTATTTAGCCGACTCCTGTTATATACTTCTAATCTAGATTAGTAGTAGCTATAAATTAGTTACAGAGAAGAAGGAGAAGAAGAAGAAGACGCCTAAGACAAGATACGCTTATAAGCTTCTTACTCTATATAAATAAGAAACCTAAGGAGACCTTTATAGCTATAGGCTATAGATAGTAAGAATACGCCTAACAAGAAGCATAAGTTAGCTACTATAGAGAGAAGGTTAAGATAGAACAAAGCAAAGGTTATTTACTAAGGTTTAGTAATAGGTTTTCTTATTCTAATTGCTTTCGGATTATCTTTGTTTAACTTCCTTATTTAGATGTTTTATTTTTTAGTCGATATATACTTTCGGAAAGAACAGGTAATAGGAACAATAAAGAAGAGACTTACTAGTTACGGAGGAATCCGAGTAGTAAAGAGTATAGAATAAAGAAATAAGATAGAGACGTAAAAGAGATAAGGTATAACTTACCTCTAAGGATAAGTGTAAGAATACGAGAATATAGTAGATAAGGTAAATATAATATAAGTTATAGTAGTTACTACAAGAGGTGTACTTACTATAGCTACTAAAAATTTTTATATTACATCGACGATAATCTTAGATATCTTTCTACTTCCTACCTTGCTTTCTACACTTTTATAGATATATATCTCTTTCTACTTAACGACTAAGCGCTTTTCTTAAACTCCTAGAGCTCTCCTTAGGCAATAACGATAGCTTATAGCTACTACGTATAATTATAATATACTATATATTGGTTTTATAGAATGTCTAGTTTTATATACTATTTTTATAAAACGTAATAGCGAATAGCGCTAGCTAGCCTAGCGCTAGTTCTAGCTCGTTAGTCGTCTCTACTAACGCTAATAGATAGGCTAACGGCAATAGTTATACTAATAGTAATAGCTAAGCTCTATTCTAATATAAAGACTATAACTTTAAGACTAGAGATAATATTATTAAGTATATAAAGACTCTTACCTTAGAGGATCGCCTATAGTTCTATAGCTACGCCTTCGACTATATCGGCGCTATATATAGCTATATTAAAGATATAATCTTTACTATTATTAATAAGTCCTATATAGAGAAGATTATTAATATAAGCGCCTAGGAGTAGAAGAAGACTTTCTCGTTAGTATACGACACCTACACTAGAGTTATAAGTAGGTACAACTATAAGGAGGAACACCTTAAGGGTGTTAAGAGCGTAGTTCGTAATCTAGAGAAGCTAGAGCTATACCTAGACTAGTACTAAGGACTAGGAAATACTACCTAGAGTAACTTTAACTTTATTACTAAAGATAAAACTATTTATAAAGCTATTAATATACTATGTTATATAGCTATTATGTATATAAGCACGTAAGGCAAGCTTATTAGATAGAAGTTATAGCCTATCGACGTCTCTACTACCTATACTCTCTTTCGCTAAGGTAAGTCGCCTAAGACAAGTAACCTCGCACCTTAAGAGTTAATTACTAACTGCTCTAGAAGGTTTATAAAGTACTATATTTAAGACAGCCTCGGGTTCCTAGTTAAGAGTATAGCTCTACTATAGATTAGCTATATTAAGGAGGTAGTAACGTTACTAACTACCTCCTATAAGGACTATAGTCTATTAGTATACGACTATGCAAGGATTACTACTATCGCTACCTAGTGTACTAGTATTACGCCGAAGAGTAACGTTACTACTTAGTAAAACTCTAGTATTTCTAAATCTAAGCCTAGCTTAGATTTAGAATCTCGTATAGCCTCTTCTATCTACCTTAAAGACTTAGTATATAGGTCCGTCCGCGTATGTCTATAATAGTAGCTACGCAAAGAAGAAGAGGTTATAGAGTCTATTAAGGTTATTAAGGAAGTCCCTAATGTTCTAGAAGATAGTAGCTATACTAGTTCTCTAAAGAAGAAGCGTTATATTAGAAATAATAGAGAGTTTATCTTAGCTAACTACTCTGTCTCTATACCTACTATTAATAAGAGCAAGAGTAAGAGCGTTACTGTCTCTACTAAGGATTAGAAGCCTAAGAAAGAGTATAAGTATAAGAGTATTTTAAAAGGGTTTAAGACATCTATATCTTCTTAGAAGCCCGTAACACCTATCGAGCTAGCTATTATAGTTAGTTAGTAGCATATTAAGGATAGTAGTATATAGAGCTCTATATACTATCTATATATACGAGTCTTAGCTTATTACCTTTGCCTACTTTCTAACATCTCCTAGAATCTCTTACGTAATTATATTAATTACTAGTACGATATATTCCTTAGTAGCACCCTAGATATAATAGAAGTATATTAGGAGACTTCGTAGTAGTTAGTACCTTTAGCTTGTCGTAAGTGTATAGCTACTAAGAGAGGTACTTTTAAGTATAAGGCTATAGTCCCGAATTAGATTATCGATAAGTAGTGTTATAAGCTTATTCTAGATAGGTTCTACTCTAGCCTTTCTAATAAGTAGCTAGCTAATAGTAACATTAGTATAGACGTCTTTAAGTTCTAGTTCGATATAGGTCTTTCTAACATCTTTCTAGAAGAGATAGAGATATATCGTTACTACTTTAGCTTCCTTAAAGGTAAAGAATAGCTCGGCTAGTTAAGGAATATATTTTATTCTCTTACTTAGTAGGCTATATATATAGACCTAGAGTACTATTACCTCTATATAGCTTATTACCTCGATAGACTTCTCTAGCTAATCTTCTACCTCTACTATACTAAGTATACTCTAAAAGGGAATTATACCTAGTTCTGTTATATCGACATTAATCCTCGTCTTCTTATAGCTAGTTACGAAGTTAACGCTATATAAGATTCTCTTAGCTTAGATAATAAGAGCCCTTATAACTATACTATTATTGTCTATAGAATATATTACTATATAAAGGAGTAGGTTACTAATCTAAAGTAACGTAAGGTCCTTAACGACGTACCTATTATTAACATCTCTCTACTATACTTTACTACTAATAACGAGAAGAAGTATAATACTAAGTAAAAGCTCTTTCCTTATAAGGCCGGAGATATCTATCTTACTATACCTTATACACCTTATAGCTTAACTAGACCTACTACTAACGTCCGTTATACTCTTCTACTATAGTACTATAGTATTAGCGCTAACTATAAGACCTTAGAGTAGCATAAAGGTAGTACCTACTTATCCTTAGTAAACGCTTATATAGAGAAGAAGTCTACTTCTCTTATCTCTTCTAGTAAGCCTAATATATATAGCTCTATATATACTACCTTTTCTATAGCTATCTACCTTAAAATCGATAGTCCTATAGGTAATACTTTAGTTAGTCGTATCCGTTAGGATAATTCTACTATAGTCGAGAAGGTATAGGTTTTATTATCCGAGAACCTTAAGAAAGTATAGGCTCGTATAGAGGAGATTTAAGAGCAAATTTAGAAGACTATATATACTACTTAGGAGAAGGTTAAGAAGTATAAGAAGTAGTATTATACTAGAGCTCGTTTGTTCTTTTAGTATAAGGAATAGAGTATAAAGGCTATACTCTATAATAATCTAGATCCGGAGAGTAAGGACACTACTATAGTAGAAGGTAAGGGTAAGAGTATAGAGGAGAATACTAATAAGAGCGACAAAGGAGAGAATAGAGTATTAGACTTGTCTAATAATAAGAATAAGAAGCTTACTAGAGAGAAGCTAGCTATTTAGTAGTAGTAATATAAGGAGGCTAAGGAGGTAGCTACTAATTATAAGTAGATACCGGTGTCTTCTAATACTCGTAGTCGTGTTCGTCGTTAAATAAGAGTAGAGTATTAAAGTAGCTATCGTCTATATAGTTAAGAGTAGTCTTATTCGAGGTCTCTAAGGAAAGGCTATCTAGATAGGTAAGTATCTAACATAGAGGATATATAGTATAGTTACTATTCGTGTCTAGGATAGACACTAGTAGGAAGAGGACAGTTATTATAGGCTAAGAAGTAGGTTAGGTAACCTATAGCTATTATTATGAAGTAGTATTAGTATATAGAGATAACATTATAGATAATTAATATAGTAATATAGCTTCTATAGTGCAATAGACTAGTGCCTTTAGCGTAATAGTAGTAACAAGAGCAGGACATCTCTACTTAATACTAGAAAGCAACCTATACTATAATACTAGTCTTAATCCTAATATAGTAATATATATTCTTAAGGTTAAGCTTAGAGTAAATAGCTACTTTACCTAGCCTATTAAGAGTCTTACTAATTAAAGATAAAGAGTACCGATTCTTAATAGTAATAGCGTTTAGGCTATAGTAGTTAATATAGAGTTATAAACTACTATCTTTCTTAGAGACGAATAGGATTAGTATACTAGCTAGACTCTCTAACCTATAGATCTAGCCTTTAGCTAGTACGTTATCGAGGTACTTATAGAGAACTATAAGTTTCTTCTCTAAGAGGTTATAGAGAGAGTAAAAGAGAGACTCTTTACCTTCTATAAGATCGATAGGGAATAATATATCTTCTATAGTATATATCTACGTAGGATTAATAATAAAGACATCGTAGTAGTCTTCTATATAGGATAGTAGCTTCGCTACTCTATTAGGTAGGACCTCTATAAGAGTACTAGCTACCTTCCGAACTATAGTACCTAGTATTATATCCGATACTACTAGAGTAAATCCTTAGTTCCTAGCGAGTAAGAGGTTATAGAACTCCTTAGCTTATACTACTCTAATGCTCGTAGTGTTATAGCTATATCTCTACTAGTTAGTATATGTTATAGGTATTTTTAGGGGCTTAGGCGTTAGGCGCTAATTAGCTATAAGAATTTAGAGTCTAGCCGGCTTCGGATAGCCTATATGTATAGGCTCTAACTTTAGTGCGTACTACCGGAGGAACTTAATTTCCTTAAGTATTATTCGTACTATAGAATTAGAGCTATCCTTACACTACTCTAGTAGATTATTATATATACTTACTAGTATTAATATAATCTACCTCTAATATAATAATACTTCCTTACTCTACTTAGGAAGTAGTTCAAGGATAGCTATTATAAGGACATAGTTAGGCTCTATAAGCAATAAAGAGGGAGGACATCTAACTTAACTATAGATAGTAAACCTAGACATAGGGAATTAAGGATAATTCACACATCTAAATAGTTACTATCTAGTAGCTAGAGAAGAAAGAAGGTTATATCTATTTCCTAGGTGTAGTTAGAAGTAACCCGGAATACGAGAGTATAGTCGTACACATCTAGATTGTAGATGTCTCTTAGGAGCATCGTGTGCTAGACGCCTTATTAGACTACCTAGATGTATTTAACTTAGATGTAGCTAAGATTCTACTAACTATAAAGGAGAGAGACTATTAGATCTCTATTATACTAGGAAAAGAGCTACCTTATAGCTCGCTTTATAACTTCTCCTTACGTAAGCTAGAGGTACTATAAGTATACCTCGAGGACGCCCTAAAGAAAGGCTAGATCCGCTATAGTATAAGCCTAGTAGAAGCCTCTATTCTATTTATACTAAAGAAGGATAGTACTCTTCGCCTATATATAGATTATAGAGGCCTTAATGCTATTACTATTAAGGATCGTTACCTACTTCCCTTAGTAGGTAAGACGCTAGATTACTTATTAGGCGTATATTACTATATAACCTTAGATCTAAAGGATGTCTATAACAGAATCTATATTAGTCTAGGAGATAAATAGAAGACAGCCTTTAGAACGTACTATAGATACTTTAAATATCTAGTTATACTCTTTAGGCTTACTAACGCCCCTACTACCTTCTAAGCTTATATTAACTAGACTCTAAGAGAGCTAGTAGACAATCTCTATATAGTATACCTTAATAATATTCTTATCTATACCTATAGCGAGGATCTAGAGATCTACTAGTAAGTAGTTAGCGTAGTTCTTAAACGCCTAAGGTAGGTAGAGCTATATACTAACTTAGCTAAGTACACCTTTACTACTAAGGAGGTTTCCTTCTTAGAGTTTATTATAGGCACGCGAGGTATCTACGCTAATCTAGTAAGAGTAGTAACTATCTCTAGATAGCCTCGACCAACTAGTGTTAAGGAGCTTTAGTTATTCCTTAGCTTTACTAACTTCTATTATAGATTTATTTAGAATTATATAAAGCTAATAGCACCTATAATAGATCTCTTAAAGAAAGAGTACGCTGCCTTTATATAGCTAGACTTAGTAGAAGAGAGCTTTATTTAGCTTAAAGCCTACTTTATAGATATACCGCTCCTATACTACTTCGACCTCTAGCATCCGATATGCCTAGAGATAGATACCTCTACCTTTATAGTAGCTAGTATCCTCTTATAGCTCTTTAAAGATGATAAATAGTACCTAGTAGCTTTTATCTTTAAGAAGCTATAAGAAGCAGAGCGTAACTAGGAGGTTTATAACTAAGAACTATACGTAATTATATATTACTTTAAGCAATAGCGCTACTATTTAGAGGATACTTAATATATAGTATAGGTCCTTAGTAACTATAACAACCTACGAGACATACGCGATATAAGCAAGCTAAACCCGTACTAGGTAAGATAGGCGTCCTATCTAGAAGCTTTTAATTTTAAAGTCTAGTATAGACCTAGTAAGTCTAATCTAGCAGATAGGCCCTTACAAAGGATAGACTACTTTAAAGAGAACTACGCACTTATAAGGTTATTACTAACCTTATAGAACAAGCTTAACTTAGTAAGTAATCTTAGATTAAATCTAGTTACTACTAAAGTATAGGTAGTTAGTAGGTTTAGCTCTTACTCTAAGTATAGCTCGGAACTTGTAGGTCGATAGTCTATAAGTTATAAACGCGGATCTAGCTAAACTGCTAGTGCTATAGAATATATACTATACGTACTATACTACGTAGCTAGAGTACTAGTTACTAGCGAACTTGTATTAGTAGAGGATATCTCTCTATTATAAACTATCTATACACTTTAGTAGAAGGACACTTTTATAGTTAAGCATATAGCCGATTTAGAGTAGGAAGATTACATCCGAAGTAGTAAGAAGATACTAGTATAGCGCAAATATAAAGATAGTACTCTAATATATAAGAGTAGGCTATATATTCCTAATAAACCTAGCCTTAGGCAAGAAATCCTATACTAATACTATAACTCTTATATAGCTAGCTACTATAGTATAGCTAGAACGTATAATCTAATTAGTAGATACTACTACTAGCTATTATTAGATTAAGAAGTGCGTAAGTATATAAAGTTATATAGCACTTGCTAAAGGTTAAAAGCACTAAGGTATATACTATATAGTAAGCTCTCCTCCTTATCTGTCTCTACTAATATCTTTAAAGAAGTTATATTAGACTTTATTATAAAGTTATCTTCTATAATATATAATAGTAGTGCTTATAATACTATCCTTATAATCTATAATAGATTATCTAAGATAGCTATCTATATTATAGCTAAGGAGATATAGACTATAAAAGACTTTATAGATGTCTACTTTAAGTATGTAATTTATAAATATAGTATATAAAAGAGCATTATATTAGACAGGGGATCTCTATTTACTAGTTAATTCTAGATAGAGATTTACTACTAAATATAGGTAAAGCGTAGGTTAAGTATAGCTTTCTATCTATAAATAGATAGCTAAATAGAACACTAGAATTAGACTTTAGAGCACTACCTTTAAGTCTTTACTATAAAGAACTAGTCTAACTAGCTAAGCCTACTTTATATAGCTAAGTTTACTTATAATAACTCTATATATATAGCTACTAAAGAGACACTATTCTATACTATACTTAGTAAATACTCTATTCTCTACCTTCTACCTAAGGATAGGCAGCTAGAAGGGGAGGTACTAGTAGTAGTACGATAAGTGTAGAATATATATATATTATAGGTAACTCTATAAGAGCGCTTAAGTACTATAGTAGAGTATTAAATATAGTACTATAATAGGAAGTATACCTCTATAAGGTTTAAACTAAGAGACTTAGTATAGCTAAACACAAAAAACCTTAAGCTTAAAGCACTAAGTAGGAAACTTTTAGACAAGTTTATAGGCCCTTTCTGCGTAAAAGAAGCAATTAACTTATAGGCATATCGCTTATAGCTACTAAGTAACTATCGTATATACGATGTGTTCTATATATTACTACTAGAGCCTTTTTACCTAAGAGAAGGAGAGGAACTACCTAATATAAGAGCACTAGAGTTAGTAGAGGACGGAGAATAAGTATAGTAAGTAGAAAAGATATTAGCTAAGTACACTACGTACGTAGAAAAGAAGAAGTATTTACTTAAATAGGAAGGATATAATAAGACTAAAAGCTCCTAGATAAAGGAAAGAACTTTAAAGAGATAGATAACTTATTAAGGGAGTTTAGGGAGAGTAGTAAGTATAACCGAGGACAAGATAAGAATAAGTAGCTTAGCGTAGGCTAGTAGTTTACTCGCGGGAATACCGCTATAGGCTTATAATAAGTATCCTTAGCATTAGGGACTTTAACCTTATAACTTTACTAGGAGTATAAGGCTAAGGATCTAAAACTATCTATTGCTATCTATAGGCTCTATAGCCTAGTATCTTCGCGAGAATAACGCTAGAAACACCTATACTATGCTTACTTAACTCCTCTAGAACGTAAGCGATAAGCGTAGTAACTACTTATTCTTAATTATAACATCTAGATCATCCTAGCTATAATATTAGCAAGCGACTAATAAGCGACATAAGTGTAATTATACCTTAACCTGCTTATTATTATTATCCTTCTTCCTAAACTTACTAAACTTACTCTCCTTACTAGCCTCCTTACTACTCTCCTTACTAGATCTAGATCTAGAACTAGAACTAGACCTAGATCTAGAGCTAGAATTAGAGCTATTATCCTATCTACGATGTTAGTATATAAGATAGGTACGAGGTAGTAGCGAACTTATACTAGAGCTACTACCGTTATTACTACTTCTATTACTACTACTACTATTACCTCTACTATCTCTACCCTCTCTACTACTACTACTACTATCTCTACTATCTCCTCTATCTCTACTATTACTACTACTACTATAACTACTACTACTACTCTATTTACGATGTTAGTATATAATATAACTAAGAGATAGATACGAACTTATACTACTATTGCCGCTACTAGCACTACCTCTACTAGGACTACTAGGCCTACTACTAGGACTACTAGGACTACTACTAGGCCTAAACATTAGGTAAGGACTACTACTAGGCCCTCTACTACTAAAGCCTAAGGGACTAGGCTATTATAGCTATTAGTATAATACTAAGCTATAAGACAAGTACGAACTTACATAGCTAAACTACTAAATAGCTATCTATTTAAGAACATTAGTAATTCTCCTTTACTCTAATAGCTATAGCCTCTCTATATTAGAGCTAGACTTAGGAACTTTTATAGACATCTCTAAAGGATTACCTCTAAGCTCTACGATATGTCTATAATTCTCTAGCTATCGAGTTAAAGTATACTAGGCGCGTGTAAGCTTTAAGCCTATATACTAAATAAGAGAGTTAGTGTCTCTCCTATTCCTAGGGAAAGTACTAGTAGCTATAGTATTAGAGTAGGCATTGTAGAAAGCGTATATATGCTCTATATAACTATTAAAGCTAATCGGGACCTAAGGGTATTAGTAAGGTTATATATAGGTATCGCTTATAGGTATTCTTACTAGAGTATAGGAAGACCTATTACTATAAGTATAATAGTTACACCTCTTAAGGTTTAGCTTGTTATAGATAATACTATACTTTATAATTTCGTATATATAGTATATATAAGTCGGCACGTAGAGTATAGTTATATCGTAAGTCGCTTACCTACTAAAAGCATATTCGGGAGTATAATTAAGAGTAGTAGTAGAGATATATATTAGCCTACTAAAGGTAACTATAATACTAGGCAAGGAAGTTATAGTATACGTAATAGATGTTATTATAGAAGAAGAGAAGAGTAGGCGCGTCGTAGAAATATATTTTAGCTATAATTATTGTTATTATCCTACGTAATAAAGGAAATTCTAGCACTAAGGACCTAGAGGGCAAAAATCCTAAATAAAGCCTAAATAAAGCATATATTACCTACCTTTCTAGAAGTAATAAAGCTATAATAACCTTACTTATCGTATACGTCTCGCGCGAAAATTACTATATAGACGTAAGTAGATAGAAGTAGCACTACTAGACACTCTTTTCCTATAGTTCCTACTAAGGTTTAATAGGTTTTTTATTAAGGCTAGCTACTAGAGATATTAGCTAGAGGAGGAGGTAATGTTATAGGTATTTTTAGAGACTTAGGCGTTAGGCGCTAATTAGCTATAAGAATTTAGAGTCTAGCTAGCTTCGGATAGCCTATGTATATAGGCTCTAACTTTAGTACACACTACCGGAGAAACTTAATTTCCTTAAGTATTATTCGTACTATAGAATTAGAGCTATCCTTATACTACTCTAGTAGATTATTATATATACTTACTAGTATTAATATAATCTACCCCTAATAGTATAACTATCTATTATAATGCTCTAGTTATATCTCTATAGCTAGCTAAGAATAATAGAAGAGCTTGTTTCTAACATATAGAATATGCCTTTTAACTCGCGTATTACTCTAGTGTCGTCTATAAGGTAAAGATTAACCTTATAGGCGCTATAATAGTAAGCCTCTTTACTCTAGAAGCCTCTAACCTAAGAGTACTCTATATTAGCCTTCTATAAGTTATACTAGAGAGCGAATACTAGATTAATAACGTTAATGTCTACTATATTATCTAGTAGTACCTTAATCTCGATCTTACTATTAGAGCTAAGTACTAGACTTTAGTAGGCCTAGGCTAGAAGTACTATAGGAGCTCTATAGCTCTAGAGTAGACTTCTCTAGCGTCTAGTAATATATTATATAGGCGCGGGAGTACTACCTTCTACCTTAACGTTCCGGACTTAATTATCTCCTTTACTACTACTTCGGCTAGTATTGCTCTCCTTAGAGTAGACTAACAAGTAGTAACTCTTCTCGTAGTAGTTATAGTACTCGACCTTAGAGAAGTTCTAAGTATCTCTACTACCTTTCTAATTAGTTCTCTAGCTACTACTACTTCTCTAGCTCTTACCTTTACTCTTACTCTTACTCTTCTACCTATTCCCTACCTTACTTTAAGTACGCTTACTATAGTCGCTACTAGAGGCTTCTAGAGAAGCTCTATACTACTTCTATAGCTCCTAGTTACTACTCTTAGTAAGGTTCTTAAGGGTAGAGGCTTATATAACAAGCTTCGTATAAGTAGAAGGCATATTAGAGAACTATAGGATCTACTTATATAGATTAGACAATAGTTTAGCTAGATAGTACTATACTAGGTACTTACTATTATACTTCGGCTCGATTATCTCTTCTAGAGATACTAGTTAATTCGAGAACTTCTAGATACTCTTACTCTTCTTCTAGAGGTAGTTTTAGTAGAAAAGAACTACGTTTATCTCTCGATTAATAGAGTCTTTAACTTAGTCGTTTACGAAGCTTAAGAAGTTCCCTTTATAGAAGAGGTTATACTAGTTTAATGTATTAAGTATATAGAGGCGTTTCTATAACTCTCTAAGAGATAGAGATAAATATATTATAGCGTAAGTAATATAGTACTAATCTAGATAAGAGATATTAGTAAACTACGAAGAGTTATAGTTAAAGACTATCTAGAGGCTCCTTCTAAAGGACTAGGCCTTATAGATAGATTTAGCCTTATACTACTCTAGTTCCTTAGCCTTTATAGAGGGCCCTCTAGTAGGTAGTATTACTAGCTAGCCTATAGTAGGCGGACCTATCGAAACTAGTACTAGAGGAGCTATAGGTATTCTCTTAGTAGTTCTACGAGAACTAGCCGGAGTTATACTAGTATCCTAGAGATAATTATAGTTTTAGACCGAATTCTCTAGATTAGCTAGCTAAGCTATAATAGCCTTAAGTAATATAGTAGTATAGCTACTATTACTACTAGTTAGAGTATACCTTTCTCGGCTACCTCTATTATCTCCTAGCTCTTCTAATATGCTCGACTATAGATACGAGGCATTCTCGATAATACTACTATCTCTCCGGATAGCTTCTAAGTCGATTTACTCTTATATAATCTAATCGTCTATATTAATAATTCTATAGGCTATAACTAAAGGGAGCTATTAGAACTATAAGAGTAGGTATATAGTAACGTATAGAACTACTAGTATCTACTAATTAGATAGGTAGATAAACTAATAGCTACCTTTATTTAATAAGGCTAGAAGTCTTATAGAAGGTAGCTAGAGAGAGTCTGTTATATAATAGACTTAGCTAGAGCTATAATGCTAAGTCTCCTCTATATTATCTTACTCTTTTAGTACTAAATTAAAGATGTTTAATACTTAGTTAGTAACTAGTAACTCTAGTAGTAAATCTACCTTAAATACTACCTTTCTTACTATAGTTAAAAGCGCTCTACTAGCTTTAGTATAAGCTAGATAACTAGAGTAAGATTAAACTTAAATAGCTTTAAGTAATACTTTAAGAGATAAGTACTTAGAGTATTATTTTATATAGTAATAAATAGTCTTAATAGTCCTAGAGGAGAGCTCGAGTATATTAGTAATCTACTTTAGCTCTATCTCTAGATAGAAGTAATATATAATTATAATTATATAAATTAATTAAGGAACTTTACAATTAGTAGCACGAGGTATTTTAGCTTTAATTAATAAGTTATAGTAGATTAATTAAGGTTACAAGGTTTGTTTACTATCTTCTTAGTAGGCGGTTAAAGTGTAGAGGTTTTAGACTTTCGAATTTTTAGAGAAAGACCTAATACTAGGCGATTTAGTACTAGATAGTATAGCGCGGACTATACGGAATGTTATTAAGTGTTAATAATAGACGTTATCTTAGCTATTACGTCTAGATCTATTATACCTCTATATATATCCTATATATTCTAATCTAAGATCTAAGAAATATCTACTAACGCTACTAGGTAATATATACTATCTATAATAGAGAATTTTAGTAGTTAAGTTATAGCGCTTAACTTAGTAGAGCTAGAGTACTATTAGCGCTAGACTAATATATATACTATCTTACCTTAATTTGTATAATCTACTATATCTTAGTATCTTTTCGTAAATTATCTAACTTTGCTACCTTATTGTTAGTGAAGGTATAATTCTTTATAGAGGTCTTTAATAATAACTTCGATCTTATTCTTATTCTCTACCTCTACCTCCGCTACTACCGTAAGCGCTAACGACGCTACTAGCTACGCTATAGAGGCTAGAAGGCTATACGCTAAGTGTAGTATAGGTATCGGAAGTCTTATCTATATAAGCAATTCGAGTAGTCGATAGAGTAGTAGTATAAGGAAGCCTTTAAGGCTAATCTACGCTTTACTAAAGAGTAGATTATCTAGCTCGTCTACCTTCTTAAGATCGATAAGATTAAATTTAGTAATTATAATTAGCCTCGGCTAGAGGCTACTATATATATTATACTCTTCTAACTTACCTATTCTTCTCGCTAGAGTATACTCTATATCTTCTTCGGCTATAGCTATAGATAGATATCAAGTATATTTACTAACGTAATTTACTACATTAACGAGCTATACTATAATTAGATAGCGTAGTATCTATAGCTTAACGATTACGAATTACTCGAGGCCTTTAGTAAGGTAGTAGAGAATCTCGAAGAAAGTTACTAGATTTAGAAGTTTATTAATAGTACCTTTTATAGCTTTTAAAAGTCTAGTTAAAATTAGTAGTACTAGTATAGTAGCTATTATAGTAGCTACGGCCTTAAGTTCTAAGTAATCGTTATATCTAATAGATTAATAAGCTTATTAATTAGACTATTTAGTAGTAACAAGAATAACTAGACTATATAGAACTATAGCCTTATAAAGAAGAAACTAGCTAATATTAACGCTAGTAGGCTAGCTAGTAGAGAGCGCTTGTACGTCTTTAGTAATGGAGTATATAGCTTTAGATCCTTAGTAATAGCGCTATTTCAATATTCTTCTAGCTAGTAATTCTTAGACGATAACAAGCTAGATTTTAATATAGTAATATCTTTACTACGTATAGTAGTAGAGAATAGCTTTAGTAAGGTTTAATAGAGCTAGATGTATACAGCTTTTACTAAAGGCCTATATAAAGGTAAGTAGCCTATCGGAGTAATATATTAGATAGTAGTACTATTAACTAATATCTATACCTATATAACTAGAAGAAACGTAATCTCGCTATAGTTTAACTATAATCCGCTATCGGTAGAAGAGTATTTATAGATTAGTAAATTTGTAGAGATTAGTAAAGAAGCTAAGGTAGAGAAGAAGATATAAAAATAGAATTTACTTATCCTTTATAACTCTAGGCTTTAAGAATAAGAAGGTACTAGCTATAGACGAATTCTTTGTTTATATCTTATATTTACTATACGATATATATATTAATAAACTTGTCTTATTAAGCTATATTAATTAATATATAAATTATCTACTTTACTTATATAGAAGATACTTATCTCGAACTAGCCTTCTACTAGCTTATTAACTTTATCCTAGTACTTAAAGACTTTACGGGAGCTACTATACTATAGCCGAAAGAGGTAACTACTAATTTTGTATATAAAGATAGTACTTCTTCTTTATAAACTTTATCTACCTTAGTCGATTATATACTATAGCTAGTTTAATCTAAAAAGGTATAAAGAAGAGTAGTATTCTCTTCTTGTTAGCGCTCTAAGCGCTAAATCGAAGATTATAAATTACTTATCTCTCTAGTACCTTCTCTAGTACCCTTAGTCTCTTGCGTTTTAATCTCTATAAGAGTAGTAAGTCTTTTATTAAGAGTTATCTTAGCCTTATAACGACCTCTATAATAGTGTAATCTAGTACTCTAACTCTTCTCTTGACTACTTGCTAGACTCTAGCTACTACGAGCACTTACTAGAGTTAGTATTAAAGCTAGCGCTAAGGTAGATAGCTAAGTACTTAGAGTAGAATTATTGCTATAGTTACTCTCCTATGTAGTATTATTATTACTATCCTCTATAGCCTTAGCCTTACCTTTACGCTAGTAGTAAGGCCCTTAGCGAGTACTTAAAGCAATTAAGTTACAATCTATCCGAGTCGCTTTAGCCTTAGTAAGCTTATCTTAACTCTTCTTCTAGCGACGCTTATAAGGCTACTAAACCTCCTTAATAAAGTAATCTAATCTCTACTTATACTTAGTTATATTCTCTATACTACTTAGATTATCCTTGTAATATTAAGTATACTTAGTTTAGCGCTTATCGATCTAACTAGTAAAGGTATAGCGTAAGTACTTATAGTTAATACTAGTCTTTTTATACTAAGCTATATATAGTATCTTAAACTAAGTACTTATCTCCTTACTATTTACGAGGCTATTACCTATCTCTTGTATAATTACTAAGATAGTAATCTTCTTATATTTATACTAGTAATTACTAGCCCTCTTTAGAGAAGTAGTAGCTATACTAGATAAGGTCTCTACTATCGTTACTACCTTAGTATCTACTACCTTTACTTTCTTTCTTAGTTATAAGACTACTAGCTACTTACCTCTCTTCTTTGCTAAGGCTAGTACTACTACCTTCTCTATCTTCTTCTCTACCTCTTTATCCTTTAATAGTAACTCTAACAACTCGCTTGCTAAGACTACTAAGGCCTATAAGGCTACCTCTAACACTATTCTTACTAGTGTTAGCCTTAGCATTAACCTTAGCGACGCTACTACTAAAGTTAAAACTAGTAGTAGCTCTATTAGCGCTAACGTAAGGCGCTAGTAGTATATTACTAGTAGTAGTTAAAATAGTAAAGAAGAGGCTTAAAAAGGCTAAGAGTATATAGTATAAGAGGAGGAGGAGAGGTAGAGGTAGTATAGTAGCGTAGCTTAGTAAGTATAGCTATATAGCGACTAGTACGCTACTAGATGCTAGTTTACTATATATTCCTATATATTCTATATATTTATATATACTAGATAGTGCTTAATAGTATAGAGGTCACTAGCACGCTAGAGGTTAGAATTATATAAAGTTTAACTAGTTCGCTTCAATTGCTCTTCTCGGCCGGCACTAAACTCCTTCGAGAGTTAGAGTTGAGTTGAAGGGGTAGCTCAACTAGTTGAGCTACCCCTTCAACTCGAATTACGGTTACGGAGCGCCGTCGACGGCGTTACCACCAACACCAACGGCCTTCTATTCGATTGGCCGGCTATTGCACTACCTCTTGGCGACTACACTCTTTACGGCCAGATCGACGAGAGTTGAGCGCTGCAACTCAACTGCTAAAACCCTCTAATGCGAAATGAAAGGCAGTCGCCCACTATGTTCGCAACGCTGTTGACTCAGAGCGTGCCCGCTGACAAATATCAGGAGAGGACTGGGTGCGAACTGACAGGGTGCTCTGACCGGACCTTGTGATTGCACCAGATGGCTGCGCTACTGCAGACCACCACGCGCTCAACAAATGCAGTCAAGTGGCACAGTCGGCTCTTGGTGAGGGGTCAGGGCTCGGCGCTCTGTTTCTTTCCCCTCCGTCCTCCGTCAGATGCACTACTGCAGCTGCACGCGCAGCCACCAGCGCGTCGAGCGAGACTAGCACCTGCAGGCTACTTGAAAACTTACAGTACGACGCCACTGACCAGGCCTCTTCGAGCTTTGCCCGCCGACCACACTTCGCTTTGATCCTTCTTGTGGAATCGTAATCCCTCCGTTGGGCAGTAGTGGATCGGGCGACGCCTCGCAGCGAGGGCACGATGGAAGATGGGGGCTGATAGAATCGACCGGCGAGCTGCAAATCAGCTGGCATCCAAATTGGGCAATTCATACTCGCTTCCAATGACCCACTCCGTGCAATACCTTTTGCAAGATCGCCAAGCATGGACAGGCTAGACTTCACGAACAGTCGGGCTCTTCTTCGGCCATCACTAGCCCACGCCGCGTACAGCCATCGTTGAGAGGGTGCAGTCACCAGCGAATTGTTCCGCAAGCGCCATCTTCCAATGTGGAGGCTCCGAAGATGCCCATGGGAGCTTCTTCCCGACTGACAGGACAGTGTTTCAAGGAGAGGATCGATTGGATTCGGAAGCACGCCACCGTCTTGATGTTCGGACACGATGTCCAAGACGTGCTTCACTCTCGCGTTACAACGGCAGATGACGGTAGTACGATCCGCCATGGATACATAGGACGCGCAGAGATGTGCATGATGGGTTGGGAGGCTTGCCTGTTGCCGGGAACAGTCCACGACCCATACAGTATTCGCTGGGGGCCTCTGCCTGCATCCATGCTAAATTCTACTTAGATGATCTGCACGGACCTCGGATCCCAGAACTATGGGCCTCAATCACAATGGGATCTCATTGCAGGCAGTGCTTGCGTAGGGGCTAAAATGGCCTATCAGGCCTGTCCCTGGAAGGACGCCCCGATACAGTCCGACTTCACTTTACAGTCTGGACCTCGCTGAACAGTGTGTGTACCTCTTCTTGCCTTGGCTGCCGAGAAAGTGTCTACTGATCAGGAGACCCTTCTGGCCTTTGGTGTGCAGCGCTCATGCATGTCGTGCGTTAGTGCGAAACACGCCGTGCCAAGAACTGTGTGATCACTTGGCTAGGCGAGCACGTGGGGATGGCACATATTCGGCTTCAGTGTCATCTCATTACCGACCATTTTATCAAGTCTTACAGATATCCGGCTCGTTGACTTGAGCGGACGGATTCGTTGCCCTCAACTGCACTGACGGGTCCTTGCAGCTGCTCAACATCTTGCCAAAACTAACATCACTCTATGTGGAAGGCTACGCAACGCTGCTGGTCGTCAACGTTAGTCGTTCCTTCCTCGGTCATGCCCGATGCATGTACTGCACGGTCACGTCCCGTGACGCTCCTGTACAGACTAGTGACCGCCATTCATGCATACAAGAGACTGGTATATCTGTGGCGGTGGAATGTTCACAAGAGGCTAGCAGATGGGACATCTCCTGAATCTAAGCCCTTGATCAGATGTATCCGCACACCGCCATTAGCAGCGTGAGGAAGGGTCTACCTGACGTGGGATACTAACGTATGCTCCAAGCGCCCGCCGTTGGTCATGATACAGTGGTCCGATCGGTGGCATGGACGACGTTGGTCGTAGCTGATGCAGCCATAACGAAAGTAGCTGTGGAATCAGACGATAGCTCCTTGACATTTCGAGGCATCACAACCAAAGATGGTCAAGGAGTCTTACGACAGTTCTCAACTACAAGTACCTCGCTTCCCTCCCCAGGTAAGAGGCCATCTCATCAGTGTCACCATCATTCATGTCTCGTTATCCCTATACAGCCATCTCATCGTAACAGTCCCACAGCTCGACACCATGGGTCGACGAGACCAATCTGCGGCACACCGCTTCGCCCTCTTGTCTCTGGCGATTCTCGGCTTTGCTGTGCTAGTCACGACGAAACTACCGAATACCTCGGCGTCGAGAACTACGGATCATTCACAACTGTGCAAGTGACCAGTTCCGTCAATACACTACAGCTCAGGTGTGGACTTCACGGGAGCTCTGGGGGTGCGACACTCACCCATTTGGCCAGTCGACTGAGCTGCACCTATGGCGGTGTTTCTAACGCCGGCGGGATTTTGCCTCGAACACGCCTTTCAAGACATAGTCTACGCAGTCGTTGAAGGCGTTCGTGACTACTCCTATGACTTGTACACCACTGCCATTCTGTTTGGTCAGGGCTAGAAGGACTCTGCTTATGCTCGATTGAACGATGATCAGGGTGGTTCTTGCAACAAATCGGGTATCGTAGTCCCGCTGCGCAACCCTTGCTCAGCAAAAGACGGCTCTGTGGACAGGGTCGAACCCAGTCAGAAGGAATGCCATAGTCTGAAGCTTGTAAGTTTGGAGTGCCCCTTCACGGCTTGAACAGGCGTGACGTGCATCAAACTTGTCCCGGGGGAACCACAAGATATGCTCTTTCTGAGGAGCGTCCGTCTCGGCAAAATGTCTTGAACTCCTTCAATGGCACTGCTGCTGTTCGTTCCAGTTCGCTCTATGAGACCACGGCGCAAGTAATGCTGTGACGCGGGGTCAAATGTTGAGAAGGATCTGTGAGCTGAGGCCCCGGCGGCTTCTTTCGCTTGTTCCGACTTCTGCTTGGACTCCACGGGAGCTCTTCCAGCAGACTCGATATGGTATCAAGCCAGCTACGTCCTACAATGACCACAAGCAGATCGCAGAGAAACCGATCATCTGGCATTTCAGCGTCTTGCTGGCGACCTCTCTAATCTCTGACTTGGGATGAACGATCGAGTGCTGCCGCGTGCGACTCGCGCTGAAGTGTGTACAGATCCGAAGCACCACCACACGGCTATCCTAGGCTGCGGGCTGACCCAAGGCTTGTCCAGTCTCCCTGACGATGTCGACTGCCGCATGGTCACACAGTGGAACCGTCGTGCGACGACGTTTCTTGCATGCAGGATAACACTCACAGCGGGAACAAGCTGGCTTGAGACATTTTTCACTATTGATCAAGTCAACAGCACAGGATGATGCATCAGTACAAAGTAGCAATGGAGGGAGTCCATAGGCGAACGGGTGGAGTCGACGCTTCCACGTGCAATATGCGGCGTTGAGAGAGGAATCTGCCACTTGGTGATGATGCGGCCGACGTAATGCAATGCTTATCCACTCTGCCGGCTACGACATGGTCCCATGAGGATCAACGTACGCTATGTTGTTGCCCAAAGTCATGCAGTAGATGGCGAGGATGCTCATTCCGCGGCCGTTGCCGATGGTCGTGGGATGGCAACCTCCCCCTGATGCCAAGCAGGGAAGCGAGGCCGGAGGAAGCGGTTCGGTGATTACATGGCAACGACATGTCGTCGAGAGGAGCCATGTTGACCTGCGACGCAGCCCACTGTGGAGCGCTGTGGGTAGTGCACTGTTATGCTTGCCAGAAGCCATTTGCGCTCTTTTGTGTGGTGCCAAAGGCTTCCCAAGGAAGGAAGCCTTTCCTCCTGGGCCAGGCCCGCAGTTCTCCCGTGATGCCGCCAAGCCGGAACCTGGCGATTCTTGCGCGTCCCGCTCATTCGAGTGCGATTTGAGTGCGTGGCCCATCGGGACCAACAACGTGCAATTCCAGGTCGCATATCGTACAGTCAATGCGTTCAAGCATATCCTCGACCTATACTCGGATCCCGCAGCACGAGTCGAAGAGATTTTTGATCTGTCTTGGATCGGTCATCTTGTCTGGATATGCACCGCACGCCGTTGAAGGGAACCAAGCTCTGCTTCCACCTCTATATCCTTCCCCCAATGAGCACTCATCAAGGTATACCCCTTCAGTTCGACAGCGACATTTATGCAAAGATAAGCAAGCCGCTGCGCATGATATTTGTTCCGTCACTGTTGGCCAGCATGTACCTACCATTTGCTATGCTTTCTCATGGCTCGCTTGCATTTCCGCCAGAGGGACCGCTCAACGGCGATAGGGGCCAACGGTCGCCATGCTATTAAGGTCAGGCATTGGCAAAACATGCAGTGACGTTGCCGCTCCGCTATCCTTTAGCAGTATAACCGTAAGTTGCTGTCTCTCATATTAACAGGAACTGGCCTGCTCATGCCGTCGTACCGGCGACTCTATTCATCACATCATCTCAAGGTCCATTCGGTCATCGATCATTGCGATGTATCACTTACAGTCTTTACTGGTTTGCTTGACTTTGTTGGCGTCGGACTTGCGGACACTGGTCGTGGCCGACATCAATCCGTTTGTTAAGAGCGAGGACTATACCAATGGGGTCTGGGGCAACCACACAAAGCAGCGCTATCTATCGAATCCCCTCGCCATCGGACCGGTTGCCAATGTCATGACCAGGACTGTCGAAGGTCGGTCACCTAGCAAATACATTCTCTACTCGCCCTTTGGTCCATCACAACCACCGAGCAGCCCGTCCCTCATCGATGCGGACAATCTCGCCATGGTCTGGTTCGGCCCGACCTATGGCCTCCATACCATCGGACCGACCGTACAGTCATGCAAGGGCGTCGACTATATTACATTTTGGTCGGGCAAGCAGTTGTATGATCGACCCGCAGGAAGCAACTATGTGGTAAGCCGCCCTAGGAGCAGTAGCAACATGCCTTGACTGACCATGCAAAGTTCGACTCGGAATACAATCTGAAATGGAACGTGAGCACCCAGGGTCATCTCGAGTACGCAGATTCACACGAGTTCTTCCTCACACCGCAATGCACTGGAATCGTCAGCGCCTTCCAAACTGGACCTTACGACTTCGGCCCATTTGGCCCAACCGACAGCTGGCTCAAGGATTCATATTTCCAAGAGATCGATCTGGAGACAGGGGCGCTCCTTTTCGAGTGGCGGGCGTCTAGCCATGTAAATGTGACGGACACATACTGGACCGCTGTGCCAGGAGAGGCATCGCCCGGCCCACTGTCGGGATTCGACTTCTTCCATATGAACAGTGTTGCAAAGGACGCCTATGGCAATTACCTCATCAGCGCGCGCCATACTCACGCACTTTACTACATCTCTGGACGAGACGGATCCATACTTTGGAGGCTAGGCGGCAAGCATAGTGACTTTACTGACCTCAGCAATGGTAAAGCCTCCAATTTCCAATGGCAGCACTTTGCGAGATGGGTCGACCGCGAATCGACACTTATCTCCCTGTACGACAATGCCAACGCGGAGAACCACATTTCACCTGACGGCACATTGTCGCGCGGCATTGTATTGAGGCTGGACCTGGATGCAATGACAGTACGATTGGAGCACGAGTTCAATGCCACTAATGGTATCAACTCTATTCGGGAAGGTAGCATGCAAGTCTTGACCGACTCACCACAGCCCGGAAACGTGATGCTTGGCTACGGGGGGGATCCCGGTTGGACAGAGTACAGTCCCAATGGCGACGTATTGGACGATGTCATGTTCGGTCCACCACATCTAAACCGCGAGACGGCCGACAACTACCGGGCACTGAAAGTGAATTGGACCGGCATGCCACGCTGGCCACCTCGCATTGTGCCCGGTCCAGACCTCACCTACCGATTTGACGGCGAACAGTCAATGTTCGAAGTAATGCTGAATGACGAGCAAGGGAACCCTCGCCCGAATTCGACTGCTTATTTCAGCTGGAATGGAGCGACCGAGATTGCGTCTTGGGTCTTACTCGCATCCAACGAGACCGATCAGCTTACGATCAACGATCACTTCTGGGCGCAACTGCCCAAAGGAGGTTTCGAGGACAATTGCTTCATGGGTCACGGCACAAAGTACGTGCTAGCCCTAGCAGTCGATGAGTTCGACAATGTGCTTGGCAGCACTGATACCATGAACATGGCGTCCTATGTTGAAGGCCCGGCTGGACCAAATACGCACACGGCTCGCAACACAGAGGCTCTGACAGCTGCCTGGCGCCAATATGTGGCCGACCACCCGAGCGGATCGATAATGGCCAAGCTGCGCGCGCAATGGCGGACAAAAGTCAAAGCTATTGCCGAGCAGTCACACCTGCCGATATTCATTGTGCTGCTACTTATTGGTATTTGCGGACCACTTTTGGTGGTGGTACTCCGGCGGCGCACGTGGAGACATGCAGGACCGTCGTACATGAGGCTCAAGCTGGCTGGCATACGTCGACAACGCCCGAGCACAGATGAATGGATGAAGGACTATTCAGACGGAGAAGATGAGATGGAAGATAAACATTCTTTACCCAGTAGTTCTAGATCAGGGTCGGCAAGTTATTGAAGGGACGTCCCTTGACTTTGTCAATATCTAATGTAATGATGAAATTCTAAAGTGTTCCACTAGCTGTGTTAAGTGCACAAAACTTGGTACCGAACATGCATGTCCTCTTCAATATTTGTTTCCAACGTGAGGAATGCTTTCTGAACGCCACACCCAACCTGCGCCGCCACCGTGAAGTTCTATGCAACCTGATTCCGACACACTTCCTGGCAAAGTCGTGGCCGTGCTTGCCACGAGGCACCAGCTAGGATCTCTGAAGGCATATCTGGATGACCTTGGTCTGTTGCATGCTTCTCTGAAGATCCAGCCATGTCATCAGGACGAAGACGCTGGTCGTCTCGCTATTCCCACCAACCTCGAAGCGGGAGTCCAAGACACAGCAATTTTGCAAAAGATAGACAGGCAGCATGATATCGTGAAGGACACAAAAATAGTGATCCTACCGCTCTCCTTCTTCACCACCCGGAGCCGACCACCTCTCACGCCAAAAGCCATCATCCACGAAACCTTCCTCACCTTTCTCACCCAAACCTCCTCACACCACTCCCTCTCCCATCTCATCCCCCATCTCCCCACCTCCTACACCATCTACGGCCCCCTCCTCCTCCTCTCCCCCTCCGCTTTCCCGCCCATCTTCACCCCTCACCTCCCCCACCTCACCCTCTTCTTCAGCCTCCTCACCAACCGCCTCTCCGCCACACACATCGCCACCAACGCCCCCATTCCCCTGCACCTCACCGGCCCCAACGTCCTCCGCTCCCCGACCTCCCTCCGCCCTCTCTATGGGGACTTCGGCCCCCTCCTCCCCCCGTCCCACACCCCGACCGACACCGACTTTGCCTCCGCTTTCTGGACCTCGACCGTGCAGAACGGCATCCACCAGTCTTGGGCGCCGCGGTACACGATGTTTTCCGCAGGCAACATCAGGGAGAAGACGCGCTTGCTCAACAACGCTGGGGTGAAGGAGGCGGTGGAGAGGGGACCATGCGCGGCTGTGGATCTGTATGTCGGGATTGGGTATTTTGCGTTTTCGTACCTCAAGGCAGGGGTCAGGGTGGTGGTGGGGTGGGATTTGAATGCGTGGAGCGTGGAGGGGGCGAGGCGGGGGGCGGGGCGGAATGGGTGGGAGGTGCAGAGGGGGGAGGAAGACGGGGTGGTGCGCGAGGGGACGAGGTTGGTGTTGTTTTGTGGGGATAATACGGGGGCGAAGAGGGGGTTGCAGGGGTTGGAGGGGGTGCCGCCTGTGAGGCATGTGAATTGTGGGTTGTTGCCGAGTAGTAGAGGGGGATGGGGGACGGCGGTGGAGGTGCTGGACCGTGAGATGGGAGGGTGGGTGCATGTGCATGAGAATTTTGGGGTCAGGGAGATTGGGGACAGGGCGGAGGAGGTGAGGAGGGAGATGGAGGAACTTGTGAGGAGGACGCAAGGGTGGGCGGCTGGGACGCAGGTGAGGATTGATGAGGTTTTCAAGGTCAAGACGTATGCTCCGGGGGTATGGCATTGTGTGATAGATATACATATTGATCCTCGGGGATCATCTAGTTGACAACCCATGCTTGTCAGTTCATGTTGTACAATGCTGTTCTTTCATCTCCTTTGCATACACATCGTCACTCGTCACCTCGTCACCAGTATGAACGTCGCTGCCGCTCAGCCGGACCTCTTGAACATACTTGGTATGTTTCCCTCTTGTACGCCGTGGCTCTCCCTTTCGGACTTTTCCAGCCTCTCCTGCAGCTCGTCCATCTCTTCGTGGTGCTTAAAGTGAAGGACGTCTTCTATATGTGTGAGGTCCTCCTCCTTTGTGTTCTCATCGTGGTATTTCTCAAAGTGGTGGATCTCATACTCGTACTCATCGTCTCCATGATGGCCAGGACCAAGCCCAAAGTCGGGTAACCGCACACCGCGGTCGAATGCTTGCGTAAACTCATCTCTCGAGACAAAGCCATCATGATTGCTGTCGTAGAGTCTCAAGATGGACGACACGACCTCTTCCTTCTTCGAGGTCGGCACATCTGCGGCGGTATGATCAAGAAGGCCGTATGTCCTCTCAATGTCGTCTGTATCCCACCAGCCTCGAGAAGAATAGTCGTGAAGGTTGAATATGCTTCCCGAGTCAAAGACCGATATGTGGTGCTCTGAAGCCATGTGTCGGGTGATCCAATCTCCGCCTTCGGCGAGAGGTTCTTGATGGTGGTCCAGGGGAGAGTGAGCAACTACCAGGGGTACGAGGCAAAGTAGGAGGGCCGATCTTAAAGAAGCCATTGTGGTAGTTGCAAAGAGGTTGAGGGATGGAAGCTGTATCTGGACGATGCTTGCTATCCGATGTGTGGTATGTCGCAATTTGTTCGCTGGTAGGATCGTACAGTCTTTCTGGTAGGATACTGTATTGGATCGACAGGACAGCTGCCGTTGACACGCATACGGTGCTCTTCATCTTCAGAGACGTCGTGCTAATCGGAATAGGCGGTTTTAGCAGATATTTGCAGTCCAAATTAGGCCTTATGCAGTGAATGACGTCGATATTTTGACCTGGGCTGCCGTCACCAAAAATGGCAGTAATTTGCCCGGCTTAGCATACTTTAAACATGCTCTTAGCATTAATTTTAAGGTTTTACTTAGTGTTATAGGTGTAATTAATTTATACTATACTTTTTGAAGCCTTAAAAAGATGTAACTAAGCTAGCATATACGCTTATAAGACTTAAATAGAGGTATAGAAGCGTCGCTACTATTATTTATTACTCTTTACTACTATAGTTACTATAATTATAGCTAACTTAGAGACTCCTTATCCTACTTAGTATAGATCTTCTTTTCTATACTTCTTATACTACTTTAACCTTTATTAGTAGAATTCTAAGAAGTTCTTTATATATATAAGATTAGTATATTAAGCTCTTTTAAATAAGCCTACTTCTATCTTATTTACTTATTAGTTAGAGGTTCTATTATATAGAGATTAAAGTACTTATTCTTCTTCTTAGACTATATAAGGTTAAGTATAGTAACTATATTAATAATGCAAGATGGATTATAAGCTAGATTTAGTTACTATCTAGGTTAAAGAGGTTATATAATCTTAGCTTGTAGCCTAGACTTCTAGCTGCTTTGCTCTTAATATCTCGTATGCTTTGTAGACTAGCTTCTCTTCTTCTTTTCTAACTCTCGATATCTTAACGAATAGACGTAATTAACCTCTTATCTTACTAGTCGTAATTACTATATCGAGAGTTCGACTTACTATAATCGAGTAATAGAGCTATCGAATTATCTAGTTCTTCTACTACTTGTGTAATCTATAATAACTACTACTTACGAAGAATCGAAGAATTAAAGAAGAAGCTATTATAACTATAGTTCTCGCGTATACTACTATAGATCCTCGCTGCTGCTATGTAAGTTAATACCGCAAATAAGAAGAAGATAATAAGTTAAGTTATAGATGACTCTTAAAGAAAGTAGGCTACTAGCTAAATTTTTAATATTCTCTTTGTTATATATTAACTTTTATACTACAAATTATAACTAACCTTACTAAGTATAGCTCGATCTAACCCCGGCGACGACTGCTATATAAGCAAGATAAACCTTCCTACTAACGACAATAGCGAAGCTATCTAGTTAGTCTATTATAACCTCTTTCTTCTATCTAATACTAACCTTAGAAAGAAGCTTTAAGAGACAGATAGTATAAGTACTCTACGCGAGGTCTTCGAGTTTATTAAGTCTATCTTTAACAAATAGGTCGAGGTGTATAATACTACTCGTTCCGACGTACTTAACTTATATAACTAACTCGACGCTACTTAAGTAGAGCTAGCTATAGCTAATAGCACCGTAGATAACCTTACTATCTAAGCTATATACTACCTTACCGAAGTTAGTAATCTTAGGTCTAAGCTAGCGTAGCTAAGAGCTAATATAGAGCATACTATACTAGTCTCTTCTATACGAGGTACTACCTTATTAGAGAAGATACTAGACTCTACTATGTTTAGTAGCGGCACTCCGGAGTAGTTTAAAGTCTTTAAGCATTAGATAAAGAACAAGATATACGCTAATACTAACCGCTATCTAACTAAGGTAACTTAATTCGTATATCTCTACTCTCGCTTCTCTAGGGAAGCCTATATCCTTATTATAGACTCCGCCGGTAATAACACTCTCGACATTAGTACTAGCCTAGCTCTATTAGCCTAGCGCTTCGAGGACTCTAACTATAAAGCTACTACGCGTGTCTAGTTCGCTAGCTTCTTCTAGCGTAATTCCTCTTTTAACTTCTTTATTAGCAAGTTTAATAAGTATACTCTTTGCGCTAAGATCGCTAACAATAAGTAGCTCTACTAGTTATACTAGAAGATCTCTAGTAAGCTACGCGCTATCCTCGTTAACTTCGATACTAATAACCTTACTATCTTTATTACTAAAGCTCGCGCTACTAATTATAATATCTAATAGAGTAACCTTATTACTAAGCGCACTTAGGCCCTACGCTCTATACCGGCTATAAGCCGCGCCTCTAGTGCTCTAACTTACACTTCTTATTCTACCTCTATCTCTACTACTTCTCCTACTACCTTCTACTCTATAGCTAGAAGTGCTCTATAGCCTTTCTAACTCTCTTAGTTACTTACCTATTACGCTTGCGGAAAGCCTAGTTATATCTCTACTAAGTGTATAGCTAGCGCTACCGAGAAGACTACCTACGCTACTACTCGCTCTATATATACTATCGGCGCTATAGAGGCCGCTAAGATCTAATAGCTCTAGGACTGTCTAGCTAAGTTAAATAGCTATATTAATACTAACTCGGCTTATAATATAGATTCGGTTTAGCCTTAGTTCGACCCTAATATAGATTATAAGTTAGCTAACCTATCTAGCTAGAGAAACGACTAGCTAGAGGACAAGTCCTATTCTCTAGCGGAAGAAGAGTAATTCGAGATAGATTCGGAGTTATATAGTTACTAAATAGCGTTATTAGCTACTACATCCTCGCTATTATAACTTCTATTACTATCTACGATCTATATAATCGCGACTATACTATTACTCTCTAAGCCTTTATTAATACTAGCGCGCTTATTAGCGCCGTAGCTAACTATAAGGTTCTTAACAAGCTTAAGGAGTTCGGCTGCTCTATAGCGTTAGCTAACTCTATCTAGCTTAACGCCTATAATAGTGTTCCGATAAAGCAAGTTACTTATAATATTCCCCTTACTACTACCGTCTCTAGTAAGCTTAATACCCTTATAACCTTCCGGATTATAGATATTAGCTACTTCGATATTATCCTTGGCCTCGGATAGCTTAAGGCTAATAAGGCTAACATCGACTACGAGCTTAGCTAGGTTACGTATAAAGAAGAGTTCTCGCTAGCTATCGTTAAGTAGTAGCTTCCGTAGCTAATTAAAGAGCTAGGTTCTAGATCCGAGCCCGGCTCGGATCTAGAGATTAATCTAGTATAGATCTAGTTTAGCTATAGTCTAGCTCGCGAACTAAAATCTAGTTTAGCTACTAAGTTAGAACCTATTAGTCTATCTTAGCTACTAGCTCTTAGGTCGAATTTCAAGCTAGATTAGAAGGAGTTTAGGCTAGTTTCTTATAGCTCTTAGTTAATACACAAGTTCTCTTACGTACCTGCCTACGTAAGTAATATAAATAACTATATAATAGTCTTTATTAGTACTATAGCCTTCGCGTTACAAGCTAAGTACTCTAGCTACGAGGTGTTTACTATCTCTATAAAAGATATCGAAGACTACTACTATTTAGCCTCTAAACCGGAACTGGACTCTATAGAGGTTCTACTACCGGAGCTATACAAGTTTACTAATGTCTTCTCTAAGGAGTAATCTAATACTCTACTAATATACCGACTAGAGTTTAATAATTATATTATTCTAAAGAATAGCGCTAAGCTACTACGTACTAAACCCCTTTACTACTTATCGCTAGAGAAGCTCGATATAGTAGAATAGTTTATCCGCGAACACCTTAATAAGGGCTTTATTACCCCTAGCTCTACTAGCTACTTGTTACCTATTCTCTTTATTCGTAAGTCTAATAGAGAGCTCCGTCTCTATGTTAATTATTACAGCCTAAACGAGGTTACTAAGTATAATATCTACTCGCTACTACTTATCGAGGAAACGCTTACTTACGTTAGTAAAGCTAAGTAGTTTAGTAAGATTAACATCTATTAAGCCTTCTACCGCCTCCGTAACTCTATTAACTATAAAGACCTTACTATGTTCTCTATACGAATAGGTAACTTTAAGTAGCTAGTAATACTCTTTAGCCTTACTAATGCCCTAGCTATGTAGTAGAGGTTTATAAATTATAACTTCGTCGATATACTAGAACGCTTCGTGTTAATCTATCTCGATAACATTCTTATCTATACCGACAGCACTTGCCGAGAGCACGCTAAGCATATTAAACTAGTGCTCTAGTAGCTCCGCGAGCTTAGCCTTAACGCCGATATTAAGAAGAGTAAGTTCTATCTAACAGAAGTAAAGTATCTTAGTATTATTGTTAGCCGAGATAGAATTTAGATAGACCCTAAGAAGGTAGAAGCGGTTAAGGCCTAGAAGTAGCTAGCTCCTAGTAACACTACTTAGATAAGAAGTTTTATTAGCTTCTATAGCTATTATCGCTGCTTTATTAAGGGATTTAGCACTATTACTAAGCTGTTAAATAACTTGCTTAAGAAGGACACTACGCCTTAGAACGATAAGTGCACTACTACCTTTAACTATATAAAGCACGCTATTACTAGTGTACTAGTTCTTGTATACTTCGACTGCGCGAAGCAAATTGTGCTCGAAATAGACGCTTCCGACACTACTACTACTAGCGTTCTATTATAATATAACAACTCCGACGTGCTCTATTCTATCGCCTTCTTTAGTAAGTCTATAAGTAAGGCCGAGTGTAACTACGCTATCTACGATAAGGAGCTTCTAGCTATTATTTAAGCCTTCGAGGAGTAGGCTCCTAAGCTAATAAGCGCTTAGCCTAATAAGACTATTTAAGTCCTTACTAATTATTAGTTACTAATACACTTTATGAGGACTTAAAAGCTATTACGTTATTAGGCTAGATAGGCTCTCTATCTCGCGTAGTTTAACTTTAAGATTATATATAGGCCTAGAGTAGCTAATAGTAAAGCTAATGCCCTTACTAGGAGAAATAGAGATATACTATACTCTAAAGAAGACTCTAACCTCCGTTAGACATTACTACTATTAAAGGTGCTCGATTAGTAGATTATCGACGAACTAGATCTAGGTCGTATCTAACCTAGATTAGCTGCTTAAGCTAAACTAAGGTTAAATAAATCTAGTTTAGCTTCCGAACTAAAATCTAGTCCGTAATCTAGTTTACTACCTAACCTGCTATCTATCTTAGCTACTAAGCTAGATATCTATATAGTACCTATTTTAGCTTTAGAAGATAAGTAATTCTTGCTCCTTTTCGATAAGGTAGCTAAAGCTAACCTATATAATAGCGAATTTAAGTCCGCATATAGCATTTACTATATAACTAGCGCCTTCCCTAAATAGAAATAGATACTATTAACAGACATTAGAATCGACAAGGGTATACTATAGATTGCTAGCCGGCTATTCGTGCTAGAATCTCTAGCTACTAAGGTAATTTAGTAGGTGTATAGCTTAAAGAACTACGCTTACGCTAGCGCTACGAAGATAGTAGCTATAATTAAGACTACCTTCTATATCCCGAAGTACGATAGCCTTATTAAGAGATTCGTTACTAATTGCTATAACTATAAGCGCTCTAAGGCTCGCTATAGCCTACTCGCTAGCCTTCTATTACCGCTCCTAATACCTTAAAGGCCTTAGTAGTACATTACTATAGATTTCGTTACTAGATTACTACTTGTTGATAGCTATAACGCTATACTCTATATAGTCGACTACCTATCTAAGGAGCGCTACCTTATCTCCTATTTCTCCGGAGATAAAGGTATATTAGCCTACGAGACTACTAAGCTACTATTCTTATACGTTTAGAAGCTACATAGATTACTAAATACTATTACCTCGAATCGAGAACCTTAATTCGTAAGTAACGTATAGAAGCGACTCTACTAAATCTTAAAGATTATATCTAAGCTATCTACTACTATATACCTATAAACGGACAGCTAGTTAGAGGTTGCTAACTACGATTTTAAGCGAGTTATCTACGCCTATGCCTACTAGTATACTAATTAGCCTCTTATTCTCCCTATAGCTAAGTTCTCTACTAACGTTAACCCCTCTAAAAGTACTAAACTATTACTATTCGAAGTAACGAGAGAGTATAACTCGAGAATAAGCTTCTAACCTTCTAAGGAGCTAAGCTCGACCTAAGTAAAGCTAAACAAGGCTACTATCTACGTACTAGCTAAATAGATAGAGGACGTCTATAAAATCGCTTAAGAGAACCTCGTAAGAGCTTAATTACGTATAGTAGAGCAAGCTAACAGGAAGCGATTGCCTATAGAGTTTAAGGTTAGCGACCGAGTATAGTTATTAATAAAGAACTTCCGACTCTATAGTAACTCTAAGCTACTACTAAAAAGAGTTAGTCTATATAAGATCCTTAAGAAGTGCTCGGCGCTATTATATAAGCTCGAGCTACTAATTGCTCTATAACGGATTTACTCTATGTTTTACACTAACCTCCTTACTAAGTACCTCGATAACTCTCTACTAGGCTAAGTATTTAAAGAGCTTCCTCCTATAGAGGTTAAAGGTAAAGAGGAATACGAAATCGATAACGTCGTTAACGTAAAGAAGCTACGAAATAGACTAGTTACTTGTATAAGCTAGAAGAGCTATCTAGAGGATCTAATATAGTACCTAATCGACAACCTTAAAGGCATAGCTAATGTACTACATGATTATCTAGACTTATATATAGATAAGCCTTAGCCGAAATAGATTAATATATAATATAAGTATTTAAGAGCAAACGCAATTAAGAGAGGAGGTAGTAATACGAGATAGATTATAAGCTAGATTCAGTTGCTATCTAGGTCGAAGAGGTTACGTAATCTCGGCCTATAGCCCGGGCTTCTAGCTGCTCTACTCTCGATATCTCGTATACTTTGTAGACTAGCTTCTCTTCTTCTTTTCTAACTCTCGATATCTTAACGAATAGACGTAATTAACCTCTTATCTTGCTAGTCGTAATCAATTAAGCTATTACTAGAGTTAGTAATTTATATAGTGCTATTATACCTCTACTATTATAGCTAGTAGACTAATTACTATAAGGAGCTTAGCTAGTGTTAAGGTTATCTATCTATAGTAGTAATAAAGACTATTCTCTTCCTTAACTAGCAATTTAAGTACCTCCTTAACTAGTATCTATAGCTTAATAATATTAGCTAGATTAAGTAATTTATAACTACCTCTAGTCAAGCTAGAAGTAACTAGTAGATATAGAGCTATATCGATAGTACCTTTATTAAATTTGCTTAGTCTAAGGTTAATTAAGAGGTCTATTATAGTAGTTACTATAAAGCCTATAGAATGAAGTTTATAAGTGTTATTACTTCTAATAGTCTTATTAGCGCTATCGATAGGCCTTACTCTAGATCGATAAACAATTAGAGTATACTATTATAATTAGACTATCTATAGAGGCTTAAGAGTCTTAATTAAAGCTAGCTTAATAACGAGATACTCTTCTTACTTAGAGATGCTACTTACTATCTTAGAGAGAGTATTATTATACTAATTAGCTATTAAAGGTATTAATTAACTAAACGTAAATAAATTTTTAACTAGAGGTACACTTCCTTTAGAGTTAAGGTTAAGTATACTTTTAGCTATATATACTAACTTTAGACTTATATCTACTTAGTAGAGGCTCTATCTAGTGTTAATTAACTAATTAGTGTCTACTTTCGTGTAGTAGTATTACTAACGAACCTTCTAACCTATACTAGAGATAGTAATTAAATATCTAACTAATTTATAATTTAGCTACTATTAATAAGTAAATATCTTAGTCTTAAAGAGGTAGATTAATTAAGTTTATCTTTACGTAGTAGCCTTAGTATTATAGTTACTTACTTTTGTTACTTCTTTTCTTTTCTAGTACTAGTTTTTACTATATATTACTCTCTACTTAAATTAAGTCTAATTATTATAAAACTTCTTAAGCTTTATATCTAGATACTATTAGTACTTCTCTTTAAAGCTCGCTTTACTAGCTTAAGTATATAGTAAGATTATTAAGGTTAAGGTTATTAGCTCTAGATAATTTAAGTTAGTATAAGAATTAACAATTAGTATATACTTATATTAAGTTAATCTCCTTAATCTCTAGACTATAAGATTACTCTCTTAAATCGTTTACTACAGATTAAGGTTAAATAATTATATAGCTACTATCTAATAACTAGCTAAGTTAGTTAACTAGTATTCTATTATTATACCTTAGCTACTAGATACTCGATTCTATATTAGTAATATAGCTATTATCTATCGTCTTAGTCTTATATTTAAAGAGGTTAGTTATAGCTAAGAGAAGTCTCTCTATACTTGCTTTACTAACTTCTAATCTATACTAATTATAAGAGTACTATAGCTAAGATACTCTAGTACTAGTATTTAGCTATATATTAGTCTCGGTATTAGTAGCTAAAGGCTAAGAGTTAGTAGCTAAGGGCTAAGAGCTAAGCTAGCTTAATATAACTTACTCTTAGCGCTACTATATAGTAACTACTCTATCTATTATATTAGTATATAATCTTATATACTAATAACCTCTTACTTATATAGCTTAAGTATTCTCCTACTAGTGTTTAATATAAGAATCCTATAGCTCGTTAATAAAGTTATCTATTTACTAGTTATACTTGTTATACTACTCTATACTAGAGATACTAGTACGTTACTAAGTAGTTTATTATATAATAATAAGGTCTTAAAGGAAACGTAGTAGAGAGTTATTAGTAATACTAGTCTTAGTATACTATTTAGTATATAGTTAGCTAAAGAATTTATATATATATAAATAGTTCTAGAGGAAGTAGCTAAGGCTAGTTACTATACTAATAAATAGTACTTTATCTTTATATCTCTAAGTACTAAGCTATTAGCTAACTTAACAAGGCTACTAAGGCTCTTTAGCTAGTTAACAAGTCTTATCTAGCTAAGTTTAAGCTTTATTAACCTCTATCTTAGTATTCTTAGTAGTAGCGAGAAGTAGCTAAGTAATAGTCTTACTAGCCTTAGCTATAATAGATTACTTAGTTTAAGTATCTTAATAAGTATCTTAACTACTTCTATAACTATAGCCTCCTTAGTCTCTATCTCTTATACTTTCTCTCCTTTACTTATTAACCTCTCTAGCTCTTATTACTAGCTAGCCTTATCGAGGCTATAATACTTTTAATAGTGCTAAAGCTACTACTACTCTTACTAAAGGCTTAGCTACTCTATAGAATTATTATAGCTCGTTAAGAGAGAGTCTAGTATATATAGGCTAAGAGTTAGAAGATTACTTAATAAAGATACCTTCTCTAGTAATATTATAGTTATTAGGGGTTAAAATAATAAATAATAACATTAAGCACTTAATAAATTAATTAATAAGCACTAGCTAGATAGTGTTTAATAAGTGTTAAAGAGTTATAATACTATCTAACCTCTACTAAATTTGCTCTACTACTATAGCTACTACTAACTAAGGTGCTATCTGCACGTAATTACGCTATAAAAGGAAGGCACGCGTCGTCTGCAGACCCTGTGCAGACGACTGCACGAAAAGCAGCTCTTCCAAAAGGAGTTGGACCCTTTTTACCACAAGAGGAAGGAGTGACACGCTCGACACACGCGTGCTAAAACCGCCTAATGAATTCCGCTGGACTCGACGCGCGACGCGATGGCCCTCCCATTTGCATCTCTCCGACTTGCCGATCAGCCTCTGTATGAGACTGTAAGATAGCGAATTTAGATCGAAATGGCCGCTACAAACAGGTCCCAGAACGATGGGGAAAATCAAAGGACCTACTTCGAACAACAACGCGAGTTGCTTCTGAATGAGATCGCCACAAATATGGAGAATGTGCTGCAGAACATCAATAGGTTGAACCGAAGTCTGGAGGGCGTCATCGCTGTACGATTGTCTGTGACTGATCAAATCTCTGCTGACCAATGTCACAGGTCGGGAACGAGTTCAGCCAGGTGGAGGGACTGTGGTCAACCTTCGAAGGAGTCATGGCAATGCCCGAAGACACGCCAAAAGACGAGACGGCGGATGCAGGCACGACGAACACTTCACGATGAGAACGAGGATCTTGATCAATGTGTCTTTGGCGGTCGACTATCTGCCTGCGGTCCCGCCATCGCCTCTCCCCAAGCCATTACCAGAACGGCCTTCTCCAAGATGCTTTTCGTCTCTCAATACAACCCAAGCGCGCCCATGGGAACGCCATTCCAAAAATGCCACAAGACCATCGTATCATGCTACCCGACATACACCATCCTCCTCACGCTGGCCATGAGGCGATGCATTCGGACGAAAATGTTTGGGGCGGGTTGAGGGGGCCGCACGGCTTCGATGTCGGCTTCTCGGAGAGTGTCTATGCAGGGAAAAGTGTCAATACATCGTCAAACAGGAAAGGGGAATCAGAGGATCTTGCATGTGCTCCTCTTCTTCCTCTTCCCCGCCGGCGGTGCCACTGCACCCATGTCGCCGTTCATCGAGTCGGCGCGGACCTTGAGTCCTTCCTGCTCGGCAACAACAGTGTCGATGGCTCTGTCGAAAATCTCGTGAACGCCGATCATCTCTTTACTCGAGCACTCCATGTACATGGCTCCCATTTTCTTGGCGACTGAGGTAGCTTGGGCGGTGGTCACAGGGGTGAGACCCTGTGTCTTGAGGAGTTCGATGCAGGTTCGCTTGTTGCGTAGATCTGATTTTAGGCCGACGAGAATGATTGGGGTGGTTGGACAAAAGTGGAGAACCTCGGGATACCACTGCGACATGTCAGCATGTTCATCGAAAATGGAAGTCGTTGAAACGCACCTTGTCCATGACGTTCTCGAGTGAGTTGGGGCAGTCGATGGCGAAGCAGACGAAGAGTAGATCTGTCTCGGGGTATGAAAGTGGCCGCAGACGGTCATACTCTTCTTGTCCGGCTGTGTCCCAAAGAGCGAGCTCGACGCCCTTGCCTGAAGGCTTGTGTTCAACGTGTGTGATGTAGTTCTCGAAGACGGTCGGGACATATTTCTGAGTCTTGTCAGCCCGGTAGCAGATCCATCCTGGTTCTATGCCTCACCTCTGGGAATACACCTTGACTGTAGCTGATCAAGAGACAGGTCTTGCCGCATCCTCCGTCACCGACGACGACAAATTTCTTGGAGTAGGCGGGCGGCATGGTCACGGCAGTGCTGGCAGAGTGTCGGCCGGTGGATGAATTTGTGCTGTGTACAGTGCCGTTGCTGTTCCTCTCTCCCTCTTTCCTGCCTCTTCTCGATGGCGAAGAGGTCAATGTGCTGAGCCTCGAGTTCTTCCTTCGCAAGTAATCCAGATTCGAGTTGGCTTGAGTAGCGGCCATTGTGTTTGATTACGCCTCGCTCTTGTCTATCGGGTGCGCGCAGAGAGTACCCAGAGAATGCTGTATGACCAGCTGGTACGCTAAGAAGAAATGTGGAATGTCAAAGAATTGGTCGTTGAGATTGATTTGAATAGCTTCAGTGACCAGAGACTGAGCTCGTGCTGAGGTGGAGCGTGACGCTTTCCGAGTTTACTTTTGCTGGTTGACCGCGCAACGACCCGCCAAGCTTTTTCGGGGCTGAAGCTCGGGCCGGATTTGCTTCGAAAGTGCCACGCGAGAGGAAGACGATCATCTACGTTTATCCATATCAACCACTTTCATTCGATAGCCTGCTCCAACGTGTCCGGGGTCGCAGAACCGGTCGCATGACAGTGACTTTACCCGCGCATTCAGATTTGAGGGTACACAGCTGTCCTACTGGATGCCAAAGCTGATGCTGTCGTCGACAATTGCCAACACTGATAAAAAGCATCTTTGGGTGCACGGTGTGCCTTGCAGCTCACCGCGGGTTGCGATGCGACTCGGCTCGATATTGTCATGCAAGTGGAGATCAGACCTGATCATCAACATTCCTCGACAAGCTGAGCTGGCGCATGCGTGATGCAGGAGAAAGTAGTTGGCATGGAAAAGGTCAACGTCTCCAAAGATCCTGATGCCGGGCTAAAGGCAGAGCACCATTGTACACATGTCCCCTCTGTCTCTGTCAACAAGCACTGACTTGGCTGACAGATGTTCGCCGCCTACCACCGTGGCGATATCAGCTCAGGGAAGCCCTTTTGCCACTTGTGCGATGGGAAACACCACATCTCGCGAGATTGCAAAAGGCAGTAAGATGTCACAGCCTGGACTCTTATTTTGCCATGACTGCAAATCTCGGGACGCACACTTTTTTCATGATCTTCTTACCCATTCTGTTCTGGTGCGGCTATACAACAGCAGGGAGAGCGTGAGTCCATCTGTGGCACCTCTACCTTCTCCCACTGACATGTACAGTCTGGTCCATATGCTTGCCCTGGGCGTATTCTGGAGCGGATGGGTCAAAGATCTTGTGTGTCTCCCCCGACCACTATCGCCACCTCTGCAACGCATCACAATGTCAGGCTCGGCAGCACTAGAGTACGGCTTCCCTTCCACACATTCGACGAATGCTGTGTCTGTGGCAGTCTACCTACTGCATGGCATATACACCGATGACCTCCGGCTCAATGGGATGCTGCGAACTGCTGCGCTCTTCGCCTGCTACTGGTACGCAACGTCTATCATCATTGGCAGACTCTACTGCGGTATGCATGGTTTCTTTGACGTGGTAATTGGCACACTGCTGGGCATCGTGATTGCAGTGGGACAAATCGTGGTTGGACCGAAATTGGACCTCGCAATTGCCTCTGGAGAGTGGACCGCCCCGCTACTGGCTACTCTTGTCGTCTTCGTTGCAGTGCGATTCCACCCAGAACCGGCGGATAACTGTCCCTGCTTCGACGACAGTGTCGCATTTGCTGGGGTTGTCGTAGGGATACAGATCGGCCATTGGCATTTCGCCAATTCGGGCTATGCTTGGAGCGAACCTGTTTTGGGCACCGCACCATATAGCCTGGCTGCGATTGGATCAATCAGGACGGCATTGAGACTTATGGTTGGCGTTGTTATCATCTTCTTGTGGCGAGCCGCAGCTAAGCCCACCTTATTACGATGCCTCCCACCACTCTTCCGCCAGATAGAGTATGTCGGTCTCAGCCTGCCGCGCCGATTCTTCAAACGGGCCAGTCAGTACACTCGGGTACCAGCTCTTGATCAGGATGACAATGTCATTCCGCCTGCCAGAGAGATACCTGCATTCTTCTCAACGCTGGGTAGAGGAGGCCGCAAACGGACAGTGTCTGTCGGCCCTCAATCCGAGGCCGATGCAAGGGAAATGCTAGCTCAACAACAAATTCAGCGGAAACGATCCATCAAATCAATGCAGGGATATGCGGTCAATGAAGACGGTGACTTTGCGTCCTCGACTGCGACAACTCCGCGGGAAGAGGTCAAGCCACGTTTCGATGGCCGTCTCTCACCGCCTACGACGAACAGACGGGAGGCATCTTCCACTCCAGACGGGAGTGATACGGAGCAAGACAAGGTGGTGTTTGAAGGCATCGAGAAACCTCGAGTGCGGTACGATGTCGAGGTCGTCACGAAGTTGGTCATCTACGCCGGGATAGGATGGCTCTCGGTGGAGTGGAACCCCGTGCTCTTTACATACATTGGACTCGGCATATAACGGAAATAATAAATAGCGATTCTGTACATATGATGCGGCTGAATTGATGTTGATGATCCACGATCGCGGACGGAGGAACAGAGAGAAAAGGGCCGCGGCATCTGGACCGGAGCTACGGAATTTGGCCCCGCATCAAAGGAGAGGGGGAAACGGGGGGAGCTTTCTCGGACTTGCTCGCCAGTCCATTCAGTTCTGACACCTTCACAATTGATCCTGTGTGCTGGATGTTGTTGATGGTGAATTGTATTGCTTTTCTGTCTTCTATCCACCGCATCAGCAGCTCGGAGAGCATTGACAAACCACCGAGCAGTCTTTTCCTCGACCCAAATCTGGCCCTTCGGTCATCGTGAGATTGAGTGCCGAGTGGGAGCTTGCGTCGATCATGACACAGTCCAAGACAAGTAGCTCCCACCTTGATGGTATTAGTAAACATGGGCAAAATTGCTGTCATCGCCACTCGTTGCGAGGCCATTTCGCTTCACGCACCGCGTGCATGGCCCGTCCCTGCTCTTTCCGAGTCTAGACGGCGCGATGGATAGAGCTGGGGAGCTGTGAGACAGACCAAATAGCGGGGTCGATACGTTGATACTGCGGCCAGAGAGGAAAGAAATGGCACCCGCTACGCCGAGCTGTTGCGTCCTTGTCTGGTTCCGGCGTAGTGGATGGTCAATGGCACTCGCTGATTGGATCGTCGTCCCCAGAGGTGTGCAATTAGCTCGACCAGAGGTGGGGGCGTCTGTCCTTCACGTCAGAGCCGCCACTACTTAACTTCACCGTTCTGCTACACTTCTGCTCTTGCAAAACTTTACTCCTTCGTGATACCCTCCTCTCCCCACATCCACAATACTAAACACTATCATCATGGCATCCCCAGTCACTCTCGACACGCCAGCAGGCAAGATTGAGCAGCCCACCGGCTTGTGAGTAGACCCCACGTCCTGATGTAGTTTCTTCATTCGAGCGGGGTAGTGAGGTAGACAACTACCTACCTGTTGACATCTTTGCACTTCGTTCCTACCATTGTTGCACAAGTTCGGACGAGAGCTGACCACGCCTGCCACAGGTTCATCAACAATGAGTTCATCAAAGGCGTCGACGGAAAGACGTTCGAGACCATCAACCCCTCCACCGAAGAAGTCATCACATCGGTAGCCGAGGCTTCTGAGAAAGATGTAGACATTGCCGTCGCTGCGGCCCGCAAGGCTTTCGAAGGAGAATGGAGAAAGGTGACACCAGAGAACAGGGGCAAGCTCCTTGTAAACCTCGCAAATCTGTTCGAGAAGAATCTGGATACCCTTGCCGCCATCGAGTCGCTCGACAATGGCAAGGCCATCTCCATGGCAAAGGTCGACGTCAGCATGTGCGTTGGCTGCCTGCGATACTACGGAGGCTGGGCGGACAAGATCACTGGCAAGGTCATCGACACCACCCCCGACACATTCAACTACATCCGCAAGGAGCCAGTAAGTAGTCAACATGTCTGCCAATTGCGAAGCAAAGCTAACATGTCCAGATCGGCGTCTGCGGCCAGATCATCCCATGGAACTTCCCACTCCTCATGTGGTCGTGGAAGATTGGCCCTGCCATTGCCTGCGGTAACACTGTCGTCCTCAAGACCGCAGAGCAGACTCCTCTGTCTGGCCTCTTCGCCGCAAAGCTCATCAAGGAGGCTGGTTTCCCACCAGGTGTCATCAACATCATCTCCGGTTTCGGTAAGGTCGCTGGCGCCGCCCTCTCTGCACACATGGATGTGGACAAGGTCGCCTTCACCGGTTCTACCGTCGTTGGTCGCCAAATCCTCAAGGCTGCAGCTGGCTCCAACTTGAAGAAGGTGACTCTTGAGCTCGGCGGCAAGTCCCCAAACATCGTCTTCGAGGACGCCGACATTGACAACGCCATCTCATGGGTCAACTTCGGTATCTTCTTCAACCACGGCCAGTGCTGCTGCGCCGGTTCTCGTATCTACGTCCAGGACACAATCTATGACAAGTTTGTCCAGCGCTTCAAGGAGCGAGCTCAGAAGAACGTCGTTGGTGACCCATTCTCCGCCGACACTTTCCAGGGTCCTCAGGTCTCTCAGCTCCAATTTGACCGCATCATGGGTTACATCCAGGCCGGCAAGGATGCTGGTGCTACTATCGAGACCGGAGGTGCACGAAAGGGTGACAAGGGTTACTTCATTGAGCCAACCATCTTCTCCAACGTGTCTGAGGACATGAAGATCATGCAAGAAGAAATCTTCGGGCCTGTCTGCACCATCTCCAAGTTCAAGGACAAGGAGGAGGTCATCCGCAAGGGTAACGCCACCACTTATGGTCTCGCAGCTGCTGTCCATACCAAGAACCTCAACACCGCTATCGAGGTGTCCAACGCGCTGAGGGCTGGTACCGTTTGGGTCAACACTTACAACACTCTTCACCACCAGATGCCCTTCGGTGGTTACAAGGAGTGAGCTTTCCCGATGAAGACAACGATCAGAGTGTATACTAACATGGCTTCAGGTCTGGTATTGGTCGCGAACTCGGCGAGGCAGCTCTTGACAATTACTGCCAGGTAAGAATCCTCAACGACGAATTGAAGCACACGGGACTAATATCTTGCAGACCAAGACTGTCTCCATCCGTCTCGGTGACGCCCTCTTTGGTTAAATTGTACAATGAGAAAGCGCTTTATGTAAATGTTCATGATTTATCATGTTAATGAAAAGAATACTGAGCAGTCCATCTATTTAAGTCTCTGCCGTTCGTGGTCACCTATAATGTACCTCCTAATGCATTGCTCGCCCACTGGTAGGATCCTAGAAATACAGCTCCTCCAATACTAATCCACATGGTCCTGGGACCTATTCCTCTAAAGAACACAGCTGCGCCTTCGTCCTTGTAAATCCTCCTCGCAAGACTCACCACATTCTGCTTCTCCTTTGCCAACATCAATCTCGTCTTCAAAACATCCAAGGGTGTCGTTAACCCTGCCGCCACCGCGCCACTCACACTGCCAAACACAGCCGACATTGCCGCCGACACGTCCCCTTCCTTCTGCCCAGGCGCCAACGACCACCGCTTCATGCCCTCCCACAACGGGAACTGAATCACCGTAAAAGGCACCTCCCTCATCACCGTGATTGACCAACCCCTATACAACTCCATCCACATCCTCCCCCACCCCTCCGTCCTCCTCAACGCCAAGATCGACCCCAACGCCGCCCTCGACGAAGCAAACTGGCCCGCCTGCGCCCTCTGCTTGACAACCTCAGTCGGCACCCTCACCGCACAAGCCGCCACCTCCCCTACTGACGCAGCAAGACTATGCACCCCGGCATCGTAGAGACGTGAGCGTTCCACACCAAGCTGCTCCGGCCGTGCGAGGAAGCGTTTGATGCCATCGTAGGAGACGAAAAACAGTGCCGCGCCGGGGGCGGAGCCGACGACTGCGCTGCCTAGGCCGGCGTAGACGCCGCGGAAGCCGCCTGAGGCGAGGAAGCCAGAGGGGGATTGGAGGCGGGTTTTGAGCGTGTCGAGGGGGAAGAGGGAGGTGTCGACTGTTGTGCCGGCTATGCCTCCTGCCTTGGGAGGGTTAGTTGTGGGGTGGGGGTGGTTCGGGGGGAGATGGGACTGACGAGTAGGGAGCGTAGGTAGGGTGATTCGATGAGTGGTGGGGAGTGTTTTGCCTCCATGGCTGTTTGGGACAGCTGGACCGCTGGGGTACTCTGTTGTTACTGACTTGTGGGCATGATTGGAATTCTTGTTGGCGCTAGAAAATAATACGATACATCTTGCATTCACGAAACGGAGGTGTTGTGGTTGATCCCGCAGGGGATTTCGGGTGATAAAATTGTTTGGGAGGCCGAAACAGGAAATTTTGAGACATCCCCGACTTCGGCTTTGTGTCCTGACGGACAATGTTGCACCGTGACATGAATCATCACAACTTGTTTTATTGATTATCTGAAGCAACTGTTTGGAACCAAGTAGCATCCTCACTGGATGTTGCGACAGGCTCTCCACGATGTGAGCCCCATCGACAGTGTCTACGCAACATTTCACGCCACGCTTATCCCAGTGTGGCGACAATTCAGACGGCCACCTCGCATGGGCATCGCGCTGAGTGGCGGGTCAGACTCGATGGCATTGGCATATCTCTGTCACAAATTTCAGTCTTCCCCAGCCATCAGCCGAGCTTCATTCACAGCATTCATTGTCGATCACGGTGTTCGTCCTGAATCTCACGATGAAGCACACAAGGTCCGCAACATCATCTTGTCCAGGATCGGCCCGGCAAAGACGACGGCTGTCCAACATGAGGGCCGGAGTATCGAAAAGATATATGGCATAGACGTCAAGATTCTCAAATTGGACTGGACCACACATGTATCACCACTTCAGCTACCAAACTTTGAATCGCTGGCTCGGACACTCCGGTACCAGGCTTTAGCAAAGGCTTGTTTTGCTGACGACATTTCTACTTTGCTGTTGGGACACCACGCAGATGATCAAGCCGAGACAGTACTGAGCAGGATTGCGAGTGGTTATGTTGGACCAGGTCTAAAAGCGATCGCGAGAGTCGGAGACATTCCCGAGTGCAGTGGCTTGTATGGCTGCAAGTCTGGAAGGCCTAGGCATGTTGCTACGAGATCTCCGACAGGCGCATTGAGTATAGATGGGGTGACAAGAATGATAGAGGATGGAGGGATCAAGATTCACCGACCACTACTTGACTTCTCAAAGGAACAACTACGTCGAGTCTGTGTGCGGAGTGAATTGAAGTGGGTGGAAGACAAGACGAATCAAGACAAGACTCTGACGGTGAGAAATACCGTGCGGCATATGCTGCAAAACAACATGATGCCGGCAGCGCTGAGCACGAAATCCCTGGTGGAGTATGCCAACAAGCGTAGGGCCAACGACGATGCCGAAACAAAGGTGGTGGACGACATTTTCCAATCATGCACCATCCAACTGGACCTTGCCACAGGTACGGCTGATGTCCACTTTCCGTCCAATATCAGCGACCTGCTGGACAATAATGATCAGCTACATGACAGAAACACAAGAGCTGCCCGACTGCTTCGGCGTATAGTCGCACTGGTCAGTCCGCTCGAGCAGATCAGCCTCAAGGATATGGAAGGACCAGCACGACTGGTGTTTCCTTTTCTGTTCCCAAATGATGCGCCGAGAAAGATCGATACAGGTGGAGTGGCACCCGTTGGCAAAGCATTATTCCGAGTGCCTTCTGCTACTCCGCCGCAGAGTACGATCGACCAGCAGCACATCAGCTGTCAAGTCTCAAGGGCACCGCCCACTCGCAAGGATGTTGAACAACGAATGAGAATCCTGATACCTGAGGTTGACCGACGATCAGAGTCCTTTGACTGGGCACGTACAAAGCGACAATTATTCGACGGTCGATTTTGGATCAGCCTCAACTATCGCAGATTCAACCTGATACCCGGCCATCGCTTCTCTGTACGCTTCTTACAGTCCGACGATCTTGAAAAGCTCAACCAGAACGAAAGTAGATACGCTGTGTGGAAGCCGCTGAAGGAGCTGCTCAGGAAAAGAGCACCGGGTGCTGTACGATTTACCTTACCTGCCATCATCGAGTCCTACCACACAGCCACACCATCAGGTGGTAGAATCAGAGTCGAGGACTTGATTGCGTTGCCCACGTTGGATTGGAGTAGCGCTGGTTGGCATGCGTATGACAAACGACTTCATCGCGAGGCTTGGACATGGGAGTTGCGGTATAAGCAGATAGACTTTGGCCAAGGCTCCGGGCATACGTTTGTCGCGTGAGGTGGTGGGCAGTTGCGAGCATGCCAAGGGCGGAGGGAACTTATCTGCAGGGAGCAGAGATCGCTCGCAGTGGACCAACCTCGCAAGCATGTCTCGAGCTCCATTTGTATATACCCAGCATCGCGAAATCTCATCTATGGTGGTTGTTCAAAGAATCACATCGCAGCTCATCCACCAAGGCAGCTTCAATCAGTCTGCAATGATAAAGTCATCCTGCGACATCATGATCAAGCCCGATAAGTAACAGACCACAATTTAGAGTGTGTCGATCAATTCTCAGTGACGACAATGAGACTGCGGGACCGATGATGGAGGAGGCGGCGCCACCAGTCGAAAAAAGCTGGAGAAAACACCTGAAGCCCTTTCGGTGGCATTTGTTCCGAGCAAAAACATGCACGCTGCCCTTTCCTGCCCCATCTTTGCCCCTCTTTTCTCCAGACGACGGGCAAAAGTACAAGCTGATCACGGCTTGTTTCGACGCCGCTAGGGCAGCATCTGCCTCTGAACAAGAGCACCGGCCTGTCTCTAGCTCCCTGGTCTCCACGCTTGGTCCTGCAGCTAGAGATCAAGTGGTCGACATGTTCATCATATTCTCTTGCTACCACGGCTCAGCCAAGACTTCTGGAGTATTCGCGACATGACGCTCATTGGATCCAAGTCCAGATCGAGAGTGAGTCTCTGCAAATCGTGCCAGGTTTGCTGCACGGACGGTCTCGTGCCAGCCATGGCCGCATCTGTCGTGCAATGAAGATCGCTGTCGACGTATATGAGGCTATCGATGACCCTGCGGTGTTGAATGAAGTACCTCGCTCTTCTCTCGAGCGCCAGACGACCCCTCCGCCAAGTCACCACCTCCCTCCGCCGCCATGAAGCTCTCCTGGCTCAAAAAGCAGTCCCTCAGGACGTCGGACGGTCAGCGAACAAAAGCTGCTGAGCTCACTTTGAGACAGTCGTTGTATCCTATCATCCTGGTCACGTCTCTGTTCTTCTTATGGGTAAGTGACCTCTCAGCTTTTCCTCGTTATACCGCGACCTGACAGAACCCAAGGGATTCTCATATGGCCTTCTCGACACCCTCAACAAGCACTTCCAAGTCACCCTAGGCGTCACCCGCGCCCGCTCCTCGGGCCTCCAAGCCGCCTACTTCGGCGCCTACCCCTTCGCCTCGCTCGGCCATGCCAACTGGATCATGAGAAAATACGGCTACAAGCCCGTCTTCATCTGGGGCCTCTTCCTCTACGCAGTCGGCTCCCTCATCGCCTGGCCATGCCTCCTCTACCGCTCCTTCGGCGGCTTCTGCGCCGCCATCTTCGTCATCGGCAACGGCCTCGGCGCCCTCGAGACCGCAGCCAACCCCTACATCACCGTCTGCGGCCCCCCGAAATACGCCGAGCTCCGCATCAACCTCTCCCAAGCCTTCAACGCCGTCGGCACCGTCGTGTCCCCCGTGCTGGGCTCGTACGTCATCTTCCTCCGCACAGGCGAGGACGAACGCGCCCTCCGCAACGTCCAATGGATCTACCTCGCCATCGCATGCTTCTGCTTCCTGCTCGCGGCGGTGTTTTACTTCTCCCCGATCCCCGAGATCACAGACGCAGACATGGCGTTCCAGGCCGAAGAAACCTACTCTCCCTCCGCCAGCAAGCCGCTCAGCAAGCAGTACAAGCTATTCCATGCCGCGTTTGCCCAGTTCTGCTACACGGGTGCACAGGTCGCTATCGCGGGGTACTTCATCAACTACGTCGTCGAGACGCGCGCAAACACGGATCCGTCGCTGGGGGCCAAGTTCCTCGCGGGTGCCCAGGGTGCGTTCTCCGTGGGCCGTTTCGCTGGCTCTCTCATCATGAAGTTCGTCAAGCCCCGCACTGTTTTCCTCGTCTTCATGTCGGGATGTATCGTCTTCATCGCCCCTGCCATCGTCCACTTCGGCAACGCCGGGCTGGGCCTCATGTTCTGCGTCTTCTTCTTCGAGTCGATCATCTTCCCCACCATTGTGGCGCTGGGTATGCGGGGACTGGGACGACACACGAAATTTGGGTCTGGGTTCATCATCGCCGGTGTGTCCGGTGGTGCGGTCGTGCCGCCTCTCCTCGGTGTGGCTGCGGATCGGTACAATAATACTGGTAGGGCGATGATTGTGCCGCTCATGTTCTTCGTCGCGGCCTGGTCGTATGCGATTTGTGTCAATTTCGTGCCGGCGTATAGAAATGTGGCGGATAGTTTTCATGAGACCAAGATTGGGATTGATCAGGTGGTCAAGAAGGATGAGGAGGCGGCGAGTGATGCTGAGGTGCCGGAGATTAAGGAGGGGGAGGCAAGGAGGGAGAAGGTGTGATGCAATTGAGGAGAGGAGGAAGGGACATGATGGAGGATGTAAATATGATTGATACCCTTGCGTATACACTCGTTCTACCTTCAAAATGGCCTGTGTGTCTAGATTGCGCTTAGGTGCAAGTACCAAGCTGAGTATTCGTGGAGTGTTGTGCAGCTCAAGACTGAGTGACTCTTTTAGCTGGTGCAAGTGTCTCAAAGCCCTTTTCCATGGATTGATGCAAGCACTTGCTCACAACCTCGACGGCAACAAGATCACATTGTTTTGGACGACAAGCGGCTCGAATGAGACGCAGTCCAGTTGATTGACTTCTTTCCATACCTAGATGCCCAAATGCGAATCAAATATGAATTGCGGCTCCGTCGCCGCACCACTCCCAATGCCGGACCAGTCTTTCTACATAAGAATGCCCATTCGATACGCCATTGATAGACAGACCTCAGCCATGAAATCAGCTCGATTCCTCCTCCGTCACTTCAGCCGTCTTCTTCTTCACGGGTCTCCCGTACGCCTTCTCCGGCAATTTCCTGACAAAGATCGACAATGACGCCGCAAGTGTAATGATAATGATCCAGATAAAGTATCCGCCGAGGATTTTGTGACTGACGCCGAAAGCAAAAAGACTGGCGAAGCTCGCGGGCGCTACTGCTCTGATGCCAGATACGAGTGTGAGAGCGAGAGCATTGAGTGTGCCGAGAGTTTGATGCGAAGGGGCAACGTCGTTGAGCGCGAGCTGGATGCCGGCTGTACTGGGTCAGATGTTGAGCGAATTGAATAGTAGGGGGACTCACTGAATGTCATGCTCATACTGCTTCCCGCCAATGCTGCGATGATGGCAAACACCCAGAACTCCACCTCCTTGCCGTTCCTCCGTAAGATACTGTTGATCGGCAACAACAAGTAGATGAAGCTGTTGTAGCTGTAGCAAACCTTTAGAACTCCACCAGTGCCCATTCTTTTCTGGAATGGCGGAAAGACAAACAGCGTCCACAGGGCCTGACTTGCTCCTGCAAGTGCGAGAAACATGCTGATCTGGATGGGTGACAATCCGTAGCCTCCCAACTCTGGACTCGTGAACCAGAAGACCGGCGCAACAGCCGTGTACCCCAACGCCACCATCGTGTTCCACCCATACAGAAACAAAGTCCAACCCACACCTCGACTCTTCAACAACTCCTTCGTCGACATCGGCTCGGCCTTCTTCCCTCCCGCCTTCCCACCCAACGTCTCCTTCAACCCCACCGCACACAACACCGCCGCCGACACCGCAAACGCCCCACTCACCATCGTGGCCAACGCATACGGATACTTCTTAAACAACTCATTCCCCCCAAACAAACCCGGATACTGCTCGACGGGCTCCGCCAGTCCTCCCCCAATGAACGGCCCAATAAAAATCCCAAAATTCCCCGCGACAGCAAAAAAACTAAACGCCCTAGCCTGCGTCTTCTTCGTACTGACCTCACTAAACATCGCCCTGACCGCGACCAGACTCCCCGCGAAAACGCCCGCCAGACACCGAAACGCAATCATCTGCCACACGTTGGTCGCGAAGCCGAACAGCGTCATGCCGACTGCTATGCCGAGGATGGAGACGATGAGGACGGGACGGCGCCCGTAGCGGTCGGACAGACGCCCCCAGAAGAGCATGAGTGCCATTTGGGTGAGGGAGAAGAGGGATTCGATGAGGCCTGAGTAGAAGCCGACGCTGGATTCGGGGAGGCCGGTGAGGTAGATCATTTTGTTGACAAAGGGGAAGATGGAGAAGAACTGGTGATGGTCAGGGGATGGGGGTTGGGAGAGAGGGGGAACAGGGACGTACGGCTATGGGTTCGACCATGCGGGCGTAGCATAGGATGAGGATTTGGCCTTTGGGGAGGGGCCTGTCGTCGTCGTCATCGTCGGCGGCGGGGGCATCATTGGCAGCAGTGGTGTCTGTAAAGGAGCCTTTGGCGAGGACTGCTTCGGCTTGGGCATCTTTGAGTCCTCCTACGGCTTCAGCGGCGATCAATGGTGTCGTCTCATCGATAAATTCCGGGACGTGGACTCCCAAGGCTTTGGCGATGTTCGCCGACATCTCGGGCATTTGGTTTGCGGGAGGGAATTTATGGCAGGACAAAGAGTGACATTGCGTGTGATGGGCTGGTGAGATTACTGTGGGTGCTATTTGACGCTGTTAGGTGTATCTGCTTGAGAAGAGAGAAGACAATTGCTGATATCAGCGAATGCCATCAACTCAGTATGGCGAATGGCCGATCTTGACCATTCAGCAGGGCGCTATTCCGGAACGGGAAGGTGTTCGGTTACCGGCAATCCAGCAAAATGCTCCCAACAACCTCACCATTCTGGTAGTACTTGCATGACACATTGACTATGATTTTCCTTGGTTTATTGCTCCTCTGATACTAGCAATAGCACCAAGGCCAGTATTGAGCAATTGATCATCGAATTATCATTCATACTGTCAGCATGGTCTATTATCCATCCCGTATGCACTCTATGGCGTACTGTGGGCTTGCAACGGGCCCTATTGCCATCTATCACTGTGCATTTCCCTCATTATCCAGTCAATTATGACAGCCAACCTCCAAGTCTCTCCTTTTCACTCTCTGTAAGTCTTCCCCAAATCTCTTCAGCCCCAGGTCGGCGTGCTAGCCCCTTGAACCATTCCACCAAGTATCTCTGCGTCTCGTCGTCTCTCCCTCTCTGCTCGGGTCGACCCTCACCGAAAGCCATCAGCTGCTCTTTGGTCATACCGCTGCCAAGGTCCAGGAAGTCATGGGGATCGTCCTCCCACTCCTCATCGTCATCATCGTCAACCCCTCCTGATCCTCCAGTGGCTGCTGAGATGGCACTTTGAGGTTCAGGACCGCTGGCAGGTAGGAGCTCTTCGACAAGAATCTTGAGAATCTTGAGGTCGGCAGGAACCGAGGTGAATTGAGTGGGGTTCTGCTTGGCTCTTGATCTGGTCACGATGCGGGAAGATTGGGTGACGATCAAATCGCCCTTGACAGTGATGGTAGGCAGTGGTGTAGAAGGAAGGTCGTACAGGCGGGTCAATGCGATGACGCTGCGGCCTTGTTAGCATGCGATACAGAAAAGATCCTGCAAACTCACTTGACTCGAATATCATCGTAGCCGGCGAAATTGATGCTGTTCTCAACCCATTTTGACATGACTACCTCGAACGCACTTCGACCTTCAACTTCAGTCTGGCTCAGGAAGTCGACCACTTCCCTCGCATTGTCGATACTGAGTCTAGCAAAGACCAGAATCAAGCTTTGAATGATAGCTGCCCTTTCTGCTGTAGCCAGGCGGATGGCAACAGCTCTGAGTAGTTGACCAAGGTATGGTCCCAACCTCTCGCTACCAGCCTTCTCCACCAGGGTTGCAGCCAATCCGCCGACTTCCGATCCAGCATTGTCATCAACATTGGGAGAAAGCAATCGATCGATGACGATGAGGATCACTTCGAGACCACCTTTGCCCTCAGCGTCATGCCAAGAGAAGACTTGTTCAGCATCATGTGCCAGCATCTCTTTGACGACAGTGGTGGCCGACTTGAGTAACTCATCATGTGTACTGACAAGGAGGATGTGCTGAAGCTTGGGCATAACTGCGCTGACATATCCCGGTGGTAGTGGACTGGATCCGTTTTCGGTCAGGACCGAAAGCATGTCAGCAGCAAGGCTGGTCAGAGCATTCTCCTCGGTCAAGTTGGCGATGTCAAAGGCACCCGTAAGAGATGGGAGGACTTTGGCACAAAGGGCGGAGAAAGACTCTGGTGACGTTGAAGCGAGCGTCGAGGCTACTTCTTCGAACGTCTCGGTGATGAGCATGGCGAGCTGGAAATTTGAAGCCCCGTGCGCGGCCATTGTGAAGAGGAGATCCAGACCAGATGCGTTATCGGCAAGTACCACTCGAGTGTCCAGTAATATGGCGTCCCGGAGGGTTTCGAGTAGAGCAATCATAACATCCTCGGATTCGGCCAAATCATTCAAGTCCTGTGTAGCCAGGAATTGCGACAGCGATGCAATGATGGTGATTTGTAACGGATGCGTCTGTGACGGCTCGAGTGATGACAAGTACGACTGCAGAGCTCGGACACAAGAGACCTTGACAACGTCTGACTCGTCCGAAGTCATGGCCGACAAGGAATTTGAGAGAAATTGTGTGCCTAGCGAAGCAAGAGAGGGCCCAGACGTCTTGATTAACGAACCTGCCACCAAGTGGCCGCGAGCACGGAGGAAGGCTTCGTCGTGATGAATGGCATGACCAACAAATTCGACGAATCTGTGCGCTGCCTCAGCAGGGATGGTGCGATCCACTTCTTGAATGTCTCGGAGCAGGGAATTCAGGGTGTAGAGAGCCGCTTCCTTTGCCTTCCAGTTCGATTCTCCGGAGAAGATAGCTTGTGAGTGTGCCAACATGCCATGAATGGTTTGATCTGGAATCCACTCTCCGAGTTTGATGGCAAGTTCACCGCAGGCCGTTCGTGGTGTGTAATTGGCAGTGACACTAGACTCTTCTGAGAGGAAGATGTTGAGGTCGATGTCCCATAAACCCTCCTCTTCGGTCGTGATGTGGGCGTAATTGACAGCCAGACGCATCACTTCGGTGACCCAATTTGCCGTTTCTGGTGACTGAAGCTGTTTCTGAAGCTCTTTGCGGACTGGTGGTGCTCTCAGACATGCCTGCATGAAATCTAGCTCTTCCAGGACAAGGAAGTCAAGAGTGTATGGCAGACCATCGCCATCCTCAAGCCGGCCCTGACGGTCATCTTCTATGTAGAACGCCTGGTACTGACTTTGCAGAGTGCTGAGATCCTCCCAGACTGCCGAGAAGAGAGACAAGCTCTGAGGCGCGAGAACGGAGGGGAAGACGGACCGGATACGCATCAGTACCTTCACTACCTGCAGTTTCAGTGCCACAAGACCTCGGTAGCGTATTGAAGCTTCCGACTTTTCGTCCTCAGCAGGAGGTGTGGGTAATTGTGATTTGATCGTGGCAAGCAAGAAAGGATTCCATGAATTCAATGTCTCTTCGGCAAACCCAGTCACAGCCGGCTTGTGGTCTTCCATGATCATTTCGAGTGTATCAAAGCTTGACCGGAAGACGGAAATGGCCAGCGCTCTCAATGTCGGCTTCCTCGACTCGTTCGCAGCGACATCGTAGACAGTGCGGATGAGATCCCGTGCGACTTTAAAGAATTGGTCTTCGTTGAGGCAGTCATCAACCAGGTCCTGAAGTACTTTGAGAGCGCCATGAAGCTGACCATCCGTGGCTTGTGGGATCAAACGAAGGAGGTCTGGTAGGAGGTCTGGCCAGTCCTCTGGAAAGTCAGCAGTGGCTATCTTGCTGACGACCAAGCTGGCTGCACTCTTGATCTTTCTTTCCTGGACATCACTGGTAGCGATCTCGAAGAGTTGATGTCTGAGCTTCGCCTTGTTCTCATCGCTGACCCTGACATGGCCTTCAAAATCGTCGAGGTTAGGAGACCAGCTGGTTTCGACAAACTTCTTCAGTACCAGTAGAGCAGATTGTTGGATGTTGACAGGTACTGTATCGTGACTGGCGAGAGCGACAAGTCCAATGGGAAATTGATCGTGTTGGTACAGATGCTTGAGTTGTAGTTCGGCCTGCTTTCGAGGAGTCTCCTGAGCCGATTGCGTTTCCGCCAGGAGTTGCGCTAGTTGCTGCTCCATGGCGTTCGTGCGTCAGGGCCGCGCCCGGCGAATGCGTGTGATTTGGTGCAGCTACAGATGTGTATAGCTTCTTGACCTTGAGAGAGAGGCAGCCGTCTTTGGCGGAGAGTGTCTTTTGTGCGGTGGAGCTGTCATTCGTTTTTCTTAAAGTCAGGTCAGCCTGCCACCTCAACGACAGGACACGTTTGACACTCCAGCTTTACGATTAACGGATTCTGGCAGCATCAAAACTTGGTCAGGTGTGATTCGAAGAGTGTTTGCTGCTTTTGTCGCCGTCTTTGCCGTGTGTTGATCATCGAGGGCGATTTCTTGCCAAGACTCCGCCCCGCAACGCGTGCAGAGGACGGCATGCTCACGTGTCGCTCATAGTTCGCGTAAATTGATTTGTCCCATCACTCGTCTACAGGATGAGTTGACAAACTACTCGTCATGGCCGACGAGGTCACCTATCACCACCTTGTCACCGCATTCACGACATTTCTCACCGTCTCCGTCCATACGATCCTCTTCGAACGAGCCATCTACCCCACCACCTCCTTCATCACCGCCCGCAAGTATAATTACCCAGTCCGTCAGAATCGACACCCCCGAGTATGCAAATGGATCACAGACGCTGTCTCTGCGGTCGAGACTGAGCTGTTGAAGTGCTCTGTGGATCGCGTTGCCGTGGTCATCTACGATGGTCAAGATCGTCCGCTTGAAAGATTCATGTTCGACGTCTCCCGCTTCCCTGTGGTGCCAACATCCGAACAGAACACACCACTGGAGCGACGTGATGAGAAAGGAGACAAGCTTGCGGTACTACCTGCAGGAGATCTGGAGGAGCAATTTCGGGCGACCATGAGCAGACTCAGTGGCTGTGGGACGAGGTTGAGAAAGATCCCGGATGGCTGCACGTTCACGATCGCTGTGGAGCTGAAAGATGACAAGGAACCGCCGATTGGACATCCACAAGCATGGATACCCGCTCAACCACAACTCCAGAAGACCACTAGGAGAGATGGAGACAAAGGGCATGACTCTACGGGTGAAGAGCTGGGTGGGCAAAAGGTCATTCCCGTCAGAAGCATTAGTGCCGGCGACATGTTACTCGAAGTATGGATGGAGGAAGGCAAAGCCAAGTTTGAAGAGAGGAGGCACAGCGATGGGAGCACAGATTCGGGCTGAACAAGAAACACGAGCTTTGCATTAAGTCGACTACACATCACGATCGAAGCTGGGCTCACCCAACTTTTCTCGCCATTGCCGGCCCTTGAGCATCAGAGCGACGATGCCGGCATACAACACAGCTCCGATGATGGCCATGACAGCCCACGCGATTCCGTACGTCGTCTCTTCCGCGAATGGGGTCATGTAGAAGCCCAATGTGAAGGAGAAGATCTGGCGGCCAAAGTTAAGGAGCGTGGAGATCTCGGCAGATTGGGGCTTATAGCACTGGCAGGGTCAGTAAGAGCCCCTTCAAACAGACAATCATGCTTACGTCAGTGATATAGGCGTAAATGTTGGTCGTCACAATTTGCAAGCCAAAAGCCGCAATTGAGATACCCATGATCGGTCCCATCCAGTGCGTTCTGAACTGGAAGCATGCACCTTCGATGATGACACCGATGGGTATGAGGATGGCTCCGGGGATTGTCGCGAAAAGTCTAGTCTCGGCTTTCTGGTCACCGTCATGGGCTTTGGCATAGAGATAGACCAGTCGGTCTGAGACAGGTCCAGCAAGCAACTCTCCGACAAGCGTACCGACAAAGGTAGATACACCGATAGCCAATCCAACTCCAACTGTATCCTGCCATTTGTCAGCTCATCCTTCTCTTCCGTCTAGCAACCCAGACTTACAAAATGGTAGATACCACCAAAGGCTGCAGCTCCAGTGACCGCAAAGAGCACACTGCCCAGACCAAAGTGTATGCTGTAGTACAAGGTAGGGAACAGCACCGAAGGATATCTCAGCATGACAAAGACATGGGTAAAATCCCACAGCTTCAACCCTCTTCCTCCCGTGTTGGCTCTGAAGGTTAGATTCTTGAACCAGTCGACTTTCCCATGACCAACATGATCCCCTCTTCTCCTGTACAGCGTCTCCGGCAGCGCAACAGCCATGACCACAAGCTGCGCCCCTAGAATAATCGCCGGTATCCAGAAGCAAGCCCTGACACCAATCTCCCTCGCAATCGGCCCCCCGATCATAGCAGCCACATGCGCCCCATTGGTCACAAAAACAGTGTACACCCCCATCATCCTGCCCCTCTCATGCAAAAAGTACAAATCCGCCACCACCGCCGCCCCAACACCCATCCCCGCACTCGTCCCCACTCCCACAAAGAACCTCGCCACCAAAATCCCGGACCACGTCTTCGCCACGGCAGAAGCAGCATGACTCGCCACCCCCACCGCCGTGACGGCCAAAAACACTGGTCGGCGCCCATACACGTTCGCCAAGGGGGAGAGGAACAACGGCGTCAGTCCCGCCCCAAGGATAGCGACGTTGGTCACATAGCTTGCTGTCGGAATGGCAATGTCGAAGCTGCGCGCGAGAGGGGCAAAGGCGCTGTTGATGACGGCTTGGGTGAAGGGGCCGAGGAAGGCGAGGTAGGAGACGTTGAAGAGGATCCAGAGTTTGAGAAGGGGGGGCCAGTTGAGGGGGTCAGAGGGGGAGGCTGGACCGGAAGTCAGTGAGGTGGGTGGGAGGAGGGGGAGGAGAGGACATACATGATGGCTGTGGCCGGAGGGGAAACCCGTGAGGGTCGAGGCGCAGAGAGGGGGGTTTCTCGGATTCTTCCACGTGGGAGGTGGAGGCCTTGGAGGGGACTTGGATTTCCGAGTCGGTGGAGACCATGGCGACGAGGAGGGTGAAGATGGGATAGGAAAATGATGCGGAGATGTGGGTAATGTAGCAATCGTGCAGGAGGGAGATCTACTTGCCGATGACCTACCCGATAACATGCGGCAGGGATGGTTAGCTCAATCACATTCCTCCAAAACACGGGTGAGTTTGCCATTCTGCCGTCGAGGGACGAAACTCCTCGTGGTGACCACGCGATGTCCCCAACTGATCTACACCCGGTCGCAAGCCATGCACGGGACGATCTGGAGCGGGATTGGGTCTGGGGAGAGGAAGGAAGCGGAGAAATACAAAAATGCGGAGAAGACGACGTTGGGAAAAACGGGTCTGTCGGCACACGGCACCACGGCAATCACGCACAAGCAAGGACAAGCATTCTTGTCGTGAAGTCGACTTGCCGTCCTGCAACTAAAAAGACCGTGGCGTGAGGCTTGCAGGTACTCTTTTTGACTTTGGAGGCTGCAGAAAGACTAAAAAGGAGGCTGCATTGCATTGCGTCTGCTTAAGCGATGCAGAGACGCGACTAGTCGAAGGCGGGGCCTCTCAACAAATGGCGGCTGTCGTGTGGCAGTGCGCAGGATCGCCCAGATAATTCTGCCAAAGCTTGTTTCAACGACATGCCTAATGTCTGATTGCTACTTGTGTAAGATGCCGTTGGAACCATGCCCTGCCATCTCCTCCCGTCTCAGAAGCGTGTGTCCTGCTCTTGTAATATCTGCTGGCGTATGATGCATAAGCGATGGTAGTGTGCCTCCTCGCCAAGGTCCGGCACAAGAGAAGCTGTCAAGCCTGCGATGCGCCTATCCACCAATCTCACCGCAGTCACTCGTCGTCTGGCTCTCTTCCGCTGCTGATTAGATACCACTGACTCATTGGCTGCTGACACTTGCCAGCCTTGCACGAGCTGTACTCTGGGCCCATTACCAACTTCTCAAACCTTGCCACACGACCCATGGTGATCATGCTGAGATCATCGAGCTCCTCGGTGGTCTCGGCGTGACGGAGGATGGACCATCTCATTGGCTCGGCAGCATACACATAAAAGCGGGTCAGACCATCCAGGTCGGCGAACGGCTCGACAATACGTTCGTAGGCCTCTTCGATCAGCTCGGCTTCCTCCAAAGACAGGTGTTCCCTGCGTACGCTTTCTGCTGAGTCGGGGGTAGCATCAGCCATGTGCAGGCCAATGGTGAGTTTAGGGACTCGAAGTTTCTTGTTGATGAATCTGATGGTCTTCAACCAATCATCGTGGACGGGATGTGACTCTGGAAAAAACAAGTCAGGCATAGCCTTGAAGACCGGAAAGACGATCTCAATGTGGCGAACATGTGGCAAAGCAGCCTTTGGCATGAAGCTGCGCAAGAAAGTGGATACTGGATGGCGCTTGCCGATACTGTTTCGCTTGGGAATGCCGGGTGGACTGTTTGGCAGAGCAACGAACTTGTTGGACTTGTAGAAGATCTCCTGAGAGTCTGCCAGGAACTCCTTGGAAGTCAACATCAATGCAGTTGGTGGAGACCAACACTTGCAGAACACGTGGTATGCAGAGTGGTAGCGGCTGCAGAAGCATCCGTCGTCCGTGCCAGGCGAACAATCATGAAGGAAGAGCGAAGGATGATATGTATCGGAGTAGATCGCACCACGCTGACCGTACATGCCTGAGTAGATGAGGTGGAACTTGGCTGATGGTGACCAATTGACTTCGTTCATGGGCGTGACTAGGTCGGTGTACTCCAGAACAAGAAGCTTGATCTCGCGCGGCAGGTCTGCCCACTTGAAGGGTGACAGCCTAGATCTGTCAATCTTGTCCATGCAACGCATCGCAATCGACTTGGCCAGGGTGGTAATGCGTTCGTCCTTGGTGGCGCTGAGCCTTATAGCGCAGTCCTTGAGGGCGGGCAGCGTTAGCAGGGGAGTGGCGAACTTGACGGCCAGACGGTAATCAAGTACGTCGCAGATGAAGCTTAGATCAAGCTGACCAGGAGTCGCAGATGTCGCAAGCTTGTCGACCACATCGAGCCAGTGATCCAGCAGTATCTCTGTGCCGACATCGTCTTTGGTCAGTGGTGCTGGATGGTGGCCGTCCTTGACACAGAGCTGATCGACAGATGGGCGGCAGCACTCATCGCTGGCAGCACCAAAACTCTCGCAAGATGCCAGATGTATGGCGACGACAAGGTGACGCAAATGAGACATGGCGGATGGACTGAGCTGAAGGAGCTGTGTGGGATCACCACTGAGACGAAACCAATAGTTGCTGTACATGTATTCGGTGATGTCGTCGTGGAATGTACGGCAGGTGAGTAGAAGGCTGTGGGCGACCTTCATTGAGTCGGAAGTGTAAACGTGAGCTGCAACTGCTTCGGCCAAGTCGCTGCTGGTGTCCGACTGGCTGGTGTCCGACTCACTGCTGTCGCCACTGTTGTCCATGTCGTCGTTGGAATGCGGCTCAGAGATCTCGTCGTCGTCGTCGTGGGAGCTGACGAGGGAAGTGTCGCTCTTCTTATTAGGACTGCAAGCATCGGTGGGTGTCTTGTGTTGTACTCCCTGGAAGCTAACGCAACTGAATCTGGGCAGGCCACTCAAATGATAGATCTTCATTCGGAGTGCCTCGGGAAGCGAAAGCAATGGTGGTATGTGTTGGCATGTCGTCCCTGCGAGGAACTCGCAGATCTTTGGTTGCGCCATGGACGATGTCAGGTTTGACTGGTAACGTGTGGTCAGCGACAGATCGAAATCAGTAATCGGTCATCATACCACGTGATCCTAACCAACCGGACTGGACGAACCTATGAACGACTGCTAGAATTTTCTGACTTGAAATCTGGAAAACTTGCTGTCAGCAATAGTCGAAGCCAAAGAAGGGCAGCTCAGGCAGCAACGACCGCCACAACGCGACCATTTTCTCAAGCGACAAACGCGCAACGCGACCAGCAAACAAGATTTCGCCTACCGGGACATGTGACATCTGAATCACATTCTGGGACTAAAACACCCATTCTATTTCCAGATCACTTCCTTGTCAAATACTTCGACTCTCACATCCTCACTATCCTTTGTGAAAGGCATGATTCAGCAGCCCACTATCAGTCATGCCTGACAAGCAGGCAAGAGTGTGCACTTGGCTTCCTGGTGCTCGCTGCAAACATCGATCATTTCTGGACTTCCCAGGGAATGTCCGGAACAAGATATACCGATACGTCGGTTTCACACGCTACGATTACATCCAATACGACGATGTCCGAGAGTCTGAAGCCGCCATCGAGGAGCCGAAGCAAGGTGAGCAGCAAGATCGGTCTGGACATGACGATCAAGAGGCCGACAATGAGGAGAGCGAATACGACAGCGAAGAAGAAAGTGAATACGACAGCGATGAAGATCCAGCAGATGTCGAAGATCGTAAGCTTGCGCGACTACTGGAAGACCCAGAAGTCGAAGGCTCGGTGTTCGGAAAGATCAGCCTCATGCTCTGCTGCAAGTCCATGTACCACGAGATTCTGGCCATCACCTACCCGCAATACCGCTTCCGCATATCCCACTCGCCAGCAGTCCTTCGACGAATGACAGCTGACTCCACGGCGCTGCTCACCTCGCTCGAAGTTGACCTACATGTGGCAGATGGAAACCAGGTCCCAGACCATCCAGGCCCTGACAGCGTTGTCAAGCATGTCGGGCCTGTGGTGCCTCAGCTGCAGATCGCAACTCCGCGTACTTCTTCTCTGTTGATGGGTTGGCTCGAGGCACTGGATCATCTCGCCAGACACATCACACCGGGTGTGCTGCGACTATCGCTGATCTGCGATGTCGACAGCTTCGCATTGGCGTCAGCATTCGTCTCTCCTCTCTTGACACTACCACGTCTTAGGCAATGCTCATTGAGGTTGAGTGCACATCCAGATCCACTGATCAAACAGCTTGTTCGTCGAACCTCTCAGACATGTACCGGTACATTCAAACCGGATACGCCTTCGTTCCGATACATGGATCTTCCTCGAGAGCTAAGATTACTCACCATGAGCTTTACCGATCTAATATCACCTCTGCAAGAGATTCACTGGAATCCACAAGAAGGCTACCATCTTCAATGGTCCGAACGGTACGGTACCCATTTTGGCGACAACTATGCCACCTTCGACCGCGAAGGCGCCGATCTACATGACTGCTGGACCAGTACTGAGGAGAGATGCTTCTGTGCTCGATATCATGCAGCATATTGCGACGAATGCAAATGCTGGATGCCTCCGACGCCGCTCTTCCTCGTCTCCAAAGACGTTCGACTGGATGCCGTGGAGACTTTCTTCAGGAACAACCGCTTCTGCATATTACCGTCCTTGCCATCAGATTGCCATGTTGGGTGTAGACCCGTGGAAGATCTGGCGCAGCCTCTACCCGTCCGTACGTTTCTACGATCGACCGTTCCCACTCTCGGCCTGCCTCATTTGCGCTCTATCGAGTTGGTCCTCAGTCCTGTGAGAATGCACAATCCGCTATACGCACAGTTACCAGAATTCTACGACAAAATAAGCGCGGAGGTCACTTTCATGAAAAAGCACCTGCACCTTGGCCGCCTCACATTGGTGGTGCATATGGCGGATCTATGCCACCACAGTACCGTAATCCCCTACAGAGCCGGCGTACCGGACAAGGTCTTGAGAAGAGTTGGGAGGATGTACGAGAACATCGGCAAGCGTCTCTCCAAACTGTCAGGCCTGAAGTGCTTCTACGCTTTCCTTGCCGAGCCTCTGCGATGGAGTATCGAGGCAGAAGCAAATACCGAGGACGCCGAAGACCTCATCAGCGATCTCAAATCGACGAGAGAGATCGACATGGAAACTCTGGTCATGGGTGATGCCTACGCCGCCGTGAATGAAGGGAAGATGGAATACATCCAGTCGGCATGGTTCGTGAAGAATGAGGGATGGGACGAGTTGTATGCATGAGTGAGGAGAAGGGAGCTTTTAGCCGACATTCTGTAATCAGCAATGCCACAGGGCCCAAGAGAGAAGCGACTGGGCTACGGCTCGCGGAGGAAGCAGGGTTTCAAGCATGATAATCAGCATTTCTTAATGCTCGTGTGGTTGACATAGCTTTGAGTATCTCGTATAGAATCCGATGGCTCCCGCATACTGCGTGCCGTTCCTTTGAGCCTCCGCTATACCACAAGATCACTACCATAGTGCAGTGGTGATGTAGATTCTGATTATTGATGACCGAGCTATTGTACTGGAAAGTTTGCCGGCTTGGTGGGAGCAAACAGATCTTCCAGTGCCACCTTCTTATCGATCAGACCTTGCTCAAACAGGTACAACACCAAGGCCTCCAGCGTCTTCCTGTTCGGCTCAATGCCATACGGCCAGCAGTCACCTCCAAATGTCTCCTTGATATCATCCAACGCCTCAGGCAACCACGGCAGCATATACCTCAACGCACTCGTGCTCTCCATCCTCTTCCTGGCCAACTCCTTGCTCTTCTCAAACGCCTCGAACAAACTCGTGGCGATCCAGGTATTCTTCTCCCACACCTCCCTCCTGATCGCAACCAGGTGCATGATTGGAAATATCCCCGTCCGCTTGTAGAACGCCTTCTCCTCCTTCTTGAACTCAGGCCAGAGTCTCCGCACATTCCCCTGCCCCAGACACGCCGGCGGATCCGCCCCAATCGTGGCATCCACATCCCCGTCCCTCAGCAGATCACTCAACGACCTCCCCGTGTCCGTGTTCTTCTCGATCCTCACCCCAGCAGGCGGCGGCAGACTCCCGGGCTTGCCATGCGAACCAGGTCCCTCCATCTTGCCCTCCACCCACGTCACGCCGGACAGATCCACCCCGTAATCATGCGCTAGTATCCCGCGCTGCCACACCGCGGCCGTCATGGTGTAGTGCTGCACCCCGATGCGCTTCCCCTCGAGATCTTTCGGCGACTTGACCCTGTCCGAGTTGACGGCGATGAAGCTGTGGCGGAACGCGCGCGAGGGGAACACGGGGAGGGCGATGAAGCGGCGGTCTCCTGAGGCGTGGAGGGTAATGTACTCGCTTGTGGAGAGCTCGGCGAGGTCGAAGTCGGAGGTGGTGATGAAGCGGTCGAAGACGTCGCGGGGGTGGTCGATGGGGAGGAAGCGCAGGGCGATGCCGCTGGGGCGAGTCTCGGAGTGGAGGAGGGAGAGGAAGCGGTCGTAGGGGGCGGAGGCGAAGGTGAGGGGGAGGAGGTCGGACATGGTGGGTGGTGGGCTGGTGGAGGGAGGTGGGAGAGACTTTGCCTTGTTGTGAGCATACCTTGTCTTTCAATACAGCTGTTCTTGCTTCGTTCAAGGTAAAGGAACGTAGCTGCCGGGCGTAATTGCCAGCGCCATGCTGTGGGATTTGGTTGGAGGGGTTGCACGGGTGGTTGTGCCGATCACGGGTGTAGATCTTGCGAGCTGCGAGCAGGAGTTCATGATCGTCTTGGAGAAGCTTGGGGAAAGCTTGGAGAAGTAAGAGTTGAGGATGAGTTGGTCGCCAACATCATAGTGCTGCTGTTTCGATAGATGTTGGAAGTCATGAGGCCCGACAAATGGTGTAAAGGGCGAAGAGCATGTCGGAATCCACACGCAGGAGTCGTGGCTCAATATACCGATGAAATCTGGTTCAAGCTAGAGCTCAGCTTCCACACATTCAGCCACGGTAGTTTGTCGACCATGTTGATGTGACCGGACTGGTATAGGTGTTGGTCGACTAAGAGAGTGGCAAATTGCGAGGACGAGGGGCGGTGCGGAGTTGGGAACTCCGATCCCGCATTTGGTCACCGCGCGCCCTATGTACGATGTGATCAAGTGGGAAGATATTTATTCCATCTTCAGTGGAGAAGGTTAGTATCAGATACTAGAGCACGATTGGCCTTGCGTGGTTGAAAAGCAAGCTTGATCCCGTTGATCAAAGAACTACCACAGCCATGTCCGCCGACCTCTTCCTGACGAACCCAACTCCTGACGAGATCAAAGAACAACTCACCCACAACTCTCTGGAATGGCGAGGTCCTTTGAGCACCGAAGCCTACTTCCGGCGTGAAGACGTCCTCGCCAACCAGGATCTCACCCGTTCTGGTGGCCTCACATCCTGGATCTTGGCTCGAAATTTGCCTGACGGATCACGGCAAGCAGTCTGTTCATGCGAGACCATCCGCAAACGAGCATTCTTGGCGCTTGCCTCTACCGGAAAGGTACAGGATGTGACTTGCTACGGTGTTGCGAGCGTCTTTACCATTCCCGAGCATAGAGGCAAAGGTTATGCGAGCACCATGTTCAGCCAGCTGGAGAAGTGGATGGATGAAGAAGGGAGAGGTAGAGGGGGTTTCAGCGTTCTGTATAGCGACATTGGAAAGAAGTTCTACGCCAAACATCGTTGGACGCCGAAACAAAGTGCTCATGTCCGGCTTCTGGTAGGCGGATCAGACGAGGGGCAGGCGGATGGGGTGCAGTGGCTGAGGAAGAATGATCTGCCAGCATTATGCGAAAGGGATGAGGCCATGGTCAAATCTAGACTGGAACGACTAGCCAGCCAGGGAAAGAATGCTGTTGCCATATGTCCGGATCTGGAGACTCTGCTGTGGCAACAGGCGCGGGAGGGCTTCTTGAGCAACGAGTTGTATGGGAACACCCCAGAGATTCAGGGCGCTCTAGTGAAGACTGGCAGCGGCAAGGATGTCTGGTGCTATTGGACTAGATGGTGGTACAACGCGGACCTCAAACGTACCAGAGGCAACACGATGCACATACTGCGACTCGTCGTCGATGAACCAGAGTATGACGACACCGCTGCGTCTGACAGAGGTGTCGAGGAGGTACAAGGAGGGGAGACGGTCAAGGCTGTGGCAGCTTTGTTAAAGGCTGCTCTACTGCAGGCGAAGGAGTCAAATATGGAGGATGTGCAGGTCTGGAACCCCAGCTCGACAACGCTCGCCGCAGCTCGACTACTGGAGGACAAAGCGGAGGTAGTGCATCGTGAGAAGGATAGTATTGCCAGTTTCAGATGGTGTGATGACAGGCTCAGAGACATTGGAGACTCGATCGTCTGGACAGCAGTGGAAAAGTACTCGTGGTGCTAGCGTGGACATGGAACCAATTCTACACAGTGTGGGTAGAAGACTCCCTACCACTTTCGAGATCTTGACTCGTCGAAACTACCACCTTGCCGCTCCTTCTCTACCCTGGCATCAAAGTCGTTCTGTGCTTCTGTCTGGGCAAGCTGTCGGTCTTCATCCCTTCGTGAGAAAGCGAAACTGTCTCCGACGGTCGATCCCTGTTGCTGTTCACGTTGTGTTCCATCTGCGCCCTTGGTTGCTGCTTCTCGGCGCAACCGCTCCCAGACACCTCCTGTCTGAACTGCCGAGTCTCGCCTCTCCGGACCAGGTCGTGGTGACTGCCGTCGTTGTGGTGGTTGTTGTTGCGGAGCTGGCCGAGAGTCTCTGTCCGCCATTCTTGATTCGTATTGCTGTTTGCGCTCATTCTGCTGCATTTGGCTGTCCGACAAAAGCCCAGTATCGCCATCGCCGGGAGCCAGATCATCCATGAAGGCACCTCCGGTTGGCGACATATCATCGTCTTGAGTAGCTGTGGATCTAGGTCGAGAGGCGGCTTGTCGATTCTGGCGGGCTCTTTCCCATACCGTCCCTGCTCTTGCTGCCTGACTATCCATTCGTCCTTCAGTCGATTCCACCGGACCTCGTTGTGTGGGGATTGGAGGTGGCATACCTCCTTGCCGCTGCTGCAACTTGGTTTTGAGAGCTTCTCGAAAATCCTTGAGTCTCGGGTCTGTCACAGTGCCAGCAACATCGGTCGTCGAAGCCACCGAACCCCAGAAGAATATGCCTAGAAACATGGCAAACCCCGCGTATGTGGAGAACCTCAGACCGTGCCATGCTGCTCTTGCTTGTGATCCCCTTAAGAATGAGAACTTGTTGGGATCAAACCACTCTTTTCCGCCCGGGTTGTAGAAAGGGAATTTGAACGTCTCACGTCCGCTGTACGTCCAGAGTGCACCCGCAACAAGACCAGTGGGATATGCGTAGGATGCAATAGTTACTGACTTGGCGAACTTGAAGGACAGAGCATCCACTTCTTCCTGACGGAATGGTCTTCCAAGTATGGCACGCGACTCTGCTAAGCTCTTCTTGAGGAGGTCTATTCTTCCCGGTGTGTCCCATCCGGTAGCGCCGAAGGCGCCGATCGGTTTTGGTAAGCCTCCAAGATTTATGCGCCATTGCTCTTCAGTCTGGCCTGTGGCATCTTGCTGATCGTTCGAGTCGAATGTGTAGTCAGCTGGAGGGGAATCGGAGAAGCCACTGTCGGAGGAGGGCGCTACCGCCTCCTGAAGGACCATGTTGTCGGTGTAGTTCGATATCGTCCTATATCTACACCATCGTGTAAGCAATGAGTAGATGCCTGAGCAGTCTGAGTGGAGAGATGCGTGGAGGAGCAATCAGTGTTGTCAAAAAAATAGTAATTACTATTTTGCGGGGCTAAAGTGGAAATAGTAATTACTATCGGACCGTAATAGTTTCGTGTGATTTTATTCTTTTTACGTGACTTTTCGCGTTTAATAAACTTATATTATAAATTTTTTAATATTAGCTAGTAGTAAAAAAAATCAAGAATATACTTATATATATTTTTAAGTTAGTAACTTTACCTAATCTTTATAAAAAGCTATTTACTTAAATTTTATACTTAATATAGGTATATTAATTATAAAAATTGAATAATTATATAAAAGTGTTATATTTATACTATATATAAGAAGAAGACACGTTTATCTCTAAGATAGCTTAAGATAACTCGAAATAACACGAAAGTAACACGGAGCTAAAGCCGTTCTTGGCGATAGTAATAATAGTAAATCCTTCAGGTCACGTGTTACTATTACTATTATTACTATTACTGACAACACTGGGAGCAATCTTGTCTACCTCATCAAGGACTTGGAGAGCTCGAACCGAGGTCGACGATGAGGTCATCCTTGGCGGGGTCGTTGAACCTCATAGTTCGGTCAGACATGTCTCTCTTCCTCCAGACTCAAGCCTCATGCGCGGTCGTCGTTCTTCTTTTCCCATTGATCACTGCTACTACAGACTCCTCGATGATCAAGTATTTGATGATGATGAGGTTGGCTGTCTTTTCCACGTCTGACGAATCTTCTTGATCTCTCCTTCGCTCGCAGCACACCATTTTGCTGTGACTGCCTCCGCAGGACGTACATCTTGTGCTCATACCAAAGTGCCTGGTATGTTCGCGGCCACGGACATGCGATAGGGGAGGAGATGGAATGGGGTCAATGCTATTCCAGCAGTGACGAAGAAGTGGAGCAGAGCAAAGACCACACTTTATAAGATGACTCCCTCTCTGGAACCATTAGATCACGCTGAGCATAGGTCTGCCTGTGATCTAGCAACGATCTGGTATTGATAGCAGTACTGCAGGACTGCAGTCAAATATCAGTCCGGAACATGACCTCCTGGAAAAATAAAGGCATCGGAAGGCAGTCTGGCAATGTGTGTACGTTGAGTTCATTGATCTTGACTTCGGCCACTTCGCTTGCACTGCTTCGCCAACCGGTCCCATCTGGCTGCGTTCAGACCGCCACTGTCCGATACTCTTCGTTCTTGTCTGGTTCCCAGTAGCCGACATAGCCGTCTTTGCCAGTCAAGTAGGTGCCCTCTGCTTGTTCTTCTGCCGACGCCCGGAATACCGCGTGCTTCTTGTTGGTCCACTCTAGACCTTTCCAAACATGGCCTTCTTCGTCCTCAAATTCGGCATCCATCTCCGGCCTTAACAGGTACACGATTGAGTACTTGTGCCTACCGTGTTCATCCTTGTGGGGAATGATGCGGTGCAAGGCCGAAGCAAGAACTCCACGCGAGATGAAACGGAGGGAATCTCCTACGTTGACGACCGCATGACCCGGCTTGGGGGCAATATAATACCATTCATCGTCATTGGGTTTCTGGACTTGGAGGCCAGCCACTTCCGTGAATACAATCGAGAGACTGCCAGCATCAGTATGGGCAATCTGGCCGACCCTGTCCGGCTCCTGCTCAGCTAGGGTATACTTGAGCAGCCCAAGAGCGGTTGGGCAGATTTCGCCCTCGCGATGGTAGTGCTGGTAAGCTTGATCATCTTTGAGACCCAACGCTTCGGACAGGCGTGTGAGAATGATGTTGCTCATCTTTCGGAAATCTGCCATGGCCTTCTTCAGGGGATCGAGCCGCTCAGCAATCTCTGCTGGGCCAGGGAATCCCGATGCATCTCTGATCTTGGACATCGGGTGCTCGAAAAGCTGCACGAGATCAGTCAACGCATTTCTCGCTCCAGCGGGCTGCAGACCATCGTGCCCTCGAACCCATCTTTGACACCCTCGATCGGGCCATTACCATGTCCCGCTGGTTTGTACCTGGCATGTCAACTCTTTCCTTCATATGGTAGATGGTTCGTGGTGTAGACATCACCTACCCGAAGACCAAGTTCTCGTCATGGTCTCTGTCAACCAGCCAAGCCGACTTCTCCTCTTGTGGGAGATCATAGAACTTGATCGACAGATCATACATCTGCTGTACATCTTCCAAGACAGCCTCGGGGTCCACACCTCGACAGTCCAGGTAGAAGAAGCCGAGGTCCGTGCAGGCTTTCAGCAGAGTTTGGGTTGTTGCTTGTTTCCCATCGATCAAATCTTGCAGCGACACGCTGAGAAGCTCGGCATCCTTTCTGTCATCCATCATGGCCGGAGATTCGGTATCCAGGAAAATTCAGAGTGATTGAACAAACAAGCCTCGAGGTGTAACCAGTGTCAAATGGCCATAGCACACTGCACGCGATGACTCGCAACATCATCTCTCGCTTTCAGAGCGCAACCCGACCCAGTCACGGACTCTTACCAAATCCGGCAATGCTCCGAATGCCTCTTCTCCAAGTTCGGACTGGATTTTCTTGAACTCGAACAGAAGATCATCGCGACGTGCGAAATCGCTCACAGGTCGGCTCGCCACTGGGCTGCGGGAAGTCTGTTTCTGCCACAGTCTACAAAACTTGGCTGTGAAAGTGGCCTGGGAAAGTCATCCCTGGTGATGTGGACTTCATCGTAATGAGCTTCTCTTACCAGTGCTGGTGAATCAGTCATTCATTCGTGCAGGCGACTACTGGACTCCCTCAATCAATTCAATGTCATCATTGTCGTCTTCATGAAACACCAGAGCCCTGACTTCTATGCTCTGCCGCGGCGCTCGATCAGCCATCTCCGGGTCATTGAAAGCTGCGTGCGGCACTCTCCTCGCCCGACCGTCGGCTTTGCTATCGTAGCACTTGATCATCATCACCTCCTCCGGAGTCTGTGCAAATTTGTAGTACCATTCATGTTTGGAATTCGGCCTGATCGTACATGGTTCGCCGATCCAGTCAGGGTAAATCAGCTTTACTGGTAGGATGTCCTTCTCGGGGACAGAGTGGGAATTGCACACAGCCAGTGGGTCTCGGTAGATGGTGTTGATGGGTCGCCAGACATTGATGACCTGGTAGCGGCAGCGCAGAAGTTGCTCTGCCTCGTCTCCCATGTGGCGGCGTATCTGATTCACGGTGCCACGTCCGGACTGGTCGATGTGGGCTCGCTTCACTGGACGTCGTTCATCATCAGGATCCTGAGCTTCTGGCTTTGGACGACGGATGGTGTGGTCGAAGATGTGCACTTTGGAAGCGCCCGTTCTGCTAGCCATTAGTTGGGGTTTGCCATTCAAGCTTCAAACAGGGTACCGACAATTGGAAAAGAAGTTCCTCGACCTCTGGATAATAGACCTTCTTGATCTCCTCATCGTCCATGAAGCTAATCATGGTGGTACGATGATCAAGCATTTGGAAGCCATGACTGTCCAACGTGAAGTCTGCCCTTCTGTGCGAGATGTCATGGATCACAGTCGGGAACTCGATTTGAGGTTGATTGAATGTACTCCGCTTGCCGGCCAGACTGGGAGCATGCTCAGTGCCGTCACCAGGATCCTTGTAGTAGTTGATTGTTGTGTGGACGTCCCGCCCGATGCCGAGCTGGGGAGCTGGAACGATTGATTCGACCTGTACAGTCGTTGAGGTAGACATGCTCTTTCTGCCAGGGAGATCCTGGTGAGACAATCTCCAAGGGCCATTCAGATCTACCTCTTGAGGTTCCTGGTATCACAATACCACCGGGCCATTGCCCGATTGGGAAGGTTCCGCAACAGCCAGGTCACTTTGGCAGTCCACGACCACGCACGCGTCAAGACCAAGACTTCATTCATGCACGGAAATCAGTGAGTGCTTGTTGAGCTCTTGTCAGTCGTAAGTTCTCTGATCCCAACCACTCTGCTTTCAGCTCTGCCAGCGGCTCTTCAACTTCCGTCCAAGTGTCGCCCAATGTCAATATCGTCCTGCCATTCCATCTGCCAGGCTTGACCAACGAGTCGTCATCCTTGCCGTATAATTCGACAGGTCTACTCTGCTGAGCCGTCGCGGAAAAGTAAACTGCCCACCCGACGTGGTCTGCGTCACTGACTGGTAAGCCTGCTTCCATAATTGGCGCAGCGAGTTGCTTCGGCAGCTGATTAGTGATGGTGGCTGCGGGAGCTACAGCATTGATGGTGACGTTGTCTCTAGTGGTCACCGACCTCAGCACCCGTACGAGCCCAAGCATCTGGTGAACTGAATTAGCAGAGTGAATGTTATGGCACACAATCGACCTACCGCAGCTTTGCACGAGCTGTAGAGTGGTAATGAATGCTCTGGCGCTAGACCCGTGGCACTGGCAACGACGACGATGGTGCCGCCTCCGTTCTGCTTCCTCATTCGAGAGAGTGCGAGCTTGCAGAAGTTGATGTTCCCCTTCAGATTGGTGTCGAAGACATCTTGCGGCGGTAGCGCAAGCTTGCCTTGTTCGTCGAAAGTGTCGTCAAAGTAGTTGACGTATTCACTTACTCCCCCGTTGGCAATAGCAAAGTCAACGTTCGGTGCATGATCGAACGCTTCGACAAGATCTTTCCAGCTTGATTGGTCACATCGGATGTACTGAATCCCAGGATTTGATGGGGCCGGGGGAGGTCTGATATCCAAGTTGAGGACTTTTGCACCTTTTCCTGCAAAGATCTCGGCTGTGGCAAGACCTATTCCCGAACTCGCACCTACTGAGGTTGAATACACCATTCTGCTTCGTAAACCGACAGATCATACCTGTGATGAGGACCGTCTTGCCTTCAAGCGATGGTCCGTCCTTTGTCACCTGAATGGTCGTCATCTTAGGATTGATGAGCACTGTTGGAGACCCTAGGGGAACACACTCCATGTTCAATTCTAAATCGAGGAGCGAAATCCCTACTGCGGAGTCCTGCCTGTTTCAGAACGCCCGGGATGGTTAGGGTCTCTGGCGAAACCGCACTGGTAGATCAGGCTTGAGCCAATTGACATGCATACGGCATGCAGACTCCCATTCCTGCTGCGGATTGACCAATTCAATGTCAAATTCGAAGAGTATGGTCGCAAGGATGAGATTGGCCTCGACCAAGGCAAAGCTGCAATTGTCAATGTAATGTCCTTGAGTCCCCAGAAGATATGCTACTGACTTGCGGCCAAGGCAGCCTCGTGGTCCAAGGGAGAATGGTTGACTAGCTTCCCGCACATCTTCGCTGTTGCTGTCAAGCCAGCGATCCGGTACAAAGCAGTATGGATCCTTGAAGTGGGTCACGTCGTGTGTGACAGTCCATGCAGAAGTATAGACTTCCGTCTGCAAGTTGTCAGCTAGCTCAGACAGTTTCCTCGCTCAACACTGACACCTTCCGGAACCCAAATGTCGTCAATCCGCTTCCCAGGAGATAGACGGGGAAAGCCCTGCGAACCAGGTGGAAATATACGCAGACCCTCTTGAATTACGGCCTGGAGATATGGAAGCTGGCCGGCGGTGGTGGCTGTGATTTCCTCTACCGTGCTGAAGCGGGTGCGCAGTTCCGTCTGTAATTTACGAAGGCACTCTGGATTCCTGCAGAGGTAGTACGTCGTGGAAGCCAGAAATGTAGAAATTGTTTCGCCGCCTGCCACACTGCGCCAAGTCAGCTGACAATCAACGAACATTCACCGCTACCTACACCAGCGTCGCTGAGTGTGCCGTCAGCTCCTCGATGGAGACTGTTCCGCTCTCAACCTTGTCCACCAGATTGGTGACGAAGTCTTTGCGGGCACTCCGCTTGGCAAGTCGCCTGGATACTGCTCAGGTCAGTGAGCATGTCGTGAGACAGTCCGACTCACCTTCGAATCAGATCACGACTGTAAGAATGGTTCTTCTCTTGTATTCCTGCAGTCAAGGGAGCGATCAGGCGACCGATGGCAAGTGCTGCGGGCCACCGACGCAAGTTGTCCACCAGAGTGATGAAGAAGAGATATTTCGTCAGCATCTCGAACCAGAAATGTGGCTCCTCCTTCTCGATGCAATGGAACGATTCTCCAAATGCCATCTCGCCCAGGATATCGAAAGCGATCATCTCGTACCAGTGCGTCATGTTGAGCCCTTCAGGTTGGGAACCTTTGACCCGTAGTTTTGCCAGCATTTCGTGAACACAGTCTTTGACCACTTGTTCCTGTCCAGCGAGTGCTTTTGTCGAGAAGGCCACACCGAGGTCCTTCTTCATTTCAACATGTCGTTGCGGATCTCGTTCGCTCCCGATGCACTTCGAATCATAGCCCGCTGCAAAGACATCATAGAATTCGCTTTTGATACAAGGACTCTGCCCGACCGGGGCATGACCGTAGATGGTCTTCCAGGATGTAACAGATGCGAACGAAAGCTCGTTAGGCGATACTCGAAAGACAGGCCCTACGGCGGTCAGAGATTCGACCGACAGCCGGCTTGCGTAACCCACCATATTTCTGGTGTTCTCCTTCAATCGCCCGATGGTATCGTCCAGACATTGAGTGGTAGAATCGCCACAGCTGTGGCTCGTCAGTATCACAGTGGCACATAGGACAGTCGGCTGACCAGACAAGATCGGCCCAGTATAGGTCCGGGTATACTTGCAAGTGGATGAAACCACAAGTTGTATACTATTGACGAGACCAGATACAAGCCCAATGAGATGGCGATTGCTGCTACCAATTGGAGCATGCTGAAATGTACATCGATCATGTCAGTAGAGCCTCGGAGAAGCGAAATTGCCTGCACAATGAAGCTGTAATGTAGAAACTGGAGTATCTATCAATTTGCACCAAAGTCTTCCATCCCTGTCAGATAGCGAGTAGAGCCCGTTCATCTAATCATGAGCCTGTTTGACCACACTGCTGACGGTGATTCTTGAGACGGTAGTGGTACCGACACATACCTTGGACCGGAGACTTCCTTTTCGGGAAATTGACCATGCCAAACGAGCGATCGTAGCGACTGAGTAGCTCCCGGAATGTCACTCCAGCGGCGTTTCCGTATGCTGCACTTCAGAAAAGTGTGGCAAGCCAATTGACATACCACGGACATGGCGCTTGTGGCACTTATGTCGCACATTTCGAATCAAATGTTTGCAGTGGTGGCAGCTCTGGTATAGCGTGCATCATAGAATCGAATCGAATGATCACTGATACGTGGCAGAGCATACTTCTCTGTGTCTATCGTGGGCGCAAGATCGCAACTCACCCATTAAACAAGTTCCCAGGGCCTTGGACAGCTCGCTTCAGCAATGTATGTAGCTCCCCTGAGCTGCCAAGTGGTCGCCAGAAACTGAGTGATGTAGTTTGGTCATTGTTGGCGTTTTCTGAGAGGTCGCCAGCCCTTCGACATACTCGAGCTCCATGAAAGGTACGGACCGGTGGTACGAACAGCTCCGAACGATCTCAGCTTCATTTCATCTCAAGCCTGGCGGGACATTTACGGGGCCAGGAAAGGCCACTTGCCATTCGTCAAATCCGATTTCTATGATGGTGGAAACTTTGCAGCCGAATCGCTGTCGATCGTCAGCGAGCGTGATCCGGAGAAACATGCTCATATGCGCAAGTACCTTGCAAGCGCCTTCTCTGACCGGAGTCTCAAAGAGCAAGAACATCTCATCTCCAGCACAGTCGACGAGCTTGTGGCGAGACTGGGGCAGCTGGCAGACCAGGAAGAACGTGCAGTGACAGATATAGTCACATGGTACAACCTGACCACTTTCGATGTATGTTCTCTGCAAAGTAGCCCGAACCTGCTTCGTCTGACGATCCCTGACAGATTATCGGCAATCTTGCCTTTGGAGAGACGTTCGGTGGCGTTACGTCAGGTGACGAACACCCATGGATTCAGACTGTCTTGAAGAGTCTCCGCAAAGGTGCCCTTGGGGACTGCATGAAGCGCTTTCCACGGCTTGCCAAAGTGGTCATGGCAATCTTTTCCAAGCAGATCGATCAGCTTCTCGCTGAGACCAGGAAGCATGAACAGAACTCCACGGAGCTTGTCCAGAAGTATGATACAAGCCCTGTCCTTCCGGCAAGTACTGACATCCGAAAAGACGGATAGCTCGCCAGACTACTCGCAAGGATTTCATGACCAACATCTTGCAAGCTCGTAGCCTGTACAACATCTCAGACACGCAGATCTCCGCTCATGCTTCGGACTTTGTCATTGCGGGCAGCGAGACGACAGCGACTGCTCTAGCATGCGCCTCATTCTTTCTGCTGAAGCTGCCCAACCAACTACGCACTCTGCAGGACGAGCTTGACCGCCGTTTCCGCCGATACGAGGAGATTGATGCACTTTCGACAGCTGGGTTGGAATACCTGAATGCAGTATGCAAGGAGGCAATGCGAATGTATCCGCCTCTACCATTCGCTCTGCCCAGGGTCGTTCCGCAGGGTGGTGATACTGTCGATGGGCATTTCTTACCAGAAGGAGTGAGAATGACTGTCCAGTGATGATAATACAGCTTTCGCTGACTCTATAACAACAGACGATCGTCTCTGCAGCACCTTTCGCTTCTAGCATGAGTTCATCAAACTTCCACGATCCATGGTCTTTCAGGCCAGAGAGGTGGTTGGATAAGAATAGCATGGACGACTTGGAGGCAAGTCAACCTTTCTCGCTCGGACCCAGGGGATGCTTGGGTCGCAAGTAAGTCAGGTGCAGACTCTGTTGGAATGTTACTAATATCGTCTCAGCATGGGCTGGATGGAGATGAGGACGATCCTGGCCAAGGTGCTCTGGTCATATGACTTGTGCCTGGCGGACGAGTCACTCGACTGGCATGCTGATTCGGAGATGCATACGTTGTGGAAGAAGCCCCCACTCAGAGTGTCGCTGAGCAGACGGCAGCGGTGACCAGTGGTCGCCAAGGGCCATGTTGTCCAAGTTATTTCAGATAGCATCATGAATTGGTAAGGGAGTACTTGTCCCATGTTTGCTGCATCCTTGTGGAATTGCTGCATCCTTGTGGAATGTATGGCCAGAATGCATGGCAGCCTCGGAAAATGCCATAAATGGAAATTGCGCCGATCATCGGGAAAGGCAGCTGAATATCATCACCTGGGCCATTCAAGGTCTGTTGCTGGGTCGAATCTCTCTATTGTCTGCGCCGCTTGTTGATCGCCACTTGTCTTGAATGCGTACCACGGGCTTCGAGAACATCATGGCTGCAGCATCGGTGTTGCCCACTCCAACCCAGCAAAGCTTTCACACACCTCAGGATGATCTGCCATCGGAACGGATAGATTCACCATTACAGACACCAAGACTGGAGGATAAGATTCAACCGTCATTTGCAGTGCCGATCAACCAACTTGATGCTCCAAGCCCCAGGCTCAATCCGACATCGAGCTGGGCATCGGTCATCCATCCCAATGCCGTTGAGGTCGCCCGACAGGTCGATAGCGACTTCATCCGAGATTGGAACTTTCCATCAGAGAAGGCCGTGAAGAAGTTTCTCGCAGCCGGCTTCAGTCGAGTGACTTGCCTGTACTTCCCAATGGCAAAGGATGATCGCATCCACTGGGCTTGCAGACTATTGACGATACTGTTTTTGATTGATGGTAGGCTCCCCTCTGAAAGAACTCTGGGGACGTGGTGGCTGACAGTGATCCAGACCTTCTGGAGGACATGTCATTCGAGGATGGCGAGGTTTACAACAACAAGTTGATGCCAATTATGCGTGGCGATATCCTCCCTGACCGCACTCGTCCTGTTGAATGGATCATGTACGACCTATGGGCAGGGATGCGGGCATGCGACCGCGTACTGGCGGATAGTGTCCTCGAGCCGACATTCCTGTTTATGCGATCACAGACGGATAGAGATCGCAGCGTCATCAAAAATCTCGGGCAGTACCTCGAGTACCGGGAGAAGGATGTTGGGAAGGCCCTCCTGTCGGCTCTCATGTGCTTCGCCATGGATTTGCGACTGACTCCTGACGAGATGACCTTGGTCAAGCCGCTCGAGAGGAACTGCTCAAAACACATCTCGATCGTCAACGACATCTGCAGCTGGGAGAAAGAAGTCCTCGCCGCGAGCAAGGGTCATGCGGAAGGCGGTGTTCTGTGCTCTGCTGTCCAGATATTGGCCGATGAAACTGAATTGTCTGTTCCGGCGACGAAGAGGCTGCTCTGGGCCATGGTGAGAGAATGGAGCAAGCACCATGATCGACTGGTGACGACGATAGAAGAGGCGGGATGCAGCGGAAATGTGACAGGATATTTGAAAGGGCTCGAGTATCAGATGAGTGGGAACGAGGAATGGAGCCTGTCGACACTGAGATACACAGATGTCGACGATGCGGGTGTGGTCTGATTTGTATGACATACATTGCGCTACATCGTTTGTATTCGGAACATGCCCTCATGATCAGCCTTAGGTCTTCATCGTCTTCATCGTCTTCCACGTGTCAAGTGCGGTGATGGAAAGGAAGAGGAGTCTTGAATCCGAAGTGCAGCAAAAAAACCCTCGGTTGCAGCGAGCTGCGTACCGTATCCAATCCCGCCGAACATCACACGTGTCTCTTGACACTGCCACGGCCATGGTGGTTTCTCAGACACTACACAATGCTTTTCCTCTACCTCAAGTCTAGAAAGACTGTCATCATATCTGCGCTGTGCTGCCGTGGATCATCATGTCTGTTTCGCGTCACCTAAAGTGATTGCTGGGTCTCGGTGATTGCCTCTTCAGGCAACATGCGAGACCTCGTGAGTGGGCTGATCTCGCACGTCTGGCAGAGGGCTATCGACAGTATCGATGATAGGTTGCCAAAGCATCAACGTCAGTCACTCAAAGGTGTAGGGGAATCTGCTTGGAATCGAGAAGGCATCGAGCTATGATGACACTGGACACGGTAGCAAACGTCACCACAAGTTGGTTGGATGCTGTGGAAAAGCAGTCTCTACTGTCGGCCGGTCTCAAGACTTCACACTGGATCAATCCTTATGTACCTGGGTTCTCTACTGTGCTCTCAAGCAGGTTGCATCTGCTTGTCTTTGCTTTCACTATCGCTCTGGTAGCTCGTCGTTTCGGATGGGACAAGAAGCAAAGGCTGTCTCCCGGCATCTTGATGATTGGTGGTCATGACAAGCAGAGCATAATGAAGAGCCGTGATCGATTCGTTCACGATGCGAGATCCATGGTGGTTGAGGGCTATCGACAGGCTAGCATTACCCCATCGCAATCGAACATCCTGCTGACCGTCGCCAGACAAATAAGGGCATGTTCTATGTTCCCAGTAAGCTCGGCGAACGACTCATGCTTCCTGTCAAGTATCTTGAAGATCTCAAGACCGCACCTGTGGACAAAGTCGACTTCGTAGCTACCTTCTTTGAGGTACGAAGACAATTTCTGTGTGGCGAATGGAACTCGCTAAATGGCTATAGATGTTCGAGGGCAGATATACGACGATGGGAAGTAGATCGACGTTACACCCCCGTGTGGTGCGGAATCAATTAAATGCCAATCTCAGTGCGAGCCTTTTGACATCTATATAGACTACGGCTGACCAGGAACAGCTGATGTGATGCCGGACGTGCAAGACGAAATTCGCAAAGCTTTTGAAGCCTCTTGGCCGCAGTGTGACGGTGAGCTCAACTAGGCTGCTGGCTATTCAGAATACTGATAAGTGTTAGACTGGACAGAGGTCAACCTAGTCGATCGAATCACGCAAATCGTCGCTCGAGTGTCGAGCCGAATGTTCGGCGGACCAGAGCTGTCCGAGAACGACGAGTGGATCCAGGCCAGCATCAACTTTGCTCTGGACGGCTTCGTTGGTGCACAAGCGATCAAGAGAGTCCCCCATCTTCTCCGACCGATTGTTCAATATTTCATCCCTGCTCTGCAGAACATCAGCAAGCACCACGAATCTGCAAGGACTGCCGCAGTACCCTTACTCACTCGCCGCGAGCGACTTCAGGAAAAAGCTCTGGACCTCCTCTATTGGATGGCTCAGGATGCAAAAGGGGATGAGCGTGACAAAGCATTCCTCGCCAGCATTCTGCTCAAGGTCAGCTTTGCCGCAATTCATACCAGCGCCGCAGCTCCTTCACAGCTGGTATTCGACCTTTGTGCCATGCCAGAATACATCGAACCATTGCGACGAGAAGTTGAGTCGGTTCTTGACAGCGAAGGCATGGTCGACAAGCGGGGCTTCAATTCCATGACCAAGTTGGACAGCATTATGAAGGAGTCTCAGAGGCACAATCCGCTTCTACTCGGTGAGCTCAGTGTACAGACAACCGGACCATCTATGGTGCTGACTTTGACAGTGACATTCGAGCGAGTGGTACACGAGGAATACAAGTTGTCCGATGGCTTTGTCATACCTGCGAGGACCACCATCGGTATTCCTACTGCAGCTCTCAACATGGATCCAGACTTGTATCCCGACCCGGAAAAGTATGATGGGTTCCGGTTTGAGAAGATCAGACAGCATGGAGATTCCGCCACAGCCGCTCGTGCGCAGTATGTTGCCAGCAACTCATCTAGCATGGCATTCGGCTTTGGTCGTCATGCTTGCCCAGGTCGATGGTTTGCAGCGAATGAGATCAAAGGTATCATGGCATACCTGCTTTTGAACTATGACTTCAAGTTTCCAGCACACATTACCGAGAGACCGAAGAGTATCCCGGTCGAGACGCAATTGCTGCCGGATCCTACTGTGAAGATCATGTTCAAACGGCGCGGGCAATAGAGCAAGCAAGCCTGGAGATAAGAAATTCAATAGTCCGCTTCCCAACCTACTGTGCTGTTCAGTCCTCTGATAGATCGTGCTTTGTGTAGGGTGATCCAATGTAGCAAGTGAAGATAGTCCAGATTGGGCAATCACCATTTCTTCCTACCGCACTATGCCGGCTTCACCGTGAGATGCTGGTGTCAGGCTCGCCCCGGCATGCGCAGTCACTCGCAATGCCACCAAGAGTTGGTCCACGGACAGTCCCAGATGAGGAAGGTTTCCGCACGTGGGCGCCTTCGGCACTTTTCGCCAACTTCCGTGTCATGGTCTTCAGGGACCTATAGGTAGGGCTGTAGAGCCAAACTCCAACACGGTGTTTCCGCTCAGTCGTACCCACAGAAAACCTCCTAGCCAAGGAGACTTACACTGCCGTTGTAATGGTCGCCAATTCAACGGGGAACGAGTCCATGGGACTTGATCGCACATCCATGGTCGCTAATGCCAGCAGCATTGGTATCTCCACCGCCGGTCTCACCTCCAGCCCCTTCAACAGCGGCATGACCACGGATGCCAGCGGAAAGACGCATGATCCATTCCAGCCCTACAAGGTGGAGTCATTCGACGAGGGTCTGAGATACGATACACTTCAGGTACATGCCGGACACAGACCCGACAAAGAGACCCACGCAAGAGCGGTCCCAATCTATAATAGTGTGGTAAGTTTCATACGAGCCCACCTTTGTTCGATCACAGACTGACCATGACGAGTCTTTCATCTTTACCGACAGCGAGCACGCTAAACGAGTATGCGCCACGCAAGAGGCTGGCTACTTTTACACAAGAATTTCGAATGTTTGTCGCCATCCACGACCCACTTGATCACTCATCACTGATTCTTGACCAGCCGACTGTTGGCGTCCTGGAAAAGCGAGCCGCAATTCTGGAGGGCGGTACCGCCGCCGTAGCGGTTGCGTCCGGCCAAGCTTCCATCTTCAACACCATCATCTGCCTTGCCTCAGCTGGCGACAATGTCGTTGCGTCCATCAACTTGTACGGAGGCACATACAGTCTTTTCAAGACACTGCTTCCTCGTCTGGGCATCTCCGTAAAGTGGGCCAAGCGTGAGACCCGAGAAGAGTATGAGAAGCTCATCGATGAGAATACCAAGCTTCTCTTCGTCGAGACGATTGGCAACCCGAGATGCAGCGTACCGGACATGCAAGATCTTGCGGATGTGGCCCATGAGAACTTGCTTCCGTTTGTGGTAAGTTGGCATGCTGGCCACTTGCCGAACCAACGCATACTGATTCATGCCCCAGGTGGACAACACATTCGGTGCCTGCGGGACATGGTGCCGACCCAAAGACTTTGGTGCCGATATCATCCTCCACTCTGCGACCAAATGGATGGGCGGACACGGCACTACCATGGGCGGCGTCATCATCGATTGCGGAACGTTTGATTGGGGAAAAGCGGGCGCCAAGTTCCCACGGTTGATGAACAAAGACGGCCCAATGAGTTTCTCTTACTGGAAAGCGTTCGGAAATGTCGCATTCGCCATGGCCATGCGACTGGATATTCTGATGGAAGTCGGATCCATACTCTCCCCCGCCGCGGCACAGCAATTGCTCATTGGCATGGAAACGTTGAGTCTCCGCTGCGAACGACATGCAACCAACACATTAGCAGTGGCCCGCTTCCTGGAGTCTCATCCTAGGGTGGCATGGGTTCAGTATCCTGGTCTCGAGAGCAACGAGTACCACGCAAACGCGGTGAAATACCTGAAGAACGGCTTTGGAGGGGTACTTGCATTTGGTCCCAAGGGCGGAGATGTGGCTAGTAAGACGCTGCTCAACCACGTCAGGGTGATTTCCCATCAAACAAACGTAGGCGACCAGAAGACACTGGCCACACATCCTTGGAACTCGACCCACGTCATCATGTCGGAGAAGGACCGTCGGGAAGCCGGTATTACTCCTGCTTTCATCCGCATGTCAATTGGTACTGAAGATGTTCGGGACATCATCGAAGATCTTGATCAGGCGCTTGGCAAATTGCCCGAGGAGCTGGTCAATTCATACGACGATAGAAAAGAGTTGAAGGAGGTTCTGGCAGCCAAGGGTGCCGTTGTCAATGGTGTCAATGGCAAGGGTGTAGCTGGCAAGGTTGATTACATTGGGGATGATGTACTTCTGCAAAGATCCAGCATTCCGGTGGGGAGACAGGACACCACGGGTAGTTGGTAAGATCCGACCGAATATGTGCTGGTAAGGTCATTGATAGCGTATACTGGTATTGCGTACGACCTACGACGGCGCTATTTCGGTCACCGTAGCCTTTGATGCTAGAAATAAGACCCTGCTTACTTCGACTTGGCCGTGTGTCCGGCTTGGCCGGTGGCTTGGCCCCAAGACGCAGGGTTCACCGCCAGCGGGATCGGCGTTGAGGAAGACTTCTGCACCAGTCTTTGTTCCTTTGGCCATGTGGAGCGGGATGGGCGGCTTTTCGTGATTATATTGTCTCGGAAATAGATACCGCGATGGAGAGAGATGAATAAAAGCAGAACAGGCTGATACTTGATCTGGTGATGAGAGCGCTAAGCATTTGGTGAATGTAGATCAATGGAGCCGGAGAGGGTCTCTCGCAAGTCCCGGATCCTTAGCAGCAGAGCTTGCAGAGCGACTCGATGAGACCTCCAGTGCTCTTGATCTGCTCGAGTCATGAGCGTTTCGCACAAAGCAAAGATTCGTCTTGCTTGAGAGAAAATCAGAAAGCCGAAAAGGTCGGATCGTTCTTCGTGGGTATCGACAGTGTACTCCCCAACCAGAACAGGCGCTCCGTCAGATTTCTCAAGATTCGCGAAGTCTGTCCAGTGGGAAGGTATACCTGATTGCGCACCTTCCTCCCATGCAGATGCGACATGCTCGAGCATACCCGTCATCTTTTCCATCAGCAGGATCAGGAATGTCATTAGGCGATGTGAGGATGCGCATGTCTGGCATTGTGAGAGTGTCGCATGTTGTGAGATGAGTTGTTTGAGAAGATAGAGGGTCCTGTTGGCCATCCTGATGCTGGAGATCTTGTCGTGATTCGCCAAGACCTCGAGGAGCTCAAGGGTCTGGGAGAAACATCGGCATCGAGGCTTGCAGCTGTCACCGGAGAGGTTGTGGAAGTAGGAACCAGATACGAAGCTCGTGCTACTACCAGGTTCCGAGTTGGGGAAAGGTGGGGCGGTGGCTTTCTCAGTGGGATGTTTAGTAAGTATTCGATCCGGTTCTGCGGGGGTTATGCCACCTGTTTGAAGAGAACCTTCGGTATGATGAGGTTCAAGGTCGACGAGAAAGGGATCATTGTCCTCAGCGTCGATAGATACGAAAGCAGGCTCGTCCAATGATGGGAGCGGAAATTCGCTGTCCAGAAGGGCCGACCAGGGCGATTGTGTTGCAGGGAGCGTCCCGTTCGCATTGACTGAGGCAGACTCGGGTGAGTTGATCAAAGGTGGCCAGGAGCTAGTACCGAGTTCATGCTCTGCCGGGATCGCCGAGCCACTTGTTGGTGTGCTGCGTACTCTATCTATTGTGCAGGAGCTGTCCGAGAGCACGGCTGAGGACGGTGGGGTCGGCAGAGACCTGGATGCCGAAGGCCTGGCGGACAATTTCTTCGACCGAGGACGTTTTGCGTACGCAGTATTTGAATAGATGCATGTCAGGTTACGGCTTCGACAACGTTGGCAGCCGAACTTCTGACCACTGCATTTCAGCTTTTACTCGTTAGCGTCCGGCACAGCGGCCGATGGAGACTTGTGAGCTTGCCTTCTTTGACCGACAGGCATCGCAGGCAAAGTGCACCACGCTTTGGCCCGATTGAGGCGGGAGCGCAGACGAGGAGATGCAAACGACTTCTCCCCTGTCATCCTGGGTCCGCAAAGTAGCGAACATTGTGATAGATCTTTCGCCTTGTTAAGCAAGCACAGAGATTCTCTCTGGGGACATCCATGGGGGTAATAAGTTCGCAAGAAAGAGAGTTCGTGTCTCTGACAAACGGGGAGTGGACCATGCAGATCTAGACTGTGTCTGCGGGGCGGAACTTGTCAGTCATCCGTGGCCACCGAAATGGTATCCTCCATCTGCGCGAACATGAATCAAGCTTGAGTTCGAAGCTGGTGGGGATCCAATAAGCTATCGCGTGGCACTGAGTGCAACGACCAACGGGACTCTCCATTGTACATAGCGCTGATGAGACGAAATGTGCAGCTTGGCAAGGGCCCTAGCACCTTTATAGTTGGTGAATTGCCCATCGTGTCCTTTGGAAAGTCCCTTGCGGCTAAAGGCAGTCGGCTTCGGGAACCGTGCATGGAAGGTGTTTGACACCGGTGGGCCAGGGGATAAAGCCCTCATGAGGGTAAGCTGTTTTGGGAGATAGCGTCATGGCTGATTGCAATGTGTGTACGCGGTTGGCCGCAGTTGCTGGAGTGCAATTATTCAGATAACGTTTAAACCTACGAGGGTGTCGATTGATGTATCGGGATTCTCTGCCCTTTAGTTGCGAGCGAGAACATATCCATGAAGTCGAAGTTGGGCAGATTAGGACTAAAGCAGTAGTGAGTCAATGGATTCTGGCCATGGCTGATCTGAGAGACCCTGGCCATCTTCCTTGAGTAGATAAACAAGTCATTGCCCAGGCGAGTAAGCTCAGGTGGCATGCGAACCTTGGCGGATGGTCAACGAGGATGAGGAGCAGGGACAATGGATGCGAGGCCACGTTGACTCGGGAAAAGAGGGATCAAGGACGATTGGAGATGCAGTCGGAGTTCGGCCCGATTGACTGCCGAAAGCTTTGTTGACTTGTGTGTGGGGAGGAAAAGGATTGATTACTGCCTGACCCACTAAAAGTTGGTGGACTATAACTACATAAATACTTAACCTGTTAAACTAAGAGATAACTAAATCAATAGAACTCCTTAATAGTAACAGATTAAGACAAGAACTATCTAATTTAGTTATAAATTAGTAAAGCTATTAAAGAGTACTTAGTTAAGCCTTAGATAAACTAAGTTAGAGTCTCTCTTAGCACTTTAGCTTATACCTTAGTTAATAAGCTTAACCGGTTATATAATCTAGTCCGCTTACTAGCTACTCTCGTTCTCGAGTTGTTTAGCTCGTAGCTAAGTAGATACTAATATACTAACACGCCTCTAGCTTCCTCTACCTAGGCCTTGTTAACTAAGGTATAGGCTAAGGGCGCTAAGAAGGACTCTAATTTAGTTTACCTAAGGCTAAACTAAGTACTCTTTAATAGCTTTACTAATTTATAATTAAATTAGATAGTTCTTATCTTAATCTATTACTATTAAGGAGTTCTATTAATTTAGTTATCTCTTAGTTTAACAGGTTAAGTATTTATATAGTTATAGTCTACTAACTTTTAGTAGGTTAGGTAGTAATTAATCCTTTTCCTCCCTATATATAAGTTAATAGTTATAAGCCTAGTATAACTACTCCTATATAAGTAGTTTATTTAGTTACTTCTCTATCTTATTTATTAGTTTACTCTCTATTATCTCGCTTTTTAAGTATTAGAATCTGTTAAGTACTACCTTATCTATAACTATAGAATTTAGATATTAATAAAGAGATAAATAACTATAGATACTAACACCTTAATAGCTAGAATACCTATTATTCTTACTATATTAGCTAAATAGGCTAGCTAGCTATATATTATTAAGATAAGAGCTTTAAATACTAAGATATAGAACCTTATTAACCCTTAGAAGACTACTAAACTAGAGGGTTTCCCTAAGTCTTAAAGGCTAAAGGTAGTAAATACTAACTTCTTAGTACTCTTCTAGATATATAAGAAGGAACAAGTATAGTATAATAAGTAGCTTAAGGCCTTAGTAGATCTTATAAGCCTTATCTAGTTATTAATTATACTATAAGTCCTTACTATTATCTAGCTAGAAGAAGATTCTTATCTATAGGCTATCCTTAGAGTATTAAAGAATAGATTTACTCTATCTAATATAGCTATTTAGCTTAAGATTAAAGCTCTCTAAAGGAAGTAGCTATCTAGTTCTTCCTTATAGAATATAGATTACTAGCTTTAGTAATAGAAAGAGATTATAGATAAGGCTAGGAATTATAACCTTCTAGAGACTTAAGGATTAAAGCCTTAGAAGGACTTCTTCTTATTAATCTTTAAGACTAAGCTAGTATTTACTAATAAATATCTTATTAATCTAGATTTACTAACTCTACTAACTATACTTAAACTTATTACTAAGTTTAGATAGTTCTATAAGCTATATAAGCTATATACTACTATAAAGGCTAGTAAAGGAGTAATAGTATTTCCTATAGCTACTAAGGACTCTTATAAAGAGAAGTCTAGTTCCTCTAGAGAGCCTAAATATATATACTAGAAGAGATATAGGTAGAGTAAGTATTACTATCTAAATAAGCACCTTAGGCTAGAGAGGTAGTTACTAAACTAATAGACTCTTAAAGAGGTTAAGTAAAAGCTAAATAATAAAGCCTTAAGAGATAAGGTTAAAGCTACTCTTATAAAGGAAGCTAACCTTTAGAAGAGGTTATCTCTACTAGTACTAATTAATATAGCTATAACTATTAGATTACACTTAGTATTTATCTTAGCTACTAGTAACATCTTAAGCTTATAGATACTAGATTCTAGAGTAACTAATTATATCTATAATTATACTATAAAGGATAGATATAAGGTTACTAGAATTATAGAACCTTATAAGAAGCTATTCTATAGTAACTCCTTACTTAAGATTAAGAGCTAGAGAACTATTAATATTATAGCTATCTATAAGAGATAGCTAGTAACTATCTATCTTACTTATATAGCCTATATACTATTAATTATAACTAATCTAGTTAGCCTTAGGAGGTTTATTAATAGTAAAGTCTATTAGAACACTTAGACTATAGAGATTAGTTATAAAGAAAAAGTACTCTTCTTAGTTATACTAAAATATAACTAATATATACTTAAGAATAACTCTAAGACTTTCTATACTACTACTATAGTATTAAGGAGTAATAAAGATTCTTACTTATTAGTATTTACCTTAGTTATTATAAGGACTAATTAATCTTAGTATAAAGTTATAGACTACCTAAGTATAAAGTCTATTAATTACCTTCTAGCTATTATAGTTAGTAGTAAACTAACTCTAACTAAGTCTAACTTAGCTTAACTAATCTATCTTAGGTCTCTATATTAGACTTATAAGCTATCTAATACTTAGTAGCTTATATTAAAGAGCTCTAATACTAAAATTACTATAATAAAGCTCTTTAAGAGAACTATCTTTAATATTATTATTAATAGATTTACTAGCTTTAATAAGGTAAGATATATAAGTTACTTTACCTATAGAATAACTAACTATAATCTAGTTACTAGTTATACTTATAGATATAAGCTTAATAAAATTACTATTAAGATAATTATCTATATTAAGACTAATCTTAGCTTTAAGATTAGATTTATTAGAAGCGACAATAAGAGTGTCTTTAGCCTTAGATTTACTATCTTCCTTAATAGTAAAGGTATTTAGTATAAGCTATTTACTTCCTATACTCCTATATAGAATAGTTATAGTAAGAGAATTAGAGTAATACTATTAAGGAGAGTAAGAGTAATTACTATCTTTACTAATCTCCTAAAGGAACTATACCTTAAACTATATAGATTAGTAGCTTATCTAATAAATAGAATACCTCTTAAGAAGCTTAACTAGAAGACTCTCTTTAAGCTAGTTTATAGATACTCTCTATCTATATTCTATCTTAGACTACTTAGATATAAGGCCTATACCTTAGATAAGTATATTATAAGTAGTAATAAGCTTACTCTAAGGGCTTATATTAGATATCTAGTTAGCTATAACTTAACTAATATCTTTAGGATCTATATATTAGCTACGAAGAAGATCCTTAGAATAAGAGATATAAGGTTTAATAAGACTTAGTTCTATAAGCTAGAAGAATAACTATAGCCTAAGCCTATTAGATTACTTAATTTACTAAGACTTCTATAGGAGGTTAAAGAGTATAAAGCTTAAGCTAAAGAGGTACCTAAGGTATAACCTAAATAATAGTATCTAGTTTAGTATCTAGTTTAGTATCTAGTTTAGTATCTAGTTTAGTATCTAGTTTAGAATCTAGTTTAGCTAACTAAGGGACTAAATAATTATAGTCTCTTATTATAGCTAATACTAGATCTAAGCCTAGCTTAGATCTAGGAAGTTTAGTATACTCTATTACCTCTACTAGATAATTATAGTATATTATTATAGTTACTAGCTCTAGATCTAAGCCTAGCCTAGATTAAGAATATTACCTTACTAGAGTAATTCTTTAATACTCTAGTATCTCTACCTTCTATAGTTATATAGCTATTACCTCTACTAGAGGCTAAGGCTAAGACTAATTATTATAGAATAGAAGTTTAAGCTAAAAGGTTAGCTAAAGTTTAACATAAATAACTCTCTTAGAGAATTACTATAAAGTTAGCTAATCTACTTCCTAAGTATATCCTTACTATAAGGAGAATAAGGAAACTAAAGAGATAAGTATATATTACTACTCTAGTATAGCTAGAGATAGCCTATAGATATTACTAAGCATTTAATACTTACCTAGTAATAAGACTAATTTAGTCTTAGTTAGAACTAAAGAATAATCTCTTTCTATTACCTACTAATATAAAGAAACTTAAGACTTATTCTTATAAGAAGTAATTCTAGTAGGCTATAAAGGCTAAATTACTTACTCTCTACAAGAAGTATATATAAACTATTATACTTACTACTTAAGCAACTAGTAAGCTAGTTCTATTAATATAGGTATTTATATATAAAGTTAATAATAAAGAAGAAGTTATAAAGTATAAAGTAAAGCTCTATATAAGAGATAATCTCTAATCTATAAAGTTAGAAACTTATATAGTAACTCTAGCTACTAAGGTCTTTAGAATACTTATAGCTATTCTTACTTATAAGGATATAGAGGCTATTTAGATAGATATTATTAATGTCTATATTAATAGCTCTATTAATAAGATTATCTACTATATAATTCCTTCTAGATTTAAGCTTATCCTAGAGGAGCTAAGGAAGAACTATTCTAGTATTACTCTATTAGAGGCTATTCTCTTGCTTAATAAGGCTCTATATAGCCTTAAATAAGCTCTAGCTCTCTAGTATATAGAATTTACTACTACTCTAAGAAACTTTAGATTTACTTAGGCCCCTAAGGCTCTATACCTCTAGCTAACCTTAGAGATAATAATCTTCTTCTTTGTAGATAATATTACTATTATATACCTTAAGAAGTATAAGGAGAAGGCTAATATAGTTATTATAGCTCTCTATACTAAGTATAAGATAAAGGTACTTAGGGATTTAAGCTAGTTTCTAGCTATCTAAGTTATAAGGGATAGAGTAACTAAAAGGCTATAGCTAAGCTAAGTCTAGTATATATAGTAGATATATATTAAGTTTATTACTAAACTAATAAGGCTAGTATCGACACTATTACTAGTAGAGATACTCTAGTCTAATAAAGGCTAAGCTTTACCTTAAGAGATCTACCTCTATTAGTAGAAGATAAAATCTATTAACTTTATAGTAGTTATTATAAGGCCTAATATAGCCTTTACTACCTTTAGATTATTAAAGCATCTAATAAACTCTTTACTAATATACTAAAGACTAGTAAATAGAGTTATTTAGTATCTCTATAAGACTAGAGATCTAGCTCTCTACTTTAATAGTTTAATACTACTACTAATCTTCTAAGCCTTATTAGATACTAGCTTTAGAAGTTACTATTTAAGGAAGAGCCTTTAGAGATATCTATTTAGAATATTCTAAAGCTCTATTAACTAGAAGGCTATAAAGTAGCTAACTATTACTACTTCTAGTATAGAAGCTAAGCTTCTTACTCTTATAGAAACTACTAAATAAGCTATATAATAGAGGAGGCTTATAGCCTCTATCTATCCCCTAAAGTATATTAGTATTTAGTATAATAACTAGTAGACTATTAGCCTTGTTACTAATCTAATAGAGAAGCTTAATATACATCTTCGTTATGTTAATATCTATTATTACTAGCTAAGGCAAGAAGTTAGCTAAACTAGACCTATCTCTATAATATAGACTCTATTAGCTAATATACTAGCTAATAGCCTTACTAAGTTATTACTACCTAGAAGGTATAAGGCTTTCTTATAATAGCTATCTCTCGAGTTAGTAATCTACTAACTAGCTATAATAGTCTTATAGCTATTTAGTAAAGGGGTGTATTAACTAAGGTATAGGCTAAGGGCGCTAAGAAGAACTCTAATTTAGTTTACCTAAGGCTAAACTAAGTACTCTTTAATAGCTTTACTAATTTATAATTAAATTAGGTAGTTCTTATCTTAATCTGTTACTATTAAGGAGTTCTATTAATTTAGTTATCTCTTAGTTTAACAGGTTAAGTATTTATATAGTTACAGTCTACCAACTTTTGGTGGGTCAGGCAGTAATTAATCCTTTTTCCTCCCCACACACAAGCTAACAGGCCTCTTCCCGCACAGAGACACTGACATCACCCGCAGTCTACAGCAATAGGCTTTGTCGGACGAACGCAACTGGACCCGACCGCGCCTGTATCAGCGGCTGCACAGCTCCTTCTTCGCGTTTTCTCCTCCCTCGTTCCCTCGTCGAATACGAAGCGGCCTCAGCTATCTCGCGTGAAGGTCGGCTTGACTTTTCCCGGCATCAACGGCCCACCAGGCCGAAGACAAGGCACCTCAACGCGCCCCTCACTCTCTCGCCCGCCTCAAAACCTCATCGCCTTCACGTGGCATGCGGTCGCACATCTCCTCGCCTTGATTTGCACCATACCGAACTCTCGAGACACCGCAGCCATGGCTGACGACGCCGCCATTCAGGATCTTTACCGCAAGATCAAGCGTGAGCGCGAGATCATCAATGCCGCAAACAATATGCGGCAAGCGTCCACAAATGCCGCTGTCGCCTCTAGTATCGACAGTCAGGTCCGAGAGTCGCGGCGGAACATTCAATACTTCGAACAGACTCTGCAAGAGCTCCAGCAGCGCAAGATGGGAGATGGCATGCGAACCATGAACCTCGGACAAGGCAATGGAGGTCCTCCACCGCCGGCGCATTCGGCACCACGAATGGGTTCATCTGCACTACCACAACCACCGGACTATCCTTATGATGACCCCGGAAGCTATGGGGCAGGCGGTTACAGTGACGGCAACAATCCAGGCATGCCCAACAGAGCTCCCTATGGCCCGCCTCCACCAGGTCCTCAAGGTCGTGTACCGCGAGCGCGGCCAAATTACAGCAGACTCGGTGGGAATCTCCAACGTACCATCTCGTGCGAGCTAACCTAAGTTGCAGACTTGATCAAGGCTGAAACCCCTCACCTTGGACCCCGCATTCAGCTCATGCTGTCCCAACTCGAATTCAAGCTAAGTGTCGAGAAACAATACAAAGATGGCATTGAGAAGATGGTCAGACTCTACGAGCTGGAAGGTGATCGCAAGAGCAAGGCGGACGCTGAAGGCAGACGGGTAGAGAGCATGCAGAAGATGATGTTGCTGAAACAGGCTCTCAAGCGACACGGCGACCTCCACGTTGACGTCGGACCAGACATGCAGGACGATGACAGCTTGAACATGCCCAGCCAGCGCAAACCCCTCAGCGGACATATCCAGATCAAGGTCCACGGTATCGCCGACGTCAATCATGCTTCTACCGGCCGCTTCTCGAGATCACCAGAGACATTTGTTATCATGAAGGTTGAGGATTCGCTCAAGGGCCGGACCCGAGCGACCAGAAACGACAAGTGGACTGACGAACAGCACGAATTCGACATTGACAAGGCCAACGAGATCGAATTTACCGTCTATGATCGTGCTGGCGACCATCCTCAACCCATCGGTATGCTTTGGATGCGCATCTCCGATATTGCAGAGGAAATGCGCCGCAAGCGTATCGAAACCGAGTTCAACAATTCTGGCTGGATATCAGCTGATAGGATGGGCGAAGGAGGGGCTCCGCAAGGATCGCAATCCAACATGCAGTTCCAACCACCTCCCGGGTCCACCGGAGGGACTGGCCAGTTCCAGCAACCCGGTGCAGCACCTCCCGCCTCGACCATATTCATCGATGACTGGTTCTCGCTGGAACCGTACGGACGAATCCGTCTCACCATAAGCTTCGTCAAGCAGAACCGCGAGCGTCGACCGTTGGATCTCGGTCTTGGACGTAAAGGTGCTATCCGTCAGAAGAAGGAAGAGGTTGTTGAGCAATTCGGTCACAAGTTCGTCCAGCAGACGTTCTACAACATCATGCGATGCAGTCTTTGCGGCGAGTTCCTCAAATACACTGCTGGCATGCAGTGTGCTGATTGTCGCTTGACTTGTCACAAGAAGTGTTACGCCAAAGTCGTCACAAAGTGTATCAGCAAGTCCAACGCTGAGACCGATCCGGACGAGGAGAAGATCAACCATCGTATCCCGCATCGGTTCGAGCCTTTCTCGAACATGGGCGCAAATTGGTGTACGCACTGCGGCTACATGCTGCCACTTGGTCGGAAACAAGGTCGAAAGTGTACCGAGTGCGGGACTGCGTGTCACATCAATTGCACACACTTTGTGCCCGACTTCTGTGGTATGTCCATGGAAGCTGCCAATCAGATCCTGGCGGAGATGAAGAATGCAAAGGCTCGACAAGGTCAAGGTCCAAGTCTGGCAAACAAGACACTGAGACCACCGTCTGGACGTCCATCACCAGCGCCATCAACAGGCTCTTTCGGTGGAGCGCCCTCGCAAGACACGGCTACCTCGTCTGACCCACGGTGGTCCTATGGGAAGCAAGACAGCGCATACGATGCTCAATCACAGCAATCACAACGACCAGGCTCCTACGGTCAACAGTATGACATGTCCAAAGCAGCAGCGACACAGGCGCACCAGAACTCCTCGAGACCATCTCCAGGCTCACCAGAGCCGCCACGACCCCAAGGCGGACGTAGCCAGTCCCACCAGAATCTTGCTGCTCAAGCGGCGTCGAACGCTCTTGGCAGTAAACCTGCCGACCCTCGGTACCAGCGTACGTCTACAGACTATGCTGGTCAGCAAGGACAGCGCACCTCCGGTCAAGGATATGGCAGACCACCAGAGCCGCCATCAGCCTCGACGGATCCACGTTCCCGACTTAGCCAACCGCCTGGTCATCCTGTATACGACCCTAGTGCCTATGCCCAGATCTCCAACTACTCGCCCCAGTCACCGCAACATTCTCAATCGCCGCCGCAGCCGCAATACCCGCCATCTCAAGACCCTTACGCAAGACAACAACAACCTCCTCAGAAGCAAATGCAGCAGATGTCGCCGCCCCAACAACCACAATCGCCGCCAGCACCTCCTCCAAAGATTCAACCTCAGCCATCTGCAGACACCGCAGTTGCTACTACCTCCCGCAAGCAGCCGGGGCAGACTGGTCACACCGTACGCGTCGGCCTCAGCGACTTTGAGTTCCTCGCTGTGCTTGGGAAAGGTAATTTCGGTAAGGTCATGCTGGCAGAGACAAAGGCGTCCCGTAAGCTCTATGCTATCAAGGTGCTCAAGAAGGAGTTCATCATCGAGAACGACGAGGTGGAGAGCACTCGGTCGGAGAAGAGAGTGTTCCTCATCGCCAACAGGGAACGACATCCATTCCTTCTCAACTTGCATGCTTGTTTTCAGACCGAGACCAGGATATACTTTGTAATGGAGTATGTGTCGGGTGGCGATCTCATGCTTCACATTCAGCGAGGACAATTCGGTACTAAGAGAGCACAGTAGGTGTAGCATGCCACAAAGGAGTGATCATATCGCTGACGCATCACAGATTCTACGCCGCTGAGGTCTGCCTTGCCCTGAAGTACTTTCACGAGAACGGCGTGGTGTATCGCGATCTCAAGCTCGACAATATTCTCTTGACACTAGATGGTCACATCAAAATTGCTGATTACGGTCTTTGTAAAGAAGACATGTGGTACGGCTCGACGACTGGGACGTTCTGTGGTACGCCCGAATTCATGGCGCCCGAGGTAAGTTTGCCTGTTCACGCCTATTCCAGCTACATTACTGACGCCGTGCAAGATTCTCCTTGACAAGAAGTATGGTCGTGCGGTCGACTGGTGGGCTTTTGGCGTCCTGATTTATCAGATGCTTCTGCAGCAGTCACCCTTCCGTGGCGAGGACGAGGATGAGATCTACGACGCTATTCTCGCCGACGAGCCGCTGTACCCTATCCACATGCCGCGCGACTCGGTGTCGATCTTGCAGAAGCTGCTCACCCGTGAGCCAGAGCTTCGCCTTGGCAGCGGTCCGACCGATGCTCAAGAGATCATGTCTCACGCCTTCTTCCGCAACGTCAATTGGGACGACATTTATCACAAGCGGGTGCCCGCGCCCTTCGCACCGAGCGTCCAGGGCAAAGCGGATACATCCAACTTTGATAGCGAGTTCACCAGCATGAAGCCGGATCTGACGCCGGTGCACAGCGTCTTGACGCAAGCCATGCAAGAAGAGTTTAGAGGGTTCAGCTATACGTAAGTGTATCACAAATGTCCTGTGTGAAGCTTAGACTGACCTTGTTCAGTGCCAACTTTGAGTAAACAAGGACGACGAAACGACGCACAACGGAGAGATGACGATCTACGTTCTGAGGAGGAGATGAAGCAGAAGTAATGATTATGGCTTGGATGATACCTTCTTTCCGTTTCGAGGACACAACATGAACGTCCGTGTATATGGCTGGCAGAGGGCAGCTGGCATGATACAGAGCATGTAGAAGAGCAATGGACATTATGTGTCTCAGGTGGTGTCTTCCGGGAGACGCTGAATGCTTGTCTTGAACGGACCGCAACTAGGTTCCTTTACACGTTCTCTACAAGTCCTCACCTTGTGGTCTTTAAATGCACAAGACATCACGGTGCCTTCCACAATATTCGCGCCATCCCTTTCTTGCCACTGCTTCTGCAGCAACTGGGTCCCTGTACGGCTTCATCGCATTGAGCACTACCAACTGGTTATTTGAATCGAGAGGTGAGGTAAGTGATATATTATTATTACTATTACTACTATTTACTCATATGCTTGTATGATCATTCCACTCGCTCTATCCTAGATCAGGCCCGACTCCATCGATGCAGATGTCCTCTATCCTCTATACAAGTCTTCGTCCTCACTTACTACAAACCACCAATACCAATACCAAGCCCCTGGGTGACCTGAGCAGCACCACCGATGTTCACGGTGATAGTCGGGACCACGGTCGCAATCCCACCAACAATCTCATCCACAAGCCCGCCAACAACAGAAGTGACCTCAGCCTCAACCTCGCTGGTAACAGACGGGACAATCTCGCCAGTAATCGACGGGACGATCTCACCCGTGATCTCAGGAAGAACCGAGCCAGTCACGGTCGCGACGATGGAAGAGACAGAATCGGCACCGTCCTCGAGATCAATGCCGCTTCCCTCGTTGTCATTGTCGTTGGAAGCGTCGCTTGATCCAGCACCAGAGTCGGTGTTGCTGGACGAACCAGATCCTGAGGCTGAGCCCCCGGCACCAGTCTGTCCTGAGCCTGAGCCGCTGCCGCTCGCGACGCCGGAGATGGACGCCGCGGCGGAGGCGGAAGCGGAGGCGTGGATCGAGGCAGTCACGCTGGCGGAGACGGAGATGACGTTGGTGTTGGTGTTTGACCCTGTGGCGCCTGGTAGGAGAGAGAGGATGGAGGAGACGACGTTGCCGTTTGCCTTGGCTGTGGTGGCTGCTTGGGTGGCGGCAGCGGAGAAGATCGAGGTGGTGGCGGCGGTGGTGGTGATGATCTGGCCGTCGGAAGTGAAGGTGATTGTGCCGATGGAGACAGCAGCTGATGCGGAAGCCGAGATGGCAGCTGAGATGGCGGCAGAGGCGCTGGGTCCGGCGATGGTGCGGATGGTGACGCTGGCCTTGTTCTGCCTGTTGCTGGCGGTAGAGAGGGGCTTGTTGCCGCCCTTCTTCTTGGTGGCTGTCTTCTTGGGCTTGCCGGTGGTCTTGGTCTTGGTCTTCTTTGGCTTGCCGGCAACTGGCTTCTTGGTCTTTTTCGCGGCGGTTTTCTTGGTGGTCTTCTTCGCCTTGTTGGCGACCTTCTTGAGGGTCGTCTTAAGAGGCTTCTTTGCCTTCTTGCTCTTCTTGCCCTTCTTCTTGTTGGCAGCGGCCTTCTTTGCGGCGAGGATATGGACGTCCTCTGGTGAGGCGGAGTCGTCGAACGTGGACTCCGAGTCAGGGACATACACGGACTCTGGGAGTGCTTCGGGCAGGCTGCTCAAAGTCAGTATGAATGGAAATTATGACTGGGCGTCTGTGCAGTGGCGCAGTATCGAAGGACTTACACCTCTCTGGCGTGGAGCTTGAGGTTGTCGGCGAATTCGACGGCGACGGCACCCTCTACGGCTTCCCGGACCTGAAGACCATTGGGGATGGTAGCGGCCTGGGCGTTGGGGCCAATGGCGGCGAGGAAGCTGACAAGAGCAGCTGAGTGTGTGAGGAAAGGCATGTTGATGAGGGAGGAGGGAGGATTTAAGAGATAGTAGTGATGAAGGGTTGCTTGTCGAGACTGTTGATCTGATGATGAGAAAAGAATAGATAGAGTGGTGAAGGACAGGATCTTTATACATTATGTCCACCACCTATTTGGCCACCTCAGTGTACTCCTCGGCCACTTCATACCAGCAGTGTGGCTAGAGTCAGTCAATCGTTGTCCGGACACTGACTACCTGCCATCTATTGCCCAGCTATGGAAGCAGCACCCACGGCATGCCAACTGGGTGCCGTGTCCGTTTGACTGATGCTCAGAGCATCCCAGCCTTATGCGGCTTAAAGTGCATAGATTCCCATGGCCAGGAACGAACGTTGCGATAAGCGGGTGGCCAAAGTCGAGCAGATCTTGCTCCGTGGACGCGGCTGATCGAATAGTCGCGCGGTGGAGGCCACGGAAGACGTTGGACATGCGAAGACATGTCTGTCGATCACCCCAAAAATTGAGACAAGATGTGTAAATCAATGGTTCGTAGCCTGTGATGACCATGCCAGGTAGGATGAACGGCTTGAGGCAGAAGTGTCTGGTGACACAATGACCTCACGCGCCTTTGATGAGATGCAATTACCATTCCGGGCCACATAGCAGTCGCTCATGAAAGGAAGATGACGATGTGCTAAGACGATCTAGATTTGAGATTCAATGGCGATCAAGGTTCGCCGTTGCAACGTTTGATGAGGTTGAATTGATCAAGCATGGCGTTTGGAGGCAGTAGATGAAACGGTCTGATTTGCGCGGCCCGGCATAGACTCCGAGGACATTTTTGTGGAGATTTTCATTCGAGTGTAGATCTGCTGGCTGAGACACAGTAGAGATGTAGCCCGAACCGACCGTACCTGTCAGAAGAAGGATCGCCACATCCAGATCGCATGGCAGCTGCTCAAAGCCCAGTCATGGGTGGTAGATAGAACTCCTCGAGAAGCTGTCATTCTCCATGTCGTCGTGGTCGACCTCAACCGTTGCTGTGCCGCACGGTTCCCGAAGACGATCCAGACCTTGATCTCGCACGGCACAGCCGCATCGATGCCCATAGCTATTTGTGTGCCAGACTGTTCCCTGCTGTCCAACGCTGCGCGCGGAGAGCGCGACTGCGGCGAGGAAGAACACCCTGCCATCCACACAGCCGCGCAACCTCTCTATTGCCCAGTGCAATTCCCGTCCGAGCAGACCATAGTCCTTTCTGGGACTAGTTTGCGACCCTCATTGCTCTGCCGTACCTCATCGTCCTTGACTAGCAAATTCATCCGCCCAGCGACTCCAGCTCTGCTCGACGCTCTCTATACGTCTCTTGCGCTTCTCGTTCCAGTCTATTGACCAGTGTAACTTCCTCTCTGAGCCTTTCGAGTCGGTCTCGAACAGCGGCATCCTCGCTGACCTGAGCCGCGCGAGCCGTCTCGATATCAATCTTGGTTCTGGACAAGTACTCGGCGGCCTCGATGATCTTGTTGCGCAAGGTCTTTGCTCGAGCAATGTATCCGCCATGGATCTTGGTCAGCTTCTTCTCAAGCTCGTTGTTCTTCTGTGCTGTAGCAACAAGTGAGTCTTGAAGATTCTGCCAGCATGTCAGCGTCTCATCTAAAATGCCGATAGTGTGTCAACTCACGTCGAATGCCTCGCTCATCAGCTGCCTCTCGTCGATCTCGTCCTCGCCGTACTGCGCCAGCCCAGGCAGCATCCGATGAGCATGCAACTCGTCCCACTTATCACCGAAATCCTCGACCAGCTTCTTCCTTGTGGCTTCGTCGTTCCTACCCAGCTCGAATGTCACTTCCATCCTGGCCGTCAATATCTCCTCTTCGGTCAAATCCGACACGCGACCTGCCTGACCCGTGACCTTCTGTTTTCCCACACCAAACTTGTTCGCATCATTGGCCATCAGCGCCGCCACGCCTTCGGCAATTTCCCTCTTCACGGGGTCCTCTTCGCTTCTAGCAACTTTCAACAGAGCTGTGGCGTCGACGACGCTTGGTCTCGGTAGACCTTTCTGCACTACTCGGCTCTGTCTCCGGAGATTCGCTTGTGCCTCGGCCTCCTTCCTCTGTCTCTCCCGCTCATCCCTGATTTCCGCATCCTCCTTCGACAACTCTGTGGTGACCGCCGTCTCATCCCTCTCTTCTGGCAATTCGAGCTCCCAGTCCGTCTCTTTGGGTTTGGGTAAAGACGCCAGCTTGCTTCGTAGATCATTCCTGATGGCCTGTTCTCGCATACGAATGTCCTTGGGTGTCTGCCTGATGAGAGCCGTCTCATCTTCCTGGTTGAGGCGGAACGTATCTCGTGGTGTCCGCATTGGAGTTGCACCAGTGGCTGCAGATCCATTGACTTGCTTGTACGGATTTGGCGTCGCCAGGGTCTGTTTCGACGGTGCAGCTCCTTGGTATCCAGTCGTTCCCTCGTCCTGAATGTCGGCACTGTCGTCACCGAGAAGAGCGGACTGGGTCGCTGTTCGGAGACGAGCATTGCGAATCTCGTTGGCAATCCGATCTTCTTCTTGGGGCGCTCTTGGAGTCCTCATTGGTGTTGCACCGACTTGATTTGAGTAGTCGCCAACAAGTCCACGGGTACTGTCATTTTCTCCCGAAGTCATGGTAGCTCGCTCGCCTTGCAGACCCATCTTCACAATGTCTTCCATCTCGGCGTCGCTGACTTGTGGCGCGGGTAGGACGAGACCTCGACGTTTGCTGCTCGCTTCCTGTTCCCTGAGTTTCGCGAGTTGACCTGCCTTCGCTGCTGCCGCCGAGGCGGCAGAGCCACTGTCCTTGTCTTTCTTCTGTCTCTTGCCCTCGCCTTGTTCACCTTCACCATCGCCCTTGCGCTTGTTCTGGAGCTGCTTCTTTCTCGGATCGAAAGCTTCTCGCTCCCGCTCATTGTCGTCCTCTTCCTCGCGGGTGTCGTAGAAGCCAGACGCCGCTTGCTTTTCGAAGGGTATATCAGCATTGTAATCCATCATACCCTTCTTCTTGTTCGTGACCTTGATGTTGATCCCGCTAGCCTTGAGCTCTCGCCTCTTCTGCAACAGGGCCAACCTCCTACTCTCCTCCAGCTGCCTCTCTCGAGCCTTTCGCTTGGCCTTCTTTCCCTGTGTGTTTGCCAACCTTGCACGCGCTTCGCTCAACATCTCCTTCTCGTCTTCGTCCATGTCGATGGTGTCGGGTCGTGCAGGCTTCGATTCAGGATCGGGATCTGTTTCGCCGGGGCGAAGTCGGCGTACATTGTCGGCACTGGGCGCGACTCCTTCACCACCAGCGGGGCCCCCCAGACCAAACTCATCGTTCTCCCTCTGTTCCGCTTCGTCGAGTAACTTCTGGTACCGTTCCAGGCACTGAGTCGCCGTCCTTCCGACGATGGGCGCTATCGTTCTCCATTGCGTCGGCATCAACTTGGACAGATGTAGTAGCTTCTCATCCTCCTCCTTGGTCCACTCCACTTTGCGAATCGCTGGGTCGAGCCACTCGGTCCATCGCGCTTTGCACTGCTTCGGTGTCTTCCTGGCGAGGAGCGAGGACACACGAGCCCATTGGTGTAAGCCATATTTACTGACAGAGGCTTTGAGGATCTCGTCTTCGATGTTCGTCCAGACTCCACCCTTGACGACTGGCATCTTGGCGGTAAAGGCTGGCACTAAGCCTCAGGTCGAAAGTGCAGTCGTCCGTCCAAGTGACCAATCATCCAAGCAGACGAAGAAGGTAAACACGGTAGGGTCTGAATGCTTCGGTGGGATGAGAAATGGAGAGAGCTTGAAGCGAAAATCTTGGGCGCGCGAAAGATGTGACGGATATTCTTTCGGCCAAAATTAGTGGGATTGCTTGGCAGAATTTCGCGGTGTTTACTACCAAAATATTGCCTCTAACACCTTATTATTAGCCTCCATAGCCACACAAGCAAATTGAAGCCTTATTATCCATCGGTATAGCCTTTTTGAGGTGTTGTTGAAATGTCTAACGCGTTAAATAGTCCAATAACGCGCTCGTAACTGCGAGATAAGGCTATCTCCGGCTAGGAGGCTATCTAGGCCTTAAGCAATCCCTCGCCGCTATTCACTTAATAATACCGCACTAATCCAGCTGCAAGTCCTGGTAGTAGTTTATCTAGCTCGGTAGATAAGAATTCTACTAAAAGCAAATTAGAAAATAAAGTTATTAAGGCTAATAACTTCGAGGAGGTACCTTGCGACCTTAAGAAGTTCCTATTAAAGGAAGCCTCCCCCCTCTTAGATACGCTATTATTGCAAGATCTTAATTAATTCAACAATCTAGATAGCTAGCTATCTTCTCCGAGGTATGTTCATTTCGAGGATACTTAATCCCCTTTACTCCTACTAAGTTATTATTACTTAACATATTTAACAAAGAGTAAGAGTCTCTAGCGCTTCTCCCCTAAGGCATCGGCTATTCCTTAGCTACGTTAAGTGCCCTCTAAGTCCACTAAAGTCGCTAAGCACTATAAGGAGACTTTAGAAAGAGTTAATAAGCAGCCTTAATCTTCTTTAAAGAGCGCTTATAAAGTTTAGAATAAATAGAGAGCAAAAAAGTAACTCCCTCTACCTGTAGTACTAAGTAAGCCGAGCAAATCTCGCCGCTCCTCTACTACTACCGGTTTTAAAGATATTAACAAAATAACTACTAGAGAGGCTAGCTAGACTAAAAAGAGGCCTTCTATAAAGAAACTAGCTTCTTGAGCCTCTTTAGTAGAAAGTAAGTCGTCGTTGTAGAAGCCTCTACTAAAGTTTAAACACCTCGGCAAGTTAAAGGCGACTATATCTCCTCTACCTCTGCCCTTATAGCCTATTCCCCTCTCTATTATTTCAATCTTAGTCTACTAGTTAGTGGTTTTTAGTTCTAAAACTATCTAGAGTAAGAGTTATATTGTTGCTATCGATAGTAATCTTACTTAGCTTAAGATTGACACACTTATAGCTGCCAATAACTATGCTCTTAATAGTTAATTAGGGAGGGTAGAGCGCTCGAAAAGAATAGCACGTCTAAGCACTACTTCTACTAAGCCTGCCGATAGTAGTTAATAGAGTAATTATGACTTTAACTAGTACTAGCTAGTTATTATTAAAGCTGTTAAATTAGCTTATTTAAATAAGTAGCGCGATATTAAGTTATTAGTTATTGATTAATAGTCGAATTCAGCTAGTACTTTAGGCGTGCCTCTACCTTTAACCTCCTCCTCTACTCTAACACACCTACCCCCTCTAACCTCTACTACTCTACACACTAGTCGTAGCACTACTAACTCTTCTAAGAGTGCTAATACTACGCCTCTTACGGCCCCTGTATAGTCTCATCCTTATCCGATTACAACTAGTGTTACTTTCCTAGAGCTTAGCTCGTTTTAGAGGGTAGTTAAAGAGGTATATAGGTGCTTCTCCTCTACGTGTAAATATCAAGCTAGAGGCCACGGATGCTTACTAATTAGAGATACTTATAAAGCACTCGGCCTTAACACTATTAAGCTATAGTAATCGGAAATGAAAGCCGGCCGTAGCTTAATTATAGATCTACTAAGAGTAGTGTTCGATTAGGTAATAAGGGAGATCTATAATAAGGCTAAAAGGACCTACTAGCGTAATTACGCTATAACTTCCTTATCTTTACTAGGAGTGCCTTAATTGCTCTTTATAAATCTAGCTACTATAGCCTTATAGTAGTACTTCTCGTTTGGTAGTACTTAACTAGTCTATCCTCTACCTCTAATACTACTAGTTTAAGCCCCTTTACTGCTGCATTAAGGGGTAGAGAATAGCAGCTCGCCCTTTCTAGCTATTGCCGAGGATAACGAGTAACTAGAGCACTTCTTTGAAGTCCTTATCTAGAAGAGGCCGATAGCTAAGGATAACTTAAGGCTTATCCTTTTAAGCCTTTAGTATAATTATTAGACCCTCCGCATGCTTAAACACTAGCTAGAGAGAGTAATAAGCGAGGTTATACTATAGCTTAGCCTCTAGAGGATAATTACTTAAGAGGTAGAGAGATTTATTAACTTATTACTAGTCACCTTTAATAATCCTTTATATAATATATAGATAACTATATAGGCTTGTTTAATAGCTTCTTCTAAATAGATTAATATATATTTAAACTACTCTCTCTACGTGGATACCTACCTTCTTAAAGAGGTTACAGAAGTTAACTCTATAACTAAAGTCTAGATAACTCCTCTCTATAAAAGTCTCGAACTTTGCTATATAGTTATCCTCTCTATATTTTGGTACTAGATAGCGTTAACGACGGATATAACGCTTTAATAGATTAAATGTTAGCTTAATTAGATTAAAATCCAGTAAATAAGGTAGTAGCTAGAGAGGGACAACCCCGTAACGGTAGTAAATTACAATAATAGTCTAGAGGCGACGTTAATTACGTAAGTAACTACTACCTCTTTTGTAAATCTCTTACCTTCTTCCGGTAAGTACTATAATTATCTATTACTAGCACTAATCGCAGCGCTAGATAAGTATTTATCTATAGTATTAGAGTAACCTCTAGCTACTTATTAAACACCTCTATAACTACTAAGTCTTGAATTATAAGCAGATTAGCTATAGAGCTATTAGCGTACAAGGCTAGAAGAAGCAACTAGCGTGTGCTCTTTATCTTTAGTCGAATATCGACAGCTAAAGTGCTAATAGGTAACTAGCTATAACGCCGCTAGAAGGTTTTACTATTTATATATAACTTATTAACGAATATAAGCTAATCTATATAATAGCCCTTAATCTCCTCTCTCTAAGCTAAGCGCTTATTCTTATCACGAGCGGCATAGATGTACTACTTTACCTTCTGCGACTACTTTACTAAGGCTAGATACTAAGAGATTAAGCGCTTAGTAATATTAACGAACTAATAGATACTATAGTACTCTACTAGCTTATCTAAAAAGAAGTTACACTTCGATGCTAGAAGCTCTAATATATCCTCCACTATAGCCGGTAATAGAAGGCATAGTCTACCTCGGCGATTGCACTTCTTGAATACCTCTAGCTAGCTATAAGCCTTCTAGTTTGTCTATGCTCTATATATAGAGGAGCGTCTCTTCTTAAGCTAAGAGAGGAAGATAAATACCTCTTTAGGCTTTATGCTATCGGCAAAGAAGTCTACTAAGGCTAAACAGTCGGATTAATCGAGGCTACGTATAACTACGAGGATTGTACTAAAGCTATATTATTTTACACTACGAGGCTACAAAGAGGTTAGTTTAAGCTAGAGGACGAGGAGATAGACTACGTAACTCTATACCACTAATTACTACAGCTTTAATATCGACGACGACGACGTAGTGGCAATAAAGGCTGAATAACTAGGTGCAAAAAGCGGAGTTTGGTGAGAATTTACGAGCAAAATTGCCAAGCAATCCCACTAATTTTGGCCGAAAGAATACTCCCGCATCCCCGCCGCGGATGAAGCTTGGCACTGTGTTCAGCGGTCAAGATGATTATTATTTCTCTGCTCATTCATGCCAGCGCTGCACTAATACCGGCTCACATCGGGTATCACTTGTACCCAATCGCGTGGAGAGGTATGAAACAATATTTCACGTGATTCATAGCATGATTGAAATGAAAAGGCTCCTGGTAGGTCATGATGACTTCAGATGAGCATCATTCTCGTCTCCGTCCGGGCAAGACTGCTAGCAACAAAAGGAGAGCTCGTCAGTCGACAACAGACACAAACATACCCAAACAGAATGCTACCGACCAGACGTTTGTGCGAATCACGCGGGTTCATGTCTCAATTCTCAAGGAGAGGCATACGATCTTTCACGGGCTCAGCTATCAAGACATCGGCTTCGCCACCTCGTGACCAGGATCAAATCCCAGACGCGCAGACAAGTCAGAAAGATACATCCCAGGCTGAAATTTCGCCCAAGAAACGAAAGACTCAGGCGGAGTTGGACGCAGAAATGATCGCAAAAATCAAAGGCGCTTATGGAGATCGAGACGAAGGCGGCGCAGCAGGTGTAGAGTACGAGGACGGCAAACCGGTGGCGATGAAGCGTGGGGTGAAGGCGAATATGTTCCGATACATTTGAGAGTGTATCTCTTTGGATTCATCACGAATGGGAAGACGGGGGCGAATTGTGGCGAATTAGATTGGTTTGCCATCGATGCTGACAGGTTTTGAGAGTCAGCATGAGTGGCGAAGCATGAGTCACAGTCAACAGCGTGCCTCGTTGCGAAAGCACCACGCGGGAATGACAAGGTGTAAACAAGTCAACTACATTCGATTTTGCACCTTTGCAGGCACGGGTATATGTCTAATCCTACTGGCCATGCACGAAGCCGACAATCCCAGCACCGTTTCCCACCAAAAGTCAGCGCAGGTAGCAGAATAAGAAAGTAGAAGCTTTTGTCTAGCCCATGAAAACAACCTCAATCCAACTCCCAAAGTATCCCAAAAGTGAACCTGTACTGATACATCCTGACCCTTGAGCTAAATTGATTGACCAAATGATAGTAAGAAATGAATTGCGCCTCCCCCCCGGCAGTGATATCGATGACGCTTAAGTGGTATCTTGCGATAAATGATGAAGCAGGCAGCAGGCAGCAGCAGAAGTAACACCGTAGCGAAGGCACCTCCCAGCGAGGAGAGGCCCGTGGGTATCATCGATGCATCGTTTCTTTCTTTCTGTGGCAAACCCTAAACTCCTTCCGTTTCCTTTGCCGCTTCGATAAGCGACAAGTGCTGTTGTTGTGTTGTCATTCTAGTGATGTGATGGTGTGGTGACATTCCAGGTTTGAGTAGATCAGGTATAGCGCAGGATCTCATCGCAGTTGGCATCGAATCGCATGCTCCAGAGTCGGACGCCGGTCATGATCTTCTCGGTCTTGTCCATCTCCTTGTCACGACCGAAGATGCATTTGACAAACTCAACACCGCTGTTCTTGCCGACGACGACCTTCTTCGAAGATCGTTCCTTCTTGGCGGCCTTGAGCATGTACTGCTCACAGATCTTGAGAAGCTTGCTGAAGCGTTGCCAGAGCCGCTCGCCGGACTCGAGGAAATCATCGATGAGCTCCTTGTCATCGGGGTTCCGAACACGAGGCAACTTGCCCTCGGCACGCTTGATCTTGCCAGCTAGGTCAATAAGCAAGAGCCAAAGGTCACCGGCGATCTCCGTGATTGGTGCGCCTGCTCCGTGGGTGGCGACGGTCCAGTCATAGATCCACTTGCCGAGCGAGTTGGCATCGAAGACACTGCCAAGGAGAAGGATTGGCTCTTCCGAAGGATCCCAGTGCTTGAGTGAGAATCCTGCCGGAATGCCAGCACGACGGGCGTCTGCGTCGGTAGCGGCACGAGTCGTGGCGTAAGCCGTTTGAGGTGGAGCGTGTTTGGCAGAGTAAGATGCTGATCGCTTGGGTCGTGTCTGCTGTTCATATCCATGCGTCTGAGCGTAATACCCATTAGTATGACCCCCATGAGCATATTGTTGTCGGTCGTACGGCGGCGGTGAAGTCCTGTACTTGCGCTCATACGTTGCGCCATCTGCGTTCCCGTATTCGGCATTGCGGCCACCAGTGTAGGCGTGATGCGACGACATTTGGGGTTGCGTGTAGTAGGCATTGCTTGCCCGGTATGGCTTACCGGAAGCGTCTGTTGTATACACATGCGGCTGGCGAGTTGACTTGCTGCGACGTCGTTCTCCACTTACATGATCGTGATGGCGGTGCGACGAGCTGCGCTTTGGCTTTTCCTCCGGAGAGTAGTAGTATGTCCCTTGAGGCACGGCATATCCATATCCATCCGCTGTAGCGCGTCGTTTGTGCTTGGACGACGACTTGCCGGGGGAAGCTGTGTAGGTGGTGTAGTAATATTGCCCCCCTGCAGGAGATGAGGGAGACGCTTGATAGTCGTAGGATGTTGAGTAGTATGGTGAAGATTGGTATGTCGAGTATCGTGTGGAGAACATCCTGAACCTCCTCCGCGTCCGCAGACGCCTGTCTTCACTGAGTCGTGTTTGTCGTCTCTTTCGTTATGTTCTTTCTCGCCTTGGATCTGGTTGTCGAGGACTTCCACAGAATTCGGACGCGCAAGGTGTGCCTCGAGAAGTCGACATTTGACGTTGAGAGTGAATCTGCCGATTGCAAATCCAGAGCGAGACCAGTGAAGACCTCGCGAGTAGCAGTGAAGAATGGATGTGTAAGCGACAGTTGTCCTTGTTGTGGAACGCGTTCGAAGGGAAAAGAGGAGGTTGGGGTCGAGGAGCAAGATGTAGGTACGGGTGGTGTGGAACTGCGGGAACGGTCCAGTCCCGCCAAGGTCAAACAACCAAAGAGTCAAATTTTTTCGCCCAATTTCTCTGTGCGTGTGGCTGAGAGAACGAGACGATGAGCACGAAGGTGACTGCTGCCTGTGCTCTCAAACTGGTCAGGGTGCGGCAGATGGAACGAATCAGCGTCGTAATTTCGCAGCAGAGATTGAGGATTGAGAGAGTCCGAGAAGGGGGAACAGGGGCGTTGGATTTTCCTTGGAAGGGCAGCGCAAGGATCGTCTCTTGCCGGGGGTGCCGCGTACGGGAGTGCCTGGCTTCGTACCAGGACTCTGTCAGAGCTGGTCCGTTCTCCTATCGATCTGCAAATAGTGTGTCGCAGACCGACGAGTCAATCTCGACCTTTTGATGATCGCTTGGAGAAGAAGAGAGAAGCGAGGAGGCGAAGATGCTTGTGGAAGTGTAGAGAATATTGTCTGGATGATGATAAATGATCCTCGTGACAGATTGTGTCTACGCGCGCGAGGGCAGGGAAGGATAGAGGCTAGTAATGTATCTTTCCGGTTGGCAGACCTGAAGTGTGCCCAAGAAGACCATGTGCATGCAAATTGACAGGCAGCGGCCGAACTTTGGTAGGTGTGGCACCTTGCCATGCAAGGTCGGCAGTAGTGCAGAAGCATGCACGTTGGGCTCGACTCGCTCTTCACCGCAGACCATTTTGCATCCGTCATCCTTTTGCCTGCATGATACTTGCACATGTATCTCAGCTGCATCTATTTTCATCGATACACATCATGAACGACGACGACTATCGACATGGTCATGAGTGATATTAATTCTTGCGCGCTGAAGTCAGCTGGCAAGGCCTCGTTCCAGGGCACCCCTCACTAGACCGGATGAAAGTCCTCAGCCAATAGCGCGGATCAAGCGTCTTTGCGATGGGTTGCCAGAGTCTGCGCCGCACCACACTCGTCACCTCGAGGTTGATGAACGATATGATGACTGTTGGGCAGCCTCTACATGAACGTCAAATCAGACGTCAGTAATAGCCCAGGCTCTTGCAAGCCACGGAAATAGTGGTGGACGCGTATTGGCTGGAGAGAGAGCACGAGAGAGGACGTATCGAAGTACCAGGCCGTTTAGCGGGCAGAGGAATTCCGTCGTGCCACGCTGAGGGATCGCAGGATCACAGTCGATCACCTTCTTCAGCCAATTCCGTGCCTCTCCAGGACTATGGAACCGGCATCAGGACCTGCAGATTTTCTTGTTCCATTCCTTCGGCGAAGTGAACAACAGAAGCTGATGTTGGCGCGTAAGACTTCCAACAGAACTATTGATCTGTTCGCATGATACTCTTGTGGTAGTGTTCTGGAAGTAGCTCCGGTGGCTTGCCTGACCGGTATTCGGTCGTTCTACGAGCCACGCGAGATCTGGTGATGTCGAGTCAAGTGACCGCTCTGGTGTGAAAAGCGCAACAACGTGCGCTGTCAAGTCCAAGCGAATCTTGGGCGACCTGTGATACTCGACACGCAACGTACCATGTCGACTGTTTTTTTGTTTTGGGTGACACAAGCCAGCCAGGTTCAGCAGGACTTGTTTTTGCTACGCCGTTCTGTACGACCACTTGCTTCACCCAGGTGACTGGTGCATCGATTGGAGAGAGGCAGTTGTGCACGCGCCATACCGTCTCCACCTGCCAGAGGTAAGGCTGGGTGTGAGAGATGTGATTCGACCGGGGAGGTGGCGGCAAGAAGGAATCAACGTTTGTGGGCCGTTCCTCCGACGCTGAACCTGCAAACTGCAAACACACCGACAAACGACGTCTTGCTGCAGATATGCCCAAAACAAAGCAGTGGGCAGAAGTGTTGGGGTCTGGGTGCTTGAAGAGTGTTTACACCGCCAAAACATCTGATTCGTGAGATCAAAACATTTCTAGTTGGACGTATTGGACACGTCGATTTCTTAGTCTAATGCTGCATGGGGACCCGACCATGACATAGCTTGCATACGGCACTCTTGACTGTGAAATGCGGTGCGTGGTCAGTACTGGGTAATTGAGCATGTGACACGTCGGGACTCGCTCTCGCCATGCATTGGTAATGACCAGATCGGGGCTCTGCATACCCTGCGGCTTGACCGCTTTGTGTGACGGCGTCCAGTCCTGTCTACCTGCAAGCCGCCAGATCCAGACGTCCTACATACTGTACCTCGAGTTTGACCTGCGCGTCGAGCCCTGCTCGTTGAGATCCACGTGCGTGTGAGAAACTTGCACGATGTCGGTATTGCTCGGTCGTTCAAGGGGGCTGGAAGCGAGACGGGGATCCGGGATGAGAGTAGGAAGACAGTGGTACACCTTTGAGATTCCTTTTCCGCTCTTTAATCTTTGGCCACCCAGATACCTTTCTACGTCTTCATCGCGGTAGAAGATGTCGCGCAGATGCGCATCCTTTCTCCGGGATTCTTCATCCAGCCGTCTCACCTTCCCAGCATCCAGTCGCTGTTGAGGCTTTCTGCTTGATCGACTTTTTAAAGCGGCCGCTTCGTTGTGACCGTGCTGATCATGTCCCAGTCCGTGCCGGTCGAGTTTCTCCTGTGCTCTCACAGGGTGCAGGATACCCTGTCCTGTAGCACCCAATCCCTGCCTCCGATCGGGATCCCAGCCATGGCTTTCGAGCATGTTCAATCCTTTCCGCTGTCTGTCCAAAGAAGATGGTGGATGACTATGAGGAAGACAAACCTGATGCGTAATACTTCCGGCATGTTCTTCTGCTTTCTGTCCTCGTGTGACTGGCGTGCTGCACACAAGACAGACCGATGGTTCGATCTCTTGAGGACCAGGAGCCTTGTCGACAGCCTTGTCTGATCCTGCTTCACATGGAGAGATAGATGATTGCCGTTTCAAAACAATATTGAGGTATGCATTGCACGCTTCCTCACCAGCTGTTTTGGGTATTGTGATTGCCGGGGCTTCGTTGTTGTGCGATGCGGCGACGAACGGAACTCTCTTGCGTTTGATGCCGGCACCGAAGTATCTTTGATCTACCAGATGAACCTCGTATTCTTCGTCCTCGTAGCGGCTCATGTGAGCGAATCCGTTATCGGTCTGAGGATGGTAGGCGACAGGCTAAAGGTTGAGGATCTGCAAGACTCATGACATGCGAGCATGACTAAGCAGCCATTGCGCTCGAGTCATGTCATCAGCTTGAAAGTCCCGTCCTCTTCCCTCATTCGAGATCGTGCTGAGATATTCATGTACACCTCATTCGAGCAGGTCACGCAGTCATGCCTGTCCCTGTGATCAGACAGATCCTCACCGAGGGTGTTGGCAGCGTGCCCTTGGCTCCTCTCCTCTTCAAGGTAGGCATTGCAGTCGGACTCATCTACCTTTTGAAAGTCTATTTCCAAGGAGCCAGTAATGGATCAGAGCGTAACATGCACGGAAAGGTGGTTTTGGTTACTGTAAGTCGGCATTGGGTCAATTGCCGCGAAAGGAGACTGACACAGCAAGGGAGGGACTTCCGGCATTGGAGCTGAGGTAGTAAGAGGGCTGGCCTCTCGCGGAGCACAAATTGTACTTCTGACCCAAGCGCCTGTCAATGACCTCTTCCTTGTCGATCATATCGAGGATCTTCGAACTCAGACTGCGAACGAGCTCATCACTGCTGAACAGGTGGATTTGGCGAGTCTTCATTCGATCCGGACTTTCGCAACCAAATGGATCGACAATGCGCCTCCACGACGACTAGATATGATTGTGCTTTGCGCGAATACCATCACACCAAGAGGAGGAAAACTTCAGAGCACCGATGAAGGGTTGGAGGTCAACTGGGGCATCAACTACCTGGCCAACTTTCATTTGCTTAGCATACTCAGCCCGGCGTTGCGAGCACAACCAGCGGATAGAGAAGTGCGAGTCATCGTTGGCAACTGCGTCTCGTATCTGGCTGGTGAGCTTCCGATCGTTCCTAAAGAGAAGGGCGGGAAGGACAATCCGCAACCAAATCACGCCTTCAATGCTGGTACAGCATACGCTTCATCTAAATTGGCGCTCACCACTTTTGCCCAAGCCTTTCAGAAACATCTTTCATCGTACTCGCGACCTGACAAAAAGCCAATGAACACGAGGGTAATACTGGTGGATCCCGGTTTTACACGCACGCCCGGAATGAGGAGATTCCTATCCTGGGGATCTTTGACAGGGCTTGGACTCTACCTCATCATGTATCCCTTTTGGTGGCTCGTCCTCAAATCTCCGGAATCAGGCGCCCAGAGCTTCCTCTACGCGGCCATGGAGGAACACTATGGACGCGGAGAAGGGGGTTGGCTCATCAAAGAGTGCAAAGAGGTTCCATACGGGCGAGAGGATGTTCAGGATGAAGAGAAGCAGAAGCTGCTCTGGGAATACAGTGAATCAATGCTTCAAGAGGCAGAGAAACGTGGCGCGAAAACAAGGGCGGAGAAGAAGTCGAAGGAGGAGAAGAAGACTGGCAAGACGAATAATGCTGGGGCCAATCCGACTGCAGAAGCAGGCAAATCCACGTCACAAAAACAGTCGGGTTCACGCCGCTCGCGCAAAGCATAGATACATGACGTTCAGGTCTATCCCGTGGCTCCCTACATCATACGCTCAAGGCTGCCAAAATCTCGGTCGAGTTGCCAATGAAGCCGTCCAGATTCGCGTTGTATCTCACCATCTGTCTGGCGGAGAATGGGGACACGGTCTGGGATATATCATCAACGTAAACGACATCATATCCCTGCAACAGGTCAATTGCGGCCGCCTCATTTGATGGTCAGAGCAAGGTACCTTGTAGTAAGCGTCGAGAAAGGTACCCCAGACACACTGGTCGGCATTCACCCCACCAAAGAAGAGTGTCGTGATCTGATTCTCCTCCAACCAGATTCCCAGGGGCGTTTGAGCTCCCCACAAGCCGGATAGGCGGTCTGCAAGTGTTAGCCATCATCCAGCAATACATCAAGTTCGGGCGATACTCTTGTTGAAGTACAGATCCGTTCCAGTCGCCAGTCCCTGGACCATTGCTGGATACAGATCTCCCCAAGGCTGGGCGTTCCCTGCACCAATGTTAGCGGAGCAGCTTGTGGCCGACTTTCACAGTACTCACAGCTCCCTCTCATCAACTTTCTACCGACGTTCACTGACGATCCATTGCTTGCTGTAATGGTTCCCATGTCACTACCGAATGTGCTACCCTCAACATCCGCATCGTCACTGGCAAATCCCTCCTTGAAGCTCGCTGGCATTTCCACTAGATCCTGCTCCGTCAAACCCCAATTCGTCCACAAGACTTTGCTACCCATGGCTCGGAAGCCGTTGATCATGTTCAGGGTGGGTGCCACCGAGCCTCTCCCACCGCTTGCTGCTGGGGAGAGTTGCGGATCGAGGAAGAAGTTCTGCATGTCGATGATGACCAACGCAGATCGAGATGGCTCGATGATGGCAGATTTACGGGATCCCGTGAAGACATTTTGAAGTAGACGCGGTTCAGTGACTGACAGGACGGACGAGCGGGTGAGGTCATAGATAATGCTGCCCGAGTTGTTCTGGAGGGACCAGTAGTTGTAGTAGTTGCCGATGGTCTGGGTGGCGGTAGTGTTTGATGGCGAGACTGATGTCAGAGGAGTAGACACAGCCGAGGCAGCGAGGACCAAGGTCGACTGGAGCATGGAGGAGACACGCATTCTGAAGAGCTTCTTAGAATCTCGTGTTATCCATCACCGAAGTCGTCGCCGCACTACTTGATATGTACTTACTTTGGAGACATGACGTACGTCGGATACATGTGCCAGAAGCTTATCTTCCCCTCTTTATAGTGATAAGTGCCGCTGCAGGTACAGACGCCATGCTGGCATTCGAAGCCCACGTGGAGAGAGAGATCAGCGAGATTCTGGCCTGGAGAAGTAGGATGAATAATTTGTCTATCCAATTGCGGAAGCTCAATGCTGCCCTCGACCAGGATACCGAAAAAACACTGCCGGCAGCTCCAACGCAAGCTGTGACTCTTACGTAGTACCGGTACTCATGGGCGATCGCTTATCGCATTCTTGCATCTACAGCGTATGTCGTCGTTGTTGACGGAAGTTGCAGTGCTAGCTTCTCAGGCTGCACAAACATCGACGAGTCTCGAGCACATCTAACCACTCAACTTACAATCAAGTGCTTGTTAAGTGTGGATATGAACCCCATGTTGACTTGACATATTCGGTCCAGAGTCGCCCGACGCAGAACCTCATGGTCGGTCCGTGCTGAAACTGATCACGTGTATAATTCAATCAAATTTTGCCATATCCGGCCAAGCCTATTGAGCCATGTTGACTCCAGCCTCCCTCGACAGCATCATCGACGACCGCTTCGTGAATGCCTTGTGATGACGAAGGGTCATTGCTCGCATCGTCGAGCGATTGCAAGTCATCGCAATTGCGTCGTACCGTTCAAGGTCCTAAGTCAATCTCGTACTTGTCCGGTTGCACCCCGTCATCTCATCTGTTGTCGTCTGTCCCATGGAATCAGCTGCCAACCAAGGAGGTCCTTTCATCTTTCCACAACTACGCATGTTTACTCAATCTACTTCTGGGCCTCTGCTGACACATCTCTGGCGTGGATTGGTCCCGAACGCCATTCCCACATGTCATCCATCAGCCCAATATTGACAGTGTTTCAGAAGGCCTTCAACGTCCGCTTTGCCGAACATACCTCGCTTCTTGCCGTGTGGCGGTCGATTGTCCCCAAGGCTTGTCGGTAAGTTTCTGAATGTCCCCATCTGTCCGAAGTGTTTCCGAGTTGGACCTATACACTTTCAGCAGATCGCGATTATCGGAGTCTCGACCTCCATCCTCTTCGCAGTCTGTGATTGATACAGCTTGTTCTCAGGTGGGGGTCATGCTGCAAACATCATACCCAGACTTTCAGTCTGACCCTTTCACGCATCGGCGTGATCCCAACATCTTCCTGATGTGACATAACAGTCATAGCAGTCCAACGACTCGGATCAGTGGTCGGTGTCATTGCAAAGCTTGTCACGTCCCCTCGGCTACTGGTGCATCGAAATCTGTGCATAAATAGTTCGATGGAATCGGGCCGACTATGAGATGTGGGGGCAGCCAGGGGTTGATCCCTGGGACAGTTTCATGCCACCAATCGATTCCTCCGCAACAGCGCCTGCAAAGCGCCGCTGTGAAGGGAGTCGCTGAGATGACCAGTGGTTGAGCACACGCGACACGGCCGCATTGCCGCAGAGGTTATTGTTCCCTCCGCTGTTTGGGGCGGAAACGACCAACCTTAGTCCTTTCTTGGCGCCCGCGGGCCTCAGAGTACTTCCACCTGTGGTTGCATGTACCGAGCAGACTCTGCATCACTCTGCCGCAAGAGCCATGTCAGGACTATTCACGAGTCGATCTGTGTTTCGAATCTCAAGCGAGATGAAGGCTGAGGCTTTCCGACTTGTAGATGAGGTCGCGTCTGCCATATGCATAAATGATCGTGGAAGCCACCTCAAAGGCGGTGTTTCTACTACTATAGCACTGGTTTGCACACTTCCCTTCTATACACTCCTTTGATTCAATTCTCCTGTCGGCCTTCTTCACACATTCGCTATGAAGACTACGTTCGCTTTGTCCCTCGCTGCACTGGCGGCTGAGCTGTGCAGCGCTCACTACACCTTCGACAAGCTCTTCGTCAACGACGTCGCAAAGGGCTCTGCCAACACATACATCCGGAGGCATCAGAATGGCTACATGCCGACCAAGTTCAAGAATGCCCCCAGTGGCTCTATCTCGCCCACCCATGCCGATTTCACCTGCAACAAGGGCTCCACTCCTGCGGCTCAGGTCATGTCTGTAAAGCCTGGTGACAAGGTCGGACTTCAGCAGGCATACGGTGCAGGAGGGATGAAGCATCCTGGTCCTACTCAGGTTTATGTCACTCCAGTCACCAACGCCGCGTCAGGTGCCCCTCCTGCCGGACCGTGGTACAAGGTGCACCAGTCCTTGCTATGCAAAGCTGGTGCCGCGAATACACTCCAGACCGACGCCTGGTGTATGTGGGGCGAAGACAAGATTTCTTTCCCAGTTCCAGCAACCCTGCCCAATGGACAGTACCTGGTTCGCGCCGAGCACATTGCTACCCATGGTGGACATGTCGGGGAAGCCGAGTTCTACTACGCCTGCGCTCAGATTCAAGTCACTGGTAGCACTGCGACGAGCATCCCGGGCACGAGTGCACAGATCCCAGGCGTTTACGCCCAATCTGACCCAGCAGTCAACTTCAGCGTCTGGGGACGCTCTACTTCGTTTGACGCCACTCCTGGTCCAGCGGTCATCCCTGGCGGTACCATCAGGGGCTCCGCAAGTGGTGCAGGAGGAGACAAATCGGTCACTGTCGCTGCGGATCGCGCTCAGGCAAACCCTGCCGCGCCTGTCGCGTCTTCCAGCTCTGTGGCGCCCGCAGCCTCCTCGACCTCTGTGGTACCTGCGGCCTCCTCCACACCCGTCAAGCAGCCCCCAACTTGTGGCGGCAACTAGAGGATCTTTGGACGCGAGGGTCAGCATACGAAAGGTGTAAGAGAAGGTTGAGCACAGCAGATATTTGTCTTGCATTTCATTTCCTTCGGACTATAGCACAGCGTGAGATAGTTCAGATTTATTTAGACTGGGAACCATATCACTTTCGTTAATGTCCAAAATGGATTTCACCTCGATCTATAAATGCTTTGACAGAGCGCAGCTATCGCTGTCGTCTTCTTCACTATATCATGTATGTACGTTGAGGACAATGCATCGGCCATCAAACAGTGCACCAAAACGACCAGTGTGGTCTGTCCCATGATTTGAGATTCAGCTTTTACTATACCTGCCAGTGTTTCATAATGTGGTGCTGAACTTCTAAATTTGGGGTCGTCGACCTCGCTTCGTGCATCCTGCAACAAGATTGACCTACAGGATGGCGGAGTCTGGCGATCCGTCTGATAGTGGAGCGACTACGATCTGCTACATCGTGGAAGGGGACAGCGCATGAAGGGCCAATTGGATTCGAGCCTCCTGATCTTGTGCCTGTCGATCCAGACCTTTTGACCAGCTTCCAATCAAAGCCCGAATAACTCACCAGACCATTGGAAGAGCGGCGTTCCATCGCGACGACATGATTTGATGGACGTACATCATCATTGTGATCCAGAGAGGTCAAATAACAGCACCATGTTAGGTTTGCCGGTAAAATTCCCAGGCATGCGGTACGTAAAGTTCCAGAACTCAAAATCACTGCAAACAGTCAGTCCTTGAGCCCTAATAGGAAAGAATATTGCCCTACTTGACCACGGATCCTGACCCTCCGAATGCACCTTGGAAGGTGACATTGTACGTATCTGCTGCGTTGCCGGATACATCAACTGTGAGACCTTGCAAGTCTGCCCAGCTGGTGACATCTCGCTTCGTCTTGAAAGGCGAGATCATGAAGCTGAAGACAGACGATGCGGTGCCATAAGGGTAAGTCAAGTTGAGGACGCCAGGTCGGACATCCGCAATAAGGCTTGGTTCTGTGGAGAACCACTTCAGCCAGCCGATCTGGCCAGGGACATCCCACTGTACGACAGCGGGACTCCAAGTACTTGGGTTCAAGGCAGGGCCTCCCACCTTGGATTCGTTGAAAGTTGATCCGCCGATTGTGATGTTGTCACTCAGCCATGTAGTGATATTCCGAGGGTATACATCATATGGTGGCGAGAAAGCAGAGGTTTCGACGACATGCTCGCCAGGAAAGGTGGTCAATCGAGCCACAGCTTCCGCCGGGACGAGCTCGTTGTGGAAGCCGGCAAGAATAGCGATGACTGGACCCCAAGCATAGTCGCCGGAGTGACTCATGGCGTACGGTTTGTTGACGAGCGGGCTTGCTTCCCGTCCGACCAAGTTCCAGATATGAAGCGCTAGGATGCTGAGGTATCGATTCATGTCGTAGCCATAGGTTCGATCCCATGGACCAGCACTATTCTTCATGCCGGCATGATAGAGATCGGTGACACTATTCCATGTGTCTTGGAGCATTCGACGACCGTTTTGGCCCATGATAGAATCTTCAGGCATGTATCGGGCCCAGAGCGACAGAGCGTACATGGAAACCCCTGCATAAGTACCGCTGTTGAATTCGGAGAGCGTGTTGGCACGATTGAAGAGATCTACAATCTGTCTCGCATCTTCTTCGCCAGCCCGAGTCATGTTGGCTTCACCCAGTCGGCGTCCAGTCCATCCACTGACAAAGGCCCGCATGATGGCGGGATTGCTATAGGCAGGGTACGAATTGTCTCCATCTACTCCGCCAACCCGGTAGCTGTCGCCGATCGTGTTGTTGTACAAGGATTTCAACATCAAACTTTCCACCTCTGGTTGAATCAGATCGGGAAATTCCTCGAGAGCTTGGATGAATGCGGTGCCAACAAAGCCTCTCCAGTTCGGATCCCAGCTGTTGTAGATCTTTGCCGGATATGCGTTACTGCCCACTGTCGGTTCTTCGGGATACTTTTGATATGTGCCATACCATTGATCTTGTGGGTCTTTGAATTGACCCGAGATGACGTTTTGGATAATCTGATTCGCTTCCGCAGCGTCTGTGCCTTGATTCCTTGCCAAGAGCCCTGTCGCGTACCATGCTGAAGCTCGAGTGACATGATTCAGAGATGTCTGCGTGTTTTGCGAGACGTCGTAGAGATATCCTGCTTCGGGGTCGTACAGGCCGTCCAGCCATGACATGGATTGGTTGAAGAGATCCTGCGCATTGGGTGGGAGAGTAGATATGTATGAGGCTGAGCATGCCCCGATGAGGAGAATCCTCAACAGGACTCGGAGACTACTGGTATGGAGAGCCATGACACGAGACGATAAAGAGACTTACCATCAACGGAGGAGTGACTTACCTGCTGTCTTTATCCTCACACGCCAGGGCCAAAAAACTCGTGGTCGGGGCTTGGTCTTCATCATATCAGTAGTCCGGCACGCAGCTATTGACCAAGCAGAGATGATCACTTGGGCACAATAGGAAGGAGATGCACAAGCGGAGCGGGGAAGAGAAAGGTAAGTTAGAAGATGTGAACATGTCGAACGTGAAGATTTAGACCGAAGTTTCGGCGAAGAACAGGGTGGGTAGGGAGGGTCATAGCGGCCAAAGCTCAAGTAACTTGCAATTCTAGAAGCTAATTTTACTACCTTTATTCCTAATATCTCGTCGTACTCACAATTACACTCGCTACTATCCTCGTTACTATAATATTTGCGTATCTTACTAATACTCTTAATAGCTATAGTTCTCCCTATCGATCTTGACTATTACTATATGTAAATTAAGTACTAGATTAACTATAAGAGTCTTTAATAGACTACTATCCTCGTACGCCTTTAAGACTAGTATAGCTATAAGGTTAGCTATACTACCTTATAGTTACAATTATAGTAATAGAGCATTATTATAAAGCTAAGAGCTATTAACATCCCCTAGCTATAAGTAGAGATACTAGATATATTCTATTATAAGGTCGAGAAGGATAAGAATATAGTTTAAACGCTTCGTAAGAAAGAGACTAATTAGTAAGGCTTAAGTACTTACTAGTTCTACTGTCTACGAAAGGATATAAGTCTTATTAAGTAGGTAGATACTACTAGAGATATAGAGGCTTACGAGTGTACCGAGGCTACCGTTCGTAAAGAGCTAGATAAGAGTACTATCGAGGGGCTAGGCTATTAAATATTAGTAGAGCATATCTAGAAGGTATATAGGATTACGTTAATATATAACTCCTTCTACTTGCTAAGAGACTCGTTACTAACCTCGTAGCTTAGGGCGGTCGTTGGGCTAGGTTGGGTACCTAAAATGCTAACTACAACCCAGACCCGACCCTACCTATGGCCCGTGCTAACCCAGCCCCTACCCGCCAAGCTTGGGCTAGGCTATTTTTACGTTGGGTAGGGGCTGGTACTAGGTACCTACCTACCCCTGCCCTAGGGTGCCCAACGGGCTGCATATACGTCATTACCCGCGTCGGAATTGCCCGCGTCGCACAAATTGGCCCCGTCGCAATTGCCCCCGTCGCAATTGCCCCCGTCGCAATTGCCCCCGTCGCAATTATCTCTGTCGCTCGTCGTAATTTTCCAAACACAACCGTAAGAATTCACCGTAATAATTCTTGCAGTTAGGAATTGGCCAATTCTGACATACATACGGATTTAGCCAACCGGAATTGGCCAATTCTGACATACGTCATGATCTGGAGTACTGTACTATATGCTGTACGTAGGCCGCGCGCGCGCGCGGTAGTATAGGGGGACGCTTTAACTACGTACCCGGTGGGTACCCTAAGGGTAGCCCTGGGTTGGGTTGGTATACCTACTGGCCTACCTAAGGCCTGACCCTATACCTACCTACTTGGCATTAGTACCTAGCCCCTGACCTGCCCCTACCCGCCAAGAAAGGTACCTAGCCCTTACCCGACGCGGGGCACCCCCTGCCCGACAACCACCCTATCGTAGCTACTAGATTAAGGAAGTAAGCTACTAACTTAACTCTAATAGTATAGTAGATTAATTACGAAAGGTATAGTACTATAAAGGAGCCCTTATTACTCTAGGGCCGGATTATTGCTAGTTAATTAATACTTATTATAAGCTTAAGAAATAGAGTATCTAGGTATATACTATAATCAATACCTACTTACGTAAGATTATCTAGATCTATATTAGTATTACGAGTTATACTAAGTACTCTATTACTACTTAATATACTAAGTAAATTTATAAGACTAGTATAATACTAGAGAAGGTATAATTAGATTATAGTATAGAGACAATTATTCTTACTGATTTATACTACAAGTTAAGCTATACTTTATAGAGCAATTATAGTACTAAACTAGCCTTTAGAGACTATTACTACTTTAGTACGAGTAAGATAAATTAACATATTAAATCTTAGTAGAACTAGCTAGTAAAAGAGATATTAAACTACTAGCGTAGTTACTTTAATAACCTTAGTAAAAGCGGTTAATATACTAATAGCCTCCTAGACTATATTGCCTTCCTTACTATCTATATACTAATTATTTGCTAAGAATTTGTCTAGTTTACTAATCTCTAGAACAGTTATAAGATCTAGAAGAATTAGAAGAGGCTATATATAATTCCTAGCTAACTACAAGCGCTTTATAAGTATTCCTCGAAGACTAGAGATTAAAGTTATAGTATACAAGTTAATAGCGAGTTACTAAGTAAGTACTTAGCTAAGGTGTTTAAGTTTAGTACATTAGGACACTAGTAGTTAATTTATAGTAGTAATTAACTCTAACTCGTAGCTAACTTACTATATAGATATTAACGAATATCTACCTCTAGATACTCTCTAGTAGTATTAATTTACCTTTACTTTATAATTTATACTAACTATTATTACTAGATCTATAAGAGATCTAGATAGCGAGTGTATATATATATAGGCTTATAAGTTACTTAGATTACTTGTTTATAATTACTTTATAGAAGGTAATATTAATCCTATACTAGCTAAGTTACTAAAGTTATAGTAGGTTTCTCTAATAGTTAGGCTAGAGATACTAGAGGCGTTTAATAATCTTAGTAATAATAAGAAACTAGCTAAGGCTAATCTCTTTAAATAATAGATTACTCTCTTCTATCTCTCTTATTTAATTTCTCTATACTTACTTCTATACTTGCTACTTACTTGTAGACTTACTATAATACTACTACTATAGATAACCTACTATACGAAGGCTAAGGAGATCTATTATAACTACGATATAGGCGAATACTATTACTATAGTAAGTGCTAGACTAAGAATCTAGTAAGATTATAAGAATTAAGCTTTTAGAGATTATTATCTATTACTTCTTAAGTAAATATAGTAATAATTACCTCCTCTACGAGTTTCGCTATAAGTAGCTAGTAAGTCTAAAGTTCGCTAGTATCTAATAGCTAGTCTATCTAGCTTATATTTAATTCGCTTAATAAGGTTACTAATATATAGCAACTTAGCTATAATTAATACTAGAAGACTTAGCTAACTACTAGTAGTTGTACTCTATTATCTTAGCTATTATCTATTACTCCATTACCGAGGCTAGATTTAATAGCCTTTAATCTATACGTAAAGGTATATATACTTCGTATTAATATTAAGTATACTATAAAGGAGAAGTAATAGAACTATAAGAATTCTTACCTCTTTATCGAATTTAGCTAGAGATTTATAGAGGTCTTCTTTAATAAGAAGTATAAGTAATTATTATATTATAAGGCGCTTATCCTCTTTATTCTTAGTTAAAGCTAATAATCTAGCCTTTAAAATATAGAAGTCTTATTTAAGAACCTTAATTCTATAGTACTCTTTAACTACTTTAGCGAGGCTAGTAGAGTACTAGTCTAAGATAAGAGTCTAATACTTAATAACTTTACTAGCCTTAGCGAGCTACTCTAGCTAAATATTACTTATAGTAAGGATAAAGCTAATAGCTTTATATATATTATTAACCTCTATATCTAATAGGTATATAAACGAAAGTAGTTAAAGACTATAAAAGCTATAAAGGCTACTACTAATAGTAGCGTAAGTACTATACCGAGTATAGAATCTATACCTTATTAAGAGACTACGCTAGCGCTAACTAATATCTTAGAGACTAAGATAAAGAAGTAGCTAGTATAGAAGTTATAGAATAAGGTAATTAGTACTCGTAGCTAACTCGCTACTATACTCGCTAATAGCTATATATAGAGTTAGCTTAATAGAAGTAAACCTCTAAGGCTTGTTAAACTATCTAATAACGAGGATTACGAGTTACTTAATAGTCTTATAGTACTACTATCTATTAAAGAAGCTAGAGCACTATATAAGGAGGTTAAGACTAAGGCTATTAAGGAGGTAGAGGATACTATAAGAGAGAGTATATAGCTAAGGAAGAGGTAAAAGGTAGCTAAATAAGAGAGTTTCCTTTTCTTAGTAAATTACTATATTAGTTCGATTTATTTATAGATTAGTTTACTATCTAACTAAGTACTATCTCGGTAGCTAAGATAGACTAATTATATTAAGATTACAAGTTAGATCGACTTTATAAGTTAGATTAATCTAGATTAGCCTAACTCGTAGTAGTACTTATAGAGGCCTTATAGTTAGATTTATAGTTTATAAGAGAGGAAAGTACGTCTATTAGGTATTATTTATAAGTACAAAAAAGGTACTAATAATTAGAATAAGCTAAGGTACTACTTAATCTCGATAAGTATATTCTCTACTATATTATAGTTATCTTCGAGAGTAGTAACTCTCGCCTCTAGTACTGCTTTCTCTATCTCTAAAATAGTAACTTACTACTTACTTATAGCTAGACTCGTAGCTAGATCTACTATAGATAGGCTAGTAGTAGTAGTAGTACTTCTCTTCTCTTCTCTAGTCTTCTTTTCTATTTCTTTTTTCTTCTTAATCTTCTTCTCTATATTATAATATAATTTATTATTCCTTTTATAGAAGGCATAAGCCTCCTCCTTCTTCTTAAATATCTAGTAAGGGTAGTTACGCTTAATATATTCTTTATATAGTTTCTAGGCTAGCGCCTCTTTAGTAGTCTCTATAATATAGCTAGCTATATCTATATAACGAAGTAATTAACAAGTATTATACTCTTCTATACTAGAATTAAGATAAGCTAGCTTAGCCTCGAAGGCGGTAACCCTAACGAACTAGAAATTAGATAATATAGTAGTTATTAGGTAGTAGTATCCTCTATAAGTCGTTAGTAAGTACTCTATAAGTATAGATATCTAGCTAATCTTATACTATACTAGCTCTAAAAAGCTACCTTTAAAGGCTAACTAGATCGTACTTATAATATTAAAGATTCAAAAATTAACTAAGTATAATATAGTACTTAGTAGAGATAAGGGAAGTAAAGAGAATAATAGTAGTAAGATTATAGTAAGTAATACTATAAGTATAATAGCGAGTCTATATTATAAGTATAGTATATAGAGGTTATTTACTATCGAACTTATTAGTCTTAAAGTCTAGTACGTAACCTAAATAACTATAACAATTAGTAGTATTAGATAGTTATATAAGATAATATAATAAAAATACTCTCTAAGAGAGCTTTCTAGTGCTCTTATTTACCTTAGAATGCTTTAAAAATTAAAAAAACGCCGGATTATAGTGCGTTGGAGGTGGTTAAAGGTGTTTATTTAGGTCATTATTTTGAAGCTAAGAGTTACTTAAGCTTTGGACGCTATGACCTTCCGTCGTGGGAAAATTCCCCACATCGTCATTGCCAAACTTTCGAGGGTCCGCCCATTTTTGCAGATCGCCAGAAAACTTGACAGCGGCATCATACCGACAAACAGGACGATCTGCTGGTAGCAGAGAATTCCAAGCTACCATGGCTGTCGGCCTGTCAGGTCGAACGAGGCCAACGAAACTAAAGAAGCAACAGGCAGCCCAGAAACGCAAGCGAGACGATGTCGACGGCGCAAAGCTCCAAGAAGCCGTCGAGCAATTGGTATGCGGCCAGATATGTATTCATAAAAGATACGAGGTCACTGATATCACGTAGGACCCAAAGGCCGTCGTTGCTCGCTTCTCCGATCTTCCTCTATCCGCGCCCACCTCTGCCGGTCTCGACTCTGCTCACTTCACCACCTTGACCGGCATCCAGCAAAAGGCAATACCGCTGGCTCTCAAGGGACGAGACATCCTAGGGGCGGCGAAGACCGGATCTGGCAAGACACTGGCCTTCTTGATTCCACTCCTTGAGAATCTGTACCGCGAGCAATGCGTCGGTTCGGACGCAGGTCTTTGCGGTATGGTCATTTCCCCGACCCGCGAGCTGGCGATACAGATATTCGATGTGCTGGTCAAGATTGGACGAAAGGGGCACCTGTTCTCGGCAGGCCTGGTTATCGGAGGCAAGTCGCTCAAGGAAGAGAAGGACGCGCTGGCAAGGATGAACATCGTCGTGTGCACTCCGGGACGGATCTTACAGCACCTCTCGCAAACTGCCCTCTTCAGCTGCGACAATCTACGCATGTTGATCCTGGACGAGGCGGATAGAATTATGGATATGGGCTTTCAGAAGGAGATGGACGCTATCATCGAGTACCTACCCCGTGACAGGCAGACATTACTCTTCTCGGCCACACAGACGAAGAGGGTAAGTGACCTTGCAAGATTGAGCTTGAAGGATCCGGAATACATCTCGACAAATGCTGTAAGCGACTCTGCGACTCCAGCGACTCTGCAGCAGAACTACATCGTCACCCCTCTCAGTCAGAAGCTGGACACGTTGTGGAGCTTCATCCAAAACACCAAAAAGGCCAAGATCCTGGTCTTTCTCTCCAGCGGTAAGCAGGTCCGGTTCGTTTATGAGGCTTTCCGCCGCATGCAGCCTGGTATACCCCTTCTCCATCTCCACGGCCGACACAAGCAAACAGCGCGACTCGAGATCGTCAACAAATTCTCCTCTGCTAAGCATTCTTGTCTTTTCGCGACTGACGTGGTCGCCCGAGGGCTCGACTTCCCTGCTGTGGACTGGGTTGTTCAAGTCGACTGTCCCGAAGATGCCGACACTTACATCCACAGAGTCGGACGGACTGCGAGGTATGAGCGGGATGGCAGGGCGGTGCTCTTCTTGGATCCGACCGAGGAGGAAGGCTTTCTCTCACGACTTGAGAATAAGAAGATACCCATCGAGCGCATAAACGTACGGCAGAAGAAGCAGCGATCTATCAAAGATGCGCTCCAAAGCATGTGCTTCAAGGATCCCACGCTCAAGTATCTTGGGCAGAAAGCCTTCATCAGCTACACCCGCAGCATACATTTGCAAAAGGACAAGGAAGTATTCCAGATCGACGAGCTACCTCTTGAAGACTTCGCGGCCAGCATGGGACTGCCTGGTGCTCCCAAGATCAGATTTGTCAAGGGTGAAGACACCAAAGCGGCCAAGAATGCACCCCGACACGTTCCAAGCTTGTCCGACGAGAGTGGTCAATCGGATCATGACGAAAAGACGGTCCGAACAAGGTATGATAGGATGTTTGAGCGAACCAACCAGGATGTGCTCGCGGATCACTACACCCGGATTGTGCAGGACGGGGACAGTAACCGCAACGACGGCTTTGACGCTGAGGTCGATGGAGATGATCTCTTCGATGTCAAACAGCGCATACCAGTATTACAAGACGACCAAGGACATACAAGCAGCGGGAAAGAGGAGCAGGAATTGGCACCAGGCGGCCGCATTGTCCATATCGACGGTGCTCGACAGCCCATCGTCATCGATTCGAAGCGGAAGGAGAAGATGTTGACGAGCAAGAAGAAGTTACTGAAGCTGAAGGACAAAGGTACCAAGCTGGTCTTTGACGACGAGGGTAACGCTCACCCTGTCTACGAACTGGATGATGGTACCAGATTCAGATCTGAAGGTACGGTCGATGAGCAGAGAAGAAAGTTCTTGGAACAGGAGAGCGAGAAGGTCCGACAAGCCGACATTGAGGACAAAGCACAAGCAAAGGCAAAGAAGAGGGAGAAGATGCGGAAGAGGAAGGAGAGAGAACAAGCCGATCCTGTGGACGACTCTGACGGCGGTGAGGTACATGCTGTACTCGCGAATGGTGAAGAGCCTATCGACACGCTCGCATCTGACGACGAAGATGATGCAAATGGCGGGAGTGATCACGAAGCGCCTCGCAAGAAGCAAAAGAAATGGTTCCAGAGAGACTCGGACGATGAGAGTCAGACGGAGAATCTTCGCATGCCGGAAGATGTCGAAGACCTCGAAGACCTCGAAGACCTCGAAGACCTCGAAGCAATGGCGAGTCGACTGGTATAGTCATCGTCATGGCCAAGTAGTGGATTTGAATTTCTCCGCAAGTTCATCCGTCCGCTCCATGATGCATCAGAGATCCTGCGTCGACCTGGGGTCCGGGGTGCATGCGGGTTAGGCCTCATGTATAGCGTCCCTCTGTCGACCAATGACAGTCCTTTCATAACAGCTAAGAAGAAGCTATTCAGGTACCGTCACCCGTGTGATCATGGGATAGAGACCGAGCCAGACTTTACTGCTGTGCAAATCTGCATACCAAGAAGCTATCTGCACCTTACGCCTTCGTGGAACCGCCAACGAGAACTACTGAATGTTATTCCAGCTCTGGCCATGGGCCTGTGCTTGCATATTGATGCCGTTCCATCGGAGAATTTATTCCTAGTGTCTTGACTGCAGTATCTCGCCGATCGCCACATGTACCGTATTGATGTGCTTCATTCTGTCACGACCTGAGTGGATGGAACATTTCTCTGAGTTGGTTTTCATTACGCCGTAGACAGACCGAGGGTCAGCAGATGAACGACAGGATCACTGGTATATTTCAACGCAACCTTGTGACTTCTGATCATGCATGGCTGGGGGAAATAAGCTCCACTACCATCAAAAGCCGGACCAGCAAAAAGGAGATCCGTAATTTGTGGGGGCAAGATCGCAGGTGGGCACGGTGGAGTCTACAAACAAGTCTTCAGCTTTCGACAACGCGATGTTACTCATCACCGCGAGTCTCCGGAACAGGTTGGCACTCAATGGTGCAATCGCTCAAATGAGGTCGGAAGTACCACCACGGTCGATTGTGTCTGGAACACTGTCCCCTTGATGAGTTCAGGGATCATGTGGATCACATCCTTGTACCTGAGGATCACGGCGGGAGAGCAGCAGGGCGGAAATGGTACTTGGCTACTCGTACTTGACTTCCGACTTCATTGGTGGATCTCGTGCTTACCACCGCTCCTCACTCTTTCATCAATGCATCGTGTTGCATCGGAGGCCTGCATCATTCCCCATGTAGCAAGGCGCTGCACGACAAGCTTGTGTCCTACTGGCTCGTATCCGTTCGCACGCGATCTTTATGGGAGAGAGCGCCAAATTGTGTGCTTCCTGGTCGAAGCTCTTTGGCGTCTTGGCTGTAACGCGGTGGTGGGACAGCCTTGTTTCATCGACGTCGAACCCAACTTTTTCATCTCGACCACGACGTCTTCCGCATGGCAAGGTACGGATCGAACCGAGTCTTTCTTCTCACTGGTGCAAATTCTCATCTCAACTCCGGTGATGCCAAGTCTTCCCTCACATTGTCTACGCGAGATGAAGGTGGAGTGCAGAGGGGCATCACCGCTGACTAGCAGGCGTACGCGCTGACACTGCATGCTGCGACAAATCCACCGCGGACGAGACCTGGGCGGCGACGACAAGTCCGTGGCCGCTGCATCAATGCTCCGTCAAGATTGTGGTATATAGCTGGACAGAATTTCTCTGCTTTTCGGCCCTTCTCATCATCTCAAACCTTCAGTCTCATTCACTTCTAGCCCTTTTCAGCCCTTCTTCGGTTTCATCTGAGTACCTGGTCGTATTCTCAACCCTATCCAAAATGAAGTTCACCGTTGCCTCGGCCCTGGCGGCCTTTGCCTCAATCGCCTTTGCTCAGCAGGGCTCCCCTCAGGGTTACGCTTCCCTCAACGGCGGTACCACTGGTGGCAAGGGCGGTGCCGTTGTCACCGTCACCACCCTCGATGCCCTCAATGCCGCTCTCGGCAAGAAGACCGACACCACCGCCAAGATCATCCGCATCTCCGGTCTCATCAAGGGAGCCTCAAAGGTCTACGTCGGCAGCAACAAATCCCTCATTGGTGCCAACTCTGGCTCTGGTCTCGAGGGTATTGGTCTCCAGCTCACCAAGTCCAAGAACGTTATCATCCAGAACTTGAAGATCTCCAAGGTCGTCGCCAGCAACGGTGATGGCATTGGCATTCAGGAGTCCACCAACGTCTGGGTCGACCACGTCGATGTCTCCAACGACATCACCCACGACAAGGACTACTACGATGGTCTGATCGATGTCACCCACGCTTCTGACTTTGTCACCATCTCCAACACCTACTTCCACGACCACTTCAAGGGATCCCTTGTTGGTCACTCCGACAACAACGGTGCTGAAGACACCGGCCACCTCCGCGTCTCCTACATCAACAACTACTGGAAGAACGTTGGCTCCCGCACTCCCTCTGTCCGCTTCGGCACTGCCCACATTGTCAACAGCTACTACGACGGCATCTTCACCTCCGGCATCGACACCCGCCAGAAGGCTCAGGTCCTCGTCGAGTCCACTACCTTTGTCGGAACTGCCAAGCCTCTCGGTACCTACAACGGTGATGTCGCTGGCTTTGCCGTCGTCAAGGATGTCAACTTCGGCACCGGCGCCAACACTGCCGCTCGCGGTACCCTCAACTCGGCCCCTTACTCTGTCACCGCTGTCGGCTCCGCCAACGCTAAGGCTGCCGTTGTCGGCAAGGCCGGTAACACTCTTACTCTGTAAGCAGTGGTTGAAAAGATTGGGGAAGTCGGGCGAGCATTGGGATATTAATCGGAAAGCGTGGGACGTTGGAAAATTCTTCACGACAAGCAAACCCTTCCGTTGAGCGGGAACTTCTTCTCTTCAATGTCAATATGAGTTTATGAAATATACTTGACTTGACTGAATTCTATCATCCCGTGGTGCATGTGAATGTCCGTGAACTTCGTATGTGCAAGTCAGCGAGATTGAACGCTGCCTGAACTGGGATTTGAAGCTGTCCAACGATGGCTCTGTCACGAGACATGCAGCTGCACCGACTTGCTGATGCTCGAGACAGATGGATCGATGGCAACGTGGTGAAGGAGAATGCAAAGGTTGCAAGTGCGCTGAGGGAGGTTGCCTTGGAATGTGAAGTGGGCCTGTGACGTCGCCGATCAAAGCTTCGCGCTGGAATCGTCAGACGAGGATCGCTGCCTTCGACCTCTCACGTCGTTCCTTTGCCAATAGGGCTCTTTAGCAACGCCAAGAATGCGTGGTGTGGTGTACTTCGTTCCTACCGAAACTAGTAAGACCGCACACACTTAGCCTTCTTTGTTACATTCCGACTAAAACACCTTAAGGGTCCTCCGAAGTCGCGAGAGTCTTATACAAAATAGGGTTTAACTAGCATTTTAGAGGCGAACTCTAAATCTAACTATATAGAAGCGTATATAGTACTAGATATAGCTCTATATAGTCTAATTACGTTAGCCTAATCTAGACTAGAGGTATACTTTTTTAGTAGTACTTCTTAGAGAAGTACTACTACTACTAGTAAAAGTTAGCTATATTTATTACTAATAGTACTAATAGCTAGTAGTATTATAAGTAGTAGTAGATTAATATAATAACCTTCTTAATAGAGTAAGGCTTATTTAAATAATCTTATTTTACTTATAGTACCTCTTAGAAGTACTATAATATATATTCTACTAGACTTAGTAAATTTACTCTAACTTCTCTATCTTTATAAAGTATTAGAGTAACTTCTTATCTATTAATCTAACTATAGTAGAGCTTCGAATAGTACTAGATATTACTAGTATATAACTTTAGAAGATTATAATACTAATCTCGTTACTATCTACTACTCTCTCTACTTCTCTACTAGCTTTAAAGTAGACTAAAACAATAGTATATATTCTTCTTATATACTTTATTAAGGCTAAGGCTAAAGATATATAGTCTTAATCTAGCTTTAAAGAGATAGTATATATAGAGGAAGTAAAGGTACTATAGCTATTTACTCTACACTTAGAGTTAATAGTAAAGAAGATATAGAATAAGCTATTAGTAATAAAGAATAACTAGAAGTAGTAGATAGAGATATTAAATTACTCTAGATAGAGTCTTAGAGTAACTAGTTATCTAGTTATCTTAGATAAAGCTATAGAGAAGTTCGTAAAGACTAACTCTTATATAAGACCTTTACTTAATTAGCTAGTAGTAGATCTAGAGGTATATATAGTACTCTTTAATAGAGTAATAGTAACTAGCGTTTATATAAGATTAGTAAAGAAAGTACTTAATCTAGTACTCTATAAGGTTAGCTCGCTACTACTAACGCCTTTACTAGTAGTAGTAGCTATACTAGTACTAAGTAGCTTGTTAGAGATACTAGCTATAATTAAGAAGAAGTAGTTAGTAATAGAGAATTATTACTCTAGTAAGTAAGAGTATATATATAAAAAGCTAGTATAAAGCTTAAAGTTATTAATAGTATTAATTAAAGTATATTAATTATATATAAGACCTTCTATAGTTAGTTAAGCTACTACTTTATTAATAAAGGAATTTACTTTTCTAGATATAGAGAAGAAGATAGATACTTCTATAAAGCTTCTTATATATACTAAGGTCTTTATTAGTATAGATAAAGTGTTATAGTATATACTTATAAGTAGGTAGATTAGTAAAGATATTAAAAATTTTATAGAGGCTTAATAGTACTCTTTTTAGAAGTTATATACTACTCTAATATTATCTTCTTCTTTATTAATAATCTCTTATACTTTAAGTTACTTTTTTTTTATTAAATATAAAGATATTAAGTTAAAATTAAAGTAAGTTATTTAGTAGATAAGTCTCTCTAGTTAGTATAAATATAAGCTTAATATAACTTCTATATCTAATTTACTATTACTACTCTCTTTAAGCTTATATTACTCTTCTTATTATCTTTAGTCTCTTCTACTTCTACTAAAAGAGAAGCTAATTTATCTAGATTTTTATACTTTTATAGCTCTAAGACTTAGGTACCTTATATAGTATTTAGAATATTATATAGAGTAGCTAAAGTATATACTAGATTAACTTATATTTAAATTACTAGAAAGTATAATTTTATAGAGAGAAACTAAAAGTACTTCTTTAAGACTCTAAATAACCTCTCTATTATATTATATAATTAAGTATAGTAGAGATTAAATAGCTTCTCTAGAGTCTCTAGCTTCTACTAAGTAAGAATCTACTCTTATAGATAGTACTAAGTCTTCTAGAAGAGTATAAGTATATCTAGTTAATTACTATATCTAATATTAGCTAGATAATAGAAGTCTCGAGAGAGCTTAAAGCTATACTAGCATATATAGTCTAATACTCTTATATTATAAGTAGACTTCTTCTATTTATAAAGAAGATATATAAAGTTTATCTAGAAGTTATAGTAAACTAATATATTCTAGCTAATATTATCTTTTCTATTTCTCTAAGATACTTAATTACCTTTATATATCTAAGCTAGTATATAAGAGCTATCTAGTATACTAAGGTACTTATTAAAGTAAGATATTATCTTTAGATTACTAGCTATATAGTATAGCGTAAAGAACTCTATAGTAGTTAGTAGTCTAATATATTAACTAGTAACTAATTAAATTAATACTAAGATACTATAAAAAGTCTTATAGATAAGCGATAGTAATAGCTTAAGTTTAATATAGAGTTATTAGTAAGTACTTCTAGTAGTAGCAATATTAAGAAAGATAAGTAATTACTAGTTAGCTAATAGATCTTCTCTATTATTAAGAAACTAAGAAGCCTTAAGAAGTATCTCTAAGAGATATTAGAAAATATAAGACTAATACTATATAAAGTTATATAAAGTAGTACTATTAATAAGCAAATCTTTATATATTAATTAATAGAGTAATTAAGTATAATATTAATAAAGTTAATACTTAATTAGAGTATTAAAGACTAGTAGAACTAGTAATAGAAGTATAGCTAGTTTAAGCTCTTTATTCTTATTATTATAATTCTCTAAAAAGGTAGTATAATTAGTCTCTATTTCGACTTTATAAACAATAATATTAACTACTACTTCTTTATAGCTATTAATACTCTAAATGTGCTCTAAAATGCACTAAACCTCTATACTACCTTTAATAACACTAGCTAGATAGCCTTAACGCCTTTGAAGCTTATTATTACTTAATAGACCGGTAAAAGGCCGAGGATCGCCGAGTAGTACTACTCGGAGAAGTACTTCTGAAAAGAACGCACTCTAGCTCTTCCGTAGTGCGAGATTTACGCGAAAACACGTCGGTCGCGCCGCACTTACACTTCCTAATACAGAAGAAACAGGCCAACCACGCAGTTCCCTAGCTGGACACCACACCGCGCATCTGCTAAAGAGCCCTAATCCAATATTTGTCCCAGCACATATAACCAGCCATCAAAGCATCCAGACATAGTTTGCTGGCATCATCAGCCCAGTCAATCAATTTACCAGTTGTTGAACTTCACTCGGGATTGGCCGCCTGTCGCTGGACTTGTCCGTATAACAGACGACCCCTCTGCGCCGCCAGCATGATCACGCCTTCCGATCCCCGAACATCGCCCATCTCCTTTGGTATCACTCTCGTACTGGTAGCTTTCTCTCTGGCACGGGAGAAGCTCACACCGCTAGGTGTCCTCACTGCCTTCTCCACGGCCTGCCTTCACGTCTCATTCCCATCATCTGTCCCTTTTGCTTGTCTCGTCACATTCTTCGTTGCCGGTGTCGTTGCCACCCGGGTTGGCAAAGCAGCCAAGTCCGGCCTCACCATCTCTTCCGTTGGAGGTAGCGGAGCCGAGGGACCTAGGAATGCTGTGCAGGTCCTGGCCAACTCTGGCACCGCAACCTTGTTTATCCTTGCAGCTTTTGCGGTGCGATGTACAGGCAGGGATGTGTTGGATTTGATCACTGGTGGGCAAGGGAGGGTCTCGTCAGATGCAGCTCTCGTCCAAAAAGTGGCTTTTGCTTCTGCATGTTCATATGCGGCGGCCGCGGCTGACACCTTGTCATCCGAGCTTGGGATTCTGGCCAAATCGAGTCCATTCCTGGTGACTCCTCCTTTCAGGAAGGTTCCGCGAGGGACAAATGGCGGAGTTACTATCGAGGGCTTGGGAGCAGGATTGTTGGGCGGTGCCATCATTGGTGCAGTCTACTTCATTCAGTACCGAGACGCATCACGAGCTGGGGCGATCGCAATTCTGGGTCTCGGAGGGAGCTTGTTGGACAGTATCCTGGGTGCAGTAGCGCAGGCGACGGTCGAGGACAAGTCATCTGGTAGGGTAGTAGAGGGTGCAAATGGGAAGAGAGCACTGTTCAGCGTCGGTGGAAGCAGGGTACGACGTGGCAGAGACCTGCTCAACAATAATGGCGTCAACTTTGTCATGGCGTTAACGATAGGTGTTGCAGGCCTGGTGGTAGACCGTTCGCTGAGCTGATGGATCAATGCACACGACCATGTAGCACAGCGACAGCACCTGGAAGACTTGTGGTAATTGTACGTCATGAGCATACAAGTCACATTCAATCTGGTAGTCATATCTTTCCTTTGGATCTGTTCTTAGGCGCCGAGCACAGCACCATGACGTCTCTGCTCCTTCAACCATTCAACGTTGTCCCTCCTCCATACTCTGGCCTTCTTGACCCCAAAGTCATCTTCGAACAGCATTCGGACTTGTTCCAAAGGCATACCGGCGACTTCTGGGTAGAAAAAAATGATGAAGAGCCAGCCCAGGAGGTTGATGGCAGCATAGAAGCCAAAAGCTCCGGATGGTGTCATACCCTTCATCATGGACAGGAAGGTGGAAGAGATGATGATATTCATGCCCCAGCATGTGCAAGTGATCATCATGGTGCCAACCGCGCGAACCTCCATGGGGAGCAACTCGTTTGCCGTCCAAGGTATACAGCCGAGGCCGGATGCGTAGAAGGCGACGAACACGACGATCATGACCAGGACGAGCACCCCAGCCCAGCCAGCGTTGTCTGTCTCCAGCTCAAGAGTGCTGAGATTGATGGGGATGAAGTGGAAAGCAACAGCCACAATAGCGAGAGCGACTGACATGGCCCACATCGTAGAGATCAGGATTCTGCGGCGCCCGATCTTGTCTGCCCACTTGAGAGACACACCTCCGAACAGGAAGTTAGTGATGGCCACGACAGATCCCACGGCGATGGGATTCTTGAAACCGACTATAGCGAAGAGCGTTGCCGAGTAATACATCTGCATGATCGTCAGTGCTGGTCGATATCAATGAACTTCTCGGAACGTCCGGCAGTACTCGATGCGACACTACCAGGGTGCGGAGAGGATCGAAAGTACTAACTAGCGTATTGAATCCCGACAGCTGCTGTGCTGCCATCAATCCGCAAGCAGAGATGAGTGCGCGGAGATTGCCTGGCACGACGTACAGCTGCTTCAGAGCCTGACGTGTATTTAGTTCCTGATGCATAGCGTTCGCTTGGTTGACGCTTCGTTCGAGCAGGATCGTCTTGTTGTTCACTTGCTCTTCTGATGCATTTGGAAATAGCTTTCGAAGTGCTGCGCGGCACTTTTCAGTCTCTTTGTGGTAGATCAATTGGCGAGCTGGTAGTGATCAGCACTCAGCAGCCCAGTCCATGCGAGATCACTTACGCGATTCAGGGCACCAGAGCAGCGCGATTCCGAGAATGATGGATGGTACACCACCTAGACCTACCATATATCTCCAGCCGTGATCGACCTTCTCAAACGCAGCAGCGACGGCGTAAGCAAGGACCTGACCACCGGTGATGGACATGCAATCGATCACAATCATGCGGCCACGATGCTTGGTCGGCGCAAGTTCGCCGATGTACAATGGTACGATCATAGCCGCAGATCCAACACCAAGTCCCTGTCATTGGTCAGTCCTGTCAGTGGGACTGCGAAGATATAGACTCACAACGACAACACGACCAACGGCCATCTGGGCAAGACCAAACGAAGCAGCCTGAATAATAGCTCCGAGGGTGAAGAGGACTGCTCCGAACCAGATGACAGACTTGCGGCCATATCTATTCGCAGTGAAACCAGCATAGACAGCACCAATAAAAGCACCAGCAGACGTGAGAGCAGTGATGAGCTCTTTGTTCGAGTCGGTCAGCTCCTTGCCGCCCAAGTCGGTTCCGAGGACTACCAGAACACCTGAGATGACACCGGTGTCGTAGCCGAAGAGCAGACCACCGATGGCTGCATTGAAGGCAACAAGCCAGACATACCAGCTCGACTTGGTATGCTCGATTGAGTTGAGTTCATCGTCGCTGAGGTGTGAGGTCTTGCCGTCCAGACCTTCGATGTGATCGACCTGGTCAACGGCGAGTTTTTTGTCCGGATTTGCCATGGTAGTAAGAATCAGAGAGAGACGATAATATAGCTACCAGTCATCGATAGGATGATGCCTGGGATATGGGGTGGGCAGAAGATATCTTTTTATGTCTCGAGAAGGGGAAGAATGACAACGGAAAACTTAGCCCTCGTCTCAGCATGTGACAAAATCTCGAGCATCTGCAATTGGTTCGGGAAGTGGGCGACCCACCAGTTCGGCCTAGATGCATTCATTGAGTTTTGACCACAACGTCTCTGCCCATGGGGACCCCACACAAGTAATGCGAAGGATAACCGGGTACTGGTAGTGTTAAAGATCGGGCCTGAAGCATGTGTACTACTTGCGACATGGTGAAGAAATCCTTTTGCAATGCAAGCCTCGCAATCAGCCCTGACTGGAGCCGAGACAGGTAAGGGAATCCGTGCTTAACTTATAGGTCTTGACAGATAGTGATACTCTTTAGAATTGCAGCAAAGCTTAGCAAGCGTGTCCAGACATTGCTGTTGATGTCTTTTCATGTTGCAAGGCTGGCCGAGACAAGCACTCGGGAAGGAGACCATCTGCGGGGTCACTGGCGTGGACGGAAGAAGGATTTGTTTGTGGCGGGAAGAGCTGTGGTTCATATACCTCGCGGAGAATCAAGCCTCATTCGGGGATCGAGATCGCGGTCACAGGAGGCTCTTCCCAGCGTATCATGCCAGGTCATTGATGGATTGAGGGACGCTGGTCGTGGACGACATGGTCGGCCAGCCTTCAAACTCACAATGGCGCTTGACCTTCAAATGCCGTCCGCTGAACGTCGATGTCGGCATACCAGTGACAGGATCTGACGGCAGAAGCCTAATTGGCCTGATTGAATAGACTTGATGACCATCATCGCCACTGTGTACAGAAAGAAATCCCGCAAATCCCGACAATGAAGATGCGCAAAGGTTGAAGATCGATAGGTGTGATCTTGTTGCGGCCAGCGTCGATGATGTATATAATGGGCAGTTGACTTGGGAGTGAAGAATGGCAGCTCTTGAAAGATTCCAACCTTCCTTGCCTTTACGTCAAATCCCACGACGTGACCATTCCCCTCTGCCACTTCATTCTACGAGTCCGGTGCTATTTGACGAATGCTTGTCGCACTCATCACCCAAAGATGGTCAGACTGGGAGCGGTATTTTTGGGTAGTACTTTGTGAAGCGCCTCAGGCTTTCAAATGGCTTTTGCTGCCTCCGTGTCCAGTCATGAGAGCTATGCGTCGTTCCCATTTTCCTCCAACACAAGTTGCAACACTGTAGGTATCTCACGTCTAAAGAGCTGATCTGGTGGGAGTCCGCTCACGCGCTCTTGTCGAGCAAGTGGGATCTGGCTATTCTCGACGCGGAGATGGCCACACCGATTGCCCATCCGCTTTGTTTCACGTTCCTCGCTCCATGCTCAATACCCCGGTCACGCTCCCCGTGCCTGCAATTATCCGGTCAAAAGCTGTGGGCCAAGGGACATCCCAAGCTGTCGTCCGCTCGTGATCACCCGGATCTACAGCGGAGCACTCTGGGACCTGTCAATCCAAGAGTGGTTCTAACCATATTCGCAGCTCCACCGAAATGAGCCTCACGTCTCCGTCTTCCTTTAACTTGCCGCACAACCTCGTCGATCCTGGACCGCCCTGGCAAGGCCCACAAGGGCTGTTTCCAACCATACGTCGGGACAAGTCAGTCACTTTCGTTATATCAATCTCTTGGACCCAAGACCTTGGCCATGAAACATGCGCTTTACACAACTCGACCGAAGTAGTCGATTTACCCGCATGGACTGGAAGGACGTACAAATAGGAGCAAGGACCCAGGCAGATGATGGAGAGACCACACAACTCTGACAGACGGAAACTTCGAGAGACTCACGATGCTCGCTCCTCTGATTGTCACTCTTTTGGCCGCAGCCCCAGCGCTCGCAGTGCCGGCAGCTGCACCCCAGACAACTCCTACTCCAGCCAGTGGCAACATCTTTGCTGGCAAGCAAATATACGCCAATCCCTACTATGCATCCGAGATTCAGAATTTGGCCATACCTTCGCTCAGGCCTGAATTGAAGACAAAGGCCGCGGCAGTAGCCAAAGTGGGATCATTCGCATGGCTGTGGGTGTGAAATCGACCTGCAATGAGCTCGACTGATATCAGACAGTGACACTCGTGCCAAGGTACCCAGCATGGACACCTACCTATCGAACATCAAGAAAGCAAACCAAGCTGGGTCCAATCCGCCAATCCTTGGGGCATTCGTCGTGTACAACCTACCAGACAGAGACTGTGCTGCTCTCGCATCCAACGGTGAGCTCGCCATTGCCAACAATGGTGTAGCTCTCTATAAGGGATACATTGACTCTATTGCGGCCATCATCCGCAAGTATCCCGATGTCAGTATCGCCCTCACAATTGGTAAGTGACCTGAAGGGAGACTTGGGGCCTGACTGACTGTGTGAAGAACCCGACAGTCTCGGTAACATGATCACCAATATGAACGTCCCCAAGTGTCAGAACGCCGCAGCTGCCTACAAGGAATGCATTGCCTATGCCATGAAGAACCTCAACTTCAACAATGTGAAGATGTATCTTGATGCCGGTCATGCTGGGTGGTTGGGATGGCCAGCAAACTTGCAGCCCTCAGCCAACATCTTTGCTGAGGTTTACGCCGCCGCTGGCAAGCCCGCCTCGGTTCGTGGTCTGGCCATCAACGTCTCCAACTACAATGCGTGGAAGGCCAGCACCTGCCCTTCGTACACTCAGGGTAACGCAAACTGTGACGAGAACAGATACGTCAATGCATTTGCTCCTCTTCTCACCGCGGCTGGCTTCCCGGCCAACTTCATCGTCGACACTGGTCGCAGTGGGAAGACACCTACAGGCCAGCAAGCTTGGGGCGATTGGTGTAATGCAAAGGGGACCGGCTTTGGACTCCGACCTTCGACCAACACTGGCAACTCTTTCGTAGACTCCTTCGTATGGATCAAGCCCGGTGGAGAGTCTGATGGTACATCAAACAGTTCTGCCATCCGCTTCGATTCGACATGTGTCCGCGGATCTGCGCTTACTCCGGCGCCAGAGGCAGGGACATGGTTCCAGGCATACTTTGAGCAGCTTTTGGTCAATGCCAATCCGGCGTTCTGAGCATTGGGATGGAGACTTCTGCTGCAGCACCAGGCTTGGGCGTATCTCATGTGGACTTGCTAGTAGACGAAGTGAATTAAATCATGCACATACTTTTCAGTCGCCAATTGCAAGTGATGCTTACATTCTTTGAAGCTCGAATCGTCCTCGGTGAGACAGCCGCCTGATCCACGTGATGGCTGATCAAGCATCGGATATAACGGCAATGTACGCTGACCACCGGTCGGCTTTCGGTGTTTACAGGTGCATGCACTCCTGTAGCTCTCATCAAGGTGACAATAAATATCGAGAGTAGCCCGATCAGCTTACAACAAGTCGCCTCTCGAGTGCAAAACCCAAGCCAAATAATTCAAGTAACGTATTGCGCAATCTTACCAAATTATGTCTGCATCAAAGTACATCGTGCTCATCACCGGAGGTCGTCCTCATCATCCACCCTACCATGTATACCTACTAATCTGTGACAGGCAATTCAGGTATCGGACTGGAGCTCGCGCGCCAACTGCTGGCGGATTCGACCAAGCACATCATTCTTGGAAGCCGTTCTGTTCAGAAAGGCGAAGCAGCCATCCGAGAGCTCCAGCAGCACCATCAACCTGGAACGATCGAGCTGCTACAGGTCGACGTCGCTGAAGAAAGCTCGATCAGCGCTGCTGCAAAGACAGTGGAGGACAAGCATGGCCGACTCGATGCGCTCGTCAATAATGCAGCCGTCGCCGTCGTGGATAGCACTTTGGGCGAGCAGATGCAACGATGTTTTTTGGTCAACGCTACCGGTCCAGCTTTGATGGGCGAAGCCTTTGAGCCTTTACTCAGGAAATCGATCGGTGTACCCAGGATCTTGAATGTCGGCTCTGGCGCAGGCTCGATAGGTCGTCGTCTTGACCCGTCGTCCCCAAGCTACAAGATGGATCACATCCACTACCGTGCAAGCAAGTCTGCGATGAACATGGTGTCGGCTAGCCAGGCTGTGAGATTTGGAGAGTTCGGCATCAAAGTCTTTTCCTATTGTCCAGGCTTTACTGTCTCGAATCTGTCGCCGATGAATCAGGCGGAGAATGGTGCAAGATCCACAGCAGAGTCTGTCGCACCTATGGTCAAGGTTCTTGACGGATCGAGGGATGCAGAGCATGGCGGCTTCCTACATGCGTATCCAGAAGCTCAGTATCCTTGGTAAATGAAAATTGCATCGACCTGGAGGCGACGTGCAGAATGGCCCTGACCTAGAGGGGACAGGCCCGACGGGTTCCGCTGACGAAGCGAACTTCTGCTGTCAGGGCACAGTTTTGTTTGATCTGCAACCCTCTTTCAAGAACTTCTGTCATGCATGAAATCCTCGTTCCTGGTCCCATGCATGTCTCCGCATGATGCGATGTGTCACAGAACATTCTTACACGAATCAGAACGGCTTGAGACGATGCATGCTTCGATGGAAATTGCAGTAACAGACCATGTTGGGGCTCTTTTCCTTGTCCATCCCGGTGACACACTCCCGCTCCGAATTAGCCTGTTTCACATCTTTACACCGAGTCACGCCTCAAGGGCAATGCTATTCACCCCCCTCATTTCTGCTAGCTACCCCCCCCTAAGCCGCTAAGTAATTTAGTGCACGTTAGTAACGAGCTTAATTACGCCTGTTTATCGTCGCGTCTGAACGTGTAGAATTTTATCTCTATTATTACTATTAATACTATAGCTTTAGAGAATAGTAATTATAACTCTATCGTAGATATACTACTATTAATTAAAGAACTAGAGTCTAATATTAAGCTCGAGTTCTCGAATAATAATAATAAAAAAGAGCTAGAAGCTATACTTATTAAGAACAAGTATAGCTCTATCTCTCTCTCTCTCTATAATAGTTACTATTATCTATAGCTACTAGAGGCTATATTATTACTAAGCTATTAAGACTGTCGTAACGTAGTAGATAAAGTAGTAAAAGACTATAGCTATAGCTTCTAGATATATAATAACAAAACGAATAGTAAAGGCTAAATTAATTACTACTAGCTTAAATACTTATTTAGTTTAAAGCTAAAAGCCTTATTATAAACAAGTATAAGGAATACTATCTTAATACGTAGTAGCTATAAGATATATATTACTATCTAAGTAGATAATCCCTCTAACGTTAATAGTAACTAGTCTATTATTCTACTATAAGAGAATAATTAAGCTTAGATTTATAATTATACTTCTTATAAGCCTTAGAGAATAGTCTATTATTAAAGAAAGAAGCGAACTACTAATGTTCGTTAAACTATTAGAGTCTATATATAGAATAGTATAAGCTTATTAAGAACGATTAGAATACTAAAGTATAATACTAGCTTCTTATATACCTCTATATAAACTATTAAGAATATCTCTAATAAGAAGTAGACTTTTTAACTATAGTAGCTCGGTTTAAATACTCTAGTTAAAGGTATAATTAAGCTAGCTACTTAATCTAATACTTAGTTTAAGTATTAGCTTAATAAGTAGTATTACCTTTAGTGCTATATCTATCTTAATCTAGAGTTACTTTAGCTTACTTGTTATTATTATAATATACTTATAATAGACTATACCTATCGAGTTATAAAGTATAAGAAGCTAATTCTTAATATCTATACACGAACTAGTATAAATATAACTCTCTTACTTAGCTTTATACTTATTATTACTAAGGCTAAAAGAGATTTCCTTTAGATACTTTCCTCTCTTTAGTATACTTTTAACCTTTCTAATATCTTAATACTAGAGGTTATAGTTATAGATAAAAGCCTTATACTTATAAACGCTACTTAATTTATATTCTAAAGTATACTCTTACTTATCTATCTATAGTATCTCGTTAAGAACGTATATAGCTATTATAGATTATATCTTAGTATAGAAAAAGTCTCTATAAAAGATAGAGATCTAGCTCGTTTAGAACGAGTAGATCTAGTAGACTTCTAAAAGATAAAGAACTTTATAGCTACATTTCGAAAGGTACTCTATACTACCTCTAAGAGTAACTTTAAGACTATATATAAAGAAATAGTTAAAATCTAGCTAGAGAGTATAATCTACCTCGAGCGAGAATAGTAGAAATATAAGTAGTATTACTACTCGTTCTTAATGAATAGGTACTACTACTTTAGATTAATATTAACCTCGCTAGTAGAAGGCCTCTATATAAAAATAAAGCTTTAGATTAGATTCTTATATAATAATATTTATTAATTCGTTATAAAATTACTTAGCTTCTAGAAGACTTATTACTTAGAGATCTAAGTATAAATTACCTTTAAGAGCGTTTAGATCTACTAAGCTTAATATATACTCTTCTTTAGCTAGCTTAATAAGGTAATCTAGAGATATAGTTTATAACTTATACTCTAATAATAAGCTCTAGTAAACGACGAGATTTTAAAAATCTAGTAGATAGAAGCTAGAGATACTCGTTTCGAACGAATAGTCTATACTAGGAATTTTAATAGAATCTATAGAGTTCCTTATTATTATACTATTTATAACTATAAGCTTATTAGTAAAGTACTAGAAAAGATCGATTTCTATAAGTACTAGTAGATTCTCTAGTATATCGAGACTAGTAAAGAGTCTTAGAGGTAATCTATTCTTAATCTATTGACTATAGTTTCTATAATATAATACTATTATTACTAGAAAAGTTATAGAGCTAATAGTACTCGAAGGAGACTAACAAGAGTAGAAGTAAGAACTATATAA